>CM045748.1:8485359-8910359 GCA_024760905.1 Plotosus lineatus
CCACTCTTTCACCTCTGGGGGTACTCTGCATCACTTCATCTAAGTCACTCCAGAATCTCTCCTTCTCTTTTAGCTCACATCCTGCCTGTGGGGCATAAGCACTAACAACATTGAACATCACACCTTCAATTTCTAACTTGAGACTCATCACTCTGTCTGACACTCTTTTCACTTCTAGAACTGTTTGTCAGTCTTCCTTTCGGCTTTTTCCCTTTTACACGGGCGTTGCCACAGTGAATCATCTGATTTTCACGTTTGATTTGGCAGAGGTTTTTATGTCGGATGCCCTTCCTGTCACAACCCTTTTAGCAAGGGACAGAAACACGCTGACGACTTTGCAGCTACTCTTTACGAAAGTCAGCAATGGTTCTTTTACATGCCTCTCACCATAGACAGTGAGGGACATGGCCCGCCTTTGATAACCCAGTTAGCTGCACTGGGGGGACAGTGACAACCTTGTGGAGAGTGGGACTTGAACTCCCAACCTTGGGATCAGCGATCCAGCGCCCTATACCACTAGACCACCACTGCCCCGCTCTTTTCACTTCTGGAACATTTCTGACAAATCCCTTCTTCAAGATGACTCCTACTCCATTTCTTTTCCCATCCACACCATGATAAAACAGCTTAAACCCTGCTCCTAAGCTTTTAGCTTTGCTACCTTTCCACCTGGTCTCCTGAACACACATTATGTCCACCTTCCTCCTCTGCATCATATCCGCCAGCTCTCTATCTTTTCCTTGTATAGTTCCAACATTCAAAGTCCCTACTCTCAGTCCTAGACTCTTGCTTTTCCTCTTTTCTTTCTGCCTACGGACATGCCTTCCACCTCTCCTTCTTTGACGTCTTCGACCAACAGTAGTCCAATTTCCATCAGCACCCTGTTGGTTGACAGCACTGATGGCGGTCGTTGGCGGCCTCGACCGATCCGGTATAAGATTCGTCTTTATGGTTTGCATTTTGTATTTTGGAAAGTCTTACGCCGGAGGCCCTTCCTGTCGCAACCCTCTGCATTTCTCCGGGCTTGGGACCGGCATAAGGGGTAGAGACACTGGTTAGTGCACCCACCCCCCCCCCCCATGGCTGCATTAAATGAGATATTGAAATATCACCTGTAATAGATGTTTAGCTCAGCACCAGATCTCACTGTGGTTCAAATGAGCTAAAATGCTTATTCTACTAAATGTTGAATAGGGCGAACCTTCTTCACAATGCTGGGTAACAGTGTTCTGCTTTGACACACCTGTGTGTGATTACAAGCATTGAAAGTGGGAAAACATGTGGAGCTGTCCTATTTTTTTCCTCGATTGAAATCAATAGCCCTGACTCACCAATGTGTACCAGCAAGTAGATACAGCAAACATATACTATATAAATATTTTAACAAAGATACGCAGGACCCCCAATTTAGACTTAATGAACACCTTTTATATTACACATAATTAAGACACTTACTAAAGCCTATCGCTATGACTTTACCCTAGTATATAGCAATCCTCCCCGCTTAAAGAAAGAAAGCTGAAATAAAATGAAGGCTTTCTTTACTAGTGTCGAGTCATATCTACCAACTCTAAGAGCTATGTGTACTCCCTATTTTATCCTGGATAATGTGTCAATGATATTATCCTTTCTCCGCACATGTTGTATGTCTAAATTAAATTCCTGCAAAAACAAACTCCATCTAAGCCATCTTTGATTCCTATTCTTCATTTTGCTTATGAATGTGAGTGGGTTGTGATCTGTGTGTACCATGACTGATCCTGGTACACTGCCTAAGTACACTTCAAAATGTTGCAAAGCTAAAGCTAAAGTTTCTTTCTCCACAGTGGAATAATTTGTCTGACATGGGTTGAACTTCTTTGAAAAGTAGCAAACAGGATGTTCTACACCCTCCTCATCTTCCTGCAACAACACTGCACCTGCCCCAATATCATTGGCATCAACTGCCAACTTGAAAGGGGTATCTAGGTCTGGAGCCTTGAGTACTGGAGAAGTGACTAATACTGCCTTGAGTTGATCAAAGGCCTGTTGACACTGACTATTCCAAGCAAAACCTGTCTTCTTGCTGAGCATATTAGTCAAGGGTGAAGCTATCCTTGCAAAATTCTGACAATACCTGTGATAGAATCCAGCCATACCTAGAAATCTTCTAAGTTCACGCGTACTAGATGGAAATGAAAACTGAGCAATCACCTCAACCTTAGCTTACACTGGTCTAACCTGACCATGATCAAATGTCACTGCAGATTACAATATCATCAATGTAAGCAGAACAACCCTTCAAACCTTGGATAACCTGATTAATCAGACGTTGGAATATAGCGGGAGAATTCTTCATACTGAACGACATCACTTTACACTGGAAAAGTCCATTTGGAGTGATAAACGAAGAAACCTCTTTAGCTCTTTCTGTGAGTGGCACCTGCCAATATTCTTTCAGAAGGTCAAACTTACTCACGAACCTAGCTGACCCTACCTTATCAACACAATCATCTACCCTTGGAATAGGATATGAATCTGTCTTAGTGACGGAATTGACTTTTCTGTAGTCCGTGCAAAATCTAAACGCACCCTGCTCAGGTTTTGTAACCAAAATACAAGGAGAACTCCACTCGCTACTACTATATTCTATAAGATCATTTTCCAACATGTAGTCTATTTTTTTTGCATCTGCTTTGCTTTCAGTTGATTTACCTTGTAAGGGCGTTGTTTTATGGGAGTTGCATTTCCTGTCTCCACATCATGAGACACACAATCTGTTCTACCAGGTACATCTGGAAACAAATGCTTGTATTGCTGGATAACGTCAATCATATCTGCCTTTTCCTCTGTGGACAAATGACCCAACTTCTCTGTTCAGTTGGGCAACACATCTGAGTTTTCCATCTTTATGTTGCAGCCACAAACATCTTCATTACTGTCTTCACCTTCAAGTTCAGCGCAAGACTCTTCTGGCGGAACCACCATGGAAGTCATGACAGGAATAGAATCATCTTTCTCGTGGTATTTTTTTAACATATTGATATGACATAGCTGTTTCCTCTTCCTCCTCACAGGGGTGTTGACAATGTAGTAAACATCATTGACTTTCCTGTCAACTACATATGGTCCATGATACTTGGTCTGTAGAGCTTGCCCTATAATGGGGCACAATCACCTTGTCACCCTTCTTCACTCTCTTGCTTTCTTGTCATACAAGACCTTCATTTTACCTTGTGCAGCTGCTAAATTGTCTTTAGCCACAACATACTCAAGGAGCCGGTACTCCACTTTTTCATCCAACCACTGTTCCTTCAAAGCCTTCAGTGGTCCTCTGACACTGTGTCCAAAAACTGACTCGAACGGCCTAAACCCTAAGGATTCTTGAGCAACCTCCCTGACAGCAAACCACAACAAAGGTACACCTTCATCCCAATCCTTTTGATTATCCATTCGATAAGTTGACATCATGGTCTTCAATGTCAGATGAACTCTCTCCAAGGCACCTTGACTTTCAGGATGAAAAGCACTTGACTTCACCTGCTTGATACCCAACTCAACTCATGCATCACTTGCTGAAATACTCCCGACATGAAATTTGAATTTTGATCTGACTGCAGTACCTTTGGAAAAACCACCAAAGTAAAGAATTTCACTCACAGCTTCACCACATTTGGAGCTGTTATCTTCCTTAATGGAATTGCCTCAAAAAACCTTGTCGAAGCACACATAATGGTCAGGAGGAAACGGTTGCCAGCTTTACTCTGTGGAAGGGGTCCTACACAGTCTATGATCACCCTACTAAATGGTTCCTCAAACGCTGGAATAGGTCTCAGAGCCTCTGGAGCCTTTGGAATACTTTGATTCGGTTTACCAACCATCTGACATGTGTGACACACTTTAATGTACTCTGCCACATCCTTACGCCAACCTGGCCAAAATAAATGATGAAGCATATGATCACAGATTTTGTTAACCCCTAAATGACCTGCCATTACAGAATCATGAGCCAAAGACAGAATTTCTTTCCTGTATGAAGAAGGAACAACAACCTGATACAAAACTTTGCACTCTTCATCAGCCGTGACAGCTGGAGGCCTATACTTCCTCATCAATGCACCATTTTTATGGAAGTAACAAATAGGATAAGTATCTAACTCATCCTCATGAACAGCCTTTTTGCCTAATGCAGCAACCTCGGGATCCTTATTCTGTTCTAGAATTAGCTGTTTTCTACCCCCGGAAACTTCGGTGATCTGCTCTTCACTATTCCTACCCGAAGGAACACTAGCGACCTCAGGATGGACCATAAAAGTCTCAGCTAAGTTAAAATCATCCTCAACCTCAGCTGACTGTTTCTTGGCCATAGCCCGAGTTACGGCACAATTAGGAAATAACTCTGGAAACTCATATTCCAATAACACGGTATCAGATGCACCAGGTTTCTCTATCACCTGTGGACTAGCTGTAACCTTGCCACCCGCTAAGTCATTACCAAGTAAGAATGACTCACCCTTAACAGGAAGAGAAGGCATAACATCAACAGTAACCATCCCAGAAACAAAGTCTGATTTTAAACATACTCTGTGTAGAGGTACATTTACAAAACCACATTCTACCCCTGTACTAAAATGCTAGTACCAGTTGAGGTCTTCTCAGACAAAGGCAACACACCCTCTAACATCAAAGACTGAGAAGCTCCAGTGTCCCTGCGGATCTTAATGGGCTGTCGACTAGAACAATCACTACTCAGTGAAACAAATCCCTCTGACACGAATGGCCTATACCCTTCATGAAGCTTCTCCTGTATGGAACATGTAACCGTTGGTTTCTTCTGCTTAGGAAACCTACGTACCTGTGCCTTACCTACAGTCAGTGCATTGGAAGCAGACTGAGATTTATTCTTCTTCTCAAGAAGTGAACATTCGGACATAATATGACCTGGTTTCTTACAATAGTAACATAGGATGCGTGAGCTCTACTCGGGAAGTAGAGCCTGTGCCTGACTCTTTCCTAGCAGTAGACCCTCGACTTGACTGGCTGGAATCAGACACTCCTTGAACCCTATTCTGACCAAACTTATGTTTATCATAGAAATAGTTACCACCTGACTTGCAGAAAGAAGTTTTGTGTGTGAGGGCATAATCATCGGCACTGATAGCAGCTTCATGCAACTCACTAACTTTTTGTTCATCTAAATGAGTCTTGAGCTCCCCTGGCAAACACTGTTTAAATTGTTCAATGACAATAAGCTGTCTGCTTGTCAACCTCCTTTGAAGAACACCACCCATCCAACATTTCTTCTACTTCTCTGGCAAACTCAAAATAAATTTGGTTATCCTGCTTCCTATACTGACGGAACTTCTGCCGATAAGCCTCTGGAACTACTCATACGCCTTCAGAATGACCCATTTTACTATCTCATAATTTGCACATCTTTCCCCTTCAACACACTCTGTCACAAAACTGTCCATGACACCTTGGGCCATTTCATGCTAGCAGCTACCTTTTCAAAATCCCGAAAATACTTGTCTACATCCCTTTCCTGAAATGGTGGAACAAGCCGACCCTCCCTACTATCATTAAACTGTGTCTCAGTTGGAGCTGGTTTAGTCTTAGAACTTTCAATCTCTAGTTCCTTCATTCTAATTTGAAATTGTGCCTTTCTTTGTCTTCCCTCTCAATCTGAGCTTGCTTTTCCCTCTCCTCCCTTTCAATCTAATCTTATCTTTCCCTCTCTTCACTCTCCCTTGCTAATTGTTGTAGTTCTTTCTCTTGCTGAATTTCTAATTCTTTTAACCTAAACTCATGCTCAAGTTTTAGTTTCCTAAGCTCTATTAAACCAACTTCCTGACTAGTATATAGACAAGATTCATCTACGAGTTCCTCATCTACCAAGTATCTAACCAAAGCATTTCTAACTTCTGATTTCCTCATTGAAGGCTTAACATCAACCCCATAATGCTTTGCTACCTATATTAACTAACTCTGTTTTCTTTAACTTGTCGATTGGCCCCAAATCAAGGTTATCTTCAAACTCCCAACAAATGCTGCTGCATCAAACTCAGTGGTTCTCATGCTGTCTTGTGTGTTGGTCAATCAGTAATTCAAACAACAATAAATTTGGAAGAGCCAATTTGGTAATTTACAAGACCTCGAGATTCAGATCATAAACACCTTCAACAATGCTTTCAGAACCTCTTACAATATTTGGGAAATATCTCAGACGAGCCCCCAATTTCTGTTTTGTGGCCTTCTTAAATTCTAAAAATGGAAAATACCAAAGAATATCAAAAGAACCCGTACATAATTACCAAGTAAATTATCAACAAACAAGTTGCTAACTTTAAATAAACTTTTAAATAATGATAAGATAAGATAAGATAAGATACAGCTTTATTAATCTCACAATGGAGAAATTCACTGTTACAGGCTCTTGAGGTACTATCAGTAGGGGTGCAAAAATAGATACAAGTACAAACATACACACGTACATATATATTATATAAGTAAATAAATAAATACATAATACATAAATAGTATAAATTAATAAACAATAAAAGAAAAGAAAAGAATGGAGCAACTTTATAGACTGGCCTATATTAAAGTGTAATGTATCTGAGTGCAGAGTAGATGGGATGAACAATTAAACAAGTTATGATACAGTTACAATGCTGTGCACAGGTACCATTTATGATAAGAACTAAATACTCTGGGTGTGAGCACAAAGTAGAGTTCACTGTGGGGCATTGATCTCACCAAACTCGATTGCAAATTAATAACTGCAATTCATGCATGTACATGTCCACACAGTCATTCAGTGGATCTCCTCATGAAACACCAAGTTCTAGGATGCAGCCAACCAAAATGGACAATCCTCCAGAGATCCTTCGTGGATCCACTCTTGAGTCATCCTAACAAATGCCAGGATAGCCAAGCAAAAAGTCCTCGTCTGAGTGAAGGACAGTTGAGCCCTGGAATTTACCAAGAACCCTTACAGATTTGAAATGCCGCTCCTTCTCCTCAGTCCTTGATAGCTAAATCACCAAACAAGTGGTCCTGGTTTCCCCAACAAGTTGTTTTCTCTCTGGTACCAGCCTGAACAAGCCCAGACAAGCCCAGACATGTCTGTTGCTCTTGAGTGTTGCTGCTCCCCTCCATTGGATTGTGTAACTCCAGTCCTTTCCACTGTTTTCTAAATGATGCAACACTCCCCTGTGATTGCGCAATACCCCAAAGCATTCTAAAATACCACCAGTACACGTGCACCCAGGTCTCACACCACTACTACCTTAAAGTATACGTGTCCTTAAACATATTGAAACTATGTGTGAAACTATCAATAGCCTTGACTCACCAATGTGTACCAGTGAGTGGATACAGCAAACATATACTATATAAGTATTTTAACAAAGATACGGACCCCCAATTTAGACTTAATGAACACCTTTTATATTACACATAATTAAGACACTTATTAGCCAATTGCTATGACTCTACCCAAGTATATAACATTGAGGAAGAACAGGAAGACGACGAACTGATCTCCATGAAGAAGTATGACAAGATATTGTTAGCCGAGGGGTTTTCTCTTACTAACAAATATATATGTGTGTGTGTGTGTGTGTGTGTGTGTGTGTGTGTGTGTGTGTGTGTGTGTGTGTGTGTGTGTGTGTGTGTACACACAGGGATCCCTCACTTTCCGCGATTAATTGGGACCGAGATCCCCACTCAACCATCGAATTCCCGAAGACAGATCACCCCCCCCCATACTGACGTATACGTACATGTACATAATATCACTAAATACATATTCAGTGATATAAATGCTTATAATAACAATTAAACATTAAAAAACATACAATGTAAATACAATATAAAAACACACACACATACGGATGGAAGTGCATGAGAAGAACACGACACACATACATACACGCATGTGCACACACAGATGCAACAATGTTTTGATGGGAGATTTTGTGTTTTTGTTGTTGTTTTTTTTTTTTTTTTGCATAATTGGCCTTATTGTTGTTGCAATTTTCTTAACTTTTCCCCATTTATTTTTTAATTTCCTTATTTTTTAATTTAATTAATATTTATTATTATTTAAAAAAAAAAAAAAACTGCAAGCCACTGGAGTTGAATGAATTGAAGCATATATATATATATATATATATATATATATATATATATATATATATATATATATATATATATATATATATATATAAACACAGTCGGCCCCTGACTTATGAAAGTCATCTGTTCCAGCGCCTTTTTCGTAACGCAGGAGTTTCGTCAGTTGGGGTCGCATTTTACACGTTAAACACCTGATATGTTCCAAGGCTCCCAAAACCACCCCATAAACCCTTTAAAAATGATAAAAGTACACCAATTTTGTATGAATACACACACACACACACACACACACACACACACACACACACACACACATCCAGACACACATACATATGGTAGCACTGTGGGCCACGACCACAAGACGTGGAATTCAAAGAGCATTCCCTTGACAGATCGTAGGTCCAAACTCAACTTTAACTTGATTCCTTGAGGGATCGGAATTCCTGATGAGCTCAAATGCAGCACATTTATTAAACATTTTCTGTATTAAACAACTTAAAAACTAAACTAAAAACAAACTTCCTTCTCTCTCTCTCTCTCTCTCTCTCTCTCTCACCCCCCATACACACACAAACACACACACACACACACACACACACACACACACACACACACACACACACACACGCACACACACACACACACACACTCTCTCTCTCTCTCTCTCTCTCTCTCTCTCTCTCTCTCCATCTCTCACACACACACACACACACACACACACACACACACCGACGCGATGTTTTATTTAAAGTGGATTTACAGTACCTGTTTGAAAGATCAGGGGTCCTCACTGTATTTCAGCTTTCAGGTCTGAGGAGTGATTTGATCATGGCTATCTTACCCAGAGGAGTTATTACTCTTTTCATCCATTTCTTCATAATCTGTTTCATTTGATAAAGTTTTTCAGAATAGTTCAATTTTTAAATTTCATCCAAATTAGTTGAAAAAAATAATACCAAGTACTCTGAAAGTGTTGGATAGCATCTTAAGTTAAAGTCGGGTCGGTATCGAACATTACAATTTTTATTGGAGCCAATCCAGACAACTTCTGATTTTTTGGAATTAATTTTTAGGCCTGAGATCTTAGCAAAGGTGTCTAAAGCTTCAATAACAGCTTCAAATGATGCTTTGCTCCCATCTAGAATGAACTCAGTATCATCATCATCATCATCATCATCATCATCATCATCTTCTTCCGCTTAGTCCAGGGTCGGGTCACGGGGGCAGCAACCTTAGCAAAGAGGTCCAGACGTCCCTCTCCCGAGCCACTTCCTCCAACTCTCCCGGGGGGGACACCGAGGCGGTCCCAGACAAGCCGAGAGACATAGTCCCTCCAGCGTGTTCTAGGTCGACCCCGGGGTCTCTTCCCGGTTGGACATGCCCGAAACACCACACCAGGGAGGTGTCCGGGGGCATTCTGACCAGATGCCCAAGCCATCTCAACTGGCCCCTCTCAATGTGGAGGGGCAGCGGATCTACTCCGAGCTCTCCCCAGAGGGCGGAGCTTCTCACCTTATCTCTAAGGGAGAACCCCGCCACCCGACGAAGGAAGCTCATTTCAGCCGCTTGTATCCGTGATCTTGTTCTTTCGGTCATTACCCAAAGCTCGTGACCATAGGTGAGGGTTGGAACGTAGATCGACTGGTAAATTGATTCTTCACCACGATGGACCGGTACAGGCACTGCTTAACAGCAGAGGCTGCAGCGATCCGTCTGTTGATCTCTCGCTCCATCCTTCTCTCACTCGTAAACAAGACCCCAAGATACTTAAACTCCTCCACTTGGGGCAGGACCTCATTCCCGACCCGGAGGGTGCATTCCACCATTGTCCGACTGAGAACCATGGCCTTGGACTTGGAGGTACTGATCTTCATCCCGGCTGCTTCGCACTCAGCTGCGAATCGCTCCAATGAGAGCTGGAGGGCCCGACTTGATGAAGCCAAAAGGACAACATCATCCGCAAAAAGCAGAGACGATATCCGATGGCCACCAAACCAGAACCCCTCATCGCGTCGACTGCGCCTAGAAATTCTGTCCATAAAAATTATGAACAGAATCGGTGACAAAGGATAGCCTTGGCGGACTCCAACTCCCACTGGAAACGAATCCGACCTGCTGTTACCAATATGGACCAAACTCTGGCTCCGGTGATACAGCGACCGAATAGCTCGTAGCAACGGATCCGGAACGCCGTACTCTCGGAGCACGCCCCACAAGATCTTTCGAGGGACACGGTCGAAAGCCTTCTCCAAATCCACAAAGCACATGTGGACAGATTGGGCAAACTCCCATGTCCCCTCCAGAATCCTGTGGAGCGTATAGAGTTGGTCAAGAGTGCTGCGGCCAGGACGAAAACCACATTGTTCCTCCTGAATCCGAGGTTCGACTCTCGGTCGGATCCTCCTCTCTAGTACCCCTGCATAGACTTTCCCAGGTAGGCTGAGGAGTGTAATTCTCCGATAATTGGAACACACCCTCCGGTCCCCCTTCTTAAAAATTGGGACCACCACCCCAGTTTGCCAGTCCAGAGGTACAGCCCCTGATTACCACGGGATGTTGCAGAGACGTGTCAACCAAGACAGTCCTACAACATCCAGAGCCCTGAGATATTCCGGGCGGATCTCGTCCAACCCCGGAGCTCGACCACCGAGGAGCTTTTTGACAACCTCAGTGACCTCCACTCCAGTGATGGGCGGACCCTCACCCGAACCCCCAGGGTCTTCCTCTTCCACGGAGGGCATGTTGGTGGGATTGAGGAGGTCCTCAAAGTATTCCCTCCACCTCTCAACAACATCCCCAGTCAAGGCAAGCAGCTCCCCACCTCCACCGTAAACATTGTTTGTGAAGAACTGCTCCCCCTCCTGAGGCGTCGGATGGTGGCCCAGAACCTTTTTGAGGCTATGGGCTGCCGCCTCAGCAATGGAGGCACGAAACATGGACCATTCGGATTCCATGTCCCCCGCCTCCTCCGGAACGTGGTTGTAGTTCTGCCAGAGGTGGGAGTTAAAGGCCTCTCGGATAGGTGGCTCTGCCAAACGTTCCCAGCAGACCCTGATTACACGCTTGGGCCTGCCAGGTCTGGAAGGCAACCTCCCACACCACCGAAGCCAACTCACCACCAGGTCGTGATCGGTAGACATCTCAGCTCCTCTCTTCACCCGAGTGTCCAGAACATATGGTCGCAAGTCCGATGACATGACTACAAAGTCAATCATCGAACTGCGACCTAGGGTGTTTTGGTGCCAAGTGCACTTATGGACACCCTTATGTTCGAACATGGTGTTCATGATAGACAAACTATGACGAGCACAGAAGTCCAACAACGAAACACCATTCGAATTCAGATTGGAGAGGCCGTACCTACCGATCACACCCTTCCAGGTCACACTATCGTTGCCCACATGGGCATTGAAGTCTCCCAAGACAACGAGCGAGTCTCCCGAGGGAACGTTCTCCAACACCCCCCCAAAGACTCCAAAAAGGGTGGGTACTCTGAACTGTCATTTGGTGCATAAGCACAAATAACAGTCAGGACCCACCCCCCCCCCCCCTCCCGAAGACGGAGGGAAGCTACCCTTTCGTCAATCAGGGAGAACCCCAACATTTGGGCACCGAGACGGGGGGGCAACAAGAATACCCACACCGGCTTGCCGCCTCTCCCCATGAGCAACTCCAGAATAGAAGAAGGTCCAGCCTATTTGGAGATGGATGGTTCCAGAGCCCAAGCTATGCGTTGAGGTGAGCCTGACTATATCTAGTCGGTATCTCTCCACCTCACGCATCAAATCAGGCTCTTTTCCCGCCAGAGAGGTGACATTCCATGTCCCGAGGGTCAGCGTAAGTAGCCGTGGATCAGTCCGACAGAACCCATGCCTTTGGCTGCCACCCAACTCACACTGCACCCGACCCCTAAAACTCCTCCCACGGGTGGTGGGTCCATGGGAGGTGAACTCAGTATCATCTGCATATTGTTCAAGTAGGTGTTCTTTATCATTTATAACAATTCCTTTAATATCTCTGTTAGAGAAACAAATAATGACATACCCTAATTAGATGCCATGGATGAACAGGGAAGTGCAGTTTCTGATGAAACCTTCAGATCAGGTGATGCACAGAGTTACAGTATAGCCAGGGCAGACTTCAAGAGGGGTATCAAAAAGGCCAAACATGACCATAAGATGAAGATGGAGGAACACATTTTCAATTCTGATGTATGTGGGAGGGCATTCAGGCCATCAGCAACTACAAGCAAAGCAACTCCACACCAACTGCCATCAATGTGTCCTTTCTCAATTAACTGAATGGCTTTTATGCTCATTTCAACAAGGACAATAAGGACAAGGCCACAAAGCCAAAACCATCGAATAACCACCAGACCTATGGAATTCTTGGACGTGTGCTCAGAGCTTGTGCTGAGCAGCTCACAGGGATCTTTGTTGAAATATTCAACCTGTCTCTCACCCAAGCAACAGTATCGGCATGCTTTAAGATTGCTTCTATTATGCTAGTGTCTAAATGACTTCCGCCCTATTGCACTAACACTCAATGTGATGAAGTGTTTTGAGCTTCTGGTCCTGGCGCACCTCAAGCAATGTTTGCCTCCCACACATGACCCACACCAATTTGCATACCAAAGCAACCGGAATACAGAAAATACTGTATCCACAGTGTTTCACAGTAGGCACTCACACCTGGACAACAAGAACACATGCAAGATTCAAGATTCTTTATTGCCATTTGTGCTTTTACACACGTATGAATTTCTTGTGCGGTCGTGCAAAGAGTCAGTTGTGGGGAGGGGGGTGAAAAAAACAAAACAAAACAAAAAAAACCAGGAAGGCTCAGAACAGCAAAAACACATACTTCTATAGAATAGGTTCCTAAGTCCTATCTCTGCTGTGCTAAGACCCCTGGGAAAGGTCTCAACCACAAGTTCAGCCAGCAGTATAAATGGGTACCATTAAAATATACTGGGAAGGTAACCTGCGATGGAATAGCATACCATCCAGGAGGAGTTGTACTCCTAGTCTCCTCATGCTGTTGAAACCGAAGATAAGCACTGGCCTGATGAGTCATTATGGCTCGGGTGTAAAAAGCACAAAGGTGCCCCAGAATACCGTCTCTGGATTTAAATATATATGGACCTCTATGATTAGCATTACCTGTACACAGGCCTGATCACCATTTTGGTAAGGACCCCTGCAGCTGCATCCCTCCACACATCCACCAAATATCTCCTAGTGGCATTGTTTGGTACTGCAGCACCTGTGGTATTTTTCTATACCTAAGAATTTAGAATATCATCAAAATGATACTCACCATCTTGGCAATTTTAGCTTTGTGGTTTGAGGCCACCTTGTCCCATTGCCACAACGTTGAACATAGTTTTCAGTGAGGTTTCCCACCCCCGGATACAAAATGCACCAGTAGGGGCAAATGTCTTTACACACTGACTGTAGTAATGGAATTAAAACTTCAACTTCACTAGCATTCATTATCACTTCATGTGTTTCATATTCTATTATTGCGGTCCCACTTATGTTGGCCAAATCAACCTCGAAGTCTGAGCATGTCTTTGTGTTGTAGGGTAATAGCACAAGCTCCAATTTTCTTCTTGCCTTTGAGCATAATAGGCAATATGTACTGCCTCCTTTCCAGTCATTCGCAGTATAATTTCCCACTGATATAATTTGTTTGTTTGGGCTCTTTGCCACATCTCAGTTTGCATGTGTATTTCCTCATATATGGTGTTTTATTCAGTGATTGTGTTATTCTCTGGGGTCATAGTCCTTTGGCACTGCCATACTACAGGTCCTTCTTATATGGGGTCATATGAAAAGTCTTTGTGGTTTCACTCACAGTTATATTGGCCAGGCTCCATCCTTCAACTGCTCTGTACATGTCTGTATTTTGCTGTCTCACTAATTTGTTCACATCCTGTGTTAAATATAAAGTCCTGCATATATCTTGTATGAGTTCTGCTGCCCTGCACCCTGTCTTTGACATATCCAGAAGCAGCATGTATTCCTATTCCAATTCCATAACTTTCCGACATGATTATTAGCAAGGTTGATCTGTGAGTCATGAGTATGTTTCTTTGTAATCCCTTTTTGTTTAATGCACTCTTGTTCTATGGCTTCCTCTTGATACTGCTGACACACGACAAAGATTATAAACATGCCTGCGATACCTATTGTGGGAGCCATTTGCTTATCCTGATGTTGTGGACCTGAAGCGGCGGACTGAAAGTTGTCATCCCAGGCTATTTGAACATATATGTTCAGTCCGTGCTTCCATCTTTACTTTATAAATATTTGGTCATCATCACCTGGCCATGTTTGTTTGGTAACACATGGTTTATTAGTATGATTAGCTGTCTGTTTAGTCCCATTTGTCAATTTTCCACAGGTAGTATTGGTATGGTTAAGTCCTGTGCGAGGTAGACACAGGATACCCTATACCTGAATCATTTCGAGAATTTGCACAGTTGCAACTATTGCAAGTACAGTCGGCCCCCAATTTAAAAAAATAATCCGTTCCAGAGTCATTTTCGTATTGCGAGGAATTCATAAGTAGGGGTCACATCTTTCATGTTAAACGCCTAATTCGTTCCAACTCTCCAGTCCTTGGACTGGATAAACCTCATAAACCCTTTAAAAATTATAAAAGTACATAAATTTTGTATGAAATATGTGTTAAAAGTAAAAATGTATTTATTAAACCATTAAATGAACATTTCATTTTCTGTAACCGCTTCATCCTAATTAGGGTTGCGGGGAGGCTGGTGCCCATCCCAGCCAACTCAGGGCGAGGGCAGAGTACACCCTGGACAGCTCGCTAGGCCATCGCAGGGCAGAAACACGCTGACGGCTTTGCAGCCTACTCTTGTCGAAAGTCAGCAATGGTTCTTTTACATGCCTCACACCATAGACAGTGAGAGACATGGCCAGCCTTTGATAACCCAGTTAGCTGCACTCGGGGGACAGTGACAACCTTGTGGAGAGTGGGACTCGAACCCCCAACCTTTGGATCAGCGATCCGGCACCTCATACCACTAGACCACCACTGCCCACATATTTTATGAACATATTAAACCATTTTATTAACATATTTATTAATTAAACCATTATTAAACATGTTTATTAACACACACACACACACACACACACACACACACACACACACACACACACACACACACACACCTCTCTCTCTCTCTCTCTCTCTCTCTCTCTTTCTCTCTATCTCCTTCTCTCGCGTGCGCTGCGGGCCACGCCCACAAGACGTGAATTCAAAGCGCATTCCCTGCTTGACAAACTCCACTTTAATTTGATTTCTTGAGGGATCGGAATTCCAGATGAGCTCAAATGCACCCACATTTATTAAACATTTACTGAATTAAACAACATAAAAAACTAAACTAAAAACTAAAGAGTGAAGCTTCCTTCTGTCTCTATCTGGGAGGCCAGCGGGGCGGGATGTTGAGAGACAGCCAATGAGAGAGCAACTCGCGTGTGTTTGAATTTTGAATTTCTTTTCGTAAGAGGGGGTTGTTTCATATTTCGGGGACGGAAACTCAGGAAAATGTTTTTTGTAATCCGGGGATTTTGGACATAGGGGTCTTCGTAAATTGGGGGCCGACTGTACATATGGCACGCCAATTACAATCATTAAGCTGTAATACCATGGTTTTCATGAGTGATTACCGCCTGCCTTTGGTAATTTTGGTAGTGTCTTCCAGTCGGCTATTATTATGATCATTCTGAGTCGTGCCAATCTTGGAGGAGATCCCCCCCCCAGACAAAGTGTTGTCATGTCTGCTGTCTCAATCACTCCATACAGTTGATACCCTGACGGGCCTAGTTGGGGTTTGTCCGGCGCTTCAGGTTACCCTTCAAATGGGTCATTGTCAAAAAACTAATGTGCCACCTGTGCAAAATCGAAAGGTTGTGTTTGTGGGATTTCTTCCACCTGTGTTTGCTCCTGTACAGATTGGGGCTCGATCACCTTCAGTGCTTTCTTTCTTTTTTCCTGTGTGTGATATGCTGGTGCATCTGCTTGGTCCACATCCTCCAAGTCTGTATCAATGTCCTCCCATGAACACGTAAGTGGAACTAATATGGTTTGTATGTCCTTCCACCTTGGCTCTTTTCCCACAGCTCTGCAACAGTGATTTCAGAGATACCAACGTTGTCTCCTTTCTATCTTAACTGTTGTCGGTGTTGCAAATACCACCTTGAATGTTCCTTCACGCTGTGGCTGGCTCCAATGCTTCTTTCTGAACACTCTGCCGTAGATGTAGTCTCCAGGTTCCACCTGGCACAGATTCTCTCTTTTTTACTTCCATGCCATGTAAGAGCTGCACGATCCTGTGAATACAGAGTTCTATGTATTTGGGTTAGATGTTTCACGTAAATTGACAGTTCACCCTCCACTTGTTCCAATGCTGTGCCCTCATAGGGCCTCATGTATAGGATACTGGCATTGGTCACCCTGTGAGCATTTAGTTTGGTGTCAGGTCAGTGATTCTGTCAGTCTGTGAATGCATTTTCATTAATTCCAATGGTAGCGCTTGCACCCAATTCAATATAGTGGTCACACAAATATTGCCAATATTTTTCTTTTAACACCCCATTTGCCTTCTCTATTTTCCCTTGAGATTCTGGGTGGTACATGCACCCTAAATGGTACATCAGGCATAAGGCCTCTGCCAAGGCTTTGATTACCTTTTCACAAGATGTGGCCGATTATCTGAGCCCAATTGGTCATGTACTGGCATAATTTTTGCTGTAGTCTTTTTGTAAGTTAGCTGTGATATTCCGACTAATTCTAGGTCTGTTTGTACACAGCAGCTTGTCGGGTGTAGGGTGTGACCGACTGGAAGTGTCACAGGTGGTGTCGAGACCGTAAACAAAGGCAAGGTAAGTGAGGAGGGCCTAGAGTCAAGTTAAAGCTAACACTGCACCGGCTCTCTTTAACCACCATTGTATTCACTAATGTGTGATCCTTGATGAACAGAAAACAGGAGACTTATAAAATGTAATGTCATGACATTCACAGAAACATGGCTACACAGTGGAATACCTGGCGATGCTATTGAGCTAACCAGGCGCCACATTCTCCAGGCAGACAGAAACACAGAGAACTCCAGTAAAATAAAAGACAGAGTATTGTGCATTTATGTCAATGAAGCTTGGTGTACAAACTCTGTCATTGTTGAAAGACACTGCTCAACTAAACTACAGTTTCTTATGGTTAAGTGCCGACCTTTCTATCCGGCGAGGGAGTTTATTTGTAAAATAAAAAACAGCTCTATGTTTACCACTGGATGGTCATGCTAAGCTTGCTATGAATGAACTTCATACTACCATTAGCAAACAACAAACTGCACACCCATTCATTGTAGCGGGTGACTTCAACCACACAAACCTCAAGTCGGTGCTTTCCAAATTCAGCCAACATTTTTCTTGCCACACCAGAGGGGACAAAACCTTGGACCATGTTTACATTAACATCACTGGAGCCTAAACATACCCACTTAAGATAGCCTGATCACCTGTCTTTTTTTTCTCACCCCCAATTACAGACCACAAATCAACCGTGTGAAGCCATCTGTGAAGCCAATCACAGTATGGCCAGCAGGGGTAGACTCCATACTCCAGGACAGTTCAATAACACAGATTAGAGTATGCTTGCCTCTCAGGCCACCTATCGCTCAAACACAGACATACACTAACTCAGTACTGGAACACATCAACACCACAATTGACAGTGTTATCACAGAAAATAATCTAAACAGATAATCACATAACCTAATCAGAAGCCATAGATGAACAGGGAAGTGCGGCTTCTGCTAAAGGCACGCAACAAAGCCTTCAGATCTGATGATGCAAAGGTCTACAGTCCACTCGGGGGGAACATGAAGAGGGGTATCAAAAAGGACATGCATGACCACAAGCTGAACGTGGAGGAACACTTCGTCAATTCTGATCTAGGTGCGATTGGTCATAGTATAATTTATATCTCAGTTTATGTGACAGGTATATGTGAGTTATATTTCTTGTTGACTGAACAACTCAATACTGAGTCTAGTGTAGATAATGATAATCCATCAATCATTAAAATTAAATCATTGTGTTTAAAGAAAAGTCCATGAACGTCTCAAATTTACAGGGATTTTTAAATAGATATAAAACACTTACCTTAAAGTACAGTTTTGTGCAATTAGAAGCATCTCTCAGTGACTGTGAAATCTGACAATTATAGAAAACACTTGAGGGAGCTGGTCCTCCACAGATTGTTATTTCTGTTACACACATTATTTCTGAAAAAGAATAAGGGTCTCATAAAGAGCAACATGCAACATATACAGAACATTTACACATTCATCATCATCATCATCATCATCATCATCATCATCATCATCATCATCCTTCAAGGACACAGTAACTTCTCTGTTCATAAATCTTCTATGTGATGTTTGTATAGCAGGTCTCAAATTTTTCGAAAGTTTACACAACCTATTTTTTTGTTCACGGGTAAATGGTTCTGGTAACCTATAGTTTGTTCACCTATAATAATTTGCGTAACCCATCGGTTATGCAAAATGGTTGCCTGAAATTTCAAGTTCTAAAAGAATCGAACATTTGGATTTTCACAGAGAAAGACCACTATTACATGTAACTGGAACTGAGGAACAAAATAGTGAGAAGTTAGCAACTATGAAAAATCTTTAATGAAGTTAAAAATTACAAATTCAATGTCATACATAAAATAAAACAATTTTACTGAATTTGACTTATTTAAAGAACTTTAAATTTAATAATATTGAAAGCAAAAAACACAAATATTAATACAACCAAGTTAGTCTATTCCTGATAGCATTCTGCACATCGACTACTCACTCGATATAAAATGTAATACTGCAAATACAAAATAAAATATCACAATGTCTAATTCAACTTGCTATTGCAAACAATGCAGATCAAATAGATCTGAGAAAAAACTTAAGTACAACAAAAATAGAAATAGCACCTTAATCTAATACAATAAAAACTCAAAAACATTTTAACAACTATAGCACCAATCTGTGATGACTGTATATTACTAGATGCAGTATCGGTTGATGATGATGTAACCACGTCGCTGTCAGTATTTCTAGTTGTGTCAGCACATAAATGTTTTTTTGGCCCAGGTGAAGCTATCAGATTTAATATGCCTTGTTAAATTGTTTTTGTGAATATATTCTACAGACCCGGCGTAATTCAGGATGCTTTTCAGAACGTCTGGCTTTGTTTTACGGCAATCCGGCCATTTGCGGGATTACCAGTTTACGACATGCTAGGATGGTGTGCTTTATATGTGCAAACTATTGAAGTTTTATGATAGTTTTTATCTTTCCTGGAGAAGTCTACAATTTGTGCCGACTGCAAACGTCCACATGTTTTTTTATTTCTATTTTACTCGAAAATGAGTGTCCCGAGTTGTCGAAGTTTGTTTGTTGTGAACTCTGATATTAACTTCCTACGCGACCGTATTGTCGTTCGGGTGTTTTAATAAAGTGCAAATCGGTCTGCCGACCGAACGATCAGTCACCTGAATTTTCGAGGCTTGTATAGCATATGAATAAAAATTGTAATTATTTTTTTAATTCTAAAATTTTTGAGGATGATGTTGAGGAGAATTCTAATGTTTCGAACAGCATTAAACTATATTGTTTTCACAATGTTATTTAAGGGTTGACCATGGGGCAGTGGTGGTCTAGTGGATAGGGCGCAGGATCGCTGATCCTAAGGTTGGGGGTTCGAGTCCCCACAAAGGTTGTCACTGTCCCCCCAGTGCAGCTAACTGGGTTATCAAAGGCGGGTCATGTCTCGCACTGTCTATGGTGAGAGGTTCATGTAAAAGAACCATTGCTGACTTTCGTAAAGAGTAGCTGCAAAGCCATCAGCGTGTTTCTGTCCCTTGCAAAAGGGTTGTGACAGGAAGGGCAGTTGACATAAAAACCTCTGCCAAATCAAATGTGTGAATCAAATGATTCGCTGTGGCGACTCCCGAGAAAAGGAAAAAAGCCGAAAAGAGAAGAAGATTTAAGGGTTGGCCATATTTTACTCAATGGTAATGTAAAAAAAATAAATAAATAAAAACAATTAAAGGCAATTTAAATTAGCAGCACATCTCTCACTGTCTGTGGTGTAAGATTCATGTAGAAGAATGATTGCTGACTTTCGTCGAGAGCAGGCTGCATAGCTGTCAGCATTTTTCTGCCATGCAATGGACTATCAAGCTGTCCAGGGTGTACTCTACCCTCGCCAAAGGTCGACTGAGATGTGCATCATGCTCCCTGCAACTCTAATTAGTATTAAGCATTTCAGAAAATTAATAGATTGGCAATTTAACTGCAGGTATATATTTTAAAACACAATATTTGTTATATATGGGTGTCTATGTGTTTCAGCATATTATAAAAACTAAAGAAAACAGTTGTGATTTTCTTGCCGATACCCTCCTATCACACATCACACCGAAGACTTTTCTCCAACCATTCCAACCTGCCTGTACACACTTCTTCACCTCTTTTCCACACTCTCCATTGCTCTGGACTGTTGAGCCTAGGTACTTAAAATCCTCCACCTTCCTTATCTCTGCTCCCAGTACCCTCATTGTTCCTCCTGGGTCATTTTTGTTCACACACATGTATTCTGTCTTACTGAGGCTAACCTTCAGTCCTCTCCTTCCCAGGGCATACTTCCACCTCTGTAGATTTTCCTCCACTTGAGCCTTCCTCTCACTACAGATCACAATGTCATCTGAAAACATCAAAGTCCATGGGTCGCACAAGTCAGTGTTCATCCTCACGCCGGTCCCAAGCCTGGATAAATGCAGAGGGTTGTGTCAGGAAGGGCATCCGACGTAAAACATGTGCCAAAATTTGATATGAGAATTATAAAAACGAATTCCATACCGGACTGGTCGAGGCCCGGGTAAACAACGACCGCCATCAATGCTGTTAACCAACAGGGTGCTGGTGGAAATTGGACTACTGTTGGTCGAAGAAGGAGAGGCGGGAGGCATGTCCGTAGGCAGAGAGAGAAGAGGAAAAGCATGAGTCTAGAACTGAGAGTAGGGACTTAAAAAGTTGGAACTACGTAGAGAGCTGTCTGACATGATGCAGAGGAGGAAGGTGGACATACTGTGTGTTCAGGAGACCAGGTGGAAAGGTAGCAAGGCTAGAAGCTTAGGAGCAGGGTTTAAGCTGTTTTCTCATGGAGTGGATGGGAAGAGGAATGGAGTCGGAGTCATCTTGAAGGAGGAGTTTGTCACGAATGTTCTCGAAGTGAAAAGGGTGTCAGATAGGCTGACGAGTCTCAAGTTAGAAATTGGAGGTGTGATGTTCAATGTTGTTAGTGCTCATGCCCCACAGGCAGGATGTGAGCTAAAAGAGAAGGAGAGATTCTGGAGTGAGTTAGAGGAAGTGATGCAGAGTACCCCCAGAGGTGAAAGACTGGTCATTGTTGCAGACTTCAATGGACATGTTGGTGCAAGCGACAGAGGGGACAAGGAAGTGATGGGCAGCTTTGGCATCCAGGACAGGAACACAGAAGGACAGAAGTTGATAGATTTTGCAAAAAGGGTGGAGATGGTGGTTATATGCTGCAGGTTGTCCACAATTTGGTGCAGAGTAGAGTCGTGTTGTTGCAAAAAGACTCCCCGGTGGGATAATGCCTGCTGGAGTTGGGCGGTCTCCGCTGGGTCCATGTTTTCTGAACCGTTTGCGCCCATCTCAGCGAACTCTTTGTGAGGGCAGAGTACACCCTGTCCAACTCACTAGGCCATCGCAGGACAGAAGCACACTGATGGCTATGCAGCTACTCTTGATGAAGGTCAGCATTGGTTCTTTTACTTGAACCGCTCACCATAGACATTGAGAGACGTGGCTGGCCTTTGATAACCCAGTTAGCTGCATTGGGGTAGACAGCTTGTGCCTCAAACCTTGGGACCAGTAATCGAGCACTTTGCCAGTCCACCACGAGCCCAGTCCACCCCACCACTGCTGCAAAAATCCAATTAAACTTTTTATTTTCAAAAATATAAATCAATATTTTATTCTCTCTTTCCCATTCACACACACACACACACACACACACACACACACAGAGAGAGAGAGAGAGAGAGAGAGAGAGAGAGAGAGAGAGAGAGAGACAGAGAGAGAGAGAGCAGAGGGCTCCCTCAATTGAATCTCCTTCATTTCCCCCATCATAGTTCCCATTTCCTTTACAGATTAAATAAAGCTCTTTCAGACTCATTATCATTATGATCTGTTATATTCACTGGGTCGCTTCAATAAAACTCGAGAGAAGAAGCGCCTTTAATCTACTTTGGTCGAAGATTATTTTGCCCAATTCCCATAATGGCCTAAAATCTTCCAAAATAAACTGCAGAACAGTTCTCAGATCAGCCTGTAAACATGCACCACCACTGTAGTGTTTAATGTTGCCACCAGCATCTCGCTTTACCATGTCACAACATTCAGAAAATACATCAACTTAATGCTCAGTGGTGTGCGTGTGTGTGTGTGTGTGTGTGTGTGTGTGTGTGTGTGTGTGTAAGGCCCTCTTGCCTGGTACTCTGGTATCACCAAGCTGCCACTGTTGTGTTTTTGAGCAAGACCCTTAATCCTCAACTTCTCATAAATAAAGTTCAAATCTCGATATTTCAATGTTTTTACGTCATCAAATCATTCTTTGATATTATTTATGTATTACAGTATAGAATCAGTCGCTTGAATCAAGATATAAGACACAAGTGGCTGAAATGAGCTTCCTAAGCCAGGTGGCGGGGCTGTCTCTTAGAGATATTGTGAGAAGCTCAGCCATCCGGGGAGAACTTGGAGTAATATAAAGTATAAAGTGTTCAGAGGGGTTTTCTTTTGTATTCTAGACTTTTTTTCCACCAGATGTATGACTGTTTTTATTTCCATCATATCTTGGTCGTTTAATTATGAATATGAAAAAGTTTAGTTTCATAAAATTGTCCCTGTTTTCAGATTCCCTAAAAACACCAGAGGAGTGGTTGTTCCCTCTGGAGACACAGTGGAAAGGGATTCAGTGACTCTGAGCTGTAGAAATGATGCAAACCCTCATGTTGTCACCTGCTCCTGGTTTAAGCAGAGAGCATCTGCAGATACATTCCTGATCCCAGAACAGAATTACAGTGGGCCCTCGGAATCCAAATGCTTTAGAGACTGAAAAAATGGGAGTCCGAACAAAAAAGTTGTGACTTTTATCATCCCGGAAACCGAATAAAAACCGGAATTCGAATTCGAGAAATGCACGAGAAAAAACGAGACTGAGAGGGAGGAAAAGTGCTTGACTCCCAGAAGTCCACAAATTGTTGATACTATGTATTTTATGTGGAAGTCCGGAAGTTTTTACACCCAAGCCTAGGGGCTCATCAGGCCGGTGCTTTATGTATCACCCTAATAAAGATGTCCTGGGGAAGTCCGGAAGTTGTTGATGCAGTATTAAAGCTAAATCTAGCACTAAAGCACTAAAGCTATCTAATCACGAATACCATACCACCTCCAGCAACAAGTACAATTTAGAGTACCGAACAGAAAACTCACAGATTGACTTATAGGCATAACCACCTAAACAAAGCTGAAGAGGATGTAGCTGCCAACTTTGAAAAAGTGCAGTGCCAGAAGCTCACTGCTTCCAGAGACAAGCGGCACATAACTGCATCAGCAGTAATTACTAGAATGGACTTCCAATGCCCCCACTGTTCACGACCCTGTGCCTCCAGGCTCGGACTGCAGAATCACCTTCGCATTCATCGATGAGCCGCAAAATGCAAACATCATCATCGGATCCGATGGACAACCAACCAACCAACCAACCATGATATATATATATATATATATATATATATATATATATATATATATATATATATATATATATATATATATATATATATATATATATATATATATATATATATATATATATATATATATATGTATGTATGTATGTATGTATGTACGTATGTAGGCTAAGCTATAGCACTAAAGCTCAGCCTAACTGCTGGCAGCGCTGTGAACACCTTTAACAATGAGGTCATGAGCCACTTCCGTAAGGTTTTGAAAAGAAGGCAGAAACAAGCCACGTTAGAATGTTCGTCAAGAAAAGAATGTCATCCATGCAAAGCGGTAGCAAGAGGAAAAACACCTTTGGCTGGTTTACCTGAAGCTGTTATGGAAGGGTTTCCGATTCTCCAATTCTCTCCCTCTCTATTATTGAAGGGAAACCTCTGCTTCTCTCCCTCTCGAACATTTATGTATACCAACTGTTGACCACCACAAAGGTTAAAATTCTTATCTTGATTGTTCTTATGCTTTAACTTTTCTGTGGTTTTCATTTTAGTGCGTTATGGTCTCAGAAAAGAGTTGCGCACTGAAATGCGCATTGGAGAGGGTGGCTCTAACACACTCACCTATGAAAACAGGTTGTGCTTTATTGTTCACAGGTTTCTGGTGCTATAGTGCTCTAGTGCTTTAGTTATTGTTTCTCATGCTGTAGTGCCCTTACACTAATACAGGGGTCGGGAACCTATGGCTCGGGAGCCAATTATGGCTCTTTTGATGACGGCATCTGGCTCTCTGAAAATTTCTGAACGAAACAAATCAATCAATAATTTTACTAATAATGTTACTTTAGCAAAATAAATAATAATAATAATAATAAAGTCAGAAAAAACCATGTCAAAAAAAAAATAAATAAATAAATACACACATTTTAATTTATATATATTTTCACCTGCAACTTTTCGTTCAGGCACGCAGCTAAGAGCCAATCTGTGCTCCGGTGAGCGGGAGGGTCCGCTACCCGGAAAGTCTAATTTTAATGGATAATTTACAACAACCTGCACAAGTCATTTTGAAGCAAAGAAGTAATATTTCCTCGTTTTTGGTTAGCTTGTTTATGCAGAGTAAACCCTTCTAATCAAGAAGATGACGAAAAGGAAAAAAGATGAAGATTACCGTACGTTTCAGCAGGAATGGACAGAGCAATTTGCCTTTATTGAGAGAGCAGGTTGTGCAGTGTGTCTTATATGCAATGATAAAATTTCCTCGATGAAACGGTCAAATATAAAGCGACACTTCGACACACGCCATGCCACATTTGCAGCGAAATATCCAGTGGGAGACAACAGAAAGAAGGTCTGTCAAGAACTACTTTCCACAGTCCAGGCTAGTCAGCAGCAGCTCCGTGTATGGGCCAAACAAGGTGATTTTAACTCTGCTAGCTTTGCTGGTTCTTTAGCAATTGTGAGGAGCGGAAGCCGTTTACAGATGGCAATTATGCCAAATCATTCATGCTTGATGTGGCCAACGAGCTTTTTGGCGACTTTAAGGATAAAGACAAAATAATCAAGCGGATAAAAGATATGCCTCTTTCAGCAAGAACTGTGCACGATCGTGCCATCATGATGTCGAATCAAGTGGAGAAAAACAAGTGAATGACATAAATGCAGCGGAGTTTTTTCCCTCGCTTTGGATGAATCAACAGATGTCAGTCATTTATCCCAGTTCATTATTATTGCCGCAGCTATGTTGACGGTGACTCGCTGCGTGAGGAAAGTCTTGCCGTTTGCCACTAACAGGGACAACGAGAGGAGAGGATTTATTCAAGTCTTTCATGGAGTTTGCAAATGAAAAGAATCTACCAATGGATAAACTTATTTCTGTGTGTACCGATGGTGCTCCGTGCATGGTGGGGAAAAACAGAGGATTTGTAGCGCTGCTTCGTGAGCAGGAGAACAGACCCATCCTCAGCTTCCACTGTATTCTACATCAGGAGGCACTTTGTGCGCAAATGTGTGACAAGCAGCTTGATGACGTGATGTCACTGGTCATTCGGGTGGTCAACTTTATTGTTGCCCGAGCTTTAAACGATCGCCAGTTTAAAGCACTGTTGGATGAAGTGGAGAATAATTATCCCGGTCTTGTTTTGCACAGTAATGTGCTTGGCTGTCAAGAGGGAAGGTGCTTAGCCGTTTTGCAGCTTGCCTGAGTGAAATACGGACTTTTCTTCAAATGAAAGGCATTGAGTATCCCCAGCTAGCGGACACAGAGTGGCTCCTCAAGTTTTATTATCTTGTGGACATGACTGGACATCTGAACCATGTCAATGTGAAAATGCAAGGCATTGGAAATACAATGCAGCCGTGAGGGGGGGGCAAATGCAGCCGTGAGGGGGGGCACAAACCTGTGTCTCTCCCTCACGCCGGTCCCAAGCCCGGATAAATGCGAGGGTTGCGTCAGGAAGGGCATCCGGCGTAAAACAAATGCCAAATAAACTATGCGAATCACAAGAAAGAATCACATACCGGATCGGTCGAGGCCCGGGTTAACAACGACCGCCATCAGTGCCGTCAACCAACAGGGTGCTGATGGAAATTGGACTACTGTTGGTCGAAGATGTCGAAGAAGGAGAGGCGGGAGGCGTGTCCGTTGCCAGAGAGAGAAGAGGAAAGGCATGAGTCTAGGACTGAAAGTAGGAACTTTGAATATTGGAACTATGACAGGAAAAGGTAGAGAGCTGGCTGACATGATGCAGAGGAGGAAGGTGGACATACTGTGTGTTCAGGAGACCAGGTGGAAAGGTCGCAAGGCTAGAAGCATAGGAGCAGGGTTTAAGCTGTTTTATCACGGTGTGGATGGGAAGAGAAATGGAGTCGGAGTCATCTTGAAGGAGGAGTTTGCCAGGAATGTTCTAGAAGTGAAAAGAGTGTCAGACAGAGTGATGAGTCTCAAGTTAGAAATTAAAGGTGTGATGGTCAATGTTGTTAGTGCTTATGCCCCACAGACAGGATGTGGCGAGAAGAGAAGGAGAGCTTCTGGAGGGAGTTAGATGAAGTGATGCAGAGTACCCCAGAGGTGAAAGAGTGGTCATTGGGGCAGACTTCAATGGACATGTTGGTGCAGGAAACAGAGGCGACGAGGAAGTGATGGGTAGGTTTGGTATTCAGGACAGGACCGCAGAAGGACAGATGTTGGTAGATTTTGCAAAAAGGATGGAAATGGCTGTGGTGAATACTTTCTTCCAGAAGAGAGAGGAGCATAGGGTGACTTATAAAAGTGGAGTTAGGAGCACACAGGTAGACTACATCTTGTGCAGGCGATGTAATTTAAAGGAAGTCAGTGACTGCAAAGTAGTAGCAGGTGAGAGTGTTGCCAAACAGCATAGGATGGTGGTGTGCAGGATGATGCTGATGGTGAGGAAAGTGAAGAAGGCAAAGGCAGAGCAGAAGACAAAGTGGTGGAAGTTGAAAAAGGAAGAGTGTCGGGTTGTCTTCAAGGAGGAGTTGAAACAGGCTTTGGGTGGTCAGGAAGTGCTTCCAGATGACTGGACAACTACAGCGAATGTGATCAGGGAGACAGGTAGGAGAATACTTGGTGTGTCATCTGGAAGGAAAGTAGATAAGGAGACTTGGTGGTGGAATGAGGAAGTGCAGGAGTGTGTACAAAGGAAGAGATTAGCTTAGAAGAAGTGGGACATTGAGAAAACCGAAGAGAGTAAACAGGAGTACAGGGAGACACAGCGTAAGGCAAAGGTAGCAGTGTCAAAGGCCAAACAGAGCGCGTTTGATGACTTGTATGCTCGGTTGGAAAGTAAGGAGGGAGAAAATGATTTATACAGGTTGGCACAGCAGAGAAATAGAGATGGGAAGGACGTGCAGCAAGTTAGATTGATAAAGGACAGAGAGGGAAATGTATTGACTGATGACAGAAGTGTGCTGGGAAGATGGAAAGAGTACTTTGAAGAGCTGATGAATGAGGAAAATGAGAGAGAAAAAGAGTAGAAGAGGTGACTGTAGAGGACCAGGAAGTAGCAAAGATTAGTAAGGGTGAAGTGAGGAGGGCATTGAAGAGGATGAAGAATGGAAAGGCAGTTGGTCCTGATGACATACCGGTGGAGGTATGGAAGTATCTAGGAGAGGTAGCAGTAGATTTTCTGACAAGAACATTTAACAAGGTCTTAGAGAGTGAGAGGATGCCAGAGGAATGGAGGAGAAGTGTGCTGGTGCCCATTTTTAAGAACAAGGGAGACGTGCAGAGTTGTAGCAACTACAGAGGGATAAAGTTGATGAGCCATTCGATGAAGTTATGGGAAAGAATAGTGGAAGCTAGACTAAGGGCAGAAGTCAGCATTTGTGAACAACAGTTTGGTTTCATGCCCAGAAAGAGCACCACAGATGCAGTGTTTGCCTTGAGGATGTTAATGGAGAAGTACAGAGAAGGTCAGATGGAGCTGCATTGTGCCTTTGTGGATCTGGAGAAAGCATATGACAGGGTGCCGAGAGAAGAACTGTGGTATTGCATGAGGAAGTCTGGAGTGGCAGAGAAGTATGTTAGAGTGGTGCAGGACATGTATGAGAGATGTAAGACAGTGGTGAGGTGTGCTGTCGGTGTGACAGAAGAGTTCAAGGTGGAGGTGGGACTGCATCAAGGGTCAGCTCTCAGCCCCTTCTTGTTCGCTATGGTGATGGACAGGCTGACAGACAAGGTTAGACAAGATTCCCCATGGACTATGATGTTTGCAGATGACATTGTAATCTGTAGTGAGAGCAGAGATCAAGTGCAGGAAAATCTAGAGAGGTGGAGGTATGCCCTGGAAAGGAGAGGAATGAAGATTAGCCTCAGTAAGACAGAATACATGTGCATGAATGAGAAGGACCAAAGAGGAACGGTGAGATTACAGGGAGCAGAGATAAGAAAGGTGGAGGATTTTAAGTACTTAGGCTCAACAATCCAGAGCAATGGAGAGTGTGGAAAAGAGGTGAAGAAGCGTGTGCAGGCAGGTTGGAATGGTTGGAGAAAAGTGTCCGGTGTGATGTGTGATAGGAGGGTATCGGCAAAAATGAAAGGAAAAGTGTACAATACGGTGTTGAGGCCAACGATGCTGTATGGGTTAGAAACAGTGGCCCTGGGGAAAAGACAGGAGGCAGAGCTGGAGGTAGCAGAGATGAAAATGTTGAGGTTCTCTTTGGGAATAATGAGGATGGATAGGATTAGGAATGAGCACGTCAGAGGGACAGCACATGTAAGACGTTTTGGAGACAAAGTCAGAGAGGCGAGATTGAGATGGTTTGGACATGTACAGAGGAGGGCTAGTGAGTATATTGGTAATAGGATGCTGAGGCTGGAACTACCAGGCAAAAGGCCTAGAGGAAGACCAAAGAGACGATTCATGGATGTGGTAAAGGAGGACATGAAGGTCGTTGGTGTAAGAGAAGAAGATGCAAAGGATAGGGTGAGATGGAGGCAGATGATTCGCTGTGGCGACCCCTGAAGGGAAAATCCGAAAGGAAAAGAAGAAGGCATTGGAAATACAGTCTTATCCCTTCAACAGGCAGTCTTTGCATTTCAAAACAAGCTGGAAATCTTTACTGCGGATATTGAGACTGGTCGTTTACTACACTTTGAAAAACTGAAAGTATTTAAAGATGAGTGCACAGCAAGTGACTCCACTGAACATTTTGATCTCCATCAGCTCGCAGTTTTCACATCTTCTCTCCTGACGTCATTCAAAGCACGCTTTGGGGACTTTCGTGAGCACACTAGTCTTTTTCAATTCATCACTCATCCGCACGAGTGTGCTGTGGACAAAGTAAACCTGAGTTTCATCCCCAATGTCTCTGTCAGAGATTTTGAAGTAGAAGTTGCTGACCTGAAGGCCACAGACATGTGGGTTAATAAGTTCAAGTCACTGAATGAAGATTTGGAAAGTCTTGCACAAGAACAAGCAGAGCTGGCAAGCAAACACAAATGGACAGACATGGCCAGACTTCAGCGCGCAGACCAGCTGATTGTCAAAACCTGGAACGCGCTTCCCGTCACGTACAAAACACTGCAGCGTGTGAGTCTTGCTGTATTGACCATGTTTGGATCTACATATGCATGCGAACAGTCGTTCTCACACCTAAAACACATCAAAACCAACCTGCGATCACGTTTAAAAGATGGAAGCCTAAACGCCTGTATGAAGCTGAACCTCACCACCTATCAACCGGACTACAAAGCCATCAGCAAAACCATGCAACACCAAAAGTCGCATTAATAGTAAGTCAGAAGTACTTTTCTTATTAATACATACCTTTGATTTTATTTTGAACAACATGTTATAACAGAGTCTTATTATAATATATATATTGTTGGTCTTCTTCGATTTAGATAAGAAGTTGCTGACCTGAGGGCCTCAGACAGAGGTGAACAAGCAGAGCGGGCAAGTCAACATGGACAGATATGAATAAAACCTCAGCCTGCAGACCAGCTGATTGTTATAATTATAAATAATTGTTAGTTTCTTGTTATTAATTTACAATGTTGTTGCTATTAAGTTACAATGTTGTTCGAAATAAATTCTGTCTTATTATACTATAAACTCGTTGATTTTCCTCTTCCATTTAGCTGTTTTTGGTATTAAAATATACATATGGCTCTCCTAGGATTAGATTTTAAAATTTGGGTTTTTTCGGCTCTCTCAGCAAAAAAGGTTCCCGACCCCTGCACTAATGCCTTCCCTGTGAAGAATAAAGCATAGATCGATACTAAATCACTGACCCTGAGGTTGGGGGTTCAAGCCCCACTTGCCACAGGTTGTCATTGTCCCCCCCCAGAGCAGCGAACTGGGTTATCAAAGTCCAGCCATGTCTATCACTGTCTGTGGTGTGAGGTTCATGTAAAAGAACCATTGCTGACCTTCGACAACAGTAGCTGCAAAGCCGTCAGCTTGTTTCCGCCCTGCGATGGCCTGGCAAGCTGTCCAGGGTGTACTCTGCCCTTGCCTAGAGTCGGCTGGAATGGGCGCCAGCCTCCTTGTGACCCTAATTAGGATTAAGTGGTTCAGGAAATGAATGAGAGAATAAATATTAATAAATAAATAAAATGTTATTTAAGAAATAAATCATAAATAATAAGGCTTTTTTTAATCTTACATTTATTTTAGGAGTCTGCCCTGACAGGTTTTGGCACAATATTATTATTATTATTAGTGCAGTGAGTGCATAACTGTCGGTGCAGTGAGTGTATTACGGTCAGTGCAATGAGTGTATAACGGTCGGTGCAGTGAGTGCATAGCGATCGGTGCAGTGAGTGTATAACGGTCGGTGCAGTGAGTGCATAAATGGTCGGTGCAATGAGTGTATAATGGTCGGTGCAATAAGTGTATAATGGTCGGTGCAGTGAGTGTATTCCGGTTGGTACAGTGAATGCACAACGGTTGGTGCAGTGAGTGTTTCATGTTCGTTGCAGTGAGTGTATAATGTTCGTTGCGGTAAGTGTATAACGGTCGGTGCAGTGAGTGTATTATGGTCAGTGCAGAGAGTGCATAGCGGTCGGTGCAGTGAGTGTATAACGTCCGTTGCAGTGGGTGTATAACGTTCGTTGCGGTAAGTGTATAACGGTCGGTGCAGTGAGTGTATTATGGTCAGTGCAGAGAGTGCATAGCGGTCGGTGCAGCGAGTGTATAACGTCCGTTGCAGTGGGTGTATAACGTTCGTTCCAGTGAGTGTATAACGGTATGGACTGGAGCTAATTTCAGAAGGTACTTAAACACGCCCCATGATCACTTGGTACAAAACACAACTGTTTCACTGGGCTCTGAACCTCTCTACCAGAACATTGTGGTTCACATAATTCTCTCCCAACGCCATTAAAACTCATAAAGTGCATTACCCCTGAACACTGCTCTTACTAAAACGTGACCTTTTCCTCATTAAATGTGAAATGTTGGTTACTAAATCAGTTCAGTCACAGTTCTGTTCATCAAATTACTCATTAGGATCAACAGTTTAAGGGTCTCAAGCCCTGTGGGTCTGGTTCAATTAGTTGTGTATTCCAGTACAAGCTGCTCAGGTTTGACTTCCGGACAGCCGCAATTTCAGCCTGCACTATTTAGATGTGTGTGTGTGTGTGTGGGGGTGGGGGGGGGGTGGGGGGGTGGGGGGTGGAGATCTTTCCAACTTGGGCCGATAAAGAAAAATTCTGTTTTATATCAGAGGAGAGATTATGTGGGAAATCCAAATTGAACTAGTTATTTATTCATTCATTCATTTTCTGCACCGTTTAATCCTAATTAGGGTTACAGGGAGGCTGGTGCCCATCTCAGCTGACTCTGGGTGAGGGCAGAATACACCCTGGACAGCTCAACAGGCCATCTCAGGGCAGAAACATGCGGACGGCTATGCAGCCTAGTCTTTACGAAAGTCAGCGATGGTTCTTTCACATGAACTTCTCACCATAGACAGTGAGAGACATGGCCGGCATTTGATAACCCAGTTAACTGCACTGGGGGAAGAAATAAATACTCTTTCCAAATTTTTATGTTTCTCTTTACACTTCTAAGCTACAATCCACCTTCAAGAACATGCATACATTTTTTGGTGATCTTCCTATGCCACAGTTATCAGAGGCTGTATCTCGGAATGTTGGCAGACCGATTTCCGATGCAGAGTGATAAGAGTCCTGGGCCAGATGGTTTCCCAGTTGGGTGTTGTTAGGATTTCTTTTTGGTTGTCTAGTTCTCTCTCTTGCTGGTTCTGAGAGAGAGAGAGAGAGAGAGAGAGAGAGAGAGAGAGAGAGAGAGAGAGAGAGAGAGAGAGAGAGCTAGTCATCTCGTAGATCGGTTAGTCTGTGTCACTCAGACCTCTAGGGTGGCTTGCAATAAAGGGTCACATATCTATTCACAAACTCACCGAAGCTTACAGAGGTGAACAAGGTATATATACTATGGGCTGCAGTCTGGGGGGGGGGGGGGGGGGTTTACAGTGTTAAGGTTAGGGGTCATAAAACAATAAAAACCATCGTCCTGCCCCAGGTGTGAGACCCATCCTGTCCAAGGAGTGAGCCCTGAGTTCGAAAGATAAAAGAACAATTGGCTTGACAGGACACAATAGTAGGCGCCAGAAGCTGATTACAGGAGCAGAAGGTTATTGCCCAATTGTTAAGAGTTTCTCCTGAGAAGAGGAACAACATCTGGGATACAACACTCATAAGAACACTTTTGTGTGTTTCCATAGGGAAACAAATCTTCTTCTTTTCTTCTTTTACTTTCGGCTGCTCCCTTCAGGGATCGCCACAGCAAATCATCCGCCTCCACCTCACCCTGTCCTCCGCATCTTCTTTTCTGACTCCAACGACCTTCATGTCTTCCTTCACCACATCCATAAATCTCTTCTTCGGTCTTCCTCGAGGCCTTCTGCCTGGTAGTTCCAACCTCAGCATCCTACTGCCAATATACTGACTATCCCTCCTCTGTACATGTCCAAACCATCTCAATCTAGCCTCTCTGACTTTGTTTCCAAAACATCTTACGTGGGCTGTCCCTCTGATATACTCATTTCTGATCCTATCCATCCTCGTTACTCCCAGGGAGAACCTCAACATTTTCATCTCCGCTACCTCCAGCTCTGCCTCCTGCCTTTTCCTCAGCGCCACTGTTTCTAAGCCATACAACATCGCTGGCCTCACCACCATCTTGTACACTTTTCCCTTCATTCTTGCTGACACTCTCCTATCGCACATCACACCGGATACTTTTCTCCAACCATTCCAGCCAGCCTGCACATGCTTCTTCACCTCTTTTCCACACTCTCCATTGCTCTGGATTGTTGAGCCTAAGTACTTAAAATCCTCCACCTTCGTTATCTCTGCTCCCTGTAACATCACCGTTCCTCCTGGGTCCTTCTCATTCACACACATGTATTCTGATTTTCTGAGGCTAACCTTCATTCCTCTCCTTTCCAGGGCATACCTCCACCTCTCTAGATTTTCCTGCACGTGTTCTCTGCTCTCACTACAGATCACGATGTCATCTGCAAACATCATAGTCCATGGAGATTCTTGTCTCACCTCGTCTGTCAGCCTGTCCATCACCATAGCAAACAAGAAGGGGCTCAGAGCTGACCCTTGATGCAGTCCCACATCCACCTTGAATTCGTCGGTCACACCGACAGCACACCTCACCACTGTCTTACATCTCTCATACATGTCCTGCACCACTCTAACATACTTCTCTGCCACTCCAGACTTCCTCATGCAATACCACAGTTCTTCTCTTGGCACCCTGTCATACGCTTTTTCCAGATCCACAAAGGCACAATGTAGCTCCCTCTGACCTTCTCTGTACTTCTCTATTAACATCCTCAAGGCAAACATTGCATCTGTGGTGCTCTTTCTTGGCATGAATCCAATATGAATGTATAATTAAAGGATATCAAACAAGGGGCAGTGGTGGTCTAGTGGATAGGGCACAGGATCACTGATCCTAAGGTTGGGGGTTCGAGTCCCCACAGGGCTGTCACTGTCCCCCCAGTGCAGCGAACTGGGTTATCAAAGGCGGGCCATGTCTCTCATTGTCTATGGTGAGAGACATGTAAAAGAACCATTGCTGACTTTCGTAAAGAGTAGGCTGCAAAGCTGTCAGCGTGTTTCTGTCCCTTGCTAAAAGGGTTGTGACAGGAAGGGCATCCGACGTAAAAACCTCTGCCAAATCAAATGTGCGAATCAGATGATTCGGTGCGAATCAGATGATTCGCTGCGGCGACTCCTGAGAAAAAGGGGAAAAGCCAAAAGAAAAGTTAAAGGATATCAAACACAAAAATAGAAATTACTGCAACTGTGAAAACCCCTTCAGGTGTTTTTTAAAAGATTATCTGGAGAGAGTATCCCTTTGCTTTTTTTACATGTTCACTGTCTCTTTCTTCGTGTATTCTTCCCAAAATATTACTCTCTGCTCAAATCTCTTTGCTTTTGAAAAAGAATATGGACCTCCCATTGCTGTGGGTCCTACCATCCAATTTCACTCTTAAAAGTAAATGTCAACATTTTAGCAAAGATCCTTGCATGTCTTCTTGAGAAAATCTCACCCAATGTCATTTCAGCGAATCAAACAGATTTTTAATCAGGAATAAGTTCTCATTCTTCAATGTTTAATATCATATATCACCCATTCAATTCACCAATTCCAGAAATAGTACCAACATAACATGTCAAAAAGGCCTTTGAAAGAGTTGAATGAGGTTATTCATTTTACAACTGTGAAAAGTTTGGTTTTAGAAATTTAAATACATTTTCCAAATACTTTCAGATAGGCCATGGCACTAGATAAGGGTGGGCACTATCACTCTGGCTCTTTGCTTGGTTATTGAGCCGTTATCTCGGAAGCTCTCCTCACTGGTCCTCGGTATTGTATGTGAGAGAGAGGCACAAAAAGTCTCTTTATGTGCTGACGACTTATACACATCAGACCCGGGTAATTCTCTCCCTCGTGTCCTTTTAATATTTTAGATTCATTCCATCATCTCTCTGGCTACAAACTTAATTTGCAATAAGGCGATTTCTTTACAATTAATGCTGCAAGTAACACATGCTCATCAAACTTCTTTGTTGCGTAACATCATAGATGTTTACAGAAAATACATGAACATTTTAGCAAAACATGCCACTAAATGTTTACCCACAATATTCAGTAACTTTAAGCTGTTTAGATTATGCTGCCCACGTGAAAAATATAATGGAGATAAGTACACAGGAAATGTGATTGTTTATCCTCCCGAATCTGAATGTATGATGGCAATGAAGAAGGTGATCAGCAACTCCTGTGGCAGTTTAAATTTCCTGAGTTTCCCCAGGAAATACCGCCTCTGCTGGGTCTTCTTCTGTTCAGTGTGTGGGCTGATGCCCACTTGATCTCCGGTCAGATTGTAGTTTCCAGAAGTCTGAAGGTGTCCATGATAGACACCGTGCTATTGAGGCTGAAGTGGGGAAGTATTGGAGGGCTTCTCTTGAAGTCCAGTGACATCTCTACAGCCCCTAGTTGGTTGAGGTCAAAGTGGTTCAAGCAACAGAAGACCAGTTGTTCCACCTCCCATCTGAAACAAGACTCCTCCCCACCCAAGATCAATGACAGTGGTGTCATCAGCAAACTTCAGGAGTTTCAATAAAGGGTCCCCTGAGGTACAGTCATTAGTGTCAAGGGAGAACAGCAGCAGGGAGAGGACACATCCCTGGAGGGCTCCAGTGCTGATGGACCAGGTGCTGAATGGGATGTGAATGATAATCAGGTTTTATTTTAAATTAGCAACTCTGCTGGTTTGCATCAACAAAAAACTTTTTTTCAGGCTGAAATATATAATTTGTTATGTTCACTATTTATGACATATAGATTAGATATAGATATAGATATAGATATATAGCAGAGATATCGATTATTCTGTTTTATTTCAGTAATTTTTACGCAAGTGATATTTTTGAGATGGCATGTGAAATTCTGTGTTGCTCGATCTGAATTCCATTCTGTATGACAACCAAATCAATGTCTGTTGGACTTCATAGAAGAAAAAAATAAATTAAAATTTTGGAGTTGTCTGGTTTTCTAGGGGGCAGTGGTGGCCTGGTGGTAAAAGTGCTGGATCACTGATCCTAAAGGTTGGGGGTTCAAGCCCCACTTTCAACAGGTTGTCACTGAACCCCCAGTGCAGCTAACTGGGTTATCAAAGGCCAGCCATGTCTCTCACTGTCTATGGTGAGAGGTTCATCTAAAAGAACCATTGCTGACTTTCGACAAGAGCAGCTGTATAACCGTCAGTGTGTTTCAGCCCTGCAATGGCCTGGCCAGCTGTCCAGGTTGTTCTCTGCCCTCGCCCGGAGTCAGCTGGGATGGGTGCCAGCATTCTCGTGACCCTAATTAGGATTAAACGGTTCTGAAATGGTTTTGTAGTGAAACACTATCAAAAACCTTTTTTTTTTTCCTTATAATTTTTATGTATTTATTTCATTTTTTTATACTACATTTACATTAAATGTTCCACTGTGGGGAGCCGCTGTACCGACTCATGATGTTGTACCCGAGAAATGCGCTGAGCCATGGTCATGGCTCACCCCGGACAGCTCGCCAGGCCATCGCATGGCTGTCATAAATATTTCCAATAAAAAGAAAGACTCGTAAATGTTACGGTACATTTGATTGGCTGTTGTGAAAATATATGTATAATGGAGCATGCTGCATCTGCATAGTACTGTACAGAAAAAATCATAACAGCATCACAGTTAACACAGGATAGCCGCTTTAGAATAACTAACTTTGACCTGAAACTCACACAGAAAACATTTTACTAAATTCAACAAAAAACTGAGTTCTCTGATTTTGCAAAGGAAATCAGAATGTATAAGAGCAGACCCTGAATGGTAACACAGCCTATTTCTACATGTTTTTCTTTTACCTTGGCCTCCAGGCGAATCCCTCTTTGTTCACTGCAATCCTGGTGATCCAAGGCATGTGGAACTGGACCTGTGATGCCAGTAACACTGTTCAGGATATGCATTAGTGAAATATGTGGAACGCTGAGCCTGGTCCAAAACATCCACTGATTTGGTCAAACCTGACATCATTCCTCCCAGTTCTTGTGCTTGGCTCACAAGTGCTTGTTCATCACCTTTAATGTCCCACGTGCTTGATAATACAACCCGCAGCTCTCTCACCACATTTGGGAAATTATCCTTTAATGCTGATGTTTGCATCCTTTTGGTCTGGAGTACATTGATATCAGTAAGAGGTCGCGGTTTTGTGGTGTGTAGAGTCCGTGACGCAGCTGTGTGTCTCCACCGACTCCAGGTACAGTGTCACCTCTATTAAATTACCTGCTGCTGTCAAAGTTTCTGCTGTTCAAATCATCAGCATCAGTTTAAAAGAGCATCATTTCTGTGGATCAGTAGCCTCGACTCCTGTTACTTGTTCTACTGTTAGTGACAGCTGAACGATTTCTGTCAAGGGCATTTCTTCTACAGGATCTCCACGAGACTCTTCAGAGAAAATATACAATTTATGACTGTGACATGTAAATAACATATGTGAACAAATATAACACTGTTGCTGAGTTTATTTTATTAGGCTGAGGAAAATGTTAGAAAGGGTGTGTCAAGGAAAAGTGCTGGATGTGCTCTATTTGGTCTGGAAGGTATTGGCCATCCAAGGGCAAAGTCTCAGTCTATGTGTAAGACGTCAAAGCATGCATCGTGCCAAGAAATGCATTTCAGGGAATCTAACAAACCTGAAGTCTCATTTATCATTCCAGAATATTATGCATTGCACAATGCAGCCATGAGGTGGGGGGGGGGGCACTAACCAGTGTCTCTCCTCCTCATGCCGGTCCCAGGCCGGAGAAATGCAGAGGGTTGTGTCAGGAAGGGCAACCGACGTAAAACCAATGCCAAACTTTTATGATGCAAATCAGAAGTATTACCCCCATACCGGATCAGTCGAGGCCCGGGTTAACAACGACCGCCATCAGTGCTGTCAATCAACAGGGTGCTGATGGAAATTGGACTACTGTTGGTCGAAGGCGTCCCGAAGAAGAAGGAGAGGTGGGAGGCGTGTCCGTAGGCAGAGAGAGAAGAGGAAAGGCATGAGTGTAGGACTGAGAGTGGGGACTTTGAATGTTGGAACTATGCCAAGAAAAGGTAGAAAGCTGGGTGAGGGTGTTGCCAAACAGCATAGGATGGTGGTATGCAGGATGACGCTGATGGTGAGGAAGGTGAAGAAGGCAAAGGCAGAGCAGAAGACAAAGTGGTGGAAGCTGAAAAAGGAGGAGTGTTGTGTTGTCTTCAAGGAGGAGTTGAAACAGGCTTTGGGTGGCCAGGAAGTGCTTCCAAATGACTGGACAACCACAGCAAATGTGATCAGGGACACAGGTAGGAGAGTACTTGGTGTGTCCTCTGGAAGGAAAGTAGATAAGGAGACTTGGTGGTGGAATGAGGGAGTGCAGGAGTGTGTACAAAGGAAGAGGTTAGCGAAGAAAAAGTGGGACACAGAGAGGACCGATGAGAGTAAACAGGAGTACAGGAAGACACAGCGTAAGGCGAAAGTAGCAGTGGCTAAGGCCAAACACAGGGCGTATGATGACTTATATGATAGGTTGGACAGTAAAGAGGGAGAAAATGATCTATACAGGTTGGCACAGCAGAGAAATAGAGAAGGGAAGGACGTGCAGCAAGTTAGATTGATAAAGGACAGAGAGGGAAATGTATTGACTGATGACAGAAGAGTGCTGGGAAGATGGAAAGAGTACTTTGAAGAGCTGATGAATGAGGAAAATGAGAGAGAAAAAAGAGTAGAAGAGGTGACCATTGAGGAGCAGGATGCAGCAAAGAGTAGTAAGGGTGAAGTGAGGAGGGCACTGAAGAGGATGAAGAATGGAAAGGCAGTTGGTCCTGATGATATACCTGTGGAGGTATGGAAGTGTCTAGGAGAGGTAACAGTAGATTTTCTGAAAAGAACATTCAACAAGGTCCTAGAGAGTGAGCAGATGCCGGAGGAGTGGAGGAGAAGTGTGCTGGTGCCCATTTTTAAGAACAAGGGAGACGTGCAGAGTTGCGGCAACTACAGAGGGATAAAGTTGATGAGCCATACGATGAAGTTATGGGAAAGAATAGTGGAAGCTAGACTACGGGCAGAGGTCCACATTTGTGAACAACAGTTTGGTTTCATGCCAAGAAAGAGCACCACAGATGCAATGTTTGCTTTGAGGATGTTAATAGAGAAGTACAGAGAAGGTCAGAGGGAGCTACATTGTGCTTTTGTGGATCTGGAAAAAGCATATGACAGGGTGCCAAGAGAAGAACTGTGGTATTGCATGAGAAAATCTGGAGTGGCAGAGAAGTATGTTAGAGTGGTGCAGGACATGTATGAGAGATGTAAGACAGTGGTGAGGTGTGCTGTCGGTGTGACACAAGAGTTCAAGGTGGAGGTGGGACTGCATCAAGGGTCAGCTCTGAGCCCCTTCTTGTTTGCTATGGTGATGGACAGGCTGACAGATGAGGTGAGACAAGAATCTCCATGGACTATGATGTTTGACATTGTGATCTGTAGTGAGAGCAGAGAACACGTGCAGGAAAATCTAGAGAGGTGGAGGTATGCCCTGGAAAGGAGAGGAATGAAGGTTAGCCTCAGAAAATCAGAATACATGTGTGTGAATGAGAAGGACCCAGGAGGAACGGTGATGTTACAGGGAGCAGAGATAACGAAGGTGGAGGATTTTAAGTACTTAGGCTCAACAATCCAGAGCAATGGAGAGTGTGGAAAAGAGGTGAAGAAGCGTGTGCAGGCAGGCTGGAATGGTTGGAGAAAAGTGTCCGGTGTGATGTGCGATAGGAGAGTGTCAGCAAGAATGAAGAGAAAAGTGGACAAGACAGTGGTGAGGCCAGCGATGTTGTATGGTTTAGAAACAGTGGCGCTGAGGAAAAGGCAGGAGGCAGAGCTGGAGGTAGCGGAGATGAAAATGTTGAGGCTCTCTCTGGGAGTAACGAGGATGGATAGGATCAAAAATGAGTATATCAGATGGACAGCCCATGTAAGATGTTTTGGAGACAAAGTCAGAGAGGCTCGATTGAGATGGTTTGGACATGTACAGAGGAGGGATAGTGAGTATATTGGCAGTAGGATGCTGAGGTTGGAATTACCAGGCAGAAGGCCTCGAGGAAAACCAAAGAAGAGATTTATGGATGTGGTGAAGGAAGACATGAAGGTCGTTGGTGTCAGAAAAGAATATGCAGAGGACAGGGTGAGATGGAGGCGGATGATTTGCTCTGGCAACCCCTGAAGGGAGCAGCCAAAAGTAAAAGAAGAAGAAGAAGAAGAAGAAGAAGAATATTATGCATTGCACGTATCTTATTCATGTGTATTATTCCTCCCTGGGTAGGCTTTCTTTTTAAACTTTTTTCAGACTAAAGTTAGAGTTGTTCTTACTTTAATAAAATTAGCATGTGCTGCAGTATTTCCTGGAACTCCAGCATGTAACACTGGGGAAGGTGGTGAATTCGATCAGATAGGAATCTTTCATGAAGAAAATCAGGGGAAACAGACATTCATTATCATCATCATCATCATCATCATCATCATCATCATCATCATCATCATCATCATCATCATCATCTTCCATTTGTTCCGGAGTCGGGTCACAGGGACAGGGGAGGGCCCTCTCCCCAACAACTTTCTCCAGCTCATTCAGGTAACAATGAATTATTTCCAGACCAGCCGAGAGGCATCGTTCCTCCAGTGTGTTCTGGGTCTTTATTAGGATACGGATGCCCCCAAGAATGACAAACTGAAACACTGGCAGAAATTGAATGTTCATTGATGTTCATCATTTTGTTTGTAAATGGTTTGTATACCTCGTGGAGGAATGTAACCACCAGGAGGTAGTTATAATTTCTAATCCCAGTCTGATTTAAACAGTCTGTGCATTTCTTTCTTTCCTTTTTAACAGATTGCACATGGTAATCTTAGTACAATCTCAGAAACCCAACACTGGCAGGATAAATGTGAATGAGTGAGAAAGAATTGTGGTGGTATATGTGGAAGCAAATCTCACACAAACCCTCTGCACTGCCAAACAACAAATGAAGCAACAATCCACATTGAATTGTCGTGGTGACCTGAAGGTTTCTCAAGTCTGCCATCACCTCAATGTCCCTGTTTCCAATTTCCAACAATTAAAGCACCAAGGAAACACCTGTCAGGCCACTGTGAGTCAGAGAAGGAGGTGGATGCAAGATGAAGATAAAATGAGGCTTTTAATAAACAAGCAAATCCAAAACACAACCCGAAATCAAAGTCTTCATGCAGGCAAAGATCAATCAATCGGAGAAATGAACATCTGAGGCAAGACAGAAAAATCCAGAAGGCGAAGATCAACCTCTAACCACAAACACAAATCCTAAAGTTTTAAATGCACTGGGAATGAGACCCAGGATTAACAACTGAACATACTGTGTGTTGATTACAGGTGAGTGACAGGTATGTTCCGTAATGGGAGAGTGAATAGTCATGTGACCTGTATGCTAATAAAGTGTATTGTAAGTGCCGAGTGGTAATAAGAAAGATATTACAAGTTTCATCATAAACGTTCGACTTGAACACTCCTGCTCTGGAAAAGACATGGTGTGGTGTGTGCGTGCGTGCGTGTGTGTGTGTGTGTGTGTGTGTGTGTGTGTATGTGTGTGAGTGAGAGAAAGAGAGGGAGAGAGAGAGAGAGAGAGAGAGAGAGAGAGAGAGAGAGAGAGAGAGAGTGGTGAATGTGATGCATGTGACTGATACCTCCATTTCAGTGGAGAGCAGAATGCAATGATCATGGTGGAAAGGTGCTGAACGCACTCTACAGAGGAGCTTCGGCATTTTTACGCAAAAAAAATGCGTCAAAAACATACGGAAAATTGCACCTTTGGAACACCTTCATGCAGACCCGATCGGGGTCTCAAGCAAACTACAATTAGCAATGAATCAGTGAATCAGAAGAAGGTGACATGCCAGAGATAAACTTCGATCGGGTCTGCATGATCATCCTCTTCATGCCGATGATCACGTGTGCATGGACGAAGTAGAGAACGCACCGCATGCACAGCCAAAGTGAGAGGCAAAGCACCCGGCAAGCGATCGGTCTGATGCTGCTGCTGATGGTGCTGGTGGTGCTGATGGTGTGTGGTGTGTAGAGCAGCTGTCTTCACTGCTTTTGACCAGACGGATGAGGAGGGAAGACTTGTGGATACGTTAAGGAACACTTACGGTATAAAAGGAAAGATCACGGAACCAAAGAGAACACTCACAGAAAATTTTGGCCTTACGGAAAAGGAGGAATACTTTTGAAATAGTACAGAAGGGCATGGAAGATGATAGACTGACTGAGGAACGTTGAAGGATGACTACGGTTTTGCTTCCGCGAGTCTGCCGCGCTCCAGTGAAATGGGGGTATGAGGCTCAGATGTGTGTATGTGTGCGCGTGTGTGTGTGTGTGTGTGTGTGTGTGTGTGTGTGTGTCTGTCTGTCTGTCTGTCTGTGTGATGTCTTCTGCCAAACACCATAAATGTAAGTGTGTGTGTTATAGAGAGGCAAGAAGGAGGAAGAGACCAAAATAAAACAGGGTGTTGTGAGCACAGTGGTGTGATCAGTGCGCTACTCATCTTCCGCGTTCTAAAGAAACTCATCACGGCTTACAAGTGCAGTCCGAGTGAAGGAGCGACTGATTAATACGCTTCCTATTCAGGAAAATACACGACAGAGTTTTTCCTCACGGATATTTCCGCTCAGTGGTCGACATTTGGCGGATCTTTAAGTGTCGGCTGTCTGAAGGTCGACATCCCCGCGTTTTTCAGAATGTCGAGAAATATTCCAGTGGCAGCGATTCTCATGTTACTGACGGGTAAACTTTCAGCTCTTTCTGCTCTTTCTACTGTTTTCTGTGCTGTTGTGTCTCGACTGAAACTCTTCAGAGAATCTCTCCATCTCTGCGGATGTCAAGACGTGCAGGATGTTGTCGAGTAAAAGATGAGAGCGATCGAGCGAGAATCCACCATGAATGATATTAAAAGGGCTTTGGGAGAAAGTTCACATCTGGATATTTCAATATTTTTATATCATCTAATCATTCTATAATATTCTGAATGTATTACAGAATAGAATCAGATATTATTCTCGACCTTTCTGTATCTGAGGAACAGTTACTTCGAGAAACACAGATGATGTTCTGAACGTTTTTATACTGAGTTCTGCTTCTGTTATTATTTTCACACATCATTGTCTCACTCGCTATGTGACTGAGATTAGAAGTAGTGGTTTAAACTGTGGTTTATTGGACAGAGTATTAACTATTTTCATTCTACTGGCTTGTGTGTGTGTGTGTGTGTGTGTGTGTGTGTGTGTGTGTGTGTGTGTGTGTGTGTGTTTGTTTTCCAGGCATTGAGGCTTAGCACAGTGTAATTGTCTCCTCTCAGAGTCTTTGTGATGTTACTGGATCTACAGAAAAGATCTCCTGTACATTTCCACCTGAGGCAGTGGTGGTCTAGTGGTATAGGGCGCTGGATTGCTGATCCAAAGGTTGGTGGTTTGAGTCCCACTCTCCACAAAGTTGGCCTCCCCAGTGCAACTAACTGGGTTATCAAAGGCCGGCCATGTCTGTCACTGTCTATGGTGTGAGGCATGTAAAAGAACAAGAGTAGTTTCGACAAGAGTAGGCTGCAAAGCCGTCGGCGGGTTTCCGCCCTGCGATGGCTTGGCGAGCTGTCCAGGGTGTACTCTGCCCTCGCCCGGAGTTGGCTGGGATGGGCTCCAGCCTCCCCGCGACCCTAATTAGGATTAAGCGGTTACAGAAAATGAATGATGAATGAACATTTACACCTGATCAGTCCAGTGTTACACAGAGAGAGTGGTATCGAGTCCAGAACCCTGAAGCAGAACCACGAGGCCTGAACAGAGATCCACAATACTCAGAACGAGTGTCTGTAAACACAGTGGGGTCTGACTGTGATCTGACGGTGCGGAATGTGAGTGTGAGCGACTCTGGAGTTTATAACTTCGGATTTAAAACACACACATAAGTGACTGGACATCAACATCTGGAGTTCATCTCACTGTTACAGGTAATAACACACACACACACACACACACACACACACACACACACTCTTGCATGCTACAGTTTTATGACAGTTAATTACATGTGTGAATTTAACGCCAGTCCCTGTGTAATATTTGCAGATCTGAAGGTTTCAGTATCAGACTCCAACTACAAGAACTTTAAGGCTCTGATCTGCAACACCATCTGCACCAACAACCCCACGTCCATCTGGTACAGGAACGGACAGTTTTATCATGAACAGACCAGCGCTGGCTCTCTGTATATCAGTAGTGGAAATGCAGGCAGCTTCTCCTGCGCTGTAAAAGGATATGAGGAGTTTCTCTCTCCTGCTGTCTGTAAGAACTCAATTTAAACTTCACTCACTCTGCCATCATCTCACTGACACCTTCTTTTCCATCACAATAAACTCACTCACAGTCCTTCAGGATAAAAATGCTGCTCTGTAGGTTTCAATTTCTGTTTTATTTAATTTAATTTCTTTCAGGTGTTTTGGATGAGAAGAGCTGCTGGAGTGTGACTTACTCCACCCAGACTATCTGCTCTCTGATTGGCTCATCAGTGGATATACACAGTTATTACACCTTCCCTGAAGGTTACAAGGTCGACCTAACGTGACCCGACAGTTAAAACAGTCACATTGCAGCAGCGTCACTACAACGTTACTTTGTAGACTCAAAGTAGACTTGTAGACTTCGAAGACAAACGTCACTTTGGGGACTCCCCAAACCGTTGCTGCAACGTTGCAAGCGACGTCTGCGATGAACTTGTCAGAAACGTCGCTGCAATGTTGCAAGCGACGTGGTAACGTGGCAGAGGCGACATAGTGACATGGCAGCAACATCACTGCAACGTCGAAAGTGATGTGTGAATGTGGAAGAAGCGTTGACCCAGTCACGTTGCAGCGACATCACTACAATGTTGTAATGAAGTGTGACAGACACGCCACTTTGTTGACTTATCAGACTGTTGCTGTGACATCGTGAGCGACGTTTGTGATGAACGTGGCAGAAACGTTACTGCAACATTGCAAGCGATGGTGTAGTGAACGTGCAAAGATGTTGCTGCAACACTGCAGGTGATGCCGTCAAGAACTTTGCAACAATGTTGTGAAGAATGCAGGGAAAATTTGTAGTAATAATATTTTATTCACACAGAACATACACTCGAAGCATCTGAGGATTGGGTAGCCCCAGCCTATACCCCTTACAAAATTTACAGTACACAAATTTAATTATTTAATTTATTTTTTATTTAATTATTCAATTTGGAATACTCATCATTGTCTGAGGTTCCATCCTTCGCACTTCCTGCAGTACTGGAGTTCACCTGGAAAAGAAAAATAAATAAATAAAGAAAATGTATAGCAGATGTGGAAGTTAACTTTCCCTTGTGCTAAACAAAAAAAAAAAAAGAAAAAAAAAAGAAAGAAAAAAAACCTAAGTAGCTCACATTTTATTTATTTGTAATGTGATCTCGCAGTATTATTATCATGTAAGTTTGTGGCAATACAGAACTGGGGCAACACAATCAGCACAATAATACTGCACTGCTTAAACCAGCACAAAAGTGTAATAAGAAGCAGGCAGACTGCCCATGGTTAACCAATAAAGCATCCACGGCCAAAATCATTTTATGGACGAATGAAATTACCTTATAACGGGAACCACCTTTCTTTCGTGGTTCATGTTTTAAAGTTTTCCCAATGGCCTCGTCCACACCCTGCTGTGGAGTCCCTGGATAGAACAGTGTAATGGTTCATGTAAGAGAAAGTGACACAATTATGTATCACAATGATTATCTACAGCACTTTCCCTCATATTATGCCGAGTACAGTAGTTATATCAAAAGATAATATTATTAAACATTAAAGATATATTACAAAACTTCGTTATTTTTTGAAACACTTTGACATTACTGTATGAAACCTGGACTGAAACTCAGGGTGATGAAGATTTCTTCACAGTATATCAACCATTTCAACATTTGAACATGTCTATATCTATATCTATCTATCTATCTATCTATCTATCTATCTATCTATCTGGACATATCAACTTACGAAGACCCCTGTGTACGAAATCCCCGGATTACGAAAAACATTTCTTGCGTTTCCGTCCCCGAGATACGAAACAACCCCCTCTTACGAAAAGAAATTCAAAATTCAAACGCGCCAATCAAAATTTCACACCACGCGAGTTGCTCTCTCAACATCCTGCCCCACTAGCCTCCAAGATAGAGACAGAAGGAAGCTTAACTCTTTAGTTTTTAGTTTTTTATGTTGTTTTAATTCAGTAAATGTGTAATAAATGTGGGCGCATTTGAGCTCATCTGGAATTCCGATCCCACAAGGAATCAAATTAAAGTTGAGTTTGTCAAGTAGGGAATCCACTTTGAATTCCACATCTTGTGGGCGTGGCCCGCAGCGAGAGAGAAAGAGAGAGAGAGAGAGAGAGAGAGAGAGAGAGAGAGAGAGACAGGTGTGTGTGTGTGTGTGTGTGTGTGTGTGTGTGTGTGTTAGTGTGTGAGTGTGTTAATAAAAAATGTTCAATAAGGGTTTAATTAATTAATATGTTAATAAAATGGTTTAATAAGTTAATAAAATGTGTAAATTGTTTAATAAATAATTGTATTTTACTTTTAACACATATTTAATACAAAATTGGTGTACTTTTATCATTTTTAAAGGGTTTATGGGGTTTATCCAGTCCAAAGACAGGAGCCTTGGAACGAATTAGGCATTTAACATGTAAGGTGCGACCCCTACTGACGAAATCCCCGCTATACAAAAGGGGCACTGGAACGAATTAATTTCGTAAGTTGAGGGCCGACTCTATATATTTATATTTCGGAAGAAGAATAAGGGTCTCATAAAGAGGCGAAGCTCATGATGCAACATATACACAACATTTACATATTCATCATCATTCATTATCATCCTTCTGAGACACAGTAACTTCTCTTCGTTCATAATTCTCCCATGTGATGTTTGGATAGCATCTTCTTCTTTTCCTTTCGGCTGTTCTGTTCCCTTCAGGGGTCGCCACAGCGAATCATTTGCCTCCATCTCACCCTATCCTCTGCATCTTCTTCTCTTACACCAACTCCTTCACCACATCCATGAATCGTGTCTTTGGTCTTCCTCTAGGCCTTCTGCCTGGTAGTTCCAACCTCAGCATCCTACTACCAATATGCTCTCTATCCCTCCTCTGTACGTGTCTAAACCATCTAAATCTCTCCTCTCTGACTTTGTCTCCAAAATGTCCGACATGTGCTGTCCCTCTGATGTGCTCATTCCTAATCCTGTCCATCCTCGTTACTCCCAAAAAGAACTTCAACATTTTCAGCTCTGCTACCTCCAGCTCTGCCTCCTGTCTTTTCCCCAGGCCACTGTTTCTAAACCGTACCACACCGCTGGCCTTATCACCATTTTGTACACTTTTCCTTTCATTCTTGCCGGGACCTTCCTATCACACATCACACCGGACACTTTTCTACAACCATTCCAACCAGCCTGCACACTTTTTCACCTCTTTTCCACACTCTCCGTTGCTCTGGATTGTTGAGCCTAAGTACTTAAAATCCTTCACCTTTCTGATCTCTGCTCTCTGTAACCTCACCGTTCCTGTTGGATCCTTGTCATTCATACACATGTATTCTGTCCTACTGAGGCTAACCTTCATTCCCATCGTTTCTGTCATGGTCTGTGCTGGCTGGAGACACTAACTCTTCCATAATTCATTGCAGATGCGGGCAAGGAGCGTGGCGGTTGCCGGTAGAGGAGTTTCTGAGCTAAGCGCACCTGGTCCTAATCGGCAATCAGCGGCAGCCAGCTATAAATGGGAGCGGCATGCTCCCCTCCGCTGTCAGAAGATTTGTTCCAGTGACTCTGTTCCTCGACGTTCTCACTGATCCCTGGTCCGTGCTTCGTGCTCGACCAGTTCTCTCTATCCTGCGTATTCTAGTGATTTCCAGTGCTGAATGTTTCATAAATTGTTGAACCTTCCATCGGTCTCCTAACTCCTTGGGTCCTATGCAAACACTCCTGCCGCGACAGAATCTTCTGACCTGAACATGGACCCAGCAGAGACCGCTCAGCGCCGACAGGCCTTATCCGACCAGGGATCCCTTTGGGACGACACGACTCCACCCTGCACTAAATGGTGGATACTCTCCAGCGCATAACCACCAGCTTGGCACAGCTTGGCAGAAGGATAGACACCGTCGCCACTCACCATGCTGCCGTGACCCCGCTCCCTCACCCTTCACCCTCCGTTTCGGCAGCAGCGTCAGCTCCAGGGATACTCCCCGCGCACCGAGAACCATTCATCCCCACGCTAGCCAGGTATTCGGGCGCGATCGGCTCCTGCTCACAGTTCCTCCACCAGTGCTCGCTCGTCTTCAGCCAGCAGCCTCTCACATACACCATAGAACAAGCAAAAACCGCCTTCATCATGAGCTTACTTACGGAGCAAGCCTTGTCCTGGGTGCTGGCAGTCGCTACCCACACCCCGGAATTATGCTCCCAGGTAGAACGGTTCATGCAAGAAATGAAGAAAGTGTTCAATCATCCAGCGAAAGGGGAGGAGGTGAGCTCAGAGCTCCTCTGAATCCGGCAAGGCACACAGTCGGTGGCAGAATATGCCATCCGATTCCGAATTCTCGCCATCGAGAGCGGCTGGAATGACCCCGCACTTCGGGGCGGCCTTCCTGCAGGGGCTCAACGAACAACTGAAAGATGAGCTCGTGGCCCGAGACGAGACGACCACGCTGGAGGGATTAATCGTCTTGTCCACGAGATTGGACAACTGGCTGAGGGAGAGGGATAGATCCCGGAAGTGGACCTCACCTCGAACTCCCTCGCCACTTTCCCCTCTGAGGGATAATGATGACCCAGGACCCATGCAGGTGAACTGCACCCGACTGACGGCTGAAGAGAGGCACCGGCGGCTGGCCGATGGCTTCTGCATCTACTGCGCTGATAAGGAACATTACCTTGCCCAGTGCTCTGCGTGGCAGAGCTTGCCAGTTAAGAGAGGATCCCCCACAACACCCGGAAAGCGCCTACGAGTTCAAGGTATGCTACACTTCGCACAACACTCTCATCCTATAGATTTATTCATTGACTCAGGCGCTGACGCTAACTTTATCGATTCGGGGATGGTTGAGCTCCACGCCCTCCCCGTGGAGGAACTCGATACCCCCAAGGAGGTGGTGGCCATAGATGGCCGACGCACCGCCTGCGTCACGCACAAGACCAGGCCAGTGAAGCTCACGTTGTCAGGTAACCACCAAGAATATCTGGAACTGTTTGTTCTCCCTGCCTCTCTCTCTCCCCTAGTGCTGTGATGGCCCTGGTTGCAGACCCACAATCCCCACTTAGACTGGCGCACCCTCACCATACGTGGCTGGAGCGACTACTGTCTGCAACATTGTTTAATGGCGGCCGTCCCCTCCCAAGCATCACGAACTCCGGTTGACGTGGAGGATCTGGACTTAGCCGGCGTGCCCGAGGAATACCATGACCTGCAAGAAGTCTTCAGCAAGGACCGGGCTTGCTCCTTACCCCCGCATCGACCGTATGACTGCGCCATTAACCTACTCCCAGGTGCCACGCTCCCTTCTCAGCGACTCTACAACCTCTCTAAGCCGGAGAAAGACGCCATGGAGGCCTACATCAATGAGTCGCTGGCTGCAGGTCTCATTCGGCCCTCATCTTCCCTGGTAGGTGCCGGCTTCTTCTTTGTCGAAAAGAAATACAAGACCCTGAGACCCTGCATCGAATGCACGGGTTTGAACCAGATAACCATGAAAAATAAGTACCCGCTCCCTCTAATCGATTCAGCCTTCACCCCTCTCCACGATGCCACCGTCTTTTCCAAGCTGGACCTGAGAAATGCCTACCACCTTGTCCGAATTCGGGAGGAGGCGAGTGGAAGATGGCCTTCAACATGCCCTTGGGGCACTTCAAATACCTGGCCATGCCGTTCGGACTAACCAATGTCTCTGCACTCTTCCAAGCTCTGGTCAACAACGTGCTTAGGGACATGCTGAACCACTTCATATACGTCTACCTAGACGACATTCTGATTTTCTCCAGGGACCAAGACGAACATCTCTGCCACGTGAGGATGGTACTCAAGAGGCTCCTGGAGAACAGATTGTTCGTGAAGGCAGAAAAGTGCAAGTTCCATGTCCCCTCAGTCTCGTTCCTGAGGTTCATCGTGGAGAAGGGGCAAATAGGACCTGACCTGGCGAAAGTGAAAGCAGTGGCAGAATGGCCAACTCCAGGGACGTGGAAACAGCTGCAGAGGTTCCTGGGATTCGCAAACTTCTATTGCCGGTTCGTACGGGACTACAGCTGCCTAGCAGCCCCTCTCACACAGTTAACATTACCCAAGACCTCGTTCTAGTGGTCTCCTAGTACCCAGGCAGCGTTCGACAAGCTGAAGGCGAAATTCATCCACGCGCCCATACTGATCCACCCGAACTCCTCGCTGCAGTTCATGGTAGAAGTCGACGCCTCGGACTAAGGGGTGGGGGCGGTCCTCTCCCAACGGTCCCCTGCAGACCAGAAGCTCCACCCATGCGCCTTCTTCTCCCATCGCTTGTCCCCGGTGGAACGGCATTATGATGTTGGGAATCGCAAGCTGCTGGCAGTGGTCTTGACGCTCCAGGAATGGAGGCACTAGCTGGAGGGAGCGGCTCACCCTTTCATGGTCTGGATTGACCATAAGAATCTGTCCTACCTTCGTACGGCCAAGAGGTTAAACTCCCGCCAGGCACGATGTCACTCTACTTGGGGAGGTTCAACTTCATGCTGACATACCGACCAGGCTCCCGGAACACTAAGCCAGATGCTCTCTCCAGGCAGTTCTTCTTGGGTGAAGACTCTACCATAGAAACCATCCTGCCCTCCTCTTGCATACTCGGAGCAGCCCAATGGGAGGTAGAGCAACTAGTTCGGGATGCTCATCAGGGGAACCGGAGCCTGTTGGGTGCCCCAAGGTCAACTATATCGTTCCCCCGCCAGCCAGAACCCCAGCACTCCAGTGGGCCCACGCCTCAAAGTTAGCCTGCCACCCCAGTGTCCACCGAACTCTCTTCCTGCTCCTTCAATGATTCTGGTGGCCAACAATGGCAGCCAACACCAGGGAGTTTGTGAGAGCTTGCGTCACCTGTGCCTGGAGCAAGTCCTCCCATCATGCGCCCACGGGTCTCCTCCAACCCTTACCCGTTTCCCCATCGCCCCTGGTCACACATTGCAGTGGATTTCATCACCAGGTTATCGCCGTCCGAGGGCAACACTGTCATCCTGACAGTAGTGGACTGGTTCTCCAAGGTGGTCCATTTCGTTGCCCTATCCAATCTCCCTGGGGCATTCCCCAAGACATCGTGTCAGACCGGGGTCCCCAATTTGCATTCAGAGTCTGGAAGGTGTTCTGCGACACCTTGGGAGTCTTCTGCAGCTTTACCTCGAGTTACCACCCTCAGTCGAATGGGCAGGCGGAACACGTGAACTAATTCGCTGATCTGCACCGCCAACGGGATGTCCCCCTTCATGGTGATCAATGGGTTCCTGCACCCCCTGTTTCCCAGCCAGGAGGTCGAGGAAGCCGTCCCATCAATCCAGGGACAATTCTACAGAGCACGTCGGGTCTGGAAGGAAGCACGGGCTGCCCTGGAATGAACAGCAGCCCGAAACCAGAGGATTGCCGATCACCACCGAACCCCGGCACCTTCCTACAAGGTCAGACAACAAGTGTGGCTCTCCTCCCAGGACCTGCCCCTGCAAGTTGATTCAAAAAAACTATCTCCCCGATACATTGGGCCCTACGCGATTGAGAAAATCATAAACCCCAGCGCCGTCCAACTAAGACTCCCACCCTCACTCAAGGTACACCCAGTGTTTCATGTCTCCCTGATTAAGCCAAAAAAAAGCCATTAGAAAGTCCCCTCCACCCCCCCACCAACCCCCACCGGACCCCCCACCGACTCGCCAGCCCCTCCCCCTCCTCACCGACTGATTGACAGACATCCTACATACATGGTCAACAGGATCCTCGATGTATGCAGGCGGGCAGAGGCTTCCAGTATTTAGTGGACTGGGAGGGGTATGGTCCCGAAGAGCGGTCATAGATTCCCCGCTCCCTAATCCTGGACCCGGACCTGTTCAAGGAGTTCTATCACCAGTTACTGGACAAGCCTGGTCGGGCGCCAGGTGGCGCCCCTTAAGGGGGGGGGGGGGGGGGTGAGCATGTCTTGTTGTTGTAGGGTAGTAGCACAAGCTCCAATTTACTTTTTTCCATTGAGCATAATTTGCAATATGTACCGACTCCTTTCCATTCATTAGTAGTATAATTTCCCACTGATATCATTTGTTTCATTGGGCTCTTTAACCACATCTCAGTTTGTATGTCTATTTCCTCATATATGGTGCTTTATTCAGTGATTGTGTTATTCTCTGAAGTCATACTCCTTTGGCACTGCCATACGGCCTATTTTTCCTTACTTATATGGGGTCATATGAAAAGTCTTTGCGGTTTCACTCACAGTTACATTGGCCATGCGCTACCCTTCAACTTCTCTGTACATGTATGTATTTTGCTCTCTCACTAATTCGTCCACATCTTGTGTTAAACATAAAGTCCTGCATATCCCTGTGTGAGTTCTGCTGTCCTGCACTCTTTGACATATCCAGAAGCAGCATGTATTTCTATTCCAATTCCATAACTTTCCGACATGATTATTATCAAGTTTGATCTGTGAGTCATGAATATGCTGTTTTGCAAGCGCTTTTTGTTTAGTGCACTCTTGTTCTCTGGCCTCCTCTTGATACTGCTGACATATGACAAAGATTATAAACATGCCTGCAATACCTATTGGGGGAGCTTTTTGCTTATACTGATGTTGAGGACCTGAAGTGACTTACTGAAAATTGAAAGTTGTTGGTGTCAGGTCAGTGATTCTTCTAGTTTGGGAATGTATTTTCATTAATTCCAATGGTAGGTAGTGCTTGCACCCAATTCAATATGGTGGTCACAATGGCGATCTTCTTCTTCTTTTCCTTTCGGCTGTTCCCTTCAGGGGTCGCCACAGCAAATGATCTGCCTCCATCTCTCCCTATCCTCTGCATCTTCTAGTCTTACTCCAACGACCTTCATGTCCGCCTTCACCGCATCCATAAATCTTCTCTTTGGTCTTCCTCTGGGCCTTTTGCCTGGTAGTTCCAACCTCAGCATCCTACGACCAATATACTCACTATCCCTCCTCTGTACATGTCCAAACCATCTCAATCTCGCCTCTCTGACTTTGTCTCCAATACATCTAACATGTGCTGTCCCACTGATGTACTCATTTCTGATCCGATCCATCCTCGTTACTCCCAAAGAGAACCTCAACATTTTCATCTCTGCTACCTCCGACTCTGACTCCTGTCTTTTCCCCAGGGCCACTGTCTCTAAACCATACAACATTGCTGGCCTCATCACCGTCTTGTACACTTTTCCCTTCATTCTTGCCGATACTCTCCTATCACACAGGACACTTTTCTCCATCCATTCCAACCTGCCTGCACGCGCTTCTTCACCTCTTTTCCACACTCTCCATTGCTCTGGATTGTTGAGCCTAAGTACTTAAAATCCTCCACCTTCTTTATCTCTGCCCCCTGTAACCTCAAAGTTCCTCTTGGGTCCTTGTCGTTCACACACATGTATTCTGTCTTACTAAGACTAACCTTCAATCCCCTCCTTTCCAGGGCATACCTCCACCTCTAAATTTTCCTCCACTTGGTCTCTACTCTCACTACAGATCACGATGTCATCTGCAAACATCATAGTCCATGGAGATTCTTGTCTAACCTCGTATGTTAGCCTGTCCATCACCATAGCAAACAAGAAGGGGCTGAGAGCTGACCCTTGATGCAGTCCCACCTCCACCTTGAACTCTTCTGTCACACCGACAGCACACCTCACCACTGTCTTACATCTCTCATACATGTCCTGCACCACTCTAACATACTTCTCTGTCACTCCAGACTAACTCATACAATACTACAGTTCTTCTCTTGGCACCCTGTCATATGTGTCCAGATCCACAAAGGCACAATGCAGCTCCTTCTGACCTTCTCTGAACTTCTCTATTAACATCCTCAAAGCAAACACTGCAGCTGTGGTGCTCTTTCTTGGCATGAAACCAAACTGTTGTTCACAAATGCTGACCTCTGCCCTTAGTCTTGCTTCCACTATTCTTTCCCATAGCTTCATTGTATGGCTCATCTACTTTATCCCTCTGTAGTTGCCACAACTCTGTACATCTCCCTTATTCTTAAAAATGGGCACAAGCACACTTTTCCTCCATTCCTCTGGCATCTGCTCACTTTCTAAGACCTTGTTGAATATTCTTGTCAGAAAATCTACTGCTACCTCCCCTAGACACGTCCATACCTCAACTGGTATGTCATCAGGGCCAACTGCCTTTCCACTCTTCATCCTCTTCAATGCCCTCCTCACTTCTCCCTTACTAATCTTTGCTACTTCCTGCTCCTCAAGGGTCACCCCTTCTACTCTTTTCTCTCTCTCATTTTCCTCATTCATCAGCTCTTCAAAGTACTCTTTCCATCTTCCCAGCACACTTCTGTCATCAGTCAATACATTTCCCTCTCTGTCCTTTATCACTCTAACTTGCTGCACGTCTTTCCCATCTCTATTTCTCTGCTATGCTAACCTGTATAGATCATTTTCTTCCTCCTTACTGTTCAACCTATCATACAAGTCATCATACGCCCTCTGTTTGGCCTTTGACACTGCTACCTTCGCCTTACGCTGTGTCTCCCTGTACTCCTGTTTACTCTCTTCGGTCCTCTCAATGTCCCACTTCTTCTTGGCTAACCTCTTCTTTTGTACACACTCCTGCACTTCCTCATTCCACCACCAAGTTTCCTTATCTACTTTCCTTCCAGATGACACACCAAGTACTCTCCTACCGGTCTCCCTGATCACATTGGCTGTGGTTGTCCAGTCCTCTGGAAGCACTTCCTGACTACCCAAAGCCTGTTTCAACTCCTCCTTGAAGACAACACGACACTCTTCCTTTTTCAGCTTCCACCACTTTGTCTTCTGGTCTGCCTTTGCCTTTTTCACCTTTCTCACCTTCACCTTTCTCACCATCAGTGTCATCCTGCACACCACCATCCTATGCTGTTTGGCAACACTCTCACCCACTACTACTTTGCAGTCACTGACTTCCTTCAAATTACATCGCCTACACAAGATGTAGTCTACCTGTGTGCTCTTACCTCCGCTTTCATAAGTCACCCTATGCTTCTGTTTCTTCTTGAAGAAAGTATTCACCACAGCCATTTCCATCCTTTTTGCAAAATCGATCAACATCTGTCCTTCTGTGTTCCTGTCCTGGATAACAAACCTGCCCATCACTTCCTCGTCCCCTCTGTTGCCTGCACCAACATGTCCATTGAAGTCTGCTCCAATGACCACTCTTTCACCTCTGGGGGTACTCTGCATCACTTCATCTAACTCACTCCAGAATCTCTCCTTCTCTTCTCGCTTACATCCTGCCTGTGGGGCATAAGCACTAACAACATTGACCATCACGCCTTCAATTTCTAACTTGAGACTCATCACTCTGTCTGACACTCTTTTCACTTCTAGAACATTCCTGACAAACCTCTCCTTCAAGATGACTCCTACTCCATTTCTCTTCCCATCCACACCATTATAAAACAGTTTAAACCCTGCTCCTAAGCTTCTAGCCTTGCTACCTTTCCACCTTGTCTCCTGAACACACAGTATGTCCACCTTCCTCCTCTGCATCATGTCAGCCAGCTCCGTATCTTTTCCTTGCATAGTTCCAACATTCAAAGTCCCTACTCTCAGTCCTAGGCTCACGCATTTCCTCTTCTCTCTCTGCCTACGGACACGCCTCCCGCCTCTCCTTCTTCGACCAACAGTAGTCCAATTTCCATCAGCACCCTGTTGGTTGACAGCACTGATGGCGGTCGTTGTTAACCCGGGCCTCGACCGATCCGGTATGAATTCTGTATTGATCATTTGCATTTTTTAAATGTGGCAGAAGTTTTACGCCGGATGCCCTTCCTGTCGCAACCCTCTGCATTTATCCGGGCTTGGGACCGGCATAAGGGGGAGAGACCCTGGTTAGTGCCCCCCCCCCCCCCCCCCCCCGCCTCATGGCTGCAATGGCGATATATATATATATATTTTTTTTTTTTTCTTTCAACACCTCGTTTGCCTTCTCTACCTTCCTTTGAGATTCTGGGTGGTACCTGCACCCTGAATGGTACACCAGGCATAAGGCCTCTGCCAAGGATTTCATTCCCTTTTCACAAGATGTGGCCAATTATCTGAGCCCAATTGGTCTGGAATGCCAAAGTGAGGGATCGCTTCCCTACATAAGAATTTGACTAATGTCCTGGCATAATTTTTGCTGTAGTCTGTGCCTCCACCCACTGGCTAAATCTATACAGCATTAACAACAACACCCCCCTATTTATTTATGAGGCCCCCATGACCACAAAGTCTATTACTAAATGTCTGAATGGTCCCCTGGGTTGTACTTTGTGGCCGATTGGTGTGGTGAAGTATTTTCTGACATGTGTAGCACACAATTTGCATTTTCAAAAAAAAAAAAAAAAAAAAAAAAACAGCAGGTATTTATATCTTCAATCTTGGTGAATGGTCTCAATAACTTTCTTTTGGTCACAATGATCTATCATGAGATTTTCAATAGGCATTGATAGAAACTCTAGTGGGGCTATCAAGACCCCGTCACAACTTCTCCATACCCCTCAATGTGAACCAATATTGCTCCTTGATTTTCCACAGCCATTATTTTTTTTTTTTTTTTTTTTTTTTTTTTGTCTGCTGTGGCTGGCACTTCAAACGTCCTGACATCAACTCTCATTATCTACATCTGTTTCTAATCACCTGCTTGTCCCACGTACATCATCATTAGAGCACACTTATTTCCTTTCTCACCTGCTGCCACATCTTTAACTGCATCTTCAGCACTTCATTTCATTATTGTCAGGTTTTTAGAAAGCATAATGACCCCAACAGCTGTGAAATTGCTGGCATTATTTGTCAGTATACAGTATACAGTATTTGTCCCATTTGTTTTCTGGAAGCCTCTTTGTACCCAAATTGGCTCAAATACATGACACACTACTTAGGCAAACGCCAAATTGGTGAATATAGTGCATGTGAGAGCAAGATGGAACAATGCTGCGAGGCGACACTCAGGCTCAGCATCTCTCCAATTTTTTGTAAGTTAGCAGTGATGTTCCTACTCATTCTGTGTCTGTTTGTACAGAGCAGCTTGTCTTGTGTAGGTTGTGACCGACTGAAAGTGTCACAGGAGTGGTAGAGACTGTAAACAAAGGCGAGGTAAGTGAGGAGGGCTTAGGGTTAAGTTAAAGCTAACACCGCACCGGCTTTCTTTAACCACTATTATATTCACTAATGTGTGATCTTTGATGAACAAGATGGATGAGCTACAACTTTGGATCACTGACAAGAGTGTCGTGGTGGGAGTGTTTGCATAGGACCCAAGGATGCAGGAGACCGAAGGAAGGTTCAACGATTTATTAAACGTTCAGAACTAGAAATCGCTAGAAAACGCAGAATGGCGGGAACTGGTCGTGCACGAAGCGCTGGCCAGGGAGCAGAGAGACCGTCGAGGAACAGAGTCACTGGAATCAATCTTCTGACAGCGGAGGGAAGCATGTCGCTCCCATTTATAGCTGGCTGCCGCTGCATTCATTGTAGCGGGTGACTTCAACCACACAAACCTCAAGTCAGTGCTTTCCAAATATAACCAACGTTTTTCTTGCCACACCAGAGGGGACAAAACTTTGGACCATGTTTACATTAGCATCGCTGGAGCCTAAACACACCCACTTGAGACAGCCTGATCACCTGTCTTTGTTTGTCACCCCCAATTACAGACCACAAATCAACCATGTGAGGCCATCTTTGAAGACAATCACAGTATGGCCAGCAGGGGTAGATTCCATACTTCAGGACAGGTTCAATGACACAGATTGAAGTATGCTTGCCTCTCAGGCCACCTGTCACTCTAACACAGACATACACTAACTCAGGACTGGAACACATCAACACCACAATTCAGTGTTACCACAAATAATAATCTAAACAGATAATCACATAACCTAATCAAAAGCCATAGTTGAACAGGGAAGTGCAGCTTCTGCTAAAGGCACGCAACAAAGCCTTCAGATCTGATGATGCAAAGGTCTACAGTACAGTCACGGTGAACATGAAGAGGGGTATCAAAAAGGACATGCATAACCACAAGCTGAAGGTGGAGGAACACTTTGTCAATTCTGATCTAGCTGCGATTGGTCATAGTTTAGTTTATATCTCACTATATGTGACATTACAGTTATATTTCTTGTTCATTGAACCACCCAATACTGAGTCTTGTGTAGATATGATGATCCATCATTCATTAAAATTCAATCACTATTCTTAAAGTGAAGTCCATGAACTTTTCAAATTTACAGTGGTTTTTAAATAGATATAAAACACTTACCTTATAGTACAATTTTGTGCCATTATAATCATCTCTCTGAATCTGACAATTATAGTGAACACTTGAGGGAACTGGTGCTCCACAGATTGTTATTTGTGTTCCACACATTATTTTGGAAGAAGAAAAAGGGTCTCATAAAAAGGTAAAGCTCATGATGCAACATATACACAACATTTACACATTCATCATATTCATCATCATACATCATCATCCTTCAGGGACACAGTATCTTCTCTTTGTTCATAATTCTCCCATGTGATGTTTGGATAGCATCTTCTTCTTTTTTATGAATGACAAGGACCCAAGAGGAACAGTGAGGTTACAGGGGGCAGAGATAAAGAAGGTGGAGGATTTCAAGTCCTTAGGCTCAACAATCCAGAGCAATGGAGACTGTGGAAAAGAGGTGAAGAAGCGTGTGCAGGCAAGTTGGAATGGTTCGAGAAAAGTGCCCAGTGTGATAGGAGGATATTGGCAAAATTGAAAGAAAACCTGTACAAGACAGTGTTGAGGCCAGCGATGTTGTATGGTTTAGAAACAGTGGCGCTGGGGAAAAGACAGGAGGCAGAGCTGGAGGTAGCAGAGATGAAAATGTTGAGGTTCTCTTTGGGAGTAACGAGGATGGACAGGATAAGGAATGAGCACATCAGAGGGACAGCACATATTAGAGGTTTTGGAGACAAAGTCAGAGAGGCTAGATTGAGATAGTTTGGTCATGTACAGAGGAGGGATCTTGAGTATATTGGTAGTAGGGTGCTGAGGTTGGAACTACCAGGCAGAAGGCCTAGAGGAAGACCAAAGACACAATTCATGGATGTGGTGAAGGAGGACATGAAGGTAGTTGGTGTAAGAGAAGAAAATGCAAAGGATAGGGTGAGATGGAGGCAGATGATTCGCTGTGGTGACCCATGAAGGGAGCAGCCGAAAGGAAAAGAAGATGACAGAAGAAGAGTCTTGTGCTGTTTTTTAAGTCTCTGAATTATGTGGAACTTCATTAGTCTTATGTATCTGTGCTATATATTTATTTATTGATATTAATATTGATCGCAGATAACTCACAGGTTCTGATTTCTGAATGCACGGATGATATGGGCAACCAAGCAGCAGCTCAGTTTGGGTTGAATTTTCTTCTCATGCCTCCCACATTGTTCATACTACATGATGAAGCACATGCTCAAACAGTATGCCTCTGATATAGTCGAACACATCCCTCCATCTACATCTTCATTTTTGGGTTTGTTAGTATGGAGAATGTGATACAATAACCACGTGATTGTATCACCCAGTACATCAGCACTATATTTTGCTTCATTAGCTACCAGCTAGGGTGCTTAATTACTTATCCCAAGATTGGGGGTTCAAGCCCCACTATCACCGGGTTGTCACTGTTATCCTCACAGTGCAGCTAACAGGGTAATCAATGGCCAGCTATGTCTCTCACTGATGTTCTGAGAGGTTCATGTTAAAGAACCATTGCTGACTTCGACAAGATGAGCTCCATAGCAGTCAGTGTGTTTCTGTCCTGCAATGGTCTTGCAAGCTATCCAGGGTGTCTCTGCACCTGCTCCTGGTGTTCTCAATGTGCTTCTATGCTTTCTTTGTTTTAAGTTCAACCATTTCCATAAACCAGATGGTGCGTTTCAACGTTCTCAGGAATATCAGCTGACAGTCCTTGCTGTGGAACTTGCTATATTTTAGGACATTTTGCAGAAGGCCCTCCCAAAAAATCCCTGCATCACGCACTGTATTACTTGTAATGTCACACGCTGTGAGCAAGGTGCCTCACGTCAATCTTACACTCATGACCAGGCCCCCAGGTTTGCTTTTGGCCCTGTAACCCTACACAAAAGTAAACTTATGCATCCATATGTTGTTGGCATCCTTCTATCTCGAGAAACAATGGGGTTGCAGGCAGAGTACACCCTGGACAGCTCACCAGGCCATCACAGGACAGAAACATGCTGATGGCTATGCAGCTTCTCTAGTCAAAAGTCAGCAATGATTCTTTTACATAACCTCACACCATAGACAGTGAGAGACACAACCAGCCTTTGATCACCCAATCAGTGCACTGGGGGACAGTGAAAACCTGATGCGAGTGGGGCTTTAATCCCCAAACTTAGGATCAGTGATCCAGCACCTTTACCACCAGGCCACCACTGTCCACTGTGGAGCTGGAGTATCCTCTTCAGGATGCGAAGCCTGGGCCAGAATATGGAGATCCTGGGTGGCCCAATCATCAGGATCCCCCGCTGCCTTGCAGATGGGATCCAAAGGAATGCAATCCAAAAGAACACATTTGGCATCAGTTTGCTTGAGGGAGATGACAGAACACTGTTAGTTATAACACTGAACTGTCTGTGGGTCCCCACTCAACACAACCCACAGGGAAAACATTCACTCCACACACTTGAACCCATGACTTTCTTGCTCACCAATACACTACCACATTGCCCATCATCCCAAAAACAAATGTCAGAGATCAAATATAACATGTAAATGTCACTGGTTTTAGTCTTAAAAAGAATCCTTTCACCTGAGCATCAGCTGGATCACTTTAAAAGGAAAATCGATTACATGATGTTAAAATTAAATCTGGGCTTTCAGAAGTAATAAATGAATAAAAATGATTGAAGCAATTCAATTTGAAAACATTACACCAAACCAAATAATTGTTATTCTTTAAATTATATTCCACCACCTTCCAGACAGTTTACTCTTCTACTCATGATTGAACATCAAGGTTCCTAAATGCTTTAAGACCAATCACCTATAAACACACAATGCAACACCCAACACATATAAACACACAATACAACACCCATCAACTAAAAACACACAATGCAACACCCATCAACTAAAAACACACAATGCAACACCCATCACTAATAAACATACAATGCAGAACATAAAATTTATCATTTGCTCTCTTGGCACTGCTGTGCATTAATTTTCTCTTTCTGAATTGTAGCCCAGTACATTTCCATGACATCCTTGGATAGTTTTGTATCATTCGTTCCCTTGTAGAACAACATGACTTTTCTTTCAGAGAAAGTGTCTGGTTGAATGTAAGAGATCTGGAGAGACACATGATATTAACTGTTAGTGTATACATATATATATATATATATATATATATATATATATATATATATATATATATATATATAGAGAGAGAGAGAGAGAGAGAGAGAGAGAGAGAGAGAGAGACATGTTTAAATGGTTGATATACTGTTAAGAAATCTTCATCACCCTGAGTTTCAGTCCATGTTTCTTGGAGGAATGTCAAACTGTTAGGGTTATTAATAAAAATAAAAGGAAAGGACAAAGACTTTCTACTGAAACTCCATTTATCACTCCAGATCTGTTGAGAGAGAGGAAACTATCCTCTCTCACCAGATCTGTAGTGATAAATGGAGCTTGAATAGAAAGTCTTTGTCCTGTCCTTTTATTTTGATTGTTATTTGCTCTACCAAAAAGTATTGAGCACTTTCCTACGGAAGGATCTCCTCAGAAAACCCTATATATATATATATATATATATATATATATATATATATATAAGTAAAAATAATAGGACAGAACAAAGACTTGCTATTTAAAACTTCATTCAACTTTCTATTTAAAACTTCATCAAAAAAAAAAAATATATATATATATATATAATTTAGTACCCCATTTTTAAAGTGTATTTAATTTGCAATGCTGTATTAATCCTGAAAGGGAAACTCTCGGCTCTGCTTTAACCCATCCAGAGTGAACACACACACACACACACACACACACGGAGCAGTAGGATGCCACACACATAGTAGCATCCAGAGAGCAGCTGGGTGTTCGGTGCCTTCGAGGAAGGGGAGGTGCAGCTCTCTCCCCACAACCACACATTATTCCTGCAAGTTTGGTCTTTGAACCAATGACCTTTCAGTCCCGAAACCACTTTTCTAATCATTAGGCTACGGCTGCCCCATAAGGATCTGACAAAAACAAAAGTAATTGTGAATATCAGATATTTGTCAAAATGCAACATAAACACAAATCTGTGTTTTGTTGATTTGTTTGGACCTTTATTTAGCAGGAATAAATAAATAAATAAATAAATATTTCATGGTTTTACAACTAAACTTAATTGTATTTTGTAAATATAAACAAAGTTAGAATTTGATGACTATAACACGTTCAGCAAAATTTGGGACATTTTCAAAAAAGGCACAACTTTACTTCATCCAAACATGTTTTTCATTCATTTTTATTCAAGTCTAATGCTGCTATGGCACTAGGAAGGCGGTAGCCTATCTCAGGTGACACTAGGTCAAAGTGGCGTGCACCCTGAACAACTCTCCAGATCATCATAGGGCTAACATACACAAACACTCACACACACATATAAGGCCGATTTGGAACAGCCAGTCAGATTAATGAGCATGACTATGGACTGTGGGAGGAAAACGGAGAACCCAGAGGAAACACACATGAGCACGAATAGAGTATAAAAAACTCGTCCAGCCAGCGGCTCAAGTCCAGAACCTTCTTGCTTTGAGGTAGACGTGAATAATTCTGTGCCAGATCATCAGATTTCAGAGAAAGTTCTCAGCTAACCATATGGTCTTCGTCTTCTTTTTTTTTTTTTTTTCCTTTTTATTTATTTTTTTAAATTTTGATGTCCTTGTGACTAACAGCTACGGTGTTAAATGTTAAGGAAATAGCGTCATTAGTTTTGGAGACATTGAACCTATAAGAAGATCATATATATCTGCAAAACTAGTGAAGATATTGGCCTCAAAGTTTGCACAGTATTTACTGGTAACAGACATCAAATAAAAAAATAAAATAAAATAAAAATTACAAAGAAAATCTGAGCGAGTTAGTCGGGAGCCCTCTGGTGATTTGGCATGGAATCACTCACATTTGTATCCGGATCACATCATACTCCACACATGGCATCTCAAACAGACTTGCAGGAAAAAAACAGTTCAAGTCAAGCACAGCTATACTTTATATTCGCCACACTTCTGTTGATTGGCTTTTGTTTCTGTCTCTTATGTCCTCTTTGGCTTTTCATATGTTCATTATTGTGCTCACCGTTGTCTGATTGCCTGCCTTACCAGGGACCATCTATCAAGTATGTATGCATGAAACCTGGCAAAATTTACACACACACACACACACACACACCCCCCCCCCCCAAGATACGCCAGTGGTATGCATTAGCGATAGTGGCTGTTGTGTACATACGCAGAAATTTAATGGATGAGCTGCGTCTTTCAAAACAGATCTTTCAAAAAAAGTCATTACAGGTATTACAATGTAAACTTGTTTATTTGTTGATTGACAGTGTATGTTCGATCTAATTTCTATCATTCTCAATTCTGTAAATGTGAAAATATGGACTTTTTTTTATTTAAATGTGTGGATATGTGTGTATATGTGCATATATGTGTGTGTATATGTGTGTCTCTAGGTATGTGTGTATATGTGTGTATATGTGTGGATATAGGGAGGAAACCAGAGTACCTGGAGAAAACCCACACAAGCATAGGGAGAACATGCGAACTTCACTCAGGCACGCTACGAATCGAATCCAGGACCTTCTCGCAATGAGGAAGAAGTGTTAATCTCTCTGCACTCATGCCACCTCTGAGCTCCTCCTGAGTATTTTCTCCTCATTTTTTATTTATATTATTTTTACTTCTACCTTCTGTTGCACATGTATTAAGACAAAAACACTTTGAATTTAATTTTTTTTGGCCTCAACAAATACAAACATTGTGTGCTTTGCCCACCCCAGTTGGAATAGAGTTAAAGTAACAGTCTTAAATTAATAGCTGGTGATGCAATGTGATTGGAAATGAACATGTCACACACAAGCCTAAGCTCTTGATTTTAAAATGGGTTGTGGCTCATTGCTTTAGGTCAACATTTGTGAGATAATGTTTACAAGAAACATTTCGCACAACAGGACTGCAGAGAATTTAATTGTTCATTATCTACACCATCGGGCAGTGGTAGTCAAGTGGTATAAGGCGCCGGATCGCTGATCCAGAGGTTGGGGGTTCAAGTCCCACTCTCCACAAGGTTGTCACTGTCCCCCCGCCCAGTGCAGCTAACTGGGTTATCAAAGGCCGGCCATGTCTCTCACTGTCTATGGTGTGAGGCATGTAAAAGAACCATTGCTGACTTTCGTAAAGAGTAGCTGCAAAGCTGTCAGTGTGTTTCTGCCCTGCAATGGCCTGGCGAGCTGTCCAGGGTGTACTCTGCCCTCGCCCTGAGTTGGCTGGGAGGGGCACCAGCCTCCCCGCGATGCTAATTAGGATGAAGCGGTTACAGAAAATGAACTGATGATTATCTACACCAGTGGTCCCCAACCTTTTTATCACCACGGACTGGTCAACACTTGGCAAATGACAGGGGATGGGGGTGGGGGATGAGGGGTGTTGATCATAGATGGCTTGTGTTGTAAATAAAACGTTTATAAAAAATACTGTTAATAATAAGAATAAGAAGAAGACGAAGATAATAAGAAGAAGAACTCCATGAATGTTATTTTTCAACAGCTGAAATAAAGTTGATTGGGAAGTAGAGCTTGAACTTTTTTTAAAAGAAAAAAACAACAACAAAAAACAAACAAACAAACAAACAAACAAAACAACAACAACAACAAAAAGGTGATCATGCACCAGCTGGGAGAATGAAGGCTATCATTTGAAACATGTTCAGCAGGCCTCTGTTCATGTGCTGTCATCTTGTGGGTTACATTTTAGTGCTCAAATAACCCACATATAACCGAGAGAATCCCGTCATTGTTCAAAATAAAAGACTTATTCAAAATTAAAGATCGTTCAGCCTCAGATAATAAATAAAACGGAAATTAAGAATTATTTCTTCTGCGGACCGGTATCAATTGAGCCACGAACTGGTACCGGTCCACAGACCGGTGGTTGGGGACCACTGATCTACGTCAGGTCTATGCAGAAATGCTGCTGAGTTCTTTCGGCCTGAGCTCATCTCAAATAAACTGAAAGACAAGGGAACTAAATATTGTTCAGATTTCATCACCTGGATGCACTCTGCCTTCGTTTTATATCCCCACCGCACTCTCATCATCATCATATAGACCTCAATGGTGTTTTGAATCACAGAGATCACAGACATCATGCCCCATATGTTTGTTTTAGGTGTTTTGTTTATGTTTACATCTATCAACTTTTATATTTAAAAGATTCATTTGAGTTGTTGAGTAAAAGCATTGAGATTTTATTTATTATTTATTTTAATATTTATTTTTAAATTTAATGAATGAATGAATTAATTAATTAATTAATTAATTAGTTTATTTATTTATTTATTTTTGTATTTTGTCTGTCAATAAATTACAGATTTTATTTTATTTATTTATTGATTTTTTTTTGGAAAATGTTTCAACTTTTCAGGAAATCAGGTGATATAAGAGTAATAAAGCACTGAGTAAATGTGAAAGCCCACCTGATCTGCGGACAGTTTCACCGCCTTATCTTTGGAACCTTTTGTGTAGAATAGTAGAGAATCGATGGGATTTTTATCCTCCTTTCCATAACTGATTTTAATCTCCTGTAACAGAAGGCAACAAAATTAAAATTCATTCCAGCCTAAATTGGTGGCAGGCAAAATGTATAAATAATCATGAAAAATTAAATATAAATTTAATTATCTTGATAAGTCCAGATCAAGTTATTACATTACAGCATGACCACATATTCATTCGAATAATTGTATTTCATTGCTGAAAGTCTGAATGTTCGTAACAGACAATAAGGTTTTCCAGTTGTGGTTTCTCCCTTGCTAAAAAGGGTTGTGACAGGAAGGGCATCCGACGTAAAAACCTCTGCCAAATCAAACGTGCGAATCAGATGATTCGCTGTGGTGACTCCTGAGTAAAAGGGAAAAAGCCGAAAGGAAGACGGACAGTTGTGGTTTCTCTCGTCACTTGTATCAACAAACTCTACAGCAGAACACCATGAGAACACACAGCATCCAAACCTCACAATCAGCTGAGGGGTTGAATAATATTCACTCTCTTAACTGGCCTGAGACTGGCCAGTGTTTTGAAAACATACAAACGCAAAAACAAACGCATTTTAAAGAGCAATTTGGCCTTATTTATTTATTTTTTATACTGAACAAGATATTTTTCACCCAAGTTTGGAGAAATTCATCCAAAAGTCCATTAAAATCCCTCAAGCCATTAAGACACGGAAAGGTTTAAAACTGATGAGCTGGTTGTGGTCTCAAGCTCCATCAAAACTGCATAAAACAGCCTAAAACGTGGTGCTGAGGACCAGATGCACCGTGAAAACCAGTGGAGGATCACCATGGACTAAACACAGTAAAAAATCCCTGTGATGTGGAAAGAGCATTCTCATCCTTCGTTTACTTATTTGCTGACTCGTTGATCTTATTTGAAGCAGTAAATTAGCCTTGTGTACATGTCTTTGGACTGTGGGAAACCATAATAACCGGAGTAATCCTACAGAAGCATGGGGGGGACATGCAAACTCCACACACAAACACCTGAGCCTGGTATTTGAGCCTCGCTTTCATTCAGATGGTGGGGCTAGTGGTGTAGTGGTTAGGGTGCTGCGCTTATGATCGGGAGGTTGTGTGTTCAAATCCCAGTTAGACCCCCACTGTGCTACGACCCCTGGACAAGGTCTTAACCACAAGTTTGCCTCTGTTCACTCACCAGTATAAATGGGTACCAGTAAAATATACTGGGAAGGTAACCTGCGATGGACTAGCGTCCTATACAAGAGGAGTTGAACTCTTAGTCGCTTCATACTTTGGAAACCGGGGCTAAGCACCAGCCTGATGAGCCACTAACGCTTGAGTATAAAAAGCCCAACAGACTTTACCTTTCATTCAGATGTTCAGTTCATTTTCTGTAACCGCTTCATCCTAATTAGGGTCACGGGGAGGCTGGTGCCCATCCCAGCCAACTCAGGGCGAGGGCAGAGTACACCCTGGACAGCTCGCCAGGCCATCGCAGGGCGGAAACACGCTGACGACTTTGCAGCCTACTCTTGTCGAAAGCCAGCAATGGTTCTTTTACATGCCTCACACCATAGACAGTGAGAGACATGGCCGGCCTTTGATAACCCAGTTAGCTGCACTGGGGGGGACAGTGACAACCTTGTGGAGAGTGGGACTCGAACCCCCAACCTTTGGATCAGCGATCCGGCGCCTTATACCACTAGACCACCACATTCAGATGTAAAGATTTTAAATGTAAAACTCTGAACATTATAAGACTCAACTCACTTTGATTTCGAACATGTCTTGTTTCAGTTCTTTAGCATCATCCAAGTTCGAGATGCGGTCAAACCACTCCTTCACTACATCCTGCACACACACACACACACCCGCACGCTCTGAATGTAAACCCAAATGAAGTTAATGACTAAAAAAAAAACACTTTTTTTTAATTTTTTTTTTACTGTCATTCTTCTTGCTGCTTAAATTCCAAATAGTTTAATAATGTAACTCACATCTGGAGAACTCAAATCCTTCAGTTCTTCAGGCTTGAAGATTTTGCTCTCAACACAGCGGTATAGATATCGTTTCTCAATTCTCTCAATGATCATCTTTGCGACTTTTGATTTACCATGGCATTTTATTTTTAGGAGAATGCAATCTGTAAATCATAGAAAAGGGGAAATTATACAAGACTCAGCTTTTGATGCTGTTATGTCTGAGGTACTGAACTCACAGTTTAATAATAACTCAGATAATCAGCTTTTATAACCACAATGAGATTTAACTGAAGATCTTGGACTGCTAAACCATGATTGGCTGTTTCGATAAATGCATGATTGTACGGGTGTTCTGAGCAAAGTGGACGATACGTGTATATAAAAATATTTAATGACAAACCTGTGTAAACCATATATTTCTGAATCACGTGAATGAAAGATTGAAGCTTAATTATTTCACATCTTCTTCTTCTTCTTTTCCTTTCAGGTGTTTCTTTCAGGGGTCGCCACAGCAAAATGATCTGTCTCCATCTCACCCAATCCTCTGTATCTTCTACTCTTACTCCAACTACCTTCAAGTCCTCCTTCACCACATCCATAAATCTTCTCTTTCCTCTTCCCCTCGGCCTTCTGCCTGGTGGTCCCAACCTCAGTGTCCTACTACCAATATACTAACTATCCCTCCTCTGTACATGTCCAAACCATTTCAATCTAGCCTCTCTGGGGTTTTCTCCAAAACATTTTACATGTGCTGTCCCTCTGATGTGCTCATTCCTGATCCTATCAATCCTCGTTACTCTAAAAGAGAACCTCAACATTTTTATCTCTGCTACCTCCAGCTTTGCCTCCTGCCTTTTCCCCAAAGCCACTGTTTCTAAACCATACAACATCGCTGGCCTCATCACCGTCTTGTGCACTTTTCCTTTCATTCTTCCCGATACCTTCCTATCACACATCACACTGGACACTTTTCTCCAACAATTCCAACCTGCCTGCACACGCTTCTTCACCTCTTTTCCACACTCTCCATTGCTCTGGATTGTTGAGCCCAAGTACTTAAAATCCTCCAACTTCTTTATCTATGCTCCCTGTAACCTCACCGTTCCTCTTGGGTTCTTGTCATTCAAACATGTATTCTGTCTTCCTGATGCTAACCTTAATTCCCCTCCTTTCCAGGGCATACCTCCACCTCTCTAAATTTTCCTGCACTTGTTCTCTGCTCTCACTACAGATCACAATGTCATCTGCAAACATCATAGTCCATGGAGATTCTTGTCTAACCTCGTCTGTCAGCCTGTCCATCACCATAGCAAACAAGAAGGGACTTAGAGCTAACCCTTGATGCAGTCCCAGCTCCACCTTAAACTCTTCTGTCACACCGACATCACATTTCAACACTGTCTTACATCTCCCATACATGTTCTACACCACTCTAACATACTTCTCTGCCACTCCAGACTTCCTCATGCAATACCACAGTTCTTCTCTCGACACCCTGTCATATGCTTTCTGCAGATCCACAAAGGCACAATGCCGCTCCCGCTGACCTTCTCTGTACTTCTCTATGAACATCCTCAAAGCAATCACTACATCTATGGTGCTCTTTCTTGGCATGAAACCAAACTGTTGTTCACAAATGCTGACCTCTGCCCTTAGTCTACCTTCCACTATTCTTTCGCATAACTTCATCGCATCGCTAATCAACTTTATCCCTCTGTAGTTGCCACGACTCTACATGTCTCCCTTGTTCTTGAAAATGGGCACCAGCACACTTCTCCTCCATTCCTCCAGCATCTGCTCACTCTCTGAGACCTTGTTGAATATTCTTGTCAGAAAATCTACTGATACCTCTCCTAGACATTTCATACCTCCACCGGTAGGTCATCAGGACCAACTGCCTTTCCACTCTTCATCCTTTTCAATGTCCTCCTCACTTCACCCTTACTAATCGTTGCTACCTCCTGGTCCTCAACGGTCACCTCTTCTATTCTTTTTTTCTCTCTCATTTTCCCCATTCATCAGTTCTTCAAAGTACCCTTTCCATCTTCCCAGCACACTTCTGTCATCTATCAAAACATTTCCCGCTCTGTCATTAATCATTCTAACTTGCTGCACGTCTTTCCCATCTCTATTTCTTTGCGGTGCCAACCTGTATAAATCATTTTCTCCCTCCTTACTGTCCAACCTAGCATACAAGTCATCATATGCCCTCTGTTTGGCTTTTGACACCGCTACTTTCGCTTTACGCTGTGTCTCCCTGTAATCATGTTTACTCTGTTCGGTCCTCTCTATGTTTCATTTCTTCTTAGCTAACCTCTTCTTTTGTACACACTCCTGCACTTCCTCAGTCCACCACCAGGTCTCCTTATCTGCTGTCCTTCCAGAAGACACACCAAATATTCTCCTACCTGTCTCCCTGGTCACATTAGCTGTAGTTGTCCAGTCATCTGGAAGCACTTCCTGACCACCCAGAGCCTGTTTCAACTCCTCATTGAAGACAACATGACACTTTTCCTTTTTCAGCTTCCACCACTTTGTCTTCTGCTCTGCCTTTGCCTTCTTCACCTTCCTCACCATCAGCATCATCCTACATACCACCATCCTACGCTGTTTGGCAACACTCTCACCCACTACTACTTTTCAGTCACTGACTTCCTTCAAATTACATTGCCTACACAAGATGTAGTCTACCTGTGTGCTCCTACCTCCGCTTTTATAAGTCACCCTATGCTCCTGTCTCTTCTGGAAGCATTTACCACAGCCATTTCCATCCTTTTTTCAAAATCAATCAACATCTGTCCCTCTGTGTTTCTGTCCTGGATAACAAACCTGCCCATAACTTCCTCATCATCTCTGTTGCCTGCATCAACATGTTCATTGAAATCTGCACCAATGACCACTCTTTCACCTCTGGGTATACTCTGCATCACTTCATTTAACTCACTCCAGAATCTCTCCTTCTCCTCTAGCTCACCTCCTGTCTGTGGGGCATAAGCACTAACAACATTGAATATCACACCTTCAATTTCTAACTTGAGACTGATCACTCTGTCTGACACTCTTTTCACTTGTAGAACATTCCTGAGAAACCCTTACTTCAAGATGACTCCTACTACATTTCTCTTCCCATCCACACCGTGAAAAAAACAGCTTAAACTCTGCTCCTAAGCTTCTAGCCTTGCTACCTTTCCACCTGGTCTCCTGAACACACAGTATGTCTACCTTCCTCCTCTGCATCATGTCAGCCAGCTCTCTACCTTTTCCTGCCATAGTTCCAACATTCAAAGTACCTATTTTCAGTCTTAGACTCATGCCTTTCCTCTTCTCTCTCTGCCTATGGACACACCTCCCACCTCTCCTTCTTCGATGTCTTCGACCAACAGTTGTCCAATTTCCATCAGCACCCTGTTGGTTAACAGCACTGATGGCGGTCGTTGTTAACCCGGGCTTCGACCAATCTGGTATGAATTTTGTTTTGATCATTTGCATCACAATTTTGACAAAAGTTTTACATCGAATGCCCTTCCTGTCGCAACCCTTTACATCTATCTGGGCTTGGGACCTGCGTGAGCATGAACACTGGCTTGTGCCCCCCTTCCCCCCACAGCTGCATTTAGTTATTTTAAATCATGATCACAAATAAAACCTATGAGTTTGAGGAATTCTTCAGGGTTATCTACGGCGTCAGAGATTTTGTAGTCTTTATCAGCTGCCACAAGTGCATCAACAATCCTGAAAAAAACAAGAGAGTTATATTGAAAACACAATTTATTATTTATACCATTTTGCTCATACATATCCTTTTACAATCCCCCCAAGCAATATAAATAATCATATATTACACATTTCCATTACAGTGGGATGTTCATTTTCTCCCAACTTTACACATTTAGTCCCTCCAATATTCACCTTTTCCTTTTACCAGAAGTGCTCAAGCTCAGTCCAGATTGAATGGTGACATTCAGTTCATTACACAGATGTTTAATAGATTTAAGTCATTGTCATGTTGTAAGGTGAAATTTCAGGTTCATACTGTATATACGCCTTTTAGTGGTAGAGGAAAGGAAGTCGGAGAGAGGGGGGTGAGTGACTGCTCTAAATTAAGAAGGATGCGCTATTCATTGGACGTGGCATGAAACTAATTTACATGCAGCTTTCATTCAAAATTGGTGTAATATAAAAATAATTAAATATCATATATTTGTTTTTGATATTTATTTTTTCATAAATTCAATTTTCACAGTATAATAATAAAACTTTTTTTTTTCACATTATAAATATAATATAAGTATTTTAATTTCTGTAGTAATTTAAACTCCAGAAAATAATAGGTGGCCTGGCAACAGACTGTACACATTTAGTTACACAATTAATGCCACTGTGCATATATAATATTATTTTATTTTATATTAAATGTATTTTTTATGAGTTAGGTCTACAGTAATAATAATAATAATAATAATAATAATAATAATAATAATAATAATAATAATAATAATAATAATATGTGATTGTGAGAGAAAAATATTACCACACACGAGCAAGTTGTATTTCCTGGTTTTCTGACATTCCATTCTACAGTGGTTCTGATTAACATGCAGTTGGGCATTCATTTAAGAATGTTTTTGTTAGTTGTGTAGGTAGGGTCTTACACTATTACTCTATGTCCCTGAAGTAAACATGTTGCATTTTTAATGTTTCCAGTAAAGTCCAAGTGAAATATATATATATATATAAACCGTAAATGTATCTCTTAGGTAACCCTGCTTTTCGTTGTTAGATGAGCACCCCTCTGCCAAATCCGGCTACGGGGATGTAATACACTACATGAGACTAATTACAGATAGAATTGGCACTAACAGACAACTGTTTCTTTATGTTACTTCTTTAGATCTCGATCTAGATCAGAAAGTTCAAATATCTAAGCAAATATATAAGATGAAGTTATAAAGCTCAGAAAAAAATATGGGAATACATGAACTACTTTCGGCGGTCACAGCCACAGAAGTTATGTAATTGTGGCATCTTGTTCAACATTGAGAGTCGAGAGATAATTGATATTAATAAACGAAGTGCACTTCGCACAGAGGTGTGTCTGTGTGCAGTCTCGCATTGGCTGATCGCTCAACACTGCTTATCAATAAGAACATACAGAATATTTAGACCTACATAGAAAATGCATTAAGACCCATCAGGCCAACTTATCTGTGGCTCACAATGGCAAAATATTTAGTGCCCGATCCGCGCCTAGCGCAACTAAGTTAGTAAGATGTTAAGACACATGAAGGCTCAACCCCCCCCCCCCATATAATGAAAATATATAAACAGTTTTTTTTCACAAATTTCAATTGATCTGATCCAGATTTTCATCTCCTTTTGGAACATCTTCCCCATGTACATAGGTTGTACACAAGGTGTTCTCAGATATCTGATTAAAAAAAAAAAAAAAAAAAAAAAACTCACATCATTTCAATTGTCTTTGTAACCCTGTGTGTGTAGGCGTTGTGGTGAAGCAAGTACCGAACATGAAAAAGTTCATACATGTTCAGTGCTTCCTGAAAGACACAAAAGAAAAGCACAATGGGGCAATATTCTTGAATTTTGTATCATATATGTTTATTGTCATGGAACTATTTCCCAATTTTAACATACCTTATCTCTCATAGCGATCATCTTGTTTTCACCGTCAGTACAAACCCGCGCGAACTGCATGAAGCGCTCATGGGAGAAGTTGCTCTTCATTCCGAGATGGAGGCAATCTCTGGGAAAAGAGAATATCATCATGTCAAATAATCAGAACTGTTTCTTATATTCAGTGGAATTAGAAAAGTTTCTGCTACTTTATACAGTCGGGCCCCAACTTACGAAACCCCCTGGGTATGAAAACTCTGGGTTACGATGAACATTTTCCTAAGTTTTCGTTCTCTGTATACGAAAACAACCTACTCTGACAAAAAGTGCCAAACGCGCCATTCAAAATTCAAACGTGTCAATCAAAATTTCACAGGATGCACGAGTTGCTCTCTCATTAGCTGTTTCTCAACATCCCGCCCACCTGGCCTCCCATTGGCCAGAAGGCAGCTGAAAGGAACCTATACTTCCTGTACCCATACTTCCTGTTTGTCACACAAAGGAGAGTTGAACAGGACTGTTGCCTTGTTTTGAGATCATTGCAGCTTTATATTTCGTTATCGCCGAAACCCCTCTACAATCGGAACGATATTGAAGCAGAAGGAGACCTTAAAGCGGAAATACAGTGACAGAGGCGATTATTTCGGCACGATATTAAAGCAGAAGGAGCTTGAGCAAAGTGCTCCGTGGAATAAGACCCCCGATCTTGCAAAGCAGCAAATTGATATTGAATCAGGACCTCTGATCTTTCAAACAGGTAGTGTAATTCTGCTTTAAATACAACATCCCATCCATTTAAACATTTCAATAGAATTGTTCCGTCAGCTCCGCATTGCGTGTGGGCGGAGCCCGCATTTGACAAAACTCACCATAGAGAAAGAGTTTGTGTGTGTGTGTGTGTGTGCGTGTGTGTGTGTGTGTGTGTGTGTGTGTGTGTGTGTGTGTGTGTGTGTGTGTGTGTGTGTGTGTGTGTGTGAGAGAGAGAAAGAGAGCGAGAGCGAGAGCGAGAGAGAGAGAGAGAGACTGCCTACAGAGTCAGTCAGAGATGAAAGGAGGCTTATCTCTCTTTCGAGAGTGCTCATTGCAGCTTTTCCATTTTTGAAGTTGTTTAATTCAGTAAATGGTTAATAAATGTGGTGCACTCTGCTGCATGTCAGCAAAAGGCGGCTCATCTGGATCGTCGATCACTCAAGGAATCAAGTTAAAGTTTGGACCTCTGATCTGTCAAGCAGGGAATGCACTCTGAATTCCCTGTCTGCTCTGGTGTCCTGCATGTGGCCTGCATTCAGCAGAGCATGACACAATACACATTTAATGTGTACTGCATTGTGTGTGCGTGTGTGTGTGTGTGTGTGTGTGTGTGTGTGTGTGTGTGTGTGTGTGTGTGTGAGACAGAGACAGAGAGAGAGAGAGAGAGAGAAAGAGAGAGAAAGAGAGAGAGGTGTGTGTGTGTGTGTGTGTGTGTGTGTGTGTGTGTGTGAGAGAGAGAGACACAGAGAGAGAGAGAGAGAGAGAGAGAGAGAGAGAGAGAGAGAGTGTGTCTGTGTGTGTGTGTGTGTGTGTGTGTGTGTGTGTGTGTGTGTGTGTGTGTGTGTGTGCGCTTGTGTCTGTGTGTGCAATAATAAAAAAATTTAATAATGGTTTAATTAATAAATGTCTGTCTTCCTTTCGGCTTTTTCCCTTTTTTTTACTTGGGAGTCGCCACAGCGAATCATCTTGATTCGCACGTTTTTTGATTTGGCCCTTCCTGTCACAACCCTTTAAGCAAGGGACAGAAACACACTGACGGCTTTGCAGCTACTCTTTACGAAAGTCAGCAATGGTTCTTTTACATGAACCTCTCACCATAGACAGTGACAGACATGGCCCGCCTTTGATAACCCAGTTAGCCGCATAAATATGTTAATAAAATGGTTACTATGTTCATAAAATGTTTAAATGGTTTAATAAATAATTTTCTTTTTACTTTTAACATATTTCATGCATATTTCATATAAAATCAGTGTACTTTTATCATTTTAAGGGGTTTATGGGGTAGTCTTGGGAGCCTCGGAACGAATCAAGCGTTTTACATATAAAAATGCGCCTGTTCTTACAAAACCTCGGCGTTACGAAGAAGGCGCTGGAACAGATTAATTCCATAAGTAGGGGACTGACTGTAATTGAAATGTATTGCTCTTCAGCTTAAAATGAAGACACACAACTGAAATTTACTGAATAAAAGTTAAATATACAATAGAAAAAAAATCAAAACAATCACTGCGACGATTAAAGAATGAACAGTCAGTGCTTTTTGTTTTGATTCCAGCCACAAGGTAATTAGGATTCATAGCTACTAACTGTAGACATCTTTACATGACTGTACAATATTCACCCACTTTGCTTTGCACAATTGTGTGTTGTGTATGTATATATATATATATATATATATATATATATATATATATATATATATATATATATACCCACACACACACAGACACACAGACACACATACACACACACACACACATATATATATATATATATATATATATATATATATATGTGTGTGTGTGTGAATATTTTAAGGAGGAATGATTTGTTCTATCCCCACTGTATAATTGGAAATATTTACTTAGAATACGATAATCTAAGGCTACAAACTATAAGAGCAGAACTTCACAACTCACCGACTGAAATAATCCATTTTATCAACATCAATTCCTGTGCGTTCATTGGCCACAATCTCATATAAGAAACTCTTTTCCTTGTTATTGTTTTTGTGGGTTTCCTGCAATAAAAATATCCACAATTTACTAGAACGCAATCACGACTGATACAGTCTATTCAATTCAATATAACTATACAACCTGTGGATCATAGATCAGTGCCTTGATAAACTCAATGTCTTCTGGCTTTAAGCCATGTTCAGGGATTTTTTTGATCAGATGGTCAAACATTATGAGTGATTGCTGTTCATGCTGTTCCATACAAACAAGAATAAAACAAACCAGAAATTTCAGGGAAATGTTAAGTAAAACTTTTACTTTAAAGCCACATCGTTTATTTCACGCAATTATAATGTTGAGGTGACATAAAATTATATATTTTTAATTATTTAACATTTTTTTATTATTATTTACCTTCCACCGTTTTTCAGGCTTTACCTTCTTCATGAAATCTTCAAATGTATGAGAAAATGGGCCATGACCTTAAAAAACAAATGAATAATCCACCCATACATAAATACATACACACAGAGACTGCACATAAGTAAACAGACACCCAAAATTTCAGAATGAATATTTTCTGGTGGAAGAAAAGGTTTGTGCCTTGGCTGTGCAAGGCTATTTGATGCAGAAGTGAGTAACAGTTTTTGATCTGGCTTGAATGTCTTCTGCAGTGTCTGTGGCCTTGGAAAGAGGATTTCTCTCCACTGCTCTCTTCTTGAAGTGAAGGAATGTTTCCTTTGGTCCATATAGACCTGGTCGTGGATCCACGGTGGTCTTATCTTCACTGTTGAATATTTTACCATTGACACAGGGATATTCAAATTGGCTATTTGTCGCTGGCCGATGTCACCTTCTGACTGACCGACAAGTCCATGGCTCTGAAAATCTCACAATTTATTAAATTTACTAAATACGAGTCAGACACCTGTATAACGGTGCACAGAGTTATGCTGAAGTGAGGCAGGCATGCCTCACACTCCAGGAGCTCAAGGATCGATTTTCTATGGGGGGTGGGGGTGGGCGATACTAATGCATTATGGGATTGGGGCTACTACGTGGACCTGTGGAAATGAAGGAATGCAATATGATTGTGAGAAACCAGTACAATTTATATTTTGGTCCGAGAATCAAACTTTTTTTTGTAAATACTGAGGTTTTTGTGTTATTATGAAATGACTGCAGGAAAGGTATATGTCACTTTTTATAACAGTGTTCTATTCAGATGATTAAAAATTGATAGCTATCACGTGCACATATTTATCTTTTTGGTTCAGCGCATTTGCAATAAAGTCTATCTTGTCCTGTTTATCAAGGCCTTCTATCCGTTCTGGTTATTTAATATTGTGATCGGATTCTTTGCAGTTCCATAGATATTTCTGTAGCCTTTGATTGCAACAGTTAACACAAAGGTTATGCAATATCTGTTTGTACTAATCACATGGGTTGGAACTGGATGTTTGGGTTGGAGTGAGAGCAGAAAACAAGTGGAGGAAAACCCAGAGAGGTGGAGGTATGCCCTGGAAAGGAGAGGAATGAAGGTTAGCCTCAGTAAGACAGAATACATGTGTGTGAATGAGAAGGACCCAAGAGGAACGGTGAGGTTACAGGGAGCAGAGATAAGGAAGGTGGAGGATTTTAACTACTTAGGCTCAACAATCCAGAGCAATGGAGAGTGTGGAAAAGAGGTGAAGAAGCGTGTGCAGGCAGGTTGGAACAGTTGGAGAAAAGTGTCCGGTGTGATGTGTGATAGGAGAGTGTCAGCAAGAAGGAAAAGTGTACAAGACGGTGTTGAGGCCAGCGGTGTTGTATGGGTTAGAAACAGTGGCCCTGGGGAAAAGACATGAGGCAGAGCTGGAGGTAGCAGAGATGAAAATGTTGAGGTTCTCGGTGGGAGTAACGAGGATTGATAGGATCAGGAATGAGCACATCAGAGGGACAGCACATGTTAGAGCAGCGGTGTCAAACTCGTGCCACAAAGGGTCATGTGGCTGCAGGTCTTTGTTTCAACCAAGCATCAGCACACCTGACTCGGCTCATTCAAACAACTGATAAGAGTCATCAGGCTTTTGATTGGTCAGTCTCTAGACAGAGCACACAGATTGACCAATCAACTGCCTGAAGACTCTTATCAGTTGTTTGAATGAGCCAGACTGACCAATCAAATGCCTGAAGACTCTTATCAGTTGTTTGAACTGTGTGCTGCTGCTTGGTTGAAACAAAAACCTGCAGCCACATGGCCCTTTGTGGCACGAGTTTGACACCCCTGTGTTAGAGGTTTCGGAGACAAAGTCAGAGAGGCTAGATTGAGATGGTTTGGACATGTCCACAGGAGGGGTAGTTAGTATATTGGTAGTAGGACACTGAGGTTGGGATCACCAGGCAGAAGGCCGAGAGGAAGACCAAAGAGAAGATTTATGGATGTGGTGAAGGAGGACATGAAGGTAGTTGGAGTAAGAATAGATGATACAGAGGATAGGGTGAGATGGAGGCGGATGGTTTGCTGTGGCGACCCATGAATCTTCTTCTTCTATAATCACCTGAAGAGAGAGGATGGTTTCACCACCCCTGAAGGGTAAAGCCGAATGGAGGAGGAGGAGGAGAAGAAGAAGAAGAAGAAGAAGAAGAAGTGGCTTGAGCAGTTCCTTTACTCTTCAAAAGAGTTTTATATACATAGATAGATGTATATACATATATAAATAAAATATAAATACACACACACACACACACACACACACACACACACACAGACACACACACACACACGGAGATCACAGCTGTGCGCGCACACACTCAGATGTGCACCTCACATAAAAAAGTAAGTAGTCTGGCGTTTTTTTTTTTGTTTGTTTGTTTGTTTGTTTTTTGTGGCATTTTCCTTAATTTTCCCCCCGTGTTTTCCTTAATTACCTTATTTTTTTCATTAAATGGATATTCAAAAATAATAATAATCATAAAAAAATTCATAAAAAACACGATGTGCGATGCAATGAAGCTGCACAAATTTAAGCATGAAGTAGCAAGGGATCCCTGTGTTATGTTTAGTCATGTTTTTTATTTATTTTTAATTTATTTTTTTCAGTTCAGGCCAATTCTGTTGTTTTCCCTGAACCCTGAACCCTGAATTGTTTGTTTGTGTGTTGGCTTTGTTATTTGTCCATTTAACTGACTTTTCTATCCTTATTTTATTTATTTATTTATTTTTATTATTTTTTTATTATTATTATTTGGTTAGGCTAATATCCCCTCCCTTCTTTTTCCTATGTGAAAAACTCAATAAACAAAGTTTAAATAAATAAATAAATAAACCGAATGAAGTACAAGGCTTTGTCCGTCTGAACTGTCCATCTGTCTCTCAGTCACCAACATCCCAAACAAACATCCTCTCACTCCAAGGTAAACAGTTAAGAATTGTGTTCTTTGTATCTGAATTGTGTGAATCCACAAGCCAACTATTACAGTCTAATGCACAGTGAATAACTCACCCAGGTCATGACACAGTCCTGCAACCTGAACACACAGCTGATCTTCATCAGTTATGCCATGTTGATTATCTTTATCATGATCTCTCAGCGCTTTTACAAGTTGCCCTGCCAGATGAGCCACACTGTTAATGAAAGCAAAGCACACAATTAATACTTGTTGAAGGACGGGCATCATTCTTTTCATTTCATTAATTTCATTTTACAAACTACTATACCCTTTATTAGGATAATGGGGGGGCTGGATCCCACCCCAACCAACTCTGGGTAAAGGTGAGGTACACCCTGAACATCTCGCCAGATCACTGTAAGGCTAAAACACACACAACCATTCACACCTAGGGGTAAATGAGAAAATACATTTAGCCTAATGTGCATGACTTTAGTCTGTAGGGTGATGGGCCTTGAGCTTAGAACCTTATCACTGTGAAACAGAAACGCTGAACATTACTCCATGGTGCCGTCTATGTGAAATCATCCGTATTTGGTAAATTCCCAGACAATTTATTTAATCTATGAGTTGTATTATATGGAATAAAAATGAAAATGTATTATTATTATGATTTTTATTTTTTTTAATGATTTATTTTTAATTATTATTTTATTATTATTATTATTATTATTATTATTATTATTATTATTAATTCATTCATTCATTCATTCATTTTCTGAACCGCTTAGGGTTACGTGGGGGCTGGTGCCCATCTCAGCTTTCTCTGGCCAAGGGTAGAGTACACCCTGGACAGCTTGCCAGGCGATCGCAGGGCAGAAACACGTTGACGGCTGTTCAGCTTCTCTTGAAGAAAGTCAGCAATGGTTTTTTACATGAACCTCACACCACAGACAGTGAGAGACAAGGCCGATCTTTGATAACCCAATTAGTGCACTGGGTATTTCTTCTTCTTCTTCTTCTTCTTCTTCTTCTTCTTCTTCTTCTTCTACTTCTTCTTAGTAGTAATAGTATGAGTAATAGTAGTTGTTGTTGTTGTTGTAATTGTATTAATAATAGTTTGTTTGTCTCATCAGCTACTTTTGCCTGCAATAGCCGTTGCTTCCGTTACTACCAACTTTATATAGAATTTTTGTTGTTGTTGTTATTGTATGAGTGTATAAAACATTTTACCCGATAGAATGCTCAAAGCGGTTGTGAGAAGCTCCAGGAAAGACAAAATAGCCTCCTCCGAGCTGCTTAATGTTCCTCAAGCGCTGAAACTCTGGTGTGTCAATGATTTTTACAAGCAGAGGATGCATCTGGATATGGCCATGAACAGAGTCATTGAAGATCTACAATTAAAAAAAATAATAATAATTAAAAAAAAAAATTAAATAAAAAAAAATCCTCAGTTCATTCCTCCCCACAAATACACAATAACCAGCTCATCAGTAGAACAGAACACGTTTCACCGGAGGGCCAAGTCTTCCCTGACCAAAGATGTGGAGGTGCGGGAAAGGGGTACATTCTGATCTAGGATCAACGTGTGCCACCTTAACATATGCATTGTTACCATAAGGATAAACATCTGGAGACATATGGTGGCATTGTTTCAACGGTCGACCCACTGTATTTACTTTACATGCTTATTCATCTAATTGGCAAGAGAGAAAAGTTGACATATGAAAGCCTAGGTTTAAGGAGAATGTGAAATTATTGAAAGGAAAAGCACAAAATGAGACGTGACACTCACTGTTAAGAAATGTCACTGGAAAAAAAAAAAAAAAAAAAACAGTCCCACTCCCCAACTGTTCTTCGAGATGATGTTCAGCATGGAGAACAAAGTGAGTAGATAACAGGTTAAATGCTTATCTCACCTTGTACTCTTCTCCTGAAGTCTTGTTTCAAGTGAATAGAAAAAAAAAAAATACATATATATATATTTACTTAAATTCATTTATTCACATGGAACATTCATAACAAATATATATATATATATATATATATATATATATATATATATATATATATATATATATATATATATATATGAACTTTACTTAAATTAATTAATTCACATGAAACATTCACAACAATTCTCACATGATCCTCATAAATATTATGATGATAGATATTGCAATACCAAAATACCTCCATTTCATTGGAGCGCAGAATTCAAGGATCATAGCGGAAAGGCGCGGAACGCACTCTACGGAGGAGCCTCGACTTTTTTACACAGAATCAATGAATTCAATGGCCAGAGGCTTTCCAATAACCTAACCACCACACCCAGATCTATGTGGTGGTGTTTATTATAAACTCTAAAACAACAATGTTCTTTTTTTTACTATTTTCAGGACATTATTTTGTGTCTTTTTTACCTTTCAATATGACCTCAGGAAATGATGTCAGAAATTCAGCGGGAAAACCGAGACATAAACCATAGAAATATAGAACCACAGTTCAATAATGAAAGATTTATTTTCCTGTTTTTTTATGATTCTACTGTGATAGTACTGAGCTGCTGCAAACTTTAAATTCCCAGTGGAATCTATCTATCTATCTATCTATCTATCTATGTCTATCTATCTGTCTATCTATCTATCTATCTATCTATCTATCTATCTATCTATCTAAGGATAATTAAAATCATTCCTCAATTTAAGCAACTTAATCCTAATTAGGGTCATGGGGAGGCTGGTGCCCATATTAGCTGACTCCGGTTGAGGGTGGTGTTCACCCTGAACAGCTCACCAGGCCTTTGCAGTTGAAAACTCAGACAGCCATTTACACTCTCACCCACATCTACGGGTGATTTGGAACCGATATTGTTTTTGAAGAGTGGACGGAAATCTTAGCACCCGGAGAAAACCCACGCAAGCATGGGGAGAACATGCAGAGTCCACACAGAAACACCCTGAGCATAGAAATCAAACCCAGCACCTCCTTGCTGTGAGGTTGACGTGCTAATCACTGCACCATTGTGCAACCCTATATTAAAAACGCAATTCTTCAAAAACTTTTTTGAACTTTAATTAAATATGATGTTCTCTTTATTAATTGTGAAATTTGAAAATATATTTAAGTGTCAACATTGACTCTACTTTTTTTCTGGATTTACCTTATCTGAGTTTATTTTCCCAAATAGTCATCAGGAAAATAATCAAAAATGCAGAAAAATGAAACAACATTTAATCCCACATCAATCCCAATTCAGAGTATTTTATTTTGTCCTGATCTAATCTGGCTCAGGCACAGGAACAGATTAATGTCAGAATAATTAATCATTAAATGTTTAAAAATATGCACTACTCACCTGTGAGGATGTCATCCTTAAATGTGTAATTATAGAGTTATCACCTCTACTGTTGATGGAAAAAATAAAGGGTGACAGCTTGTGAGTGCAGCAAAAGCACAAAATTCTAGTGTTTACATTTACTAAAACTATTACTGCTATTCTACATTAACATTGTACTGATCATTCAAAGTGAATTGGAATAAAACATCAAGAGTGAGATACAAATAAAGTACAGCAAGAATAAACACGACAAACCTTCACTGACAGATTGATGATAGCGGTGATGAGTTGCTCAGGACAAGAGTGAGATGTAAAGTCATAAGCACACAATATATCTGAATGATCCTGGTTTTGCATTGGATGCCCTGCCCCTGTGGTGTTGATAAAACCTGGACAAAATCCACACTGTTAAAAGTTTATTTAAAGGAAAATATTTCTTTGCATGCAAGCAAAGAAAATAAATTAAAAGAAAAACGGAAACGAAAAACTTTATAATGTATTGTCCTATATTATAATGCATTTGAGAACTTTATTAGTTTTGAATGTACACATAGCAATATGTTTTTGAAGAGTTCTGAAGTTAACTCATATCAAACGTATCTCCAGCATATGTAGACATATGTGATGTATTCTGGACGGCCACAGAAGTTTTACTGAATGTCTTTCCAACTTGCCAGAAGTCGACAATCCAATGGGCCGTTGAGGTCTGTGGTGCTTTCATCCCTCTGTTGTGGTTAAGGTGGCTCATATTGCTGCCAGTCAAATGACTAACTTAGACCCCTGGTAAGTGAGCAATGGATAAATTTAGGAAGAGAAAAGTTTCTGTTAAAAGAAATGAATAATAGCAGACTATTTTTCTTTCACTGTCGACAAAACTGCTTTAGCAGTTTAATATGTGATGAGCAATTGAGCTTCTGTTACATATTGATGATTTAGCCAGTGTATGCCGATGTATGAGGAATTTCTCGGAAATTTCTTGTTGATTCAAATCAGATCTGCAGTCCACATCGCAGTATCTACATCATTGTCATGCCAAAGAAATTGTATTTCACCGCCATTATAAAATCTCTCAGCAGCAGCATACAGACGCTCCCCATTCCGTTTCACGTTTTTTTTAATTTTTTTTTTTTTTAAAGTCAAATTTTGAGTTGAGACGTACCTACGTAGTATGCTGATATAATGACGCAATGACGTAATGATGCTGCATCCATTGTTTACAAATGTTCCTCAAGCGCTGAAACTCTGGTGTGTCAATGATTTTTACCAGCAGATGCATCTGGATATGGCCATGAACAGAGTCATTGAAGATTTACAATAAAAAAAAAAAATCCTCAGTTCATTCCTGTCCACAAATACACAATCACACAATAACCAAGTCTTCAGTAGAGCAGAACACGTTTCACAGGAGGATCAAGTCTTCCCTGACCAAAGACGTGGGGGTGGGGGAAAGGGGTACGTTCTGATCCAGGATCAAAGTGTGCCATCTGAACATATGCATTGTTACTATAAAGATAAACAGCTGGAGATATTTGGTGGCATCGTTTCCACGGTCGACCCACTGGATTTACTTTATATGCTTATTCATCTAATTGGCAGGAGAGAAAAGTTTAGATGGGAAAGCCCAGGCTTTAATGTCAGGTGTAAGGGGAATGCGAAATTATCGAAGGGAAAAGCATGAAGTGAGACGTGCCACTAACTGTAAAAAAATGTCACTATAAAAAAATATTAATAATAAATAAATAAAAAAGTCCCACTCCTCAACTGTTCATAGAGATGATGTTCAGCATGTCGAGCGCAGTTAGTAGACAATGAGTTAAATGCTTATCTCACCTTGTCCTCTCCTGAAGCCGTGTCCTCTCCAGGAGTCTTGTTTTTCACGTGATTAGAGAAAAGAAAAACAAAAATATTCAATAAATGGAACTTTATTTAAATTCCTTCATTCACATGGAACATTCACAACAATTCTGATATGATCCTCATACGCATTACAATGATAAATACTGCAATACCATATATATCAGAACAAATAGAAAAACAAAAACAAACAAACAACCAATAAAATAAGATGGTGCATTGAAGAGCAGTGGTGGTCTAGTGATATAGGGCACTGGATTGCTGATCCAAAGATTGGGGGTTCGAGTCTCCATTTTAATTAGGGGGTTCGAGTTCCCACAATGTTCTCACTGTCCCCCCAGTGCGGCTAACTGGGTTATGAAAGGCGGGCCATGTCTCTCACTGTCTATGGTGAGAGGCATGTAAAAGAACCATTGCTGACTTTCGTAAAGAGTAGCTGCAAAGTCGTCAGCGTGCTTCTGTCCCTTGCTAAAAAGGGTTGTGACAGGAAGGACATCCGACGTAAAAACCTCTGCCAAATCAAACGTGCGAATCAGATGATTCGCTGTGGCGACTCCCGAGTAAAAGGGAAAAAGCCGAAAGGAAGACAGACAGACATTGAAGAGCATGTATTCTGGCTATAATTGTGATAAATTATACCTCTGGCCGTGTGTCCCATCACCTGCACACCCCATGGCTGGTATTTTGGAAGCAATCTTTCATTTCAACTCTGGCTGAGAAACCCACTCACCCACCTCCATGGTGAAAGCACCTCAGATTCTCTGATTCCAATTTACACTTTATTCAAACATACAGTAGAATTATGATGTTTTATGGGTCTTGATGTCAAAATGGAAACGAAAGTTAGTAGTTAATGAATGTTGCATAACAGGAAAACCCCTGAATACCTGTTGAGTTAGAGATGAATAGATGAAGTAATTGCACCTTTACAATGCAGCACTTGGTCATGTTTCCTGTTCTGAGACAGGGGCTTGTAAATGTACTCACATATTTATGATGTAGAACATAAAATGATTTTTTTTAATTCTCATTTTATATGATGTCAAGTCAGATGATAATATTATTATTCATACAATCTGACAGGACGGAATACAGTGATCCCTCACTTTTCGCAGTTAATTGGGACCGAGATCCCCACGCGACCATCAACATCCGCGAAGTAGGATCAACCCCCCACCACACGGACTGACGTACACGTCCATGTATTTGTGCATATAATATCAATAAATACATATTCAATGCTATAAATGCTTACATTAACAATTTAACATTAAGAAAAGTAACATAAGATGTAAATAATATATAAATACAAACACACATACAGATGGTATTGCATGAGAAGAAGACAAGACACATGTATACGTAAACGTAGGTGCACACACACACACACACACACACACACACACACACACACACACACACACACACACAAAGACACACGCACAGATGTGTACCTCACAAAAATGTAACTAGTTTTGATGGGAGATTTTGTTTTGTGTGCCTGCCTGCACACGCTTCTTCACCTCTTTTCCACACTCTCCATTGCTCTGGATTGTTGAGCCAAAGTACTTAAAATCCTCCACCTTCTTTATCTCTGCTCCCTGTAACCTCACCGTTCCTCCTGGGTCTTTCTCATTCACACACATGTATTCTGATTTTCTGAGGCTATCCTTCATTCCTCTCCTTTCCAGGGCATACCTCCACCTCTCTCGATTTTCCTGCACTTGTTCTCTGCTCTCAGTACAGATCACAATGTCATCATCATGCAAACATGCAAACAAGAAGGGGATCTGTTGATAGAAAAAGCACCTCGCAGGCTGCATCGGCCGTCAGTGGATAATGACCAAAAACACAATAAGGGACCTCAGAGGGGATCAGAGACCAAGGAGGAGGAGAGAAGGTGCTTAAGATAATTCATATTTCCTTCAGTCTGTGACAGATTAATGGCTCGGGCTTTAGCTGTCTTCTCTTCGAATATTACATTTGCAATACACACTTCACTTACCTGCTCAGCTCTCTGCATCGATGGTGCCTTGGGCTGTGTGTGTGTGTGTGTGTGTGTGTGTGTGTGTGTGTGTCTGTTTCTTTCTGACGGTTGGAAAGCTGACACTGAGCATACAAATAGAGAAAATGACATGATCAAATATTGAGTCATGAGATGAGTGATCCTGTGTAAGTAAGTAAACAGCGATTCACAATCACCGATCCGTAGCCTCTGGCAGCTAATAAAGCAGCACTGAAAGTAAGATGTTTATTGAAAAACATGAGCTTATTTTCACTTGTCACAGATTTTACCAAGAAAGAGTGATCTATCTTATTGAGAGTCCGCACGATTAGTGATCGATGTGTTTGACTCCTACAGACAGCCAGTGACGGCTGCAAAAATAATGGCTCCTGAAGTGATATCCAGATCCTAGTTTGGGAACATTGAAAGCATGCAGGGAATTGGATGCAAATCCAGAACATACACATACGTACAGACAATTTATTAAGGGATGCCCCACCAAACTTATTTTCACTGTGGGGCAACGTCACTAAATTTAAAGGTGATTGAGTTCCGGTTAATCACTGAACATTTATTCTAAAAGGGTGAACAGCTACAAGGTAGCAAACAGTCTTTCATGAGTCATGAATGAATAGCTATTTAGTGGAAATAGGCTGCTACCCCCTTGCGAATCAGATGATTCGCTGTGGTGACTCCCAAGTAAAAGGGGGAAAAAGCCGAAAGGAAGACAGACAGGCTGCTACCCCCAAGTGGAAGCATGATGAATTAGGTTTCGTGGTAATGGTCTATACAGAGGGTATGACAATCATATTCTTTGAAAGCTATTACAGCCTACATAAAATGAAGCAGTGGGCTGGATTTGGCAAGCGGGCATGGGTTTGACACCTAAGACATAAACACAAGACTTGTTACTCAGTACCTCACGTGTGTTTGGAACGTGTCAAAGTTGCTAATGTCTTACCAGAGACTGATGGACAGACTTTATAAATATAAACAAGCGGAAAGATTGAGAAGTTTTATTTCACTTTATTTGGAGTCATATTTTTATAGGTGCTGGTAAAATTTAACAAATATTTGGACTTTCTGTTATTCCTGAAAAAGAGAAAAAAATAATAAAGAATGCAATTATTCTGTACAGTATTGACTAATAAAATGTTATTCCTTGCAATTTGGAGATACTATTTCACTTGTTGGAGCAAGTTGACATACGACATTAAACACCTACCTTATTGGAATGGTGTATTTTAGTCCATGGTTATATTGCAGCCATCGAAGGCACGCCATGCATAAACGGGATCAAGACACTCACTGGCTACAAGGACACGCTCACATCAGCAGACTCCTTGGACTGCACCTACCTTAACCATGAATCCACAAAGGAGAGGTGCGCACCTGTGCTGCTCTTCCAGAGAGGGATGATGACCTCATCCAGCTGCAGCAGCACCAGATCAGAGCCACCCTGTGGAGAGGACAGGAAGGGTACTTAAAGCATTTTCAGATCTAGCAGGGGTTTTCACCACCATCTTTAACCTCGTGCTACTGCAATGTATAGTTTCCACCTGCCTCAAAACGGCCACCATCATTCCAGTTCCTAAGAAGAGCACAGCAAGCTACCTAAACACTACCTCCCAGTTGTTCTAACCCCCCAACATCAAATGTTTCAAATACTGCCTTCTCGGACTTTGAGGCTGCCATTCCTGCTGATTTCGATCCACATCAGTTTGAATACAGAGCAAACGGGTATACAGAGGATGGCATTAATACAACCCTCACACATTGCTATGTGAGGATGCTGTTCGTAGATTTCAGCTTCACTTTTAACATGGTTCAACCACATAAACTGGCTCAGAAGTTGGGCAGTCTGGGTGTAGGGAGCCTACTGTGCACCTGGATACTGGACTTTCTCAGCAACATACCTCAAAACATCAGGTTAGAGAACAAATTTCCTCCACTCTCAGCCTGAACACCGGAACACCACAGGGGTGTGTTCTTAGCCTCCTACTCTTCTTCCTTTTTACACACAACTGTTCCCTCACTCACACCAGCAACACCACCGTCATAGGTTTACTAAGAGATAACAAGTCAGCCTACAGGAAGGAGGTCCTGCATCTCCGGCGATGGTGTGAAGGCAATAATCTGGATCTTAACACATCCAGGAACAAGCAGATAATGAAAAGATGATAATGGACTTCAGGAGATCAAAACGAACTCCGCCATCAAGAGTCTCCTGACCTGCTGTTTTGCAGTGTGGTTCAGCAGATGTACTGCAGCGGACAGGAGTGCCTAGCAGTGAGTGGTGAGGACGGCAGAGCAGGTAATGTAATTGGAAATACATGACCCCCTTGGTGACATTTACACTGACAGATTTCAGAGGAGAGTCAGTGGAATTATCAGGGACCCCACACACCCTGGACACCCCTTTTCTCTGCTCTCTCCTTCAGAAAAAGGTACAGAACGCTATAAACAAAAACTGACAGACTCAAGAACAGATTTTACCCACAAGCTGTTAAACCTGTAACCACCACCGTCACACACACTGACTGAATAACAATAATTCAGACCATCTTCCTGGACAGTGCAACACTCAGGTTTAAGTCCAATACTCATGCTTAGAGCAGGTCTCGAACATCCTTACATTTTAGCACCAGGCACCTTATAATTAAAGCTCTACCTCTTGCCTGGTGTATATCTGCACCTTTGACAGATCATTCACCCTTCTGTATATATGAATGGGGGGAATTGTGTAATTATTGTCACCTCTTGTTAAGATGTGTTTAAAGCTTTGAAACAAATTCAATTTTAATTGCAGAAGCTACTCTCACATTGAAAGTTGTATAAAAATGTAACCTTCAACTCAAGTGAATTTTAAGTGAAAAAAAATCCCTGACTAAAAAAAAATATATATTATTATTCATAAAAGCAGCTGTTACACAATTATTGGCACCCCTAACAATTCCAAGGAAATAAATGTAATTGAAGTATTTCTGTCATTTCCACAGTTGATTACAAAGTTGATCAGAGTACCTTGGAACATTTAATTAGTAATTCATCACTTCCTGTTTCCCTGGGGTTTATTATTTTGCCACCACGCACAGTGAGGAGGATGGTAAGAGAAATAAAAAGTTATTCAAAGCTCACTGTTAAAGAATATCAACAAATGGGAGCATCTCAGGGTCACAGTCTCCAAAACAACCAGGCGCCATCTACATGCCAACAAACTGGGAGGCATGCACGATAAACACTTTTTCTCACTCACAGTTATAAACACAAACCCCTGGAGTTCGCTAAGCTGTACTGGGACTGGGACAACACGCTGCGGTCAGAGACCAACATAGAGCTTTGTGGCAACAAACCCTCTAAGTGGGTCTGGCAGAACACAAAATATGAGTATGCAGAAAAGCACCTCATGCCTACTGTGAAGTCTGAGGGAGGATCGGTGATGCTGTGGGCCTGTTTCTCTTCCAGAAGCCCTGGGAACCTTGTTAGGCTACATGGCATCATGAACGCTTTGAAATATCAGGAGATTTTAAATCAAAATCTGGTGCCTCTGCCGAAGGTTGAAGATGCGTCATTACTGGGTCTTTCTGCAAGATAATGAATGACGCTTAACATGTGGTTAAATCTACACAGAAATGGTTCACCACACAGAGAATCAAGCTCCTCTCATGGCCATCTCAGTCCCCAGACCTCAACCGCATTGAAAACCTGTGGAGTGAGCTGAAAAGGAGAGTGCAGAGGAGAGGACCCAGGTCGCTGGATGATTTTGAGAGATTGTGCAGAGAAAAGGTCTAGTATCCCTCTTTCTGTATTCTCCCACCTTGTGATACATTATAGGAGATTAAGTGTTGTTTTGTTGGTAGAAGCAAGTTGTACAGAGTATTAACATGAGGGACGCTAATAATTGTGACACCCAGGATTTGACGTAAGAGGTATTTCTTATTATACCAGGGATTCAGCTCAGTTGGTAGAGTGTCCGCTTTATCCTCCGGAAGGTCGGAGTTTGAATCCGGCTGCGTCATACCATAAGACGTTAAAATTTGGGAGTTGTTGCTTCCTGCCTGGCACTCAGCATCAAAAGGATAGAACAACGCAATATTCTCATGCGCATTGAGCATACACTTGTATGAATAATGTGCTATACAAGCATCCGAATAACAATAATAAAAATTAATAAGGGACTTTTTTTTATGGATAAATGCTCTTGAATTAAAGGTTGGATTTTCCTCTTTTTTTCTATTGTGGTACTATATTATTTAGGGGTGGGGGAACCCCTAAATTTAAGAAGCTAAAGAGCACATCCCCCAGTGCAGCTAACTGGATTATCAAAGGCCGGCCATATCTCTCACTGTCTATGGTGTGAAGTCCATGTAAAAGAACCATTGCTGACTTTCGACAAGAGTAGGCTGCAAAGCCGTCAATGTGTTTCTGCCCAGTGATAGCCTGGCGAACTGTCCAGGATGTACTCTAACCTTGCCCGGGATGGGCGCCAGCCTCCCCGCGACCCTAATTAGGATTAAGAGGTTAAAGAAAATGAAATAAAGAGCACATATTAACTTGGGGTGCCAATAATTATGGGTGGAGCAGTATAAGTGTATATAGGATGTGTGTTTCATGCACACGTACAGATTAGTATAGTTCCATAGTTATTTTTTGAGCACTTTGTTTTTTAATTGCTGTGAAACTGATTTTCATTGTTCATGTAACAGTTGACAAAGATCTCTTACCATGTGAGGGTCTTGTCCGGTCTTGGGTTTATGTCTTTGGTGTGTAGACCACGATGTTGTTCCGAAACCAGGAATGTACCATCATTATGACACACGATCTACTGTACATGCTCGGTGATGATGTCACAGAAAGGCGTGGTAGTTTCCCATTCACCTAACATCATGTTTTTGGAGATTGGATGAAACCAGAATTGTCACATTTGCTGTTCATCTGTTTCTCTTAATTAGGATGGCCAGGGCCATTACACTTGTGATTAAAAAATTTACATATTTTAAATGATCCATCAGAATTCTGGTTAAAGCTTTGACCCAGCAGTCCCAGGTGATATTTGTGTGAGAGATGGGGTACACACCCTGAAGGGAGCGCCAGTCTGTGACAGGATTAGCAATCAACCATCACACTCGCATTCACCCCTGTGGGCACTTTACAGATGTCATTCAACTTAATATTACATGTCTTTGGACTGTAGGATGAATCCCAAGCAAGCACACGGAGAACATGTAAACCCAGACCATTCTAACTGCGCGGTAGCAGTGCTAAGCACTGAGCCGCCATCATCCTGCCCAGCAACATCAAAAATATTTAAAATTAATCCTTTGGGTACAAACTACTTCTTCTTTTTCTTCTAGGATCAGGAATGTGTACATAAGAGGACAGCACATTTAAGATGTTTTGGAGACAAAGTCAGAGAGGCTAGATTAAGATGGTTTGGACATGTACAGAGGAGGGATAGTGAATATATTGGTAGTAGGATGCTGAAGTTGGAACTACCAGGCAGAAGGCCTAGAGGAAGACCAAAGAGAAGATTTATGAATGTGGTGAAGGAGGACATGAAGGTAGTTGAAGTAAGAGTAGAAGATGCAGAGGATAGGGTGAGATGGAGGCAGATCATTTGCTGTGGCGACCTCTGAAGGGAACAGCCGAAAGGAAAAGAAGAAGAAGGAGGACTGTAGGATGAATCCCAAGCAAGCACACGGAGAACATGTAAACCCAGACCATTCTAACTGCGGTCGCAGTGCTAAGCACTGAGCCGCCATCATCTTGCCCAGCAACATCAAAAATATTTAAAGTTAATCCTTCAGGTACAAACTACTTCTTCTTCTTCTAGGATCAGGAATGAGTACATCAGAGGGACAGCACATGTAAGATGTTTTGGAGACAAAGTCAGAGAGGCTAGATTAAGATGGTTTGGACATGTACAGAGGAGGGATTATGAGTATATTGGCAGTAGGATGCTGAGGTTGGAACTACCAGGCAGAAGGTCTAGAGGAAGACCAAAGAAGAGATTTACGGATGTGGTGAAGGAGGACATGAAGGTACTTGGAGTAAGAGTAGAAGATGCAGAGGATAGGGTGACATGGAGGTGGATCATTTGCTGTGGCGACCCCTGAAGGGAACAGCCGAAAGGAAAAGAATAAGGAGGACTGTAGGATGAATCCGAAGCAAGCACACAGAGAACATGTAAACCCAGACCATTCCAACTAACTGCGCGGTAGCAGTGCTAAGCAATGAGTTGCCATCATCCTGCCCAGCAACATCAAAAATATTTAAAGTTAATCCTACGGGTACAAACCGTTGGGATAAATTCAACAATGGAGATGTGTTTAAGAAAGTTCTTCCATCAAGAACTCGAGAAGTCCTGCATGAAAGACTGACTGTCAGCTCGCCCAACTAATCCTTACAGATTCTGGGAGCGGTTTCATTCAGGCCTCATGGACTGAGTGCAAATATAGTTTAATATTTCTTTCCACCCATTTTTATTTTTTAATTTATATATCTGCGATTTCTGCTGGAGATTTTGCGGTCCCTGAGCTGGAGGACTGGGAGTTCTCAGAAGCCCCAGATAGCTGTGATGGGTCAGCCTTTTATCCGTAATTAGTTCAAACTCTAGTGCGTCCTGAATAATGAATGAGAAAGGAAGCAAATCAAATCGTGCAGCTTTTCAGTCTTTTTAAGTTTGAAAAGACACAGGGACCCATCAAGGCCTGGATATTGGTAGAAAATCCTTCAGACTGATCTCTCCTGCCAGTTAAAACCCATTTCTATGTGAAATCAGAAGGGAGGGACACACACACACACACACACACACACACACATACACACACACTGCCTGCCATTCAAATGCTAATACAGCCAGTTATAACTCATTCCTCTACCGACCTTCTGGTTAACTTGTGTTTTTGTTTTTTTTTTTAATCCGGATGATATGATTATAGTTGATCGGAGCCACAATAATGCTTGGTAATAATAAAACAATCAGCATTCTATGAGGTAACCGGGGATTTAGCTCAGTTGATAGAGCGTCCGCTTTATCCTCCGGTAGGTCGGAGTTCGAATCCGGCTGCGTCATACCATAAGACGTTAAAATTTGGCAGTTGTTGCTTCCTGCTTGGTGCTCAGCATCAAAAGGATAGAACAATGCAAGAACTGGTGCTGCACAGTGGCGACAGGTGCCTAGCGCACAAAGCAAATTTCAATGTATGTAATGTACTTTGACAATAAAGAGTTGTTTGTTTGTTTGTTAGCTAACTATGGTGCTGTTGGACCGCACGCTGGACTTCTCCCGACCAACGTAATCAGAAAGGACTCACTGTTATTGCTGTTTCCTAATGCATTAATGCGTGCTGCTGCTCTCCTTGCAAACAAAGCTAATCCATATAATTACCTGGCCTGCCAGGCTGCTGATCTCTTTCCATTATAACCCATCTGCGTGTGAGAGCATTAGAAAGTGAAATGAGCACAGCTGTGTTCTAGTTAGCATTCAGAGCAAGCATCCTGACAAACCTGTTCGGTACAATGGGTCATTGTTGACATGTTAAAGTCCTCATTCTGATTGTTTTGATCAGGTATTTTATTTTAGCGTGTCCGTTCTCTCTGTGCCAAAACCCATTTTCCTATAATTGGCCTTGTTTGTCAATTTTATTTGTATGCGTTCTAGTTCTGTAATGTTCACGAGTTAATGTGCGACTGGCTGGAGCATGTTCATCTCAGGCTAATACAATGAGTGATATGGGACAGCTCTGTGCTGCTATGATGGGGGAATATGCAAGAAAATGGCCTCATAAATAATTCCAGGGTTTTGCTGATTGCGATTTTGGGAGCAGGCTTAAGTCGAATAGTGAAGCAGGTGGCATTACGAGGAACTGATCCGAGATCAGATGGTGAAAACGCATCCAGCAGGTCTCTGCTGCGGAGGGCTTGATTAAATTAGCATCCAGGGAGAGAATCTGCTTTCAAGTAAATCTGATTTGAATCCTCCCCTCCCTCTTTTTCTGAGCTGTGATGGACCTTGGAGCGAGGACAAAAGAGAGAAAGGATGTGTATGACTAGAAGATGGAATGAAGACACACACTGAGCTAGAAGAACGTCCTGGGAATCATTAAAGGAATAAAGCATGCTAGTAGGAAGGATAAAGAAAAACATGGTACTCATTTCTCTCTCCCTCTCTCTCTCTCTCTCTTTGATCTCGGGCTGAACTGCTTGATATACAGAACCTTGTTTTTATTAGAGGGCAACTTTCGGAACATCTCATCTTTATAGGCTGTTCATCTCGATCAGCACTTTACTGACTCTTTCAGCTTTAAACTGATTATATCTCTGAATAAGATTTATAATTACAATAGTGCTGTGTGAGTCTTGTGACAGGACACAAAACGTCGTCGGGTTCCCTTCAAATATGCCTTGTATGAAATAAATCCAGATGACTTGTGCTGTTATAGGAAAATAATCTGCCGTCGTAACGCTGTTATAAAACCCAGATTAGCAGATTATTGGCACAGTTTTCAACACCGTCAATTTCTCACCCTTTGCCACACAATTTCCTGGCACGAGCTGCTCTGGATCATTCACTAGTGATGACGTCTGGATCAAACATGTCTCCTTCCATTAAGAAAGCAGCACAGTGGCAGTGATGAACCTCAGGAATCGCTAATCTGACAAATTCAGCATCCTTCTGTTGACTTGTGTCCTGATCTGCAAACCTGCAATCTGTTCAAAATAAGTCAAGTTTAGACGTCATTCAGGAATTACTTTTTTTTTTTTTTTTTTTTATGATTCAGACAACATACGCACTCCAAACAAGATGCTTATTACAAGTAGCATCACAAAAGCAACACACCACAATATACTGTATACCAGGGGTCCCCAATCACCGGGCCGCGGGCCGGTACCGGTTCGTGGATCAATTGGTACCGGGCCACAGAAAAAATAATTATTTATTTCCGTTTTGTTTATTGTCTGAGTCTGAACGATCTTTTATTCTGAAAAATGACCAAATTCTCTCGGTTACATGTCAGTAATTTGGGCGCTAAAATGTAACTCACAAGGGGACGGCACATGAACAGAAGCGAGTTGGACATGTTTCAAACAATAGGTTGGAGATCACGGCTGTATAGAGGTTTTGCAGCTGATGTCATGCAGACATTATCCCAATGCGGGTTTTGTTTGCCATATTGTTGTGAAAACAAACCATTCACTCCGGCCCCAACACAATAGCACACGCGTGTGTAAGGGTTTAATACTGCATTTATTTATTAAACAAGTGCAAAATGGAACGTAACTGTGTTATTGTCGGTTGTACAAATTATAGAGGAAAGAAACAAGGTGTTAAATATCATCGATTCCCTGCTAATAAGGCCGGACGAGAGAAATGGATTTCTGCTTTGAAAAGCGCTGATACCGACAACAAAAGGGAAGATTGGCGACCGGCTCCTACCAGTCGTGTATGTAGCGAACAATTTGTTGGAGGCAAGTAACTTTTATCAGTAGATATATTATTATTTATTGTCTTAACCACAGTTTGATCCTATTTAACTGTATATCCGGTGTCCATTTATAAGCTGAGGGCAGCTAAAATGCTATTTAGTCTTTATTATAACATGTACAGTATATATAATCTTCTTTTCCTTTCGGCTTTGCCCTTCAGGGGTCGCCACAGCGAATCATCTGCTTACATCTCACCCTATCCTTTGCATCTTCTTCTCTTACACCAACGACCTTCATGTCCTCCTTCACCACATCCATGAATCGTCTCTTTGGTCGTCCTCTAGGCCTTTTGCCTGGTAGTTCCAGCCTCAGCATCCTATTACCAATATACTCACTATCCCTCCTCTGTACATGTCCAACCCATCTCAATCTAGCCTCTCTGAATTTGTCTCCAAAACGTCTTACATGTGCTGTCCCTCTAATGTGCTCATTCCTAATCCTAGCCATCCTCGTTACTCCCAAAGAGAACCTCAACATTTTCATCTCTGCTACCTCCAACTCTGCCTCCTGTCTTTTTCCCCAGGGCCACTGTTTCTAACCCATACAACATCGTTGGCCTCAACACCGTCTTGTACACTTTTCCTTTCATTCTTGCCGATACCCTCCGATCACACATCACACCGGACACTTTTCTCCAACCATTCCAACCTGCCTGCACACGCTTCTTCACCTCTTTTCCACACTCTCCATTGCTCTGGATTGTTGAGCCAAAGTACTTAAAATCCTCCACCTTTCTTATCTCTGCTCCCTGTAATCTCACCGTTCCTCTTTGGTCCTTGTCATTCATGCACATGTATTCTGTCTTACTGAGGCTAATCTTCATTCCCCTCCTTTCCAGGGCATACCTCCACCTCTCTAGATTTTCCTGCACTTGTTCTCTGCTCTCACTACAGATCACAATGTCATCTGCAAACATCATAGTCCATGGGGAATCTTGTCTAACCTCATCTGTCAGCCTGTCCATCACCATAGCAAACAAGAAGGGGCTGAGAGTTGACCCGTGATGCAGTCCCACATCCACCTTGAACTCTTGTGTCACACCGACAGCACACCTCACCACTGTCTTAGATCTCTCATACATGTCCTGCACCACTCTAACATACTTCTCTGCCATTCCAGACTTCCTCATGCAATACCACAGTTCTTCTCTCGGCACCCTGTCATATGCTTTCTCCAGATCCACAAAGGCACAATGCAGCTCCCTCTGACCTTCTCTGTACTTCTCCATTAACATCCTCAAGGCAAACACTGCATCTGTTGTGCTCTTTCTTGGCATGAAACCAAACTGTTGTTCACAAATGCTGACCTCTGCCCTTAGTCTAGCTTCCACTATTCTTTCCCATAACTTCATCGTATGGCTCATCAGCTTTATCCCTCTGTAGTTGCCACAACTCTGCACGTCTCTCTTGTTCTTAAAAATGGGCACCAGCACACTTCTCCTCCATTCCTCTGGCATCTTCTCACTCTCTAAGACCTTGTTAAATGTTCTTGTCAGAAAATCTACTGCTACCTCTCCTAGACACTTCCATACCTCCACCGGTATGTCATCAGGACCAACTGCCTTTCCATTCTTAATCCTCTTCAATGCCCTCCTCACTTCACCCTTACTAATCTTTGCTACTTCCTGGTCCTCAACAGTCACCTCTTCTACTCTTTTTTCTCTCTCATTTTCCTCATTCATCAGCTCTTCAAAGTACTTTTTCCATCTTCCCAGCACACTTCTGTCATCAGTCAATACATTTCCCTCTCTATCCTTTATCACTCTAACTTGCTGCACGTCTTTCCCATCTCTATTTCTCTGCTGTGCTAAACTGTATAGATCATTTTCTCCCTCCTTACTTTACAACCAAGCATACAAGTCATCAAACGCGCTCTGTTTGGCCTTTGACACTGCTACCTTTGCCTTACGCTGTGTCTCCCTGTACTCCTGTTTACTTTTTTCGGTTTTCTCAATGTCCCACTTCTTCTTAGCTAACCTCTTCTTTTGTACACACTCCTGCACTTCCTCATTCCACCACCAAGTCTCCTTATCTACTTTCCTTCCAGATGACACACCAAGTATTCTCCTACCTGTCTCCCTGATCTCATTAGCTGTAATTGTCCAGTCATCTGGAAGCACTTCCTGACCACCCAAAGCCTGTTTCAACCCCTCCTTGAAGACAACCCGACACTCTTCCTTTTTCAACTTCCACCACTTTGTCTTCTGCTCTGCCTTTGCCTTCTTCACCTTCCTCACCATCAGCATCATCCTGCACACCACCATCCTATGCTGTTTGGCAACACTCTCACCCGCTACTACTTTGCAGTCACTGACTTCCTTTAAATTACATCGTCTGCACAAGATGTAGTCTGTGTGCTCCTACCTCTACTTTTATAAGTCACCCTATGCTCCTCTCTTTTCTGGAAGAAAGTATTCACCACAGCCATTTCCATCCTTTTTGCAAAATCTACCAACATCTGTCCTTCTGCGTTCCTGTCCTGGATACCAAACCTACCCATCACTTCCTCGTCCCCTCTGTTTCCTGCACCAACATGTCCATTGAAGTCTGCACCAATGACCACTCTTTCACCTCTGGGGGTACTCTGCATCACTTCATCTAACTCACTCCAGAATCTCTCCTTCTCTTCTCGCTCACATCCTGTCTGTGGGGCATAAGCACTAACAACATTGACCATCACACCTTTAATTTCTAACTTGAGACTCATCACTCTGTCTGACACTCTTTTCACTTCTAGAACATTCCTGGCAAACTGCTCCTTCAAGATGACCCCGACTCCATTTCTCTTCCCATCCACACCGTGATAAAACAGCTTAAACCCTGCTCCTATGCTTCTAGCCTTGCGTCCTTTCCACCTGGTCTCCTGAACACACAGTATGTCCACCTTCTTCATCTGCATCATGTCAGCCAGCTCTCTACCTTTTCCTGTCATAGTTCCAACATTCAAAGTCCCTACTTTCAGTCCTAGACTCATGCCTTTCCTCTTTTCTCTCTGGCAACGGACACGCCTCCCGCCTCTCCTTCTTCGACGTCTTCGACCAACAGTAGTCCAATTTCCATCAGCACCCTGTTGGTTGACGGCACTGATGGCGGTCGTTGTTTACCCGGGCCTCGACCGATCCGGTATGTGATTCTTTCTTGTGATTCGCATAGTTTATTTGGCATTTGTTTTACGCCGGATGCCCTTCCTGACGCAACCCTCTGCATTTATCCGGGCTTGGGACCGGCGTGAGGGAGAGACACTGGTTTGTGCCCCTCCCTCACGGCTGCATTGTACAGTATATATAATATATCTATTATAATACTTCATAGATTTAGATCCACATGTTTGTGCTTAATATATAATGTAGGCAAAATTATAAAAAAAGAGTCATGATTACCTTTTCCATGATTAATACTTTGGTGTCCTCACACAGCTTGCCATGGGCGATATTAGAGGCTTTTCTGCGTATAATATGCTCGCGAAGTGCCGAAACCCATCCGGATAAAAAATACTCATACGCTTCCCAGATTTAACTTTAACAGTCTTTAATACGTGTTCCAACGCAAACAACAAACAGGCCGTTCTTTGGTTTCCACTTCACTTGTTTAATCCCACAATGTATTACAGAACCGGAATATACCAAGTTCCGGGGGGAGTAATCACTAACAATGACTGCTACACCCTAAGCCCTTTGAAACTTTTCAGTTTTTCGTGAGTGTAATCAGATGTGCGATTAATCAAATAATTATAGATATCTGGGTTTGTTCAACCAGGTATCCTGTCCGTTGCTTCATCCATGCAGTTAACAAACAAACCATCGGGCAAAATGTATGGGTCATTTGTTAGCCCTGATAACGTAGTTTTTGAATATACTGTTGTTTATGATCATTATCATAATTACCAGGGAGCTTGGAAAGCACTGGGATTGTATTACGGCTGTCAACATTCATATTTATATAATCTACCACGCTTAAAAACAGGCACCTCAATTGCAAAGTACACGTTTGCTTTCACTCCAATATGGCGGCATGAACAGAGTTGCTACTCGGCGTGTCAACTGACTGCAAAACCTCTATATAAACTGAGAGTTGGCAGTACAGACATTCTAGTCCAAGGCGTTGATGTTAGTGTCCGTGTATCATGCTTGAGGTATTGCAGTTGACTAAACTAACAATGTTAATAAGTTACTTATTATTTGGCATTTTTTAAACATCCCAGCCCAAAATAAAAATTGAAAAGAAGAGAAAATCAATGCCTGTCACTTGAAATGATGGCATACTCATTGAAGCAAATTTAAGTCAATCAACTTCAAAAGCACAGCTCTGATTTCTCAAATTTTGGCATTTGGCTTGCCAACGGTCGGGTTAGATTTGATATGTTTAATACAGAGCAAGAAAAAAAGGGGTAAAGATTGACTATATTTTGAACTTTTGATCGAGTGGATTCAGAAAAAAATGTTCTGGTCTGTGATCTGAAATTCTGAATCATTTCAAGAGTTGGGGATACAGTACTGGCACTGCATAATTCATGTGTAAGTGTTTACATTTACATCATACACAGCTATTTTAACATAAATTACCATAAAAAGCATTATACTGGGAAAGGGCAGGGGTTGACCCAATGCGGAACAATAATATTTTTTTTTTCCCCAGAAGTGATGTCATCTTGTTGAAGAGGGACATCTAGCAAAAGTAAACAAGTATCAAGCAACATTTTAGCTGATAAAATTCCCCGGATGCTAAAATTTTTTAAGAACGCTCTTTTTGTCGAGGCGCTGCTCCTGTCTGTTGTCATCCTTTGACTTTTTATGGAGGAAGTCCGTAGAAACAGAGTCTGGCTTTAGACATCAAAGCTTGGGCTTCATGACAAGTAGTTCTGCCTGGAGGTCACACCGCGAGCAGGTCAGGTTGACGTGGTCTTCGTAGGGTATTGACTTCTGTCTGAAAGTAGAATACGGCCTGTACCAACGTTATGTTACATTTTTCTACCCACTATTTCTACGCTTGTTATGATTGAAGCCGTATGCTTTTCCTCGTGGTATAGCTCAGCACTGGTCAACGATGTGGTCTTGTAGATAACGTGTTATGTGTTGTCTTCGGTGTCTGTTGCACGCAATCACAGCTAGGAGGACGAAACAACAAATTGAAAAATGATGAAGAAGGCAGTATGCCACTGGGTATGCAATGCCTAGTAGTAATAGTAGTGCAGCAGCTCTCACGTGTACTTGACAGGAAGCAAGGACTGACGTTGCCTGACAGAACCACTGATGTCATAAGTGATGTTTTAAAAAGCTCGGAAGACAAATTCACCACAGGTACCCCATGTATGGTCAGTCTGATTTGTGAGTACTATTATTGCCATATAATCAAAAGATGCATTATATATAGAGTTGAAATCTGAGGAAATCCATACCGTCAATCTTGATAGACCATCCACTACCACTTACTTCTCAGAGTCGCCGGGGAAACTGAAGCCAAACCTTAGTGACCTCAAGTGAGCAGTGAGGTAATCTGAAGACGTTGCCCGCACAGAGATATCTCTTGCTTATTCTGGATTCAAAACTATTTTTGATGCCACACAGGGGAACATTTCAGCCCTTTGATGATAAGCCTTCATTGAGATGTCACACTGTTTCCAAGAAAGCTGTGATTGCGCGATTAACAACTGGCTCCAGGAAAATCTTTAAACGTACATGATTTTGGGTTTCAATTACTTCAGCTCAGTCGTCACCCACAAACAAGAGTCTGTGGCTGGTCATTTGTAAAACAAGCTCATTAAGTAAATACAATGCCTTTGTGAAGCATTTAGCCCTTGGTGTTCTTCCTATTTTGATGTATTACATCCTGGAATTAAAGTGAATCTGTGACATATTTATTGCAACAAAATCAACAAAAGCTGACAAGAATAGGCTGCTGAGCAAAACGTACACTCGGGGCAAGGAGGGCAACAATCAGGGATTCAACAAAGATGCCAAACGTATCACTGCAGGAGTAGCAAAGTGCCATAGTAGACATGAAAGTATGTGTTTATAGGACCACTTTAAGCCATACCAGCTTCAGAGCGAGTGCTGAAAAGGAAAAAATAAGACATATTTGGAATTCATCAGCATGTGGCACATGAAAGAAGATTTCTTTGGGGAGATGAGAATAATATATTAAACATGCTGGAGAAGGCTGTGTGCGGTATAACGCCTTTTTTGGCCTTAGAACACCATTCACACAATGAAGCATGTTGGTGGAAGCTGCTGTGGGAATGCTGGTGGAAGCCTGATCAAGAATGAAGGAAAGATGGGTGGCGCGAAAGTACCTGGACATATTATGCACCAATGTTTTAAAGAAATAGTTTGCCTGTTTCATTCATTTTCTAAGACGCTTAATTCTAATTAGAGTCATGGGGAGCCTGATGCCCATCTCGACCGACTATGGGCAAGGGCAGAGTACACCCTGGACAGTTTTCCAGGCCATCGCAAGGCTTTGCTAGTTTCCTGTTGGCTTTTCCATTTTCAACCCAAGACGAGCCCCAGACCCTTGACCAATCTGTATCTGTAATAGAATGAACAAATACAATCGGAGAAATCTGAACCAGCTCGAGTCACGGACAAAAGTTTTGTTTCAACTGATAAAAATCTGTTAATCAGAAGATAAATTATCATCTATGGCTCAAATTAATCCCACAAGTAAACAGATTGGTTTGTAAAATCAAATTCTGGATCAAAGTCATTAGTAAAATAAAACATGAAAAGTGCTTGCTTAACCAACCATAGATAAAATACTGATATTAAAACAACTTTTAGACAATTAATGAGCAAACCTTAAACAGATCAATGGACAAGAAAAATCTTGAGTAAAATCATTTGCAAAAACTGTAAAAACTTTCAAGATCTCCTAAAAGCAAAGGGAAGGAACTTGTAAGCAGCAGTAATAAATTACGGACTCCCTTGGTACCCCCAGGTAAACCAGGTCATGCAAGAAAACTACCCACCAAACAATTGGCTGGCAGAAATTGGTGGATTCCGAATGACTGACCCCTAAAACTCCATGAGGACTCTCGCGATATCTACTTCAGTATGAACATATTATTTCTTGCAATAGTCACTATAATGCCCCAAAACAAGCCCTGCACAAGACAGAGATAGAACACCATGACTTGCTAACCAGGCCCTAATACATAGAGAATGTACCGGAGAAAAAATATAGGATGAATTACAGGGATCCCTCAATTGCGCGGTTAATGGGGACCAAGAACACCCCACCCACCCACCCCCGTGACCGCCGATTTCCATGAAGTAGGATCGAACACACACACACACCCCTTCCTGACTGATGTATACGTACATGTATATCTTGTTTTCCATTCAGCTTTTCCCTTCAGGGGTCGCCACAGCGAATCATCTGCCTCCATCTCACCCTCTCCTCTGCATCTTCGACTCTTACTCCAACTACTTTCATGTCCTACTTCACCACATCTATAAATCATACATCTTCTCATTGGTCTTCCTCTAGGCATTCTTCCTGGTCGTTCCAACCTCAGCATCCTCTTACCAATATACTCACTATCCTTCCTCTGTACATGTCCAAAACATCTCAATCTAGCCCCTCTGACTTTGTCTCCAAAACCTCTTACATGTACTGTCCCTCTGATATACTCATTCCTGATCCTATCCATCCTTGTTACTCACAAAGAGAACCTCAACATTTTCTTCTCTGCTACCTTCAGCTCTGTCTCCTGGCTTTTCCTCAGTGCCACTGTTTCTAAACCATACAACATCGCTGGCCTCAACACCATCTTGTACACTTTTCCTTTCATTTATGCTAATACCTTCCTATCACACATGACACCAGACACTTTTCTCCAACCATTCCAAACTGCCTGCACACGCTTCTTCACCTCTTTTCCACCCTCACCTTTCCTCTTGGGTCCTTGTTTTTCACACACATGTATTCTGTTTTACTGAGGCTAACCTTCATTCCTCTCCTTTCCAGTGCATACCTCCACCTCTCTAGATTTTCCTCCACTAGTTCTCTGCTCTCACAACAGATCACAATGTCATCTGCAAACATCATAGTCCATGGAGATTCTTGCCTAACCTCGTCTGTCAGCCTGTCCATCACCATAGCAAAGAAGAAGGGGCTTAGAGCTGACCCTTGATGCAGTCCCCCCTCCACCTTGAAATCTTCTATTACACTGTAATCACACCTCACCACTGTCTTACATCTCTAGTACACGTCCTGCACCACTCTAACATACTTCTCTGCCTCTCCAGACTTCCTCATGCAATACCACAGTTCCTCTCTCAGCATCCTGTCATGTGCTTTCTCCAGATCCACAAAGGCACAAGGCAGCTCGCTCTGTACTTCTCTATTAACACCCTCAAACAAACACTGCATCTGTGATGCTCTATCTTGGCATGACACCAAACTGTTGTTCACAAATGCTGACCTCTGCCCTTAGTCTAGCTTCCACTATTCTTTCCCATAACTTCATCGCATGCCTCATCAACATTATCCTTCTGTAGTTGCCACAACTCTGCACATCTCCCTTTTTTCTTAGAAATGGGCACCAGCACATTTCTCCCCCATTCCTCTGGCATTTGCTCACTCTCTAAGACCTTGTTGAATGTTCTTAACAGAAAGTCTCCTGCTACCTCACCAAGACACTTCCATTGCTCCATCGGGTATGTAATCAGGACCAACTTCCTTTCCACTTGTTATCCTCTTCAGTGCCCTCCTCACTTCACGCTTACTAATCTTTGCTACTTCCTGGTGCTCAATGGTCACCTCTTCTGCTTTTTTTCTCTCTCATTTTCCTCATTCATCAGCTATTCAAAGTAATCTTTCCATTTTCCCAGTACACTTGGGTCATCAGCCAATACATTTCTCTCCCTGTCCTTAATCTCTCTAACTTGTTTCATGCCCTTCCCATCTCTATTTCTCTTCTGTTCCAACCTGTATAAATAATTTTCTCCCTCCTAACTGTCCATCCTAGGATACAAGACATCATATGCCCTCTGTTTGTATTTTGGCACTGCTACCCTTGTCTCCCTGTGCTCCTGTTTACTCTTTTCTGTCCTCTCAATGTCCCACTTCTTCTTAGCTAACCTCTTCCTTTGTACACACTCCTGCATATCCTCATTCCACCACCAAGTCTCTTTATCTTCTTTACTTCTAGAAGACACATCAATTTCTCTTCTGAGTTTAGCAGTGCGTCCAGCGCAGCATAACTAAAAGAGAGAGAACCATAATGAAGGTAGACAAGACAGACCATGTGGCATTGGGGCAATCATTCACCCCACTGTCAAACAGACTTTGGTTGTGCATATAGAGTGGGTGAGCGACAGCATCTCAACATCACAGTTTACCAGAACTTTCTTTGCCTGAGACCCCCAGATCTGCTCTTTTATATAATAAAATCTTTTAACTAAATGCTCCACTCAACAAGTCAGTTTTAAGTCTCATCTTAAAAACAAAGACTGTGTCTGAGTCCCAAACATGAACTGGAAGGTTATTCCATAACCGTGCGATTTTGGAAGAGAATCTTTGCCCCCTGCTGTAGTCTTCATTATTCAAGGTTTCACTAAATACCCTGCATCTTTTGATTTCAGGGGGTGTGCTGGATAATAAATGACAAGAGTTTCACCAAGATAATGTGGCATGGGACCGTGAAGTGCTTTATCAGTTAAATGCAATTTGGGTGGGAAATAAAGTAAAATGTGGGAATAAATAAGCATTAATTTACCTAAGGCAATATACAAATGTTCTATGATACCATAGAGAAGAAAAAATGCAGATGTAATCTGCAAGTATACAATGGTAATATGAAAAATATATATATACAGATGTGCTATTATGTATAAATAGACATACATACAGTGTGCTAGGGATACAGTAGAGAATGAAAAGCACTTTGAACAGTAGTAGTAGACTTTTTTTTTCATGTGCATGAATGGTATGGATGGTACAGATGGTATTGATATCTGGCATGGTGCAGTGTGGATGGGAAGGGGAAGTTCAGCTGGGTATATATATATATACCTCCTCGTCCCCTCTGTTGCTTGCACCAACATGTCCATTGAAGTCTGCACCAATGACCACTCTTTCACCTCTGGAAGGGGGGGGGGGGGGGGGGCACTTAGCACATCCACCTCACAGCAAGATGGCCTGGGTTCGATTCCCGGCCTGGGCGTTTCTGTGAAATGCAGCCATGAGGTGGGGGTGGCACTAACCAGTGTCTCTCCCCCTTATGCCAGTCCCAAGCCCAGAGAAATGCAGAGGGTTGCGACAGAAAGGGCATCCGACATAAAACTTTTGCCAAACTACAAATGCAAACCCATATCTATGTGGTGGTGTTTATTATAAAATCTAAAACAACAGTGTTTCAGGACATGGCCTTGTGTGTATTTTACCTTTCAATATAACCTCAGGAAATGATATTGGAAACTCAGTGTGTAAACCGAGACGTAAACCTCACAAATATAGAACCACAGTTCAAAAATGAAATATTTATATATGCATAGGCAAGGCCTTCTCTGCTGGCCTAAAATATCTGAATCACAGACTGATGTTAATTGGGTAGGCTTTTAAACATCGATCCATGATGCTACGCTACTCAAAACTTGATTAGCGTCTTTATAATCTGCAGCTTGTGGTTGTTATAGTTTCTTTGTGCCTAGTCTGCATCATCAGCAGGTATCTCAGGGTCTTTAGCGTTTCGCCTGTACGCTTCATCTGAGTGGGGCAGCAAAGACAAAAGACTGTCTTCACCTGCAGGCTGGCTTCTGGTTGATTGTCGAGGTCTTCTAACATGTATCTACACACTACTCTCCTGGCTTGTAATTGACTGTGGTCCAACTCTCTCTCCTCTTGATCCACAGCCACCTTGAGCATGTCTCTGCTGAAGCAGCCATGGTCTTTATCACCTTCTTTGTGGTGGTAAGGGTAAGACCTATCTTGTGCAGGAAGTTTCTTGTAGATGTTGCAACAAAACCCCTGCATCCAACCTCTATTGGCATCAGGCTTGCTTTCCACCCTTTAATACAAGCTTCATCTACCAAGTCCTGGTATTTTGCCGCTTTCAGCTCATGTGAGATGTCAAGTCTATCCTCCCAGGGAACTGTAAGCTCTATTATGTGGATGGCTTTCGTTTCTCGGGATAGTAGCAGCATATCTGGGTGCATCTGAGTCACTGCTATATCTTCTGGAAATTTCAACTTCCTCTGCACATCCACAAGAAGCTAAAAAATGAAATATTTATATATGCATAGGCAAGGCCTTCTCTGCTCGCCTAAAAAAATATCTGAATCACAGACTGATGTTAATTATATTTTGTCCATGAATACTTATTCAATACAGTAATTCCAAATTGTCTGTCAGCTTCCTTGCATTGCTTTTCTCCTGGTTGCGCTGCTTCCGGATGTGTGTTTTCATATTTAAGCATTTAACCAATCAAAATCCATCCATTATTTGTTGCCAGGGTCAGAAATCTACCTGGAGGCCTTCATAATCAGTTCTGCGGGCCCTGGAGCATAAAATAAGTGTTGGGAAAACTGTTACTTTCACCAATCACATTTAGAGTTAGTGACACCAAGGCCTTCTAGAAAGCACAAATAACAGTCAGGACCCGTCCCCCATCCGAAAACGGAGGGAAGCTACCCTTTCGTCAACCGGGGAGAACCCCAACATTTGGGCACCGAGACGGGGGGCAACAAGAATACCCACACCGGCTCGCCGCCTCTCCCCATGAGCAACTCCAGAATAGAAGAAGATCCAGGCTCTCTCTAGATGGATGGTTCCAGAGCCCAAGCTATGCGTTGAGGTGAGTCCGACTATATCTAATCAGTATCTCTCCACCTCACGCACCAAATCAGGCTCCTTCCCCACCAGAGAGGTGACATTCCATGTCCCGAGGGTCAGAGTAAGTAGCCAAGGATCGGTCCGACAGAACCCATGCCTTTGGCTGCCAGCCAACTCACATTGCACCCGACCCCTAAAACTCCTCCCACGGGTGGTGGGTCCATGGGAGGGCGGAACCATGTCTCCTTTGCGGGCTGGGCCCGGCCAGGCTCCATGGACATAAGCCTGACCACCAGGCACTCACCTTCGAGCCCCTACCCTGGGCCTGGCTCCAGGAGGGTACGCCGGTGCCCCGCGTCCGGGCAAGGGAGACTGCTTCAATTGTTTCCTCTGAGATGGCATAGGGGTCTTCTGAATCGCACTTTGTCTGGACCTTCTCCCAGGACCTGTTCGCCTTGGGTGACCCTACCAGGGGCATTATGCCCCCGACAACATAGCTTCTAGGATCATTAGGTCACGCAAACCCCTCCACCACGATAAGGTGGCGATTCAGGGAGGGGATAGTATATATATATATATATATATATATATACACACACACACACACACACACACACACACACACACACACAGTAGGCCCTTGACTAGTCACGGTTTTGCGCACATGGTTTGAGTATGAGCAACTTGCACGTGATTCAAATTCATCCAGTGGCTGTCCTCTTTCTTGCTGATTGGTTGAGGTGACGTAACGACCCTTTTTCCTCATTTGTGCACAAGTTGGCAATGAGCCTTTTTTCTAGTGTGTTTTAATTACCAGTTCAGTTCTATGATGTCACTCAAACACCTGCTTAAGCACCACAAAAAGGTAATGAGGTTGGATGTCTCTTCTGAAGAAATAAGACTTTCTCCGGAAGAAACGATAGTTTCCTCTGAAGTCACGTCATTGCTGAAGAGGAATAATCGTCTGAAATGTTGTAAAACACTCCACTATTAAAGTCTTTTTTAATTATTATTCCAGTACATAACCTATGGTCTGTCTTCCCTTTGGCTTTTACCCTTTTTTTACTCGGCAGTCGCCACAGCGAATCATCTGATTTGCACGTTTGATTTGGCAGAGTTTTTTTTTACGTCGGCTGCCCTTCCTGTCACAACCCTTTGTCGCAAGGGACAGAAACACGCTGACGACTTTGCAGCCTACTCTTTACGAAAGTCAGCAATGGTTCTTTTACATGCCTCTCACCATAGACAGTGAGAGACATGGCCCGCCTTTGATAACCCAGTTAGCTGCACTGGGGGGACAGTGACAACCTTGTGGAGAGTGGGACTTGAACCCCTAACGTTTGGATCAATGATGCAGCGCCCTATACCACTAGACCACCACTGCCCCATGGACTCAACACTGTATGCTGCAAATATTCCTGATTACTTTGCAAGTCAAAGCCAAAAGGAAATGATTTCCAAAACAAATCGAGATGTGCAGTAGATGATTTTTTAAGAAAGTATGTGATCTTTAAATAGATAAAACACAGTTCAATGGCCAGAAGCTTTCCTGAAACCTAACCACCACACCCAGATCTATGTGGTGGTGTTTATTATAAACTCTAAAACAACAGTGTTTCAGGACATGGCCTTGTGTGAATTTTACCTTTCAATATAACCTCAGGAAATGATATCGGAAATACAGTGGGTAAACCGAGACGTAAACCACACAAATATAGAACCGCAGTTCAAAAATGAAATATTTATATATGCATAGGCAAGGCCTTCTCTGCTGGCCTAAAAATATCTGAATCACAGAGTGATGTTAATTATATTTTGTCCATGAATAGCTATTAAATACAGTAATTCAAAAATGGTCTGTCAGCTTGCTTGCATTGCTTTTCCCCTGGTTGCGCTGCTTCCAGATGTGTGTTTTCATATTTAAGCATTTAACCAATCACATTTCAGCCATTATTTGTTGCCAGGGTCAGAAATCTACCTGGAGGCTTTCATAATCAGTTCTGCGGTCCCTGTAGCATAAAATAAGTGTTGGGAAAACTGTTACTTTAACCAATCACATTTAGAATTGGTGACACCAAGGCCTTCTAGAAGGCATACGAAACGTCAGCGTTTTCACACCCGATGATTGGATCGTGAGAGAGTTTTCAAGCCAGAGCTAGCAAACTGTATCTGTTGCGAGCTGCACAAGCAAATATATTGTTGTGTTGATTTAATAGCGGTTTTGTCAACCTACAATGGCTGAAGAAAGAGAAGTAACGGATTTGGTTGCAGATTTACTGTCAAAGCCATTTTCAAGATGGACTTTTCAAGAAAAGCTGGACATTGTTAAGAAAGGTCAGGCAACTCCGAAGCTAGCAAGCCTGTCACAACCGGGAAAAGGATTTGTCTGCCACTTTCAGTCCACTAACTTCGAGCAGTACCCCTGGCTCACAGGCTCCAAGGAACACTGCAAATTGTATTGCTGGGAGTGCTTGTTATTTGCCACAGATCGACATGGTGTTTGGAGCAACACTGGGTTTATAAATTTGACTTGCCTAACCAAGGCAGCAATGAGACACCAAAGCACTGCTGGACACTGACAAGCAATGGTGTCATTGGTGTCAAAACCAAAACTTTTTGGGAAACCAGAGTGGATCTACAGCTGAGCGAGCAAGTGTGCAGGGAAACGGAGTTCAACAACGAAAAGGTGAAGAAAAATAGGGAAATCTTCGAAAGACTCATAGACTGTCATTTTTTTGGGGCAAGTAGGAACTTTCATTTCGGGGACACGATGAAAGCACTGAATCCAAAAACAAAGGAAACTATGTGGAGCTTCTTTCTCTCATTGCTGAGAGCAACACGGATTTACATTACCACCTGTCTGCTAATAAGGTGTTGAGTGGGACGTCAAGGAAAATACAAAACAACCTAATCACTGCTATTGCTGAAGTGATGGGGGAAGAGATCAGAAGGGAAGTTAATAAAGCACCGTTTGTCTCTGTTTTGGTGGATGAGACGACAGACGCAGGTAACGCAGCGCAGCTCGCACTGGTTCTACGTTATGTAACGACCACAGGTGTCAGGAAGTGGTTTGTCAGATTTGAAGGAAGGAAAGGAGGATGGATGTTGTGGACAAATAAAAAAGATTTTTGGTGAGTAAAATGTGGCTATATTCCTAAATAATATTGCAACTTTGATTTTATTACTGATGATTTTTGTGTGTGTGCCTCGCAGCTGTAAGTGCAGTAAAAGGTCCATTGTTTTGGTCTGTGCCGGATGGCGGAATTAATTCTCTTCTCTAGTCATTGCAGGCGCTGGCAAGGGGCGTGGCGGTTGCCGGCAGGCGAGTTCCAGCAGAGCATACATGGTCCCAATCTGCAATCAGCCAGCTATAAATGGGAGCGGCACGCTTCCCTCCACTGGCAGAAGATTGTTTTTCTTGTGATTCTGCTCCGCGGCTTTCTCTTTGACCCCTGGTTCTTGCTTCATGCTCGACCAGTTCCATCGACTTAGTATTCTTGTAATGTACATTTTCTCGTGCTTAAATAAATCGTTTGAACCTTTGTTTGGTCTCCTGCATCTCTGGGTCCAACGCTCCATACACTCCAGGTTTAAGAAAAAGCTTCTGACCTGAAACATGGACCCAGCGGAGACCGCACAGCTTTGGCAGGAACTATCCCACCAGGATGTCCTGCTGGGATGACACGACACCAACTTGCATCAGATGATGGACAATCTCAATCACATCACCACCAGCTTGGCACAGCTCGGCGGAAGGATAGACACCGTTGCCACTCACCTCGCTGCCGCAACCCCGCCTATTCACCTTTTACTTTCCGCTGTGGCAGCCGCGCCAACACCAGCCATACCCCCATGCACCAAGAACCACTCATCCCAAAGCCAGCCAGGTATTCAGGTGAGATTGGTTCCTGCGCACAATTCCTTCACCAGTGTTTGCTCGTCTTCAGCCAGCAGCCGCTCACATACTCTACTGATCAAGCAAAAACCACCTTCATCATGACCCTACTCACGGAGCAAGCCTCATCCTGAAGGCTAGCGGTCGCCACCCATACCCTGGAATTATGCTCCCAGTTAGACCAGTTCATGTGAGAAATGAAGGTTTTCGATCGTCAGGCGAAAGGGGAGGAGGCGAGCTCCCAGCTTTTACGAATTCGGCAAGGCTCACAGTCGGTGGCGGAGTATGCCATCCGATTCCGGATTCTCGCCATCGAAAGCGGCTGTAACGACCCCGCGCTTCGGGGGCCTTCCTGCAGGGGCTTAATGAACAGCTGAAAGACGAGCTCGCGGCCCGAGACGACTACTCTTGAGGAGTTAATTGCCTTTTCTACCAGACTGGACACACACACACACACACACACACATATACACACAAACACACACACACACAAGAGGTAAGTTTATTGGCTTATTTCACTTTATTGCTTTTGACATTAAAATTCTGTTATTCATTGTGGGCCACAAGCATCCATATAATGTAATGTGTAGCACAATCAGAACCAATATATAACTCATACCAATGAATGCGTAGCGTGTTGGCAGCCTTTTGGACAGAACTCGGCAATCCCTGGTTACGGTGCCGCATGTAGAATCCTTTGTGGACAGATTCATTTGCTTTCTGTTATTGTCTGTGTTATTTGGTGGCTTTTAACTGTATTTCTCTCTCCCTTTGCACTGCGGGTTCTGGCAAGGGGTGTGGCTGTCACACGCAGGCAGAGTTCAGAGAGCACACCTGATTCCACTCAGCCATCACCAGGTTATAAAGATGAGCGGCGCGCTCCTCCCAGCGTGAGAAGATTGTTCCCTTCATGTGATCCCATCTCCCCATGATCTCTCTGGCTCCCTGGTTCTCAGCTCCGTGCTCAACCAGTTCCTGCTTGGAGATTTCCCCGAGTGATTTTGGTTCTCGGGTTTCCCCTCACCCTGACAGTGATCACGATTCCCTATACTCCAGTGCCTGCTCTGTGTTCAATAAAGCTCATTTGTATCATCATACTCTGTCTCCTGCATCGTTGGGTCCGATTGAAAGCTCCCGGTGTCACACTGCTGATAAAACATGCTTACTGATGTGGTGAGAATAAAGTTCAGTTCATATTGGAATAAACTATTGCAATCTCTGGCTGCAGGACAAAGTTAAGTTGCTGTCCATGTTTTACGTGCTGAAACGGTTTGCTATGAACCTCGGGCACATATGAACATTTTTCGGAAAACACAGAGTCAATGAAACATAGCACTGCAGATGCTGCAGGAGGTTGTAGAATTTGAGCTCAAGATGACATTATTTTAGAGTTGGGAAGAGTACACTGCTTCATATATATCTTCTTCTTTTTCTTTCGGCTGTTCCCTTCAGGGGTCGCCACAACAAATGATCTGCCTCCATCTCTCCCTATCCTCTGCATTCATGTCCGCCTTCACCACATCCATAAATCTTCTCTTTGGTCTTCCTCTGGGCCTTCTGCCAGGTAGTTCCAACCTCAGCATCCTACTACCAATATACTCACTATCCCTCCTCTGTACATGTCCAAACCATCTGCTTCATATATATATATTCATATATATTCGATAATATGGTGGTACGGTGGCGTAGTGGTTAGCACGTCCGCCTCACAGCAAGAAGGCCCAGGTTCGATTCCCGGCCTGGGCGTTTCTGTGTGGAGTTTGCATGTTCTCCCCGTGCTTGTGCGGGTTTCCTCCGGGTGCTCCGGTTTCCCCATAATCCAAAGACGTGCACTGTAGGTTAATTGGCCGTTCTAAATTGACCGTAGTTTCTCTCCTGCAGCGGCACTGGAACCCAGTCGTATCGGCACTTGCCCTTCCATTGGATCCTTCCGGTGGCGCCGAGACAGGGGGGGGACTTGCTGCTGGGGTAACAGCCTGTCCCTCATTACTCCCTACCCAGGCTCTGCGCACTGGGGAGTATCACCAGTCGGGATACTGGCCAGAGCGCAGCCATAGTCCTTCGGGACTGACGGAGGCCTACGCGCTATATATATAAAATCAGTGGTGGGCTGTGCATTTCACACACAGGCCTTCGGTAGTGTTCCGTCTGAATCAATCCAACCCTCAATAACTATTTTATGGCTATAAATGTTAAACCTGGAGTGTATGCGTTGGACCCAGAGAAGCAGGAGACCAAAAGAAGGTTCAAACGGTTGATTGAAGCACTAGGAAATGTAAATCGCAGGAATACTAAGTCGATGTAACTGTTCAAGCACGAAGCAAGAACTAGGGGTCAAAGAGAAAGCCGTGGGGCAGAATCAAGGGGGAAACAATCTTCTCACATTAAGTCCAAAAAATTAACAAAAAACGGCTTTTTTTCTTAATTTCTGTGTATTCCAATAAGATCAGTATGTATCTTTTCGACTAAATCTGGGAAGCGAATGAGTATTTTTTTTATCTGGATGGGTTTCGGCACTTCGCGAGCATATTATACCCAGGAAAGCCTCTAATATCACCCATGGCAAGCTGTGTGAGGACACCAAAGCATTAATCAGAGCAAGGGTAATTATTGTACGAGTATAAAATACACCTCACATATATACATACATACATTAAAACATATCAATATTGTTATTTGCTCAACCAAAAAGTATTGAGCACTCTCTTACGGAAGGATCTACTCAGAAAATCCTCTACCTTGAAACATATATACATACATACATACATACATATATACATACATACATATTCACACACATATACATACATACATACATAATACATACATACATACATACATAATACATACATATACATACAGACATACCATACATATATACAAACATAGTTTGCATGTTCTCCCCGTGCTTGTGCGGGTTTCCTCCGGGTGCGCCGGTTTCCTCCCGCAATCCAAAGACGTGCACTGTAGGTTAATTGGCCGTTCTAAATTGTCCGTAGATTCTCTCCTGCAACGGCACCGGAACCCAGTCGTATCGGCACTTGCCTTTCCATTGGATCCTTCCGGTGGCGCCGAGACGGGGGACTTGCTGCTTGGGTAACAGCCTGTCCCTCATTACTCCCTACCCGGGCTCTGCGCACTGGGGAGTATCACATATATATATATACGTACATACAAATATATATACACTAGTCCTTCTCAAAAAATTAGCATATTGTGATAAAGTTCATTATTTTCTGAAATGTACTGATAAAAATTAAACTTTCATATATTTAAGATTCATTGCACACCAATTGAACTATTTCAGGTCTTTTATTGTTTTAATACTGATGATTTTGGCATATCGCTCATGAAAACCAAAAATCCCTATCTCAAAAAATTAGCATATTTCATCTGACCAATTAAAAAAAAAAGTGTTTTTAAAACAAAAAAGAGTCAACCTTCAAATAATTAAGTTCAGTTTTCCACTCAATACTTGGTCTGGAATCCTTTTGCAGAAATGACTGCTTTGATGCGGCGTGGCATGGAGGCAATCAGCCTGTAGCATTGCTGAGGTGTTATGAAGGCCCAGGATGCTTCAATAGCAGCCTTAAGCTCATCCAAAGTGTTAGGTCTGGTGTCTCTCAACTTTCTCTTCACAATATCCCACAGATTCTCTATGGGGTTCAGGTCAGGAGAGTTGGCAGGCCAATTGAGCACAGTAATACCAGGGTCAGTAAACCATTTACCAGTGGTTTTGGTACTGTGAGCAGGTGCCAGGTCGGGCTGAAAAATGAAATCTTCATCTCCATAAAGCTTTTCAGCAGATATAAGCATGAAGTGCTCCAAAATCTCCTGATAGCTAGCTGCATTGACCATGACCTTGAGAAAACACAGTGGACCAACACCAGCAGCAGACATGGCACCCCAGACCATCACTGACTGTGGGTATTTGACACTGGACTTCAGGCATGTTGGCATTTCCTTCTTCCCAGTCTTCCTAAAGACTCTAGCCTCTTGATTTCTGAATGACATGCAAAATTTGCTTTCATCCGAAAAAAGTACTTTGGTCACTGAGCAACAGTCCAGTGCTGCTTCTCTGTAACCCAGGTCAGGCGCTTCTGCCGCTGTTTCCAGTTCAAAAGTGGCTTGACCTGGGGAATGAGGCACCTGTAGCAAAGTCCACTGCTTCCAGAGGTCCCCAAAGGTCTGGAATCTCCCCTTCTCCACAATCTTCCTCAGGGTCCGGTCACCTCTTCTGGTTATGCAGTGTTTTCTGCCACACATTTTCCTTCCCACAGACGTCCCACTGAGGTGGCTTGATACAGCACTCTGGGAACAGCCTATTAGCTCAGAGATTTCTTTCTGTGTCTTACCCTCTTGCTTGAGGGTGTCAATGATGGCCTTCTGGACAGCAGTCAGGTCGGCAGTCTTATGATTGCGGTTTTGAGGAATGAACCAGGCTGGGAGTTTTTAAAAGCCTCAGGAATATTTTGCAGGTGTTTAGAGTTAATTGGTTGATTCGGATGATTAGGTTAATAGCTTGTTGAGAGTACTTTTTCATGATATGCATTTTTTATAATATGACATTTTTTGAGATATGAATTTTTGGTTTTCATGAGCCGTATGCCAAAATCATCAGTATTACAATAATCAAACTGAAATATTTCAGTTGGTGTGCGATGAATCTTAAATATATGAAAGTTTAATTTTTGTCAGTATATTACAGAAAATAATGAACTTTATCACAATATGCTAAGTTTTTGAAGACTAGTGTATATATGCATATATATATATATATATATATATATATATATATATATATACATACATACATGTACATATATAATACATATATATAATATACATACATATATATATATATATATATATATGTATATATACAAACGCACAAATATACATATATACACATACATACATACATACATATATACACACATACATACATACACACATAATTACACACACACACATACATACATATTCATAAATGCAGCCGTGGGGGGGCACAAACCAGAAAAGGCAGAGAGCTGGCTGACATGATGCAGAGGAGGAAGGTGGACATACTGTGTGTTCAGGAGACAAGGTGGAAAGGGAGCAAGGGTAGAAGCTTAGGAGCAGGGTTTAAACTGTTTTATCACGGTGTGGATGGGAAGAGAAATGGAGTAGGAGTCATCTTGAAGGAGGGGTTTGTCAGGAATGTTCTAGAAGTGAAAAGAGTGTCAGACAGAGTGATGAGTCTCAAGTTAGAAACTGAAGGTGTGATGTTCAATGTCGTTAGTGCTTATGCCCCACAGACAGGATGTGAGCGAGAAGAGAAGGAGAGATTCTGGAGTGAGTTAGATGAAGTGATGCAGAGTACCCCCAGAGGTGAAAGAGTAGTCATTGGGGCAGACTTCAATGGACATGTTGGTGCAGGCAACAGAGGGGACGAGGAAGTGATGGGCAGGTTTGGTATCCAGGACAGGAACACAGATGGACAGATGTTGATCGATTTTGCAAAAAGGATGGAAATGGCTGTGGTAAATACTTTCTTCAAGAAGAGACAGGAGCAGAGGGTGACTTATGAAAGCGGAGGTAGGAGCACACAGGTAGACTACATCTTGTGTAGGCGATGTAATTTGAAGGAAGTCAGTGACTGCAAAGTAGTAGTGGGTGAGAGTGTTGCCAAACAGCATAGGACGGTGGTGTGCAGGATGACGCTGATGGTGAGAAAGGTGAAAAAAGCAAAGGCAGAGCAGAAGACAAAGTGGTGGAAGCTGATAAAGGAAGAGTGTCGTGTTGTCTTCAAGGAGGAGTTGAAACAGGCTTTGGGTAGTCAGGAAGTGCTTCCAGAAGACTGGAAAACCACAGCCAATGTGATCAGGGAGACCGGTAAGAGAGTACTTGGTGTGTCCTCTGGAAGGAAAGTAGATAAGGAAACTTGGTGGTGGAATGAGGAAGTGCAGGAGTGTGTACAAAAGAAGAGGTTCACGAAGAAGAAGTGGGACACAGAGAGGACCGAAGAGAGTAAACTGGAGTACAGGGAGACACTGCGTAAGGCGAAGGTAGCGGTGTCTAGGGCCAAACAGAAGGCGTATGATGACTTGTATGATAGGTTGGACAGTAAGGAGGGAGAAAATTATTTATACAGGTTAGCACAGCAGAGAAATAGAGATGGGAAAGACATACAGCAAGTTAGAGTGATAAAGGACAGAGAGGGAAATGAATTGACTGATGACAGAAGTGTGCTGGGAAGATGGAAAGAGTACTTTGAAGAGCTGATGAATGAGGAAAATGAGAGAGAAAAAAGAGTAGAAGGGGTGACCGTTGAGGAGCAGGAAGTAGCAAAGATTAGTAAGGGAGAAGTGAGGAGGGCATTGAAGAGGATGAAGAGTGGAAAGGCAGTTGGCCCTGATGACATACCAGTTGAGGTATGGAAGTGTCTAGGGGAGGTAGCAGTAGATTTTCTGACAAAAATATTCAACAAGGTCTTAGAAAGTGAGCAGATGCCGGAGGAATGGAGGCAACGTGTGCTTGTGCCCATTTTTAAGAACAAGGGAGATGTACAGAGTTGTGGCAACTACAGAGGGATAAAGTTGATGAGCCATACAATGAAGTTATGGGAAAGAATAGTGGAAGCTAGACGAAGATCAGAGGTCAGCATTTGTGAACAACAGTTTGGTTTCATGCCAAGAAAGAGCACCACAGATGCAGTGCTTGCTTTGAGGATGTGAATAGAGAAGTACAGAGAAGGTCAGAAGGAGCTGCATTGTGCCTTTGTGAATCTGGAGAAAGCATATGACAGGGTGTCGAGAGAAGAACTGTGGCATTGCATGAGGAAGTCTGGAGTGGCAGAGAAGTATGTTAGAGTGGTGCAGGACATGTATGAGAGATGTAAGACAGTGGTGAGGTGTGCTGTCGGTGTGACAGAAGAGTTCAAGATGGAGGTGGGACTGCATCAAGGGTCAGCTCTGAGCCCCTTCTTGTTTGCTATGGTGATGGACAGGCTGACAGACGAGGTTAGACAAGATTCCCCATGGACTATGATGTTTGTAGATGACATCGTGATCTGTAGTGAGAGCAGAGAACAAGTGGAAGAAAATCTAGAGAGTTGGAGGTATGCCCTGGAAAGGAGGGGAATGAAGGTTAGTCTCAGTAAGACAGAATACATGTGTGTGAACGACAAGGACCCAAGAGGAACGGTGAGGTTACAGGGGGCAGAGATAAAGAACGAGGAGGATTTTAAGTACTTAGGCGCAACAATCCAGAGCAATGGAGAGTGTGGAAAAGAGCTGATGAAGCGTGTGCAGGCAGGTTGGAATGGTTGGAAAGAAGTGTCCAGTGTGATGTGTGATAGGAAGGTATCATCAAGAATGAAAGGAAAAGTGTTCAAGACGGTGATGAGGCCAAGGATGTTGTATGGTTTAGAGACAGTGGCCCTGGGGAAAAGACAGGAGGCAGAGCTGGAGGTAGCAGAGATGAAAATGTTGAGGTTCTCTTTGGGAGTAATGAGGATGGATAGGATCAGAAACGAGTACATCAGAGGGACAGCACATGTAAGATGTTTTGGAGACAAAGCCAGAGAGGCTAGATTGGGATGGTGTGGACATGTACAGAGAAGGGATAGTGAGTATATTGGTAGTAGGATGCTGAGGTTGGAACTACCAGGCAGGAGGCCCAGAGGAAGACCAAAGAGAAGATTTATGGATGTGGTGAAGGCGGACATGAAGGTCGTTGGAGTAAGAGTAGAAGATGCAAAGGATAGGGAGAGATGGAGGCAGATCATTTGCTGTGGCGACCCATGAATCTTCTTCCTCTATAATCACCTGAAGAGAGAGGATGGTTTCACCACCCCTCGAAACAGATCTGCAGTGATAAATGGAGTTTCAATAGAAAGTCTTTGTCCTGTCCTTTTATTTTTATTATAAACATATATATATACACACACACACATATATATGCACACAGATATACGCACATATATACATATTATATATATATATATATATATATATATATATATATATATATATATATATATATATATATATATATAAACCGCAATCATGGGTAAGACTGCCGACCTGACTGCTGTCCAGAAGGCCATCATTGACACCCTCAAGCAAGAGGGTAAGACACAGAAAGAAACCTCTGAGCGAATAGGCTGTTCCCAGAGTGCTGTATCAAGCCACCTCAGTGGGACGTCTGTGGGAAGGAAAAAGTGTAAGAGAGGCTGTAAAGTGTAAAGTCAGAGAGGCTGGATTGAGATGGTTTGGACATGTACAGAGGAGGGATAGTGAATATATTGGTAGTAGGATGCTGAGGTTGGAACTACCAGGGAGAAGGCCTAGAGGAAGACCAAAGAGGAGATTTATGGATGTGGTGAAGGCGGGACATGAAGGTCGTTGGCGTAAGAGAAAAAGGTGCAGAGGATAGGGGGAGATGGAGGCAGATGATTCACTGTGGCGACCCCTGAAAGGAAAAGAATAAGATTCACTCTGATGACTGAGGTAAGAAAAATCCGAGGTTTTGTGCAATCAGACGCTGATCAAGTCCATTAACCTGACCCCCAGTCCGCCCTTGTTAAAACAATAACACACTATTTTAGACTTATATTATTCATTCATTTTTGAAGCGGTTTATACTACGTAGTGTCCTGGAGATGCTCAGCCAACTCTGGGCAAGAGCGTGGTATGGAACCCCTGGACAGCTCACTTGGCCATCGCAGGGCCAAGACATCATGGCTTCAAATAAAAAAAAAAAAAAATTAAAAAAGGTTATGCCAAAAATGCCTCATTAGCCACATCCTCTTTGTGACTGAACTGCACGTGAAATCTCCCATTTTGGTCTTTGAACGTGAAACTGAGTTTATCACATGTCTCAATCAAAAGCCTCTGATTGGTAATCCATCAAATCGTTCACATGAATGTTCAACTCAGTTGAACTCTGTGTCCGCCCACTTCTCGTTGCTGAAGAAATTTTGGTTTTGGTTTCCCGTGTGAATGCGAAAAGTCTGTCGAAAGTCTTACGTGCCACAGCAAAGTTCGACAGAGGTACGTTTGCAAGTATCTCCACTGAGCAGGTCAGACATAGGGATGCCCACAGACACGACCCAAACCGGATCAGGATACACCTGAAAGACAGTAAAGAGCATTTCATACACAGATGCAACTTTCTGCTGTCATATACCATTCTAATTTTGTTAAAAACAACAACTTAAATGACCTCATCTACTGTTCTCAGTCCTGCAATCTGATTGGCTTGAGATAAAGTCACTTCCTGTGTATGGACCACATCGTTCTTTTGGATTATGGACTGGATCATCCGCTCCACCTCCTGCAGCTGTGATACACTCCAGAGAAGCCTACACACACACACACACACACACACACACACACACACACACACACACACACACACGCACGCACACACACACACACACACACACACACACACACTTCTAGTGACCTGAACATTACTGTATTCTTCACACTCATCTATAATAAGATATATTTAACAAGTAAAAACCAGGAATTTTTAACATGTTCTGATAATTTTCAATGACATTATAAAGTCACAGCCTAAACAACTGCGTCTTGTAATGAAACAAGTATTCACCCCTTAAACACACTGCAATCTTACAGCCTTTCTCTCAAACTCAGAATACCATCTGCACAGTGAAGCCTGATGGTGGTAACATCATCTCCAAGTCTGGTTCTCATAACCACCTGTTGGCCGCGTCATTGTGGTGCTATACTGTTTCTGTTTTTTATAATAAAATTAGATGATACATATCGTTCATTTTTTGTAATCACTTAATCCTAAGTGGGGTCGTGGGGAGGCTGATGCCCATCCCAGCCAACTCCTGGCGAGGGCAGAGTACACCCTGGACAACTCGCTAGGCCATCGCAGGGCGAAAACACGGTGACGGCGATGCAGCTCCTTTTGTCGAAAGTCAGCAATGATTCTTTTACATGAACCTCTCACCATGGACAGTGAGAACCATGGCCGGCATTTGATAACCCAGTTGGCTGTACTAGGGGGACAGTGACAACCCGTGGACAGTGGGACTTGAATCCCCAACCTTAGGAACAGTGATCCAGCACCTTACCACCAGGACACCGCTGCCCATATGATACATATCCAAACACAGAATATAAACCCACACATGCATAACCAAGTCCATCTAGGTTATAGCACTACAAAACTAGGAAAGGGCCAAGTGTTTGTTTGTATGTGATTGATAGATAGAGACAGACAGACAGAGAGAGAGAGAGAGAGAGAGAGAGAGAGAGAGAGAGAGAGAGAGAGAGAGAGAGAGAGAGAGAGTAGGAGGGGAGCTTGTGCATGGCAGTATAAAAGTTACCAGAAATGGTTCAGGAAGTGAATATCACCTTGGAGCTGAAATCAAAGCGCAGTCGGTCTGCAGTGACATGTAAGCCTCTCTGAACAATGTCGGACCCCAGCAGCTCTCGCAGTGCAAAATTTAATTTTTTAAGCAACAATACTATTCTTTATAAAAAGAATCCAGGGTCAGGCCAACACCTTCTCATGCTCGGCTGCGAGTCTCTCCACTCCATGTTTTTCCACAGACATGCCACGCTCCTCCAGCATGAGGTTGATGAGGTCGAGTGGGAAACCCAAGTTTCTGTGCAGAGACCAGGCCACAGCAGCTGGAGAACAAAACAAAAATCATGTTTAGGTTTCAGGACATAACCAACTTTAGGTTTCAGGACTCGACCAAAAATGTGGGTTTTTTTTTTTTTTTGTTTTCTAGAAAAGCAAAATATAAAGTGTAGATGAACAAATTTAAAAGTGCTTCTGAATTCCAGAACTTTGATTCTAATAACTACATTATACCTTTCAAATGAAACCTGAGCAGGGTACAGACCCTTACGTTCTGTTTACAACTGTCAGTAATGTTGATTGACATGGAGACAAAGTCAGAGAGGCTAGATTGAGATGGTTTGGACATGTACAGAGGAGGGATATTGAGTATATTGGTAGTAGGATGCTGAGGCTGCAACTATCAGGCAAAGAGGAGATTCATGGATGTGGTGAAGGAGGACATGAAGGTCGTTGTTGTAAGAGAAGCTGTCAAGGATAGAGTGAGATGGAGGCAGATGATTCGCTGTGGCGACCCCTGAAGGGAAAAGCCGAAAGGAAAAGAAGAACACATGGTATAAAAAATTCTCACATTTTCAGAATAATAATAATAATAATAATCTTTGTGGGTGAGTCTGGGTGAAGGTCCAGACGAACTGCAGTTCAGAAGGATTCTATGCTAAATAAAAACAAATCAAAGACAGTTTCCCTTGCCCAAACACGGGTCACCAGGGTTCACCTTTGAAGCCAGGCCTGGGTGGGGGGGCTTGACAATGTCCCATTGTCGCAGATGAAAAATCTCGAGCATTAGAGGAGTTCAGTGAGGGCCTGGAGAATGATTATCTGTTGGCCTCAAAAAGGTTCTAGACCACCATCTGACACCTCAGGTGTGGGGAAGCAGTTCTCCACAAACACTGTTTACAGTGGAGGTGGGGAGCTGCTCACCTCGACTGGGGATGTCGTCGGGAGGAATACTTTGAAGACCTCCTCAATCCCACCAACACACCCTCTGTGGAGGAGGAAGACCCTGGGGGTTTGGGCGGAGGTCTGTCCATCACTGGAGCAGAGGTCACTGAGGTAGTCAAAAAGCTCCTTGATGGTCAAGCTCCAGGGGTGGATGAGATCCGCCCTGAATACCTCAGGGCTCTGGATGCTGAAGGACTGTCTTGGTTGACACTTGTCTGCAACATCGCATGGTCATCGGGGGCCGTACCTCTGGATTGGAATACCGGGGTGGTAGTCTGCCTTTTTAAAAGGGGGGAACCGGAGGGTGTGTTCCAATTAACAGGGAATCACACTCCTCAGCCAACCCGGGAAAGTCTATGCAGGAGGACCGGAGAGGAGGATCCGACCGATAGTTGAACCTCGGATTCAGAAGGAACAATGTGGCTCTCGTCCTGGCCATAGCACTCTTGACCAACACTATATGCTCCACAGGATCTTGGAGGGGGCATGAGAATTTGCTCAATCTGTCCGCTTGTCCGCACCATGGACTTGGAGAAGACTTGTGGGGCGTGCACCGGCGGTATGGTGTTCCAGACCCGTTGATATGGGCCATTCAATCGCTGTATCACGGGAGCCAAAGTATGGTGCGTATTGGTAACAACAGGGCAAATTCGTTTCCGGTGAGAGTTGGAGTCCGCCAAGGCTGTCCTTTGTCACCGATTTTGTTCATAATTTTTATGGACAGAATTTGTGGACGCAGCAGAGGCATTGAGGGATTCTGGTTTGGTGACCATCGAGTCTCATCTCTGCTTTTCCTGGATGACATTGTCCTTTTGAGTTCATCAAGCTGGGACCTCCAGCTGTCATTGGAGCGATTCTCAGTCGAGTGCAAAGCGGCCGAGATGAAAATCAGCACCTCCTCGTTGGAGGCCATGGTTCTCAGTCGGACAGAGGTGGAATGCATCCTCCAGGTTGGGATGGAGTTCCTGCCCCAAGTGGAGGAGTTTAAGTATCTTGGGGTCTTGTTCACGAGTGAGGAAAGGCTGGAGCGGGAGATCGACAGATGGATCGTTGCAGCTTCCTGTTGTTAAATGGAGACTGTACCCGTCTGTCGTGGTGAAAAAGGAGCAGATATAAGCGGCTGAAATGAGCTTCCTTCATCGGGTGGCAGGGCTCTCCCTTAGAGATAAGGTGATAAGCTCTACCATCCGGGGAGAGCTCGAAGTAGAACCGCTGCTCCCCCGCATTTAGAGTGGCCAGTTGAGGTGGCTCAGGCATCTGGTCAGAATGCCTCCCAAACATCTCCCTGGTGTGATGTTTCGGGCATGTCCACCTGGGAAGAGACCCTGGGGTCAACCTAGAATAAGCTGGAGGGACTATGTCTCTCGGCTTGTCTGAGAACATCTCTGTTTCCCCCTGGAAGAGCTGTAGGAAGTGGCTGGGGAGAGGGACGTCTGGACTTCATTGCATAGGTTGCTGCCCCCTCGACCCGACCCTGGACGAAGCGGATGATGATGATGATGATGATGATGATGATGATGATGATGATGATGATGATGATGATGATGATCTTTGTGTTCAAACATGAGTTTGTGTGGCACTAGGGATGCTCCAGCACTGTTTGTGTGTTCTTTTTATTCCAGAAAGCCACCTGTATTGACCTTACTTTTGTTTCCAGGGATTTGCTTTTGTTTTCTGGAGGGATTTTTAAACCCTATTTGATATTTTTTGGATGACCCAGAGTCTGCTCATCCATCTATTGGCCTGATTATTGAAGTAGAATAATAAACACTACACAGACTTTCCATTGATGTATTTATGGGAATAAAAACACTGCAGCTCCCTGTTCATTTCGGGAGAAAAGCTGATGTCTCTGCTAAAGTGTGGCATCCACAATATTAAATTGGCTGACACTATGAACAGTCATATCATGACAATGATTTTTCCATGTGTGTCCTCCTTCAGAATAAGATGAAGGAAAAATTTTTGTCTGCTTTAAAATGAAGAATGATACATGATTACTGCATGAAAATGCACTTAATACTAGTCCTTCTCAAAAAATTAGCATATTGTAATAAAGTTCATTATTTTCTGTAATGTACTGATAAAAATTAAACTTTCATATATTTTAGATTAATTGCACACCAACTGAAATATTTCGGGTCTTTCATTGTTTTAATACTGATGATTTTGGCATACAGCTCATGAAAACCCAAAATTCCTATCACAAAAAATTAGTATATCATGAAAAGGTAGTCTAAACGAGCTATTAACCTAATCATCTGAATCAACCAATTAACTCTAAACACCTGCAAAAGATTCCTGAGGCTTTTAAAAACTCCCAGCCTGGTTCATTACTCAAAACCGCAATCATGGGTAAGACTGCCGACCTGACTGCTGTCCAGAAGGCCATCATTGACACCCTCAAGCAAGAGGGTAAGACACAGAAAGAAACCTCTGAGCGAATAGGCTGTTCCCAGAGTGCTGTATCAAGCCACCTCAGTGGGACGTCTGTGGGAAGGAAAAAGTGTGGCAGAAAACGCTGTACAACCAAAAGAGGTGACCGGACCCTGAGGAAGATTGTGGAGAAGGGCCGATTTCAGACCTTGGGGGACCTGTGGAAGCAATGGACTGGGCTACAGGTGCCGCATTCCCCAGGTCAAGCCACTTTTGAACCAGAAACAGCGGCAGAAGCGCCTGACCTGTGCTACAGAGAAGCAGCACTGGACTGTTGCTCAGTGGTCCAAAGTATTTTTTCAGATGAAAGAAAATTTTGCATGTCATTCGGAAATCAAGGTGCCAGAGTCTGGAGGAAGACTGGGGAGGAGGAAATCACAAAATGCCTGAAGTCCAGTGTCAAGTACCCACAGTCAGTGATGGTCTGGGGTGCCATGTCATCTGCTAGTGTTGGTCCACTGTGTTTTATCAAGGTCAGGGTCAATGCAGCTAGCTATCAGGAGATTTTGGAGCACTTCATGCTTCCATCTGCTGAAAAGCTTTATGGAGATGAAGATTTCATTGTTCAGCACGACCTGGCACCTGCTCACAGTGCCAAAACCACTGGTAAATGGTTTACTGACCATGGTATTACTGTGCTCAATTGGCCTGCCAACTCTCCTGACCTGAACCCCATAGAGAATCTGTGAGATATTGTGAAGAGAAAGTTGAGAGACACCAGACCTATGTAAGAGTGCACCATATTTTCATGTACTCTGGTACAAATACTGATTTATATAACTATATAATGGTGATTTATTTCTTTGTGTTTTGCTATTCTTAAATGCTTGCTGAGAATAACCAAGTGATAGGCTTAAGGGAGCATTCTTCATGTCTAGTATAAAAATGCTTACTTAAACAAAAGTGCATGTTTTCACACCTGCCACACCCTGAGCCTTCGACGGTCTGTGTGACAGATAACTGACTCGACAGTATCTAGTTCGGTGGTATCCGAAGTTGCAGATCACCTCGAGGTCAGGAGGCGACAGCGGGAGACAGAGGAGTGTAGCGATGAAGGGGTGTGGGGGGGGTTGTGAGGCACCCAGATAAGAGCCCAGACTTATCGCATTCTGTTGAGACAACGACACAGCGTAGACCCAGCCCCAAACCAGGAAGAGGGAACCTGCTCTGAAGCCCTTAAAAGCACACACCCGCAGTGAGGCCCAGACCTTTACTAGCGTGTCTTTTTATGCATGTTTGTTAGGTCTCCGTCCTTTGCAAGCAGCCTTAATAAAGCTTCTCATATTCAACTCAAAACCAGTCTCCAGTCGTCTTCTTCCACACTCAACGGATCCTAACAGTTTTGGGGGCTCGTCCGGGATGTGGTAGAGGAACGTGAGTTGAGGAAATTCGACCCAAACTTTTTCCTCACGAACCAAGGAGAAGGACACAGGCCGGCAACTACTAAAAGGTAAGCAGAACCTGTTTAAATCAAACTCTGCATATTGACCAAACTAAAAACTGTGTCCTCTCCAGACGTTTGAAGGAAAACAATAAAAAGAGTTGTATGAGAACCTAATTTTAAGATTTAAGGTAAATTAAGAGAGATAAGAGATTTAAGAATAAACATAGACGCGCCTTGGAGGTGGCGTGCCCTCCCGGTCTCTGACGAGGGGCCGTGGTAATGGCTGGGTTGGAGTCCCGGGGGATTGAAGGCTCCCAAAGTACCACGTCAGTGCTATATAAAACTGTACGTCATAGTCGGGTGAAAGGCCCTCAACGGATTAGCCGTTGAAAGCATGCGTCTATGTGGGTGAAAGGCCCCAATACGCTGAGGTATTGGAAGCATTAGTAATTGGGTGAAAGGCCCCAACACGCTGAGGTGTTGGAAGCATTATTTGGGTGAAAGGCCCCCAATACGCTGAGGTATTGGAAGCATTAAAGAGAATAATAGAATGTGATATTAATTGTACTGTTTTCTGTTTTATGTGTGTGTTGTGTGGCCACGTGCGTGGCGTTAATTGTGTTGTTTTCGATTTCATGTATGTACTGTGTTGCAACTGTGTTGTGTGTGAGGGAAAGTGGTAAGTGGGAAGAATAAAATTCAGAGGTGGCAAGAAGGACGCTGACGTTTGACAGTGTCTTAAACCGGCAGAGAAACAGACAGAGGAAACCTAGCGGTGTTAACATAATCTGTCTGTGCGGTGGAAACCTAACGGTGACAACACAAGCCGCCTGCCGTGGTTAATTGGGTCATTCGTTCAGCCTAGTGCTGACAGACTGACTGGCTGTGAACGTCTAAACAGTCCCGACCCGGGAGAGTGAACGGGTGTACCCGCGCTCTCTGGCCTCTGAGTTAAGAAATATGGAGGGTGAATTTGATAAAGAAATAAATGAACGGGGGCTAGGTCATGAACCCCTGAAGCCATTATATGCACAGATTGAGAACACCTTGAAATCAGTGGAGCTAAAGGGCACACTGAAGCAGAAAAATAAAGTTGTAGATGAAGCCAGACTAAAGCTGCATGAGCTGGTGACGTCTAAAAATAAACAGTTGGGGACAGTGGCCACTTGGGATCCTGGTTATGGGAAAAGGTTAGAGAATACTCAGAAAAAGTCAGAGAAGTGAGAGAGCAGGGAGAGAAGGTGAATCTAGTGTCTAGATCTAAGCTGAAAAAGAAGTTAGAGGAGATGGAGAACGCCCAACAGGGGTGGGACGGATCTTGCGGTCTGCTGGCAGAGTGTCACTCATCTTCACCATTCCCAGTTGAAGGAGACAACCCGAAAGTCACAGGAGCGGTAACAGCACCTGACACTGACACTGAACCTACGCACCCCCACCATACGCACCCCGATACCCAGCGTTAACAGTGTATATCCCACTCTGTATATCACCTCAGGGTCTCTCCAGACTGAGGGCAGTGAGACTTGTGCGCCCGTGTGCACCATCCCCGCCATGTGCAGATATATTCACCCCGATCATGCGCACACATCTACCGCCCACCGAGAGAGGGGAACAGTCATGGATACACCACACAACGAGCCTGAACCATTCGCCGCGTCAAGTTAGAGCTGAAATAAAGAGACAGGTAGGCGGTGACGGAGGACAACATGAGGGAAGGTTGGCAGGTGGGGGACGGACAGTAACGTCAGGGATGAATTCCCGGGAATGCCTCTAGAGGACCAATTCCCAGACCTGAACCTAAGGTTTATGCCCCTGGGAAGGCGACATTAAAGATAAGTGGGATATGGGAGAGCGACAAAGAAGTAGAGGGGGAAAATAGTGACGAGGTCAGACAGAGTTGAACGAGCCGGAGGGCAACTTAGAAGAGTATGCAGACATGTTGGACAAGGACTTAATTAGGACAGCAGACCTTTCGTTGGAGTTGGTCAGAAAGGTGGAAGGAATACTAGCACAAAAGTCGGTACCTCGACGGTCCGAGCGACTCAGACAGAAAAAACACCTGACAGGGTCAGAGCACACCACACAGTTTCCCTTGACCACCATACCGGGCATGAGGCCGAAGTACAAACCTTTTGGGGTGGGAGACATACAGGCCATAGTGGACAAACTGCCCCCGGTAGTAGACGGCGGGAATATGTGGCTGGCCAAATTGGACACACTTACAGCCGGACACACTTTAGCGATCGGAGATTTTAGGGCCATAGGAGCACGGTGCATGACCCCCACAGATTTTAGAGACATCGAGGTAGACGCAAACACCACAATAGTTCCCGACAGCACACCATTCACCGAGCACAGCACCGAGATAGGTCAGGCAATGAGGATTAAATTCCCACTGCGCCGGGCCACAGTCATACCAAAGCTAAAGTGGAACCCCGATCAGAACCCGAGAGAGTACCTAACCCAATCCACGGAGACGTGGACTAAATTGACGGGTTGCCACCCAGGCAATCAGGGCATACAGATGGAATGGTTCCGCCAGGCCGTACTTAATGGGGTGCCCGAGGCGGTGAAAAATCTAATGATAAATAACCCGGACATGGCTGGAGCAGACTCCCATGTCTGGGACAAACATTTGGTGCACCACCTGACACAGGCACAGGACAAGAACCACAGCGATGAATCAGAAATAAAAGAGCTGCAGTCACAGCTCCTAAAACTCCAATTAAACAAAGCTAGGCAAGATGCAAATGACAAAAAACAGAAACCTCGCGAACAACATAAACAAATGATAGCTGAAGCTTTAGATCCAACCCCCGTCCTGCTGGGGAGCCACCCCAACCGCAGCAACCACCTCAATATACAGCATATCCTCCATACCAACCGCAGTACAGAGGCAGAGGCAGGGGCATGCAAAGGAGAGGTTACAGGAGAGTACCTGGGGGAGGGTGCAGGGAACAACCATGGTTGCTTTGTCTGTGGTGATCCAAACCACTGGGCCCGGGATTGTCCGGCCCGCGTACAAAGAGGGGATTACGGCCAACAAGGGAGAGGCCGAGGAACAGGAAGCTCGACACCACAACTCCCACCGCCAGCTGGTCAATTTACTCAGTTTCCCATGTGGGGAGACTACGACCACCAACAATGACACACCCCACAGAGACACCCAGGCGAGCAGGTGCCGGCAGAGCCTGTATTGTCGGTCACAGTTGAAAACAAATTAATGACTTTTCTGGTGGACACAGGCGCCACTTTGTCCTCCATTTGCACCATGCCAAAGAGACATTGCTTAACCCAGCACTCGATTACTGTAATGGGTTTCTCTGGGGTACCGACCACACTGCCTACAACCATACCTTTGGACACTCGTATAGGTCTCCAAAGACTGTTGCATTCATATGTATACTCCCTAACACACCAACCAACTTACTAGGGAGAGACCTGCTGGTTTCCTAGGAGCTACCATCCTGTGCGACCCAGATGGACTGACTGTCACGTTTCCAGACGGCACCAAGTTGACATCGGCCACTCGCCCTACACGGTCACAGGACAGTACATAATGCAGCCTCTCGTTGAACCACATGCTGACATCTACTGGGGTGTACTACAACCAGAAACACAGGCACACCAGGGGTTCTCTCCACCTTTCTCCAGTGGAAACCCTGGGTCTCTCAAATTCATCCCTATGTCTCGCCTCCCGATCCACCACACGTTACTCTGTTCTATGACAGGCACTCGAATCAATGTTCACGAAGATGATTTTGCTTCCCAAATTGAGGGGACAGAATGGCAGATAATTACACGCATAATATTTATGTGGCTCCCGAGGGGGTGGCAGCTGGGGTGGATCTAACATTCGAACAAATGGCCTGGTATGAAATGTCAGACGAGGCTGCACCACATGTCTCACTGGCATTGCATCCAGCGCATCAGGCGAAAGAATTGGGCACCATTGTTAAAAGGGCCAAAACCCACACTGATTGGACACCCACACAATGGCGACATGTCACCTTTTCACCCATCATAAATATGTATTGCATCGAGATGACCGCCTCAGATACGGCGATCTTAGAACACGCACACATATCTAGGCACCATGGTAGGGAAAGAACTGACCATCCAGAGGCGGTGGCACTATTAAACGAACTTCCGGACACATTGTGGGCACGAGGCCCTACTGACGTCGGGCTAGTACAATGTGAACCCGTTACTTTTGAACTGGCCTCGACAGAGCCAATTTGGATCAGACAATACCCGCATAAACCACTAGCCGAGGCAGGGATTGCGGACACGGTAGCAGAGTTTATTAGAAAAGGGGTATTGGAACCTTCGTCCTCTGATTGGAACACACCTATACTCCCTGTAGAAAAGAAGGAGCGGGAAAGTATCGCATGGCGCACGATCTGAGGGCCATCAACGCCGCCCTCCTAACGGCTACGGTTCCGGTACCTAATCCATATGTTGCTCTGACCTGTCTTGACCCGGCACATCGCTGGTTCACTTGCATTGATTTGGCTAATGCTTTCTTTTGTCTCCCACTGGCAGAACACTGCAGGGACATTTTCTCTTTCACTTTCCGAGGTACTCAGCTACGATACACTCGACTTCCACAAGGGTTCGCACTGTCACCAGGTATTTTCAATCAGGTTTTGAAACATGTCTTAGAGACGTGCACTATCCCAGAAGGGGTCATTCTGGTCCAGTATGTCGATGATCTACTGCTGGCGGCGTCCACGGCTGACCTCTGTCTGTTGGGCACGACGCTAATTCTCAAACATCTAGCCGGGCGGGGTTTAAGGTCAGTAAGAACAAATTACAGGTCTGCCGTAAGCAAGTTTCCTTTTAGGGCGCCAAATCTCCCAGAAGGGTCAGGCCTCACATCACACCATAAATCGGCCATTTGCATCACCCCAAACCACGGCTAGTTAAGGACATGCTATCCTTTCTAGGCCTCACAGGGTATAGCCGTCACTACGTACCCAACTATACAGGTTTAACCTCACCACTGCGGAACTTGGTGAAGGAACACGGTATGCGCAAACTCTCAGCCACGCTCAATTGGACAGCAGGCGCAGAGGAATCATTCATTCTCCTCAAACAGGAGTTGGCCTCAGCGGCTGATTTGGCTATCCCAGATTTCTCACAACCCTTTTACCTTGATGTTTCTGGAACAGCCACATGCGTAAATGGGGTGCTGTTCCAGAAAAAAGGGGGAGACAGACGAGTATTAATGTACCTCAGCGTCATGCTAGATAAGACCGAGAAAAGACACCCAATTTGTACACAGCACGCCGGCTGGAGTCACAAAACTTATTCAAAAAACGGCACACATCGTCATGAATCACCCCTTACATGTGCTGACCACACATAGTGTTGTGGCATACGTGAACTCACAGACCTTCACACTAACACCACTCAGACAAAGAAGAATGAGCAGGGTGCTAGAAGCTCCAAATCTACACTTCACACACGAGGCGTCAACATGGCGGACCAGATGGGGTTAGGGAGCCGCATGAATGCGCAGAGAAAGTGACTCAGATGACCACGGTCAGGGAAGGACTGTACTCAGACCCCATACCAGACGCTAGGAACCTATATACGGACGGGTGCTGTTACAGACACGATAAACATGGACTCATAGCAGCATACGCGGTAGTGGAACAGACACCACAGGGGATGGTGACAGTGGAAGCTAAGAAACTGGAAGGGCAACAGTCAGCTCAGAGAGCGGAAATATTAGGAGTGGTAGCAGCGCTCCGACTAGGCAAAGGACAGGAAGTTAACGTTTTTACCGACTCAGCATACGCCGCAAACGCAGTACACATCGAACTAGGACAATGGCTTAGAGCCGGCTTCCTAACGGCGTTAAATAAACCGATCAAACACGAGGAAGACATGAAGCAACTCGCGGATAGTCTGCTGCTTCCCAGCAGGGTGGCAGTAATTAAGTGCAAGGGACACGAGAAAACATACTCACTCACCAAGGCGGGAAATGACGCAGCAGACGCAGCTGCAAAACAGGCCGCAGGCTACACACCCACTATGTACACAATATGCAGCGGAACAAGAGGCGGTAAGAGACAGACACACACAAGTACTGATTCAGGAGCAAGATCTCGCGTCACCACAAGAAAAGACGCTCTGGAAAGCAAGAGGGTGTACATGCACGAAAGGTCTTTGGAGAGGACCGGATGGCAGGGTGATTCTGCCACCGGGTCTTAGAACCAGTACATTCACAGAGGCGCATGGTGTGGGGCATGTGGGGACAGTGCAGATGATGAAGAATTTGGATAATTGGTGGCATCCATTTTTGAAGGATATGATTAAACATTTTGTACAAACATGTGAAGTGTGCACTCAATATAACCCCAGACCAACGGTGAATCCGCCTCCGGGACGTTTTCCATTGCTCACGAAGCCAGGGAAAGAGATAATCCTCGTTTTTACTGACATGAACATTTTCGTTAAGGGGTATCGATACTTACTGGTTTGCGTAGATAGCTACTCGGGTGGCCCGAAGCATGGCCCACCAGAAAGGAGGACAGCGCCTCCGTGGTTAAATGTCTGGTTAACCACTACATCCCTCGACACGGGTTTCCTGAAAAGATAAGATCAGACAATGGGACTCATTTTAAAAATAAAGACCTCCAACAGGTGGAAACCATGTTGGGGCTGACCCTAAATTTGGCTCCGTATACCATCCACAGTCACAAGGTAAGGTCGAGAGAATGAATAGAACCATCAAGGACAAATTGGGTAAAATCTGTGCACAGACCAAAATGACATGGCTAGATGCCTTACCAGTAGCTTTATTATCTATCCGGAGCTCCGTAAACCAAAGCACACACTTGACTCCACACGAACTACAGACCGGTAGACCATTTCCTGGACCACACACAGCACTGGACACTGATGCACAAAACCTAACCCATAAACAATATTATCGCGAATTGCAAAGTCTCGTTGCAGCCTTTTCAGATCAAGTAAGGGAGCAGCACCAAGCGGCTACCGGGAGCCCTCCAGACACAGAGTGGGTCCTCCTGAAAGTCCTCAGCGAAAGTGGACAGAGCCAAGGTGGACAGGACCCTACAAGATCAAAGAGCGCACCTCGCACGCCGTCCGGCTGGAAAGCAAGGGCGACACCTGGTATCACTGGAGCCAGTGCGCAGCGGCAGAAGCTCCCTCCAGATCACTCGTCAACACACACAGGGACCTGTGTGAAGCAGCAACCTCATCACCGGCCGGTGACGAAGAAAAAGACCACCAACAACGCAGGGCAGAATAATCCCTGGGTGGCAAAAGGGGGTGAGGTAGTCTAACCCTCACCCTCACGGCAAGAGCGGAGGAACAACGCGCCCCTGCAACAAGTAGCGTGCCAAGCTACCAACGCAAGTTTTGAAGAGTGTTATTCCACTTATATTGTTTTAACTATTTTTTGTAATGTGCTTTTGCTTTGAGTTGTGTGACATAGAGTATTGAAGGTCGTAAGCTCTTTAAGGTGCAGCGCGTGACCCTCCCTTGAATACAGTGAAGAATTTACTCTGTCATATTGAAGGTTTAGCTTGCTAGTTTCTACATGGAAGGTAAAGCCAGATGGGGTCTCTCCTCGGGCCCACTAATGTGCATTTCTTTTTTAGTCTCCTTGTTGGTAGTGCTCCCCATCATGTGGGTACTTGACCCGCCCCTTACTTTCTCACAGAACGCCACAACCAACACAGCCCACAGCCGACACCAACGATCCGTCCCGGAACCGTCTCACCCTTCGTTCCCGTCAGACCACTGCCTGACCAAATATGGTGGCATAGAAATTAAGTACGTCAAAGGCACCAAAGCCACATTCACGTTTGACCTTTGTGCCGTCATAAACTGCGCAGGTAAAAATACCACATGGCAGGGATACGACCTATATCTCTGTGCGGCCTTGGCTTATGCCCATAAAGGCCGATGGTGCCCCTCCTGGGAGGACGTTATAGCATACACCGGGAAATGGACACCGGACGGCCCTACCGTTGGGAGATTACAAGGACGAGTTACGATACAGCGCGACTTTCACATGAGCCAGAACCCTATCTCCCTATCTATCAGTAACATGTACAACTGTCTCGGGGGCCAACCGTGGGAGGTGGGTATCCGGGGTTGTACCGGGGGCGCATGCACCATCATGCTAGGAGTACCGACACCTGGGCCCAGCGACCCTTTGGGCCTCATCAAAATTACTCTGGTGGACCCTCCCAAAGTCACAACTTTGAAACCACATTCACCCAAATACCCAGCGATTAATGCGATCCTTACCCCTCAAATGGACGGGCGTAAAGGTTCATGATTTTTCAAAAGACTCCCCGATTCAGATTATTAGGAAGGCCACTGGGTTTACGGACAAAAACTTATGGTTGGTTATGATGCAGGGCCTGGTCAAGTCGTACACTAACGACAGCTGTGTGATCTGTTCCACGGCCCGCCCTGTGCTGATCACCTCGCCCTCTCCATTGACCACTCATCCCGACTCCTTTCACTGCATATTAGAATTACACATGTTGGATAACCCCACACCACCTTGTCAGGGATGGGAGACAGTCTTTCCACTGACCCCGAGTTCACCCGATGCCCCAATGTTTCAACCAGTGCGCTACGGTCACTCCTGTATCACTAGGCAAGGCAATTCTTCGTCCTCTAGGGTAGGAACCACTTCCCCAGGCTGGTGTAATTCCACCACGAACGTGTCAGATTGGTCCAATTCCACCACCCTCACCAAAGCCCGAGCGGATATTTGGTGGTACTGCGGAGGGGCGGTACTACATCCCACGCTCCCTCCCAACTGGTCAGGTACCTGCACCCTGATCACCTTACTCATGCCTATCTCCATTGTACCAGCCTCAGCATCCGACCTATTAGGTGTCCTCTCACGCACTCATATAAAGTCTATCTCCTCGTTCGATATTAAGCGCACGCGCCGGTCGATTCACGCTCGGGAAGCAAGGCTTTCAAGGGTCTCCCACTTATATCGATGCAATCGGCGTCCCTCGCGGCGTACCGGACGAATACAAATTAGTGGACCAGATTGCGGCAGGGTTTGAATCGTCCATTTGCTGGTGGTGCACTATCAACAAGAATGTCGATAGGATCAATTATATTCATTATAATGTTCAACGCTTGACCAATCTTACTAGGGATGCCGTGGAAGGGCTGGCAGCCGAGCTCAGGGCCAATTCACTTATGACATATCAAAACCGCATGGCTATAGATTTTTTACTTAGTGCTCACGGGGGCGTTTGCTCCATGTTTGGGGAAGAGTGCTGCACCTTCATACCCAATAACACCGCGCCAGACGGATCAGTCACGAAGGCCTTAGACGGGCTCACGGACTCTGGCCACCGAACTGAAGGAACACTCAGGCGTTGATAATGTCATGCTTAATTGGCTGGACAGACACTTCGGTAAGTGGAAAGGTTTGATCGTTTCAGTTGTGATATCCATCATCTCGGTCGCCGGACTCCTCGCCCTATGTGGCTGCTGCTGTATCCCTTGTATTCGTTCCCTATGTATCAGGTGCATCTCTTCCACCCTGGAAAAAGGGGGTCCTCTTCCTCCCCTCCATATCAATTTCCTCAGATGCTAGCCAGTCGGAAGCTCTCCTTTACTTGGGGTCTCTGGTAGATGAAGTCGCACTTAGACCCCAGTTCTGATTAGATTTTACTATGGGCAGCTTTGCATGCAGTTAGAGTTTTTACAGATATCATATTTTGCTTAGATTTTTACAGATTCCATATTTGCTTTTATACAGCTTTTCTATTTGCTTTGGTTTCATATAAGGTTGTATACGTTCTTTTCTGATGTCCTATTATTTTTGTTGTCTTGAGTGGCTCCTTGGTTGATCTCCTATAGGAGATCAAAAGAGGAAAATGTAAGAGTGCACCATATTTTCATGTACTCTGGTACAAATACTGATTTATATAACTATATAATGGTGATTTATTTCTTTGTGTTTTGCTATTCTTAAATGCTTGCTGAGAATAACCAAGTGATAGGCTTAAGGGAGCATTCTTCATGTCTAGTATAAAAATGCTTACTTAAACAAAAGTGCATGTTTTCACACCTGCCACACCCTGAGCCTTCGACGGTCTGTGTGACAGATAACTGACTCGACAGTATCTAGTTCGGTGGTATCCGAAGTTGCAGATCACCTCGAGGTCAGGAGGCGACAGCGGGAAACAGAGGAGTGTAGCGATGAAGGGGTGTGGGGGGGGTTGTGAGGCACCCAGATAAGAGCCCAGACTTATCGCATTCTGTTGAGACAACGACACAGCGTAGACCCAGCCCCAAACCAGGAAGAGGGAACCTGCTCTGAAGCCCTTAAAAGCACACACCCGCGAGTGAGGCCCAGACCTTTACTAGCGTGTCTTTTTATGCATGTTTGTTAGGTCTCCGTCCTTTGCAAACGACGCAATAAAGCTTCTCATATTCAACTCAAAACCAGTCTCCAGTCGTCTTCTTCCACACTGAACGGATCCTAACACCTAACACTTTGGATGAGCTTAAGGCTGCTATTGAAGCATCCTGGGCCTTCATAACACCTCAGCAATGCCACAGGCTGATTGCCTCCATGCCACGCCGCATCAAAGCAGTCATTTCTGCAAAAGGATTCCCGACCAAGTATTGAGTGCATAATCGAACATAATTATTTGAAGGTTGACTTTTTTTGTATTAAAAACACTTTTTTTATTGGTTGGATGAAATATGCTAATTTTTTGAGATAGGAATTTTGGGTTTTCATGAGCTGTATTCCAAAATCATCAGTATTAAAACAATAAAACACCTGAAATATTTCAGTTGGAGTGTAATTAATCTAAAATATATGAAAGTTTAATTTTTATCAGTACATTACAGAAAATAATGAACTTAATCACAATGTGCTAATTCTTGAGAAGGACTAGTATGTTGCTAATGATGGTCTCACAGTGATGGTTTGGTGAGCTGTTCAGAATGTAGGAAAAGTGCACAGCATGCCGCAGAATGCGACGCAAAACAAGTCTGGAACCAAGCAACACAACAAAAATGTATAAATATGAACCTGAAACAAAACAAAATAAAACAAAACACACACACTAAAGAAAAAATGATAATATATATATATATATATATATATATATATATATATATATATATATATATATAGATAGATATAGAGATATATATTTTTAAACTGAAAATAATAAAAGAAGCTTAGGATGTGCTGTTGTAGTAAAATCATCACTGGCTTTGGGTGCTCAGAACGGTGTGTGTGAGCTCTTACTCTGCGCCGCTCATCCCAGGATACACTCCATCTGCAATACACACACACAGTGTGCGAATGTGATCGGCCACCACGCGATACGCCATGTCCACTCGCCCTTTATCGTCCTCACCAGTCTTTCCTGCGTAGGCGGCAGCTTTGCTGCACTTCATCCACAAACACATGATTACAAAGCTGTTCGTTCCCAATGAAGCACACAAGTATATACAGTACACACGATGTACAATTCTTTGATTGTGCCCAAGTTTGTGTGTGTGTATGTATGAGGAAAAGAAAAACATAGAGACACCTTATGGATGGCGGACAGCAGCGGTGTGAATAGGTCTGTATCATAGTTGGAGTGTTTCCCTTGTAGTACAGTGACGAGCCTTTCCAGTCCCATTCCAGTATCCACACTGCACTGAGGGAGAAGGCGTAGACTTCCACCCCCCTCTCTACACACACACACACACACACACACACACACACACACACACATATACACACACACACACACACACACACACACACACACACACACACTTTCTTTCCTCTGCGATCTAGTACTATAACAGTAATATTCGTAGCATGTAGTATTTTCTTGCCTGCTGTACTGCATGAACACCAGATTCCAGATCTCCACCACGTCCGGACTGTCCATGTTAACTAGCATAGCAGAGTTCCGATTGCCTACATGGTCATAGTGGATCTCGGTACATGGGCCACATGGCCCAGTCTCACCCATCTCTCAGAAATTATCCTTCATTCCGAACAGAAGAATGCGATCCGGGTGCAGGCTGGGGGAAAAATAAATGAGATATAGTGTTGGGGGGGGGGTTACTATTGCAAACCGCCTGAGCTGCGGTGGATTGTCTCTCTCTCGGACCCCTGTTTCAGTAATCATACAGACAGTCCCTTGGAATCACCCAAGTACAGTCAATCATTATTCTACTACACTTGGCAAATAAATGTTTTTGATGCCCATGAGCCCTGTCAGTCATTTTGGTCTCGAAAGTAATGTGTCTCAAATCCACCACAGAGGTTTATGGGAACTACACTGCATCATGAATGCATTGGAGTTGTCCTCAGCTGCAGATAGCAGGAATTCATTCATTTTCTGAACCACTTAGGTTTAATTTCATGTAGTTTTTAAACCCTAATTAGGGTCACAGGGAGGCTCTCACCCATCTCAGTCGACTTTCGGTGAGGGCAGGGTACACCTTGGACAGCTCGCCAGGCCATCGCAGGGCCAACACTCATGCAACCATTCACACACATGGGCGATTTAGAAAGGCCAATCAGCCTACTGTGCATATTTTTGGACAGTGGGAGGAAACCGGAGTACCTGGAGGAAACCCACACAAACATGGGGAAAACATATAAACTCCACACAGAAACACCCGAGCTATGAATCGAGCCCAGAACCTTCTTGCCGTGAGGCGAACGTGTTAATCACTCCACCACTGTGCCGCCCAGTTTGAATGCATCCTACAAACATTTTCCTCATTTTATCCACCCCTAAAGACTAATTACAAATAAAACTAAAACTGCTCAATTCCTGAAAATAAAATGAAAGTACAGTCGGCCCCCTTCTTACGAAAACCCCTGAATACAAAAAATCCAGTATACGAAAAACATTTTCCTAAATTTTTGTCCTCTGTATACGAAACAACTTCATACAAAAAGCGCCAAATGCGTCATTCAAACATTAAAACAATGCGCAAGTTTCTCTCTCGTTGGCTGTCTCCCAACATCCCGCCCCGCTGGCCTCCCATTGGCTAGGAGGAATGACGCTGTCGGTCCAACTTTGTTCAAGTTTGTTTGAACCATGTTCATGTTTGTGCGTCATTCCAACTGCATTTTATGTCTCAGACTTTTAACCTTGTATAAACATTTGTGAGGCTCTCCACCGAATGTAGGCGCTTGTCGCACGGACTGCTTTTGAGAAAAAGGCCAAAAAAGTAAAGATGGTAAATTTTTATCAAAATTTGTATTTTTGCATAAATCATTAAAACAAGTATTCAACTATCACTTGCTGAAGTGAAATCGACTAAAACTCACTAAAAATGTATTTTATTTCCATTTTTTCTGATGAGTACCCTCATAAAACTGGATTAAAAACAGCAGCAAACTTACCGGTTTTCTTTGCAATTATTCACCGAGTTCGGTACAAGACACTATAATCCATACACCAGAAGAACGGTCATGAAGTTGTCTCTCCATTTTGGATACTGCTTTAATATTAGATGCCTTTTCAGTGAATAAAATAAAGGTTATAAAGACGATATTAGCGTGAACAATGCAGGCTAGTCGCTAAGGAAGATCTGAAAGGAGCACCCTGATTGGTGAACTCGGTCACATGCTCACATTTCACATGCTCACTGCCCATCAACACATCAACTTCCTGTTTACTTCCTGACTCTAGTTTCCCGCATGTGGAACTTATATCTGACTTTCTCTTCAATAACAGTCAGTAAGTTTATTTATAAGATTGTGAATGCACAATTTCTGGAAAAGGAGAGTGAAATGTCATCTGTGATGGCTAGCAGCATTAGTATAGATGTTAAACTCAATGCTGGAATTCGGCTTTGAAGAAGATTAGTGTCTCTCTCTCTCTCTCTCTCTCTCTCTCTCTCTGTCACATACTTGTACACACACACACACACACACACACACACACAGACACACACACACACAGTGTGCAGACGGTTAAATTAGCAGCATCCAGATGAACTAGTGCAGTTTGAATGGAAGAAAATACAGTACAGACACTCTCCGACTTACGTTCATCTGTTTTACGTTTTTTTCGATTTTAGGTTTGTTTGTTTTTTTTGTCAAATTTTGAGTTTAGACGTACCTACGTAGTACACTGACGTAATGACACAATGACGCTGCATCCATTGTTTACAAACTACAGACTGAACGTGTCCCTCCTTCCCAGTTCAGGTACATGTATATCATTTTATATATATATATATATATATATATATATATATATATATATATATATATATATATATATATATATATATATATATATATATATATCTCCACATAGAGCGTGTTACACTTGTGTTAAGATGTCAACTCTGTGATCTTTGTGTTTACACTGTTTTGCGGACTTTTGTAACCCAAAGGAGATATGGTTGGTCAGAAGCATAAGCCTATTAGCATGGGTGCAAGTCTCATACACAGAGATGAATTAACTATCTGCTCAGATCGGCACAATCTAATGCATACTCAGTTAAGCAAAGAGAGTTGTAAAATGAATGAAAACAAATTACAGAACAATTACAGGTATTTATTATCTTTTAGCAGAATCCTAAGAGTATATACTTATTTTTCTATTACTATTCATTAGGATTTGTACTTGTTCTTTGTATGCATCTCTTGAATAAAGTTTACTTACTTACTTACACAAAAGAAAGAACTCTCCGCTTTGCTGGGATTCACATCAGTGCAGGCTGTGTTCTAAACGAGCTCAACAGCACCCTTGTGCACTTGAAAGACCAGAAGTCTGTATAACCCACAGCAAGTACACTACTGTTGCAAGTACACTACTTTCCGTATTGAGCGCCTCACATATTGGAAGCTTCATGTAAAGTGACTCGGTATAAATAAGTGACTTATTTGAAATTAATGTTGATATTATTTGATATATTTTATATTATTTTACAATGTTATGTTAATAAAAATTTATTTCGGTGTGTTTTATGAGATACAGTAATGGTATTTATGGATGTATAGTACAGTATGAGCGTCACACGTCATCCGTCACTGTAACAACTTAAGTTCACTTTCAACTTACATTCGGCCTTCCGGAACCAATTAAAAACCTAAATCGGGGAGTGTCTGTATCTGAAGGGGGTGGGGCAAATGAGTGCAAATGAGCAGTTTTCCACTGCTTTGTGTGTTTGTGTGTGTGTGTGTGTGTGTGTGTGTGTGTGTGTGTGTGTGTGTGTGTGTGAGAGTGAGATATAACTCAGGTCTGCTGGAATATTAAGAAAGACATGATTCCATTGCAATTCAGTCAAAGAAAATCCCATCTGCTCAGTATTATGTACTTTAGAAACTTAATATGAGTATTGGTATTTTTCTCTGCATGCAAAATTTGATTATGGGATTTTTTTGATGATTTGATTTGTGTGTAATCTTGTCTGGACATGCTGGATCGTGGGTTGTTTAGTTTTGTAGGAAAATTGGTCAAGGCCTGAAAAATACTTAAATGTTTCATACCTTTTACATATAAACAAACTGATGATGATGATGCCAGCTGTGTTGATGAAGATTTTGATGTTGATGAAGAGGCGTCTGTTAATAAAAGTGTGATGACTGGTGTTTGTAAAGATGTGATTTTATCTGCTGAGCAGGATATAGATGAAGATGATGATGATGATGATGATGATGAGGGCAGAGTTGATGAAGTTTACTTGTATAAAGAGATCAGAGAGTTTTGTTATATGTATATATATATATATATATATATATATATATATATATATATATATATATAGAGAGAGAGAGAGAGAGAGATTTCTTAATTTCCATGTGATTGTTTGAGCCCGACAGTGTTTTTTTTCAATCAGTATCATTTGATGGCACTTGAACCTTTATATAATGTTTAAAAAATACATACTGATCTTATTGGAATAAACAGAAATGAGAAAAAAAGTCGTTTTTTTTTTTTGTTAATTTTTGGGGGTTACCATGGTGACTGATGGGTTTAAAAAGGGCGTGTCAGATTAAAATGAGGATGATTTCTCTGATCATCTCTTCCTAAAACTTTTCCTAGACATGTTTTCTGAAAGTTTATATGGCTGAAGTGCATAAAAATGTTTGGTTGCTAAGGACTAATGATGTTGGAAGAAGGGCAATCTTTGTGCTCATTTTTCTCTTAAAACGTTTTTGAAAATTTTAGTTGGATGCTGACACAAGAAATGGCAGAACTCGCTCAGTTTTCAAGGTATTGACAAAATTTTTTGCTGCATTTAAATTTATTTACAGAGTGCCAGTACCTTCGAGTAAAAGTATGAACTTAATATGACACACCGAGATGCATTACCGTCAGTACAGGCGCACCGATATTTACCTGGGTTTACCTGGGTCTGGGCCGTTTAACAAGTCCGTAACAGACTTTTCAGGGCCTTCTTGTCCTTTAGCTGTTTGACTTTTCCTTCAGAGGGAGTTGTTTTCGTATTCCGGGAACGAAAACTTCAGAAAATGTTTTTCGTAACCAGGGATTTTCGTACCCAGGGTGTTTCGTAAGTCAGGGGCCGACTGTATATAAAATCATTTAAAAAATGTAGGGCACCCAATTTAGTCATTTCTTTTTTATGAACGTTCACATAACAATGCCCAATCTTGTTTTCATTTATTTCTGAAAAATAAACAGATTGAATGTCATCAAACAACATATATCAAGATATATACGCATTGTAATGGCGGAATTACTTCATCTATTCATTTCCAACTCAGCAGATATTCTGGGGTTTTCCTGTTATAAAGCATTCATTAACTACTAACTCTTGTATACATTTAGACATTAAGACCCATAAAAGATCATAATTTACTGTATGTTTGAATAAAGTGTAAATTGGAATCAGAGAATCTGAGGTGCTTTCACCATGAAGATGGATGATTGGGTTTCTCAGCCAGAGTTGAAAACACATTTAATGTAATCAAACAGCATAAATTAAAATATATCCGCAATATATGAACAACAATGCATATTTCAATGGAGGAAAAAAATAGGACAGCTCCACATGTTTTCCCACTTTAAATGGTTATAATCACACACAGGTGTATCAAATCAGAACATTGTGACCCAGCACTGTGAAGAAGGTTCACCCTATTCAACATTTAGTAGCATAAGCATTTTAGCTCATTAGAACCACAGTGAGATCTGGTGCCGAGCTAAACATCTATTACCGGTAATATCTCAGTATATATTTTATTACAATTTACAAATGCATGATTTTCTGGTGTATTACTTATTCTGTCCAATCTGACTGTGCAAACGTTATGTTAATTTTTGGAACAATCCTTTCAGTTTTGTTTTGGATATCACCTTCCTACCTTCCTTTGTTTTTGACTTGCAAATGATCAGGAAAATAATCAGACTCCAGGTGGATGGATTTCCTCTAAAAGTGAAACTGTGTTCCAGAGCTGAAAAATGTGAAATGCTTTTGAACGGACACTGTCGTTATTTATTATATATATTTATTATCGTTTATTAATATTATCATTCTCATCTTCTAATTATTTGCATTAGTTTTTATTGATTTACTCTTACTTTATTCTTACCTATTGTTGTGCATCTTGTTGTTGTTGTTGTTCTTCTTCTTCTTCTTCTTCTTCTTCTTCTTCTTCTTCTTCTACTTATTATTATTATTATTATTATTATTATTATTATTATTATTATTATTATTATTATCATCACTATAATATAATAATACTATTTTACTCATTAAGTACTCTCTACTGGACCCGTCTAAGACTTTTTCTATACAGGACTTTGGTACCTATTCTATAAAAGTATGCTTTTGCCGTTCTGAGCCTTCCTGTTTAATTTTTTCCACAACTGACTCTTTGCACGACCACAAAAGAAATTCCCATGTGTGTAAAATCACAAATGGTAACAAAAAATCTTGACTCATTAATCTTAAATCTTGAATAGGGGAATGGGCTTAGCACACAGCCCTGAGGTGTGCCGGTGTTGAGTCTGATGGCAGAGGCACAGATGTGGCCTGGCTCTCTCACACACACACACACACACACACACACACACACACACACACACACACATTTCTATTTCTATTTCTCTGCTGTGCCAAGATGTTTCGATCATTTTCCTTACTCCTTACTGTCCAACCTATCATACAAGTCATCATACACCCTCTGTTTGGCTTTAGACACTGCTACTTTCGCCTTACGCTGTGTCTCCCTGTACTCCTGTTTACTCTCTTCGGTCCTCTCAATGTCCCACTTCATACACTCCTGCACTTCCTCATTCCACCACCAAGTCTCCGTATCTACTTACTTCCAGAGGAAACACCAAGTACTCTCCTACCTGTCTCCCTGATCACATTTGCTGTGGTTGTCCAGTCATCTGGAAGCACTTCCTGACCACCCAAAGCCTGTTTCAACTCCTCCTTGAAGTCAACACGACCTCTTCCTTTTTCAACTTCCACCACTTTGTCTTCTGCTCTGCCTTTGCCTTCTTCACCTTCCCACCATCAGCGTCATTCTGCACACCACCATCCTATGCTGTTTGGCAACACTCTCACCCACTACTACTTTGCAGTCACTGACTTCCTTCAAATTACATCGCCTACACAAGATGTAGTCTACCTGTGTGCTCCTACCTCCGATTTTATAAGTCAACCCTATGCTCCTGTTTCTTCTTGAAGAAAGTATTTACCACAGCCATTTCCATCCTTTTTGCAAAATCGATCAACATCTGTCCTTCTGTATTCCTGTCTTGGATACCTAACCCGCCCATCACTTCCTCGTCCCCTCTGTTGCCTGCACCAACATGTCCATTGAAGTCTGCACCAATGACCACTCTTTCACCTCTGGGGGTACTCTGCATCACTCCATCTAAGTCACTCCAGAATCTCTCCTTCTCTTTTAGCTCACATCCTGCCTGTGGGGCATAAGCACTAACAACATTGAACATCACACCTTCAATTTCTAACTTGAGACTCATCACTCTGTCTGACACTCTTTTCACTTCGAGAACTGTTTGTCAGTCTTCCTTTCAGCTTTTTCCCTTTTCCTCGGGTGTCGCCACAGCGAATCATCTGATTCTCACGTTTGATTTGGCAGAGGTTTTTACGTCGGATGCCCTTCCTGTCACAACCCTTTTAGCAAGGGACAGAAACACGCTGACGACTTTGCAGCCTACTCTTTACAAAAGTCAGCAATGGTTCTTTTACATGCCTCTCACCATAGACAGTGAGGGACATGGCCCACCTTTGATAACCCAGTTAGCTGCACTGGGGGACAGTGACAACCTTGTGGAGAGTGGGACTTGAACCCCCAACCTTGGGATCAGTGATCCAGCGCCCTATACCACTAGACCACCACTGCCCCACTGTTTTCACTTCTGGAACATTCCTGACAAATCCCTTCTTCAAGATGACTCCTACTCCATTTCTCTTCCCCCATGATAAAACAGCTTAAACCCTGCTCCTAAGCTTTTAGCTTTGCTACCTTTCCACCTGGTCTCCTGAACACACATGATGTCCACCTTCCTCCTCTGCATCATGTCAGCCAGCTCTCTATCTTTTCCTTGTATAGTTCCAACATTCAAAGTCCCTACTCTCAGTCCTAGACTCGTGTTTTTCCTCTTCTCTTTCTGCCTACGGACACGGCTCCCACCTCTCCTTCTTTGACGTCTTCGACCAACAGTAGTCCAATTTCCATCAGCACCCTGTTGGTTGACAGCACTGATGGCGGTCGTTGGCAGCCTCGACCGATCCGGTATAAGATTAGTCTTTATGGTTTGCATTTTGTATGTTGGCAGAAGTCTTAAGCTGGAGGCCCTTCCTGTCGCAACCCTCTGCATTTCTCCGGGCTTGGGACCGGCATAAGGGGTAGAGACAGTGGTTAGTGCACCCCCCCCCACCCCCACCCCCCGTCCCATGGCTGCATTAAATGAGATACTAAAATATCACCTGTAATAGATGTTTAGCTCAGCACCAGATCTCACTCTGGTTCAAATGAGCTAAAATGCTTATTCTACTAAATGTTCAATAGGGCGAACCTTCTTCACAATGCTCGGTAACAGTGTTCTGATTTGACATACCTGTGTGTGATTACAAGCATTGAAAGTGGGAAAACATGTGAAGCTGTCCTATTTTTTTCCTCCATTGAAATAAATAGCCCTGACTCACCAATGTGTACCAGCAAGTAGATACAGCAAACATATACTATATAAATATTTTAACAAAGATACGCAGGACCCCCAATTTAGACTTAATGAACACCTTTTATATTACACATAATTAAGACACTTACTAAAGCCTATCGCTATGACTTTACCCTAGTATATAGCAATCCTCCCCACTTCAAGAAAGAAAGCTGTAATAAAATGAAGGCTTTCTTTACTAGTGTCGAGTCATATCTACCAACTCTAAGAGCTATGTGTACTCCCTATTTTATCCTGGATAATGTGTCCTCAATGATATTATCCTTTCCCCGCACATGTTGTATGTCTAAATGAAATTCCTGCAAAAACAAACTCCATCTAAGCCATCTTTGATTCCTATTCTTCATTTTGCTTATGGATGTGAGTGGGTTGTGATCTGTGTGTACCATGACTGATCCTGGTACACTGCCTAAGTACACTTCAAAATGTCGCAAAGCTAACACTAAAGCGAAAGCTTCTTTCTCCACAGTGGAATAATTTGTCTGACATGGATTGAACTTCTTTGAAAAGTAGCAAACAGGATGTTCTACACCCTCCTCATCTTCCTGCAACAACACTGAACCTGCCCCAATATCATTAGCATCAACTGCCAACTTGAAAGGGGTATCTAGATCTGGAGCCTTGAGTACTGGAGAAGTGACTAATACTGCCTTGAGTTGATCAAAGGCCTGTTGACACTGACTATTCCAAGCAAAACCTGTCTTCTTGCTGAGCATATTAGTCAAGGGTGAAGCTATCCTTGCAAAAATTCTGACAATACCTGTGATAGAATCCAGCCATACCTAGAAATCTTCTAAGTTCACGCGTACTAGATGGAAATGAAAACTGAGCAATCACCTCAACCTTAGCTTACACTGGTCTAACCTGACCATGACCAAGTGTCACTGCAGATTACAATATCATCAATGTAAGCAGAACAACCCTTCAAACCTTGGATAACCTGATTAATCAGACGTTGGAACATAGCGGGAGAATTCTTCATACTGAACGACATCACTTTACATTGGAAAGGTCCATTTGGAGTGATAAACGAAGAAACCTCTTAAGCTCTTTCTGTGAATGGCACCTGCCAATATTCTTTCAGAAGGTCAAACTTACTCACGAACCTAGCTGACCCTACCTTATCAACACAATCATCTACCCTTGGAATAGGATATGAATCTGTCTTAGTGACGGAATTGACTTTTCTGTAGTCCGTGCAAAATCTGAACGCACCCTGCTCAGGTTTTGTAACCAAAATACAAGGAGAACTCCACTCGCTACTACTATATTCTATAAGATAATTTTCCAACATGTAGTCTATTTTTTTGCATCTGCTTTGCTTTCAGTTCATGAGACACACAATCTGTTCTACCAGGTACATCTGGAAACAAATGCTTGCATTGCTGGATAACGTCAATCATATCTGCCTTTTCCTCTGTGGACAAATGACCCAACTTCTCTGTTCAGTTGGGCAACGCATCTGAGTTTTCCATCTTTATGTTGCAGCCACAAACATCTTCATTACTGTCTTCACCTTCAAGTTCAGCGCAAGACTCTTCTGGCGGAACCACCATGAAAGTCATGACAGGAACAGAATCATCTTTCTCATGGTATTCGTTTAACATATTGATATGACATAGCTGTTTCCTCTTCCTCCTCACAGGGGTGTTGACAATGTAGTCAACACCATTGACTTTCCTGTCAACTACATATGGTCCATGATACTTGGTCTGTAGAGCTTGCCCTATAATGGGTAGTAGCACAATCACCTTGTCACCCTTCTTCGCTCTCTTGCTTTCTTGTCATACCAGACCTTCATTTTACCTTGTGCAGCTGCTAAATTGTCTTTAGCCACAACATACTCAAGGAGCTGGTACTCCACTTTTTCATCCAACCACTGTTCCCTCAAAGCCTTCAGTGGTCCTCTGACACTGTGTCCAAAAACTGACTCGAACGGCCTGAACCCTAAGGATTCTTGAGCAACCTCCCTGACAGCAAACCACAACAAAGGTACACCTTCATCCCAATCCTTTTGATTATCCATTCGATAAGTTGACATCATGGTCTTCAACGTCAGATGAAATCTCTCCAAGGCACCTTGACTTTTAGGATGAAAAGCACTTGACTTCACCTGCTTGATACCCAACTCATGCATCACTTGCTGAAATACTCCCAACATGAAATTTGAATTTTGATCTGACTGCAGTACCTTTGGAAGACCCACCAAAGTAAAGAATTTCACTAACGCCGTCACCACATTTGGAGCTGTTATCTTCCTTAATGGAATTGCCTCAGAAAACCTTGTAGAAACACAAATAATGGTCAGGAGGAAATGATTGCCAGCTTTACTCTGTGGAAGGGGTCCTACACAGTCTATGATCACCCTACTAAATGGTTCCTCAAACGCTGGAATAGGTCTCAGAGCCTCTGGAGCCTTTGGAATATTTTGATTTGGTTGACCAACCATCTGACAATGTACTCTGCCACATCCTTACGCCAACCTGGCCAAAATAAATGATGAAGCATACGATCACAGATTTTGTTAACCCCTAAATGACCTGCCATTGCTGAATCATGAGCCAAAGACAGAATTTCTTTCCTGTATGAAAAAGGAACAACAACCTGATCCAAAACTTTGCACTCCTCATCAGCCGTGACAGCTGGAGGCCTATACTTCCTCATCAATACACCATTTTTATGGAAGTAACAAATAGGATAAGTATCTAACTCATCCTCATGAACAGCCTTTTTGCCTAATGCAGCAACCTCAGGATCCTTATTCTGTTCTAGAATTAGCTGTTTTCTACCCCCGGAAACTTCAGTGATCTGCTCTTCACTATTCCTACCCGAAGGAACACTACCGACCTCAGGATAGACCATAAAAGTCTCAGCTAAGTTAACATCATCCTCAACTTCAGCTGACTGTTTCTTGGCCATAGCCCGAGTTACGGCACAATTAGGAAATAACTCTGGAAACTCTTATTCCAATAACACGGTATCAGATGCTCCAGGTTTCTCTGTCACCTGTGGACTAGCTGTAACCTTGCCACCAGCTAAGTCATTACCAAGTAAGAATGACTCACCCTCAACAGGAAGAGAAGGCCTAACATCAACAGCAACCATCCCAGAAACAAAGTCTGATTTTAAACGTACTCGGTGTAGAGGTACATTTACAAAACCACATTCTACCCCTGTACTAAAATGCTAGTACCAGTTGAGGTCTTCTCAGACAAAGGCAACACACCCTCTAACATCAAAGACTGAGAAGCTCCAGTGTCTCTACGGATCTTAATGGGCTGTTGACTAGAACAATCACTACTCAGTGAAACAAATCCCTCTGACACGAATGGCCTATACCCTTCATGAAGCTCCTCCTGTATGGAACATGTAACCATTGCTTTCTTCTGCTTAGGAAACCTAAGTACCTGTGCCTTACCTACAGTAAGTGCATTGGAAGCAGACTGAGATTTATTCTTCTTCTCAAGAAGTGAACATTCGGACATAATATGACCTGGTTTCTTACAATAGTAATATAGGATGCGTGAGCCTGCACTTGCTCGGGAAGTAGAGCCTGTGCCTGACTCCTTCCTAGCAGTAGACCCTCGACTTGACTGGCTGGAATCAGATACTCCTTGAACCCTATTCTGACCAAACTTATGTTTATCATAGAAATAGTTAACACCTGACTTGCAGAAAGAAGTTTTGTGTGTGAGGGCATAATCATCGGCACTGATAGCAGCTTCATGCAACTCACTAACTTTTTGTTCATCTAAATGAGTCTTGAGCTCCCCTGGCAAACACTGTTTAAATTGTTCAAAGTAGACAATAAGATGTCTGAATCTATCATAATCCTTGTCAACCTCCTTTGAAGAACACCACCCATCCAACAGTTCATCTACTTCTCTAGCAAACTCTAAATAAATTTGGTTATCCTGCTTCCTATACTGATGGAACTTCTGCCGATAAGCCTCTGGAACTAACTCATACGCCTTCAGAATGACCCATTTTACTATCTCATAATCTGCACATCTTTCCCCTTCAACACACTCTGTAACAAAACTGCCCATGACACCTTGGGCCATTTCATGCTCGCAGCTACCTTTTCAAAATCCCGAAAATACTTGTCGACATCCCTTTCCTGAAATGGTGGAACAAGCCGACCCTCCCTACTATCATTAAACTGTGTCTCAGTTGGAGCTGGTTTAGTCTTAGAACTTTCAATCTCTAGTTCCTTCATTCCAATTTGAAATTGTGCCTTTCTTTGTCTTCCCTCTCAATCTGAGCTTGCTTTTCCCTCTCCTCCCTCTCAATCTGATCTTGCCTTTCCCTCTCTTCACTCTCCCTTGCTAACTGTTGTAGTTCTTTCTCTTTCTGAATTTCTAATTCTTTTAACCTAAACTCATGCTCAAGTTTTAGTTTCCTTGGCTATATTAAACCAACTTCCTGACTAGTATATAGACAAGATTCATCTACAAGTTCCTCATCTATCAAGTATCTAACCAAAGCATTTCCTAACTTCTGATCTCCTCATTGAAGGCTTAACATGAACCCCATAATGCTTTGCTACCTATATTAACTAACTCTGTTTTCTTTAACTTCTCGATTGGCCCCAAATCAGGGTTATCTTCAAAACTCCCAACAAATGCTGCTGCATCAAACTCAATGGTTCTCATGCTGTCTTGTGTGTTGGTCAATCAGTAATTCAAACAACAATAAATTTGGAAGAGCCAATTTGGTAATTTACAAGACCCCGAGATTCAGATCATAAACACCTTCAACAATGCTTTCAGGACCTCTAACAATATTTGGGAAATATCTCAGACGAGCCCCCAATTTCTGTTTTGTAGCCTTCTTAAATTCTAAAAATGGAAAATACCAAAGAATAGCAAAAGAACCCGTACACAATTACCAAGTAAATTACCAACAAACAAGGTTGCTAACTTTAAATAATCTTTTAAATAATGAACCATAAAACAAGGTATGATACAGTTACAAAGCTGTGCACAGGTACCATTTATGATATGACTGTGGGGCATTGATCTCACCAAACTCGATTGCAAATGAATAACTGCAATTCATGCATGTACATGTCCACACAGTCATTCAGTGGATCTCCTCACGAAACACCAAGTTCTAGGATGCAGCCAACCAAAATGGACAATCCTCCAGAGATCCTTCGTGGATCCACTCTTGAGTCATCCTAACAAATGCCAGGATAGCCAAGCAAAAAGTCCTCGTCTGAGTGAAGGACAGTTGAGCCCTGGAATTTACCATGAACCCTTACAGATTTGAAATGCTGCTCCTTCTCCTCAGTCCTTGATAGCTAAATCACCAAAGAAGTGGTCCTGGTTTCCCTAACAAGTTGTTTTCTCTCTGGTACCAGCCTGAACAAGCCCAGACAAGCCCAGACATGTCTGTTCCTCTTGAGTGTTGCTGCTCCCCTCCATTGGATTGCGTAACTCCAGTCCTTTCCACTGTTTTCTAAATGATACAACACTCCCCTGTGATTGCGCAATACCCCAAAGCATTCTAAAATACCACCAGTACACGTGCACCCAGGTCTCACACTACTACTACCTTAAAGTATATGTGTCCTTAAATATATTGAAATGCAGCCTTGAGGTGGGGGCACAAACCAGTGTCTCTCCCTCACGCCGGTCCCAAGCCCGGATAAATGCAGAGGGTTGCGTCAGGAAGGGCATCCGGCGTAAAACAAATGCCAAATAAACTATGCGAATCACAAGAAAGAATCACATACCGGATCGGTCGAGGCCCGGGTTAACAACGACTGCCATCAGTGCCGTCAACCAACAGGGTGCTGATGGAAATTGGACTACTGTTGGTCGAAGACATCGAAGAAGGAGAGGCGGGAGGCGTGTCCGTTGCCAGAGAGAGAAGAGGAAAGGCATGAGTCTAGGACTGAAAATAGGGACTTTGAATATTGGAACTATGACAGGAAAAGGTAGAGAGCTGGCTGACATGATGCAGAGGAGGAAGGTGGACATACTGTGTGTTCAGGAGACCAGGTGGAAAGGTCGCAAGGCTAGAAGCATAGGAGCAGGGTTTAAGCTGTTTTATCATGGTGTGGATGGGAAGAGAAATGGAGTCGGAGTCATCTTGAAGGAGGAGTTTGCCAGGAATGTTCTAGAAGTGAAAAGAGTGTCAGACAGAGTGATGAGTCTCAAGTTAGAAATTAAAGGTGTGATGGTCAATGTTGTTAGTGCTTATGCCCCACAGACAGGATGTGGCGAGAAGAGAAGGAGAGATTCTGGAGGGAGTTAGATGAAGTGATGCAGAGTACCCCCAGAGGTGAAAGAGTGGTCATTGGGGCAGACTTCAATGGACATGTTGGTGCAGGAAACAGAGGGGACAAGGTAGTGATGGGTAGGTTTGGTATCCAGGACAGGAGCATGAGAAGGACAGATGTTGGTAGATTTTGCAAAAAGGATGGAAATGGCTGTGGTGAATACTTTCTTCCAGAAGAGAGAGGAGCATAGGGTGACTTATAAAAGTGGAGGTAGGAGCACACAGGTAGACTACATCTTGTGCAGGCGATGTAATTTAAAGGAAGTCAGTGACTGCAAAGTAGTAGCGGGTGAGAGTGTTGCCAAACAGCATAGGATGGTGGTGTGCAGGATGATGCTGATGGTGAGGAAGGTGAAGAAGGCAAAGGCAGAGCAGAAGACAAAGTGGTGGAAGTTGAAAAAGGAAGAGTGTCGTGTTGTCTTCAAGGAGGAGTTGAAACAGGCTTTGGGTCGTCAGGAAGTGCTTCCAGATGACTGGACAACTACAGCGAATGTGATCAGGGAGACAGGTAGGAGAATACTTGGTGTGTCATCTGGAAGGAAAGTAGATAAGGAGACTTGGTGGTGGAATGAGGAAGTGCAGGAGTGTGTACAAAGGAAGAGATTAGCTAAGAAGAAGTGGGACATTGAGAAAACCGAAGAGAGTAAACAGGAGTACAGGGAGACACAGCGTAAGGCAAAGGTAGCAGTGTCAAAGGCCAAACAGAGCGCGTTTGATGACTTGTATGCTCGGTTGGAAAGTAAGGAGGGAGAAAATGATTTATACAGGTTGGCACAGCAGAGAAATAGAGATGGGAAGGACGTGCAGCAAGTTAGATTGATAAAGGACAGAGAGGGAAATGTATTGACTGATGACAGAAGTGTGCTGGGAAGATGGAAAGAGTACTTTGAAGAGCTGATGAATGAGGAAAATGAGAGAGAAAAAGTAGAAGAGGTGACTTGAGGACCAGGAAGTAGCAAAGATCAGTAAGGGTGAAGTGAGGAGGGCATTGAAGAGGATGAAGAATGGAAAGGCAGTTGGTCCTGATGACATACCGGTGGAGGTATGGAAGTGTCTAGGAGAGGTAGCAGTAGATTTTCTGACAAGAACATTCAACAAGGTCTTAGAGAGTGAGAGGATGCCAGAGGAATGGAGGAGAAGTGTGCTGGTGCCCATTTTTAAGAACAAGGAGATGTGCAGAGTTGTGGCAACTACAGAGGGATAAAGTTGATGAGCCATACGATGAAGTTATGGGAAAGAATAGTGGAAGCTAGACTAAGGGCAGAAGTCAGCATTTGTGAACAACAGTTTGGTTTCATGCCCAGAAAGAGCACCACAGATGCAGTGTTTGCCTTGAGGATGTTAATGGAGAAGTACAGAGAAGGTCAGACGGAGCTGCATTGTGCCTTTGTGGATCTGGAGAAAGCATATGACAGGGTGCCGAGAGAAGAACTGTGGTATTGCATGAGGAAGTCTGGAGTGGCAGAGAAGTATGTTAGAGTGGTGCAGGGCATGTATGAGAGATGTAAGACCGTGGTGAGGTGTGCTGTCGGTGTGACAGAAGAGTTCAAGGTGGAGGTGGGACTGCACCAAGGGTCAACTCTGAGCCCCTTCTTGTTTGCTATGGTGATGGACAGGCTGACAGACGAGGTTAGACAAGATTCCCCATGGACTATGATGTTTGCAGATGACATTGTGATCTGTAGTGAGAGCAGAGAACAAGTGCAGGAAAATCTAGAGAGGTGGAGGTATGCCCTGGAAAGGAGGGGAATGAAGATTAGCCTCAGTAAGACAGAATACATGTGCATGAATGGCAAGGACCAAAGAGGAACGGTGAGATTACAGGGAGCAGAGATAAGAAAGGTGGAGGATTTTAAGTACTTAGGCTCAACAATCCAGAGCAATGGAGAGTGCGGAAAAGAGGTCAAGAAGCGTGTGCAGGCAGGTTGGAATGGTTGGAGAAAAGTGTCCGGTGTGATGTGTGATAGGAGGGTATCGGCAAAAATGAAAGGAAAAGTGTACGAGACGGTGTTGAGGCCAACGATGCTGTATGGGTTAGAAACAGTGGCCCTGGGGAAAAGACAGGAGGCAGAGTTGGAGGTAGCAGAGATGAAAATGTTGAGGTTCTCTTTGGGAGTAACGAGGATGGATAGGATTAGGAATGAGCACGTCAGAGGGACAGCACATGTAAGACGTTTTGGAGACAAAGTCAGAGAGGCTAGATTGAGATGGTTTGGACATGTACAGAGGAGGGATAGTGAGTATATTGGTAATAGGATGCTGAGGCTTGAACTACCAGGCAAAAGGCCTAGAGGAAGACCAAAGAGACGATTCATGGATGTGGTAAAGGAGGACATGAAGGTCGTTGGTGTAAGAGAAGAAGATGCAAAGGATAGGGTGAGATGGAGGCAGATGATTCGCTGTGGCGACCCCTGAAGGGAAAAGCCGAAAGGAAAAGAAGAAGTCCTTAAATATATTGAAACTATGTGTGAAACTATCAATAGCCTTGACTCACCAGTGTGTACCAGTGAGTAGATACAGCAAACATATACTATATAAGTATTTTAACAAAGATACGCAGGACCCCCAATTTAGACTTAATGAACACCTTTTATATTACACATAATTAAGACACTTATTAGCCAATTGCTATGACTCTACCCGAGTATATAACATTGAGGAAGAACAGGAAGACGACGAACTGATCTCCATGAAGAAGTATGACAAGATATTGTTAGCCGAGGGGTTTTCTCTTATTGACAAACCCTTGCAATCTTCGAGCAACAGAACCAAAATGTTGAGTGCTGTACAAAGGTTGCAAACCAAATTAATGATGCAATACATATATATATATATATATATATATATATATATATATATATGTGTGTGTGTGTGTGTGTGTGTGTGTGTGTGTGTGTGTGTGAGTGTGTATACACACAGGGATCCCTCACTTTCCGCGGTTAATTGGGACCGAGATCCACACTCAACCATCGAATTCCCGAAGACGGATCACCCCCCCCATACTGACGTATACGTACATGTGCATAATATCACTAAATACATATTCAATGATATAAATGCTGTGAAGTCAAGACCAACCCGAGGAGAAGCAAGCAGAAGACAAAAACAGATAGCTAAGCTGCGTCAAAACCTCCGCAGTGTCAAGAAATCATGGAAGAAAGCTCCAGAGTCCGAGAAGGGAGGTCTGCAAGAGCTGCACCACACTCTGCATAAGAGGCTGCTTCAACTCCGGTCAGCTGAGAGACTCCGCAAGAGGCAAAATGAGAAGAAGAAACAAAGAAAGGCATTCTTCAGCAACCCTTTCCAGTTTACCTCAGACCTACTGGGAAAACCCAAGAGTGGCAGACTCCAATGTTCTCAAGTAGAGGTTGAAAAGAGTGTAAAGCAAGCTCATAGCGACCCTGACAGAAATACACCATTAGCAGAACCCCGTATCCAAAAGAAGAGCCAGATCCAGAAACCCCCTTTGATCTCTCAGACCTGCGCTTCGAAGAAATCAAAAAGGTTGTCAAAGCTTCAAGATCAAACTCTGCTCCTGGTCCCTCCGGAATTACATACAAGATTTATAAGAATTGCCCAAAGCTTCTCAATCGTCTCTGCAAGCTTCTTCGTACAATCTGGAAAAAGAAACAGCTACCATCAGCATGGACCCTGGCAGAAGGTTGTTTTGTACCAAAGGAGCTAGATTCAAGAGGGCTGGACCAGTTCAGGGAAATCTCTCTTCTGGACGTAGAAGGAAAGATATTTTGGTCTGTAGTAGCAAAGAGAATCACCACCTTTCTCCTGATTAATCACTACATTGACACCAGCGTGCAGAAGGGAGGCATCCCAGGCCACTCAGGATGTCTAGAGCACACAGCAGCGATAAGCCAGCTGATCAAGGAGGCCAAGAAAAACAAGAGTAACTTATCAGTAGTGTGGCTGGACATTGCCAAGGCCTACCCTAGCGTACCCCATCTACTAATCGAGAAAGCACTGCAGCAGTACCATGTTCCAACAGAGGTCGTGCAGTTGGTCATGAATCATCTTACCAACATCAAGATGCGATTTACAGTGAACAACTTCACAACAGGCTGGCAGAGACTCGAGAAGGGAATTCTGGCAGGGTGTACAGTTTCAGTAATACTATTCGTTGCAGCCATGAACTTGCTCCTCAAGGCAGGAATCAGCCAGTGCAGAGGTCCCAAGGCTGACGATGGCACCAGGCACCCATCTTGCAGAGCCTTTATGGACGATGTCACTATCATGACAGAGTCACCAGCAGGAACCCGTTGGATTCTCTCAGCCCTTGAAAAGATGGTGAACTGGGCTAGAATGAAAATCAAGCCACCCAAGTCAAGGAGCCTCACTATTACCAAAGGCCAGCTTGGTTCACATGTTTTCATTATCCAAGATGAAAAGATTCCCACAATCCAGGATGAGAGCATTAAATGCCTGGGGAAATGCTTTGACCAGTCATTGGGAGACATAGAAAACAGCAGAGATGTCCAAAAAGCGCTCAAGAAGTGGCTTCAAACAATAGATGGAAGTTATCTTCAAGGCCGCTTCAAAGCATGGTGCTTCCAGTACAGTATTATCCCTAGACTGCAGTGGCCATTCCTGTTCTACAACATGGCCTTCTCTACAGTAGAGTCAATGGAATGACTGTGCAGCAGATTTCTGCGTAAGTGGCTGGGAGTTCCACCAAGCTACAGCACTGTAAATCTTTACAGCAGGTCAGCTAAGCAAGTTTGCCTCTGTCATCTGTGATTGAAGAATTTCAGACTGCAAAAGTTAGGGCCATTTCTACCCTACGTTTGTCCAAGGACACAGTAGTGCAGCAAGCAGGGGAAACAGTGAAGGCTGGTAGAAAATGGAATCCTCGCAAAGCAGTCCAAGTGGCAGAGGAGGACCTGCGTCATCAAGAGCTGGTGGGAACAGTTTGCAAAGGAAGATTAGGCCTTGGCAACTACGAGGGTAAGCGATGGAGCATAGCAGATGACCGAACAAGAAGAGATATGATTGTACAACAAACTAGAAAATAAGCGGAATACACCAGGTTTGTCAGAGCAGTGGGGTTAGGAAGCCAAGGCAGCTGGACTAAATGGGAATCAGCCATCCAGCGCCCATTCACATGGAAGGAACTGTGGAACACTGATCAAGGTCAGCTTAGCTTCCTACTACGTGCTGTGTCAGACCTGCTTCCTACACCTTCGAACTTGCGGATTTGGGGAAAAGAGGAGGACGCCTCATGCTCTCTGTGTAAAGGAAACAACTGCTCCCTGAATCAGCATGTCCTAAGGCTCTGGGAGAGGGGAGGTACCGATGGAGGCATGACACTGTCTTAAGAGAGATTGCCATAGTGGTGGACCAGCGCAGACTGGAAGTCAACCATCAAAATATCCAGGATACAGGAAAACCCATCCAATTCCTGAAAGAAGGAGAGATGAAGACCAAGCCGAGCAAGCCCGCAACTAGAGGCTCAGTCCTGTCTCCAGCCTCCGACTGGCAGCTTCTTGTGGATGTGCAGAGGAAGTTGAAATTTCCAGAAGATATAGCAGTTACTCAGGTGCGCCCAGATATGCTACTATTATCTCGAGAAATGAAAGCCATCCACATAATCGAGCTTACAGTTCCCTGGGAGGATAGACTTGACATCTCACACAAACTGAAAGCCGCAAAATACCAGGACTTGGTAGATGAAGCTTGCATGAAAGGGTGGAAAGCAAGCCTGATGCCAATAGAGGTTGGATGCAGGGGTTTTGTTGCAACATCTACAAGAAACGTCCTGCACAAGATAGGTCTTACCCCTACCGCCACAAAGAAGGTGATAAAGACCATAGCTGCTTCAGCAGAGACATGCTCAAGATGGCTGTGGATCAAGAGGAGAGAGAATTGGACCACAGTTAATTACAAGCCAGGAGAGTAGTGTGTGGATGCATGTTAGAAGACCTCTACAATCAACCAGAAGCCAGCCTGCAGGTGAAGACAGTCTTTTGTCTTTACTGCCCCACTCAGGTGAAGCGTACAGGTTTTGGGGCGAAACGCTAAAGACCCTGAGATACCTGCTGATGATGCAGACTAGGCACGAAGCAATAACAACCACAAGCTGCTGATTATAAAGACGCTAATCAAGCTTTCAGTAGCATAGCATCATGGATCGATGTTTAAAACCTACCTTATAATAACAATTAAACATTAAAAAACATACAATGTATATACAATATAAAAACACACACATACGGATGGAAGTGCATGAGAAGAACACGACACACATACATACACGCACGTGCACACACAGATGCAACAATGTGACTAGCTTTGATGGGAGATTTTGTTTTTTTTGTTGTTGTTGTTTTTTTTTTTTTTTTTGCATAATTGGCCTTATTGTTGTTGCAATTTTCTGAACTTTTCCCCATTTATTTTTTAATTTCCTTATTTTTTTAATTAAATTAATATTTATTATTATTATTTTTTTAAAAACTGCAAGCCACTGGAGCCGAATGAATTGAAGCATATATATATATATATATATATATATATATATATATATCTTTTTCGTAACACAGGAGTTTCGTCAGTTGGGGTCGCATTTTACACGTTAAACACCTGATACGTTCCAAGGCTCCCAAAACAACCCCATAAACCCTTTAAAAATGATAAAAGTACACCAATTTTGTATGAATACACACACACACACACACACACACACATACAGATACACATACATATGGTAGCACTGTGGGCCACGACCACAAGACGTGGAATTCAAAGCGCATTCCCTGCTTGACAGATCGTAGGTCCAAACTCAACTTTAACTTGATTCCTTGAGGGATCGGAATTCCAGATGCGCTCAAATGCAGCACATTTATTAAACATTTTCTGCATTAAACAACTTAAAAACAAAACTAAAAACAAACTTCTCTCTCTCTCTCTCTCTCTCTCTCTCTCTCTCTCTCTCTCTCTCTCACCACACACACACACACACACACACACACACACACACACGCACTCTCTCTCTCTCTCTCTCTCTCTCTCTCACTCTCTCTCACCACACACACACACACACACACACACACACACACACACACGTGTGTTTGCACCTGTACAGATTGGGGCTCTATCACCTTCAGTGCTTTCTTTCTTTTTCCCTGTGTGTGATATGCTGGTGCATCTGCTTGGTCCACATCCTCCACGTCTATATCAATGTCCTCCCATGAACACGTAAGTGGAACTAATGTGGTTTGTATGTCCTTCCACCTTGGCTCTTTTCCCACAGCTCTGCAACAGTGATTTAAGAGATACCAACGTTGTCTCCTTTCTATCTTAACTATTGTCGGTGTTGCAAATACCACCTTGAATGTTCCTTCACGCTGTGGCTGGCTCCAATGCTTCTTTCTGAACACTCTGCCGTGGATGTAATCTCCAGGTTCAACCTGGCACAGATGCTCTCTTTTTTACTTCCATGCCATGTAAGAGCTGCACGAGCCTGTGAATACAGAGTTCTATGTATTTGGGTTAGATGTTTCACGTAAATTGACAGCTCACCCTCCACTTGTTCCAATGCTGTGCCCTCATAGGGCCCTCATGTATAGGATACTGGCATTGGTCACCCTGTGAGCATTTAGTTTGGTGTCAGGTCAGTGATTCTGTCAGTCTGTGAATGCATTTTCATTAATTCCAATGGTAGCGCTTGCACCCAATTCAATATAGTGGTCACACAAATATTGCCAATATTTTTCTTTTAACATCCCATTTGCCTTCTCTATTTTCCCTTGAGATTCTGGGTGGTACATGCACCCTAAATGGTACATCAGGCATAAGGCCTCTGCCAAGGCTTTGATTACCTTTTCACAAGATGTGGCCGATTATCTGAGCCCAATTGGTCATGTCCTGGCATCATTTTTCTGTAGTCTTTTTGTAAGTTAGCAGTGATATTCCTACTAATTCTGGGTCTGTTTGTACACAGCAGCTTGTCGGGTGTAGGGTGTGACCGACTGGAAGTGTCACAGGTGGTGTAGAGACCGTAAACAAAGGCAAGGTAAGTGAGGAGGGCCTAGAGTCAAGTTAAAGCTAACACCGCACCTGCTCTCTTTAACCACCATTGTATTCACTAATGTGTGATCCTTGATGAACAAGATGGATGAGCTACAACTTTGGATCACAGAAAACAGGAGACTTATAAAATGTAATGTCATGACATTCACAGAAACATGGCTACACAGTGGAATACCTGGCGATGCTATTGAGCTAACCAAAACCTTGACAAAACCTTGGACCATGTTTACATTAACATCACTGGAGCCTAAACATACCCACTTAAGATAGCCTGATCACCTGTCTTTTTTTCTCACCCCCAATTACAGACCACAAATCAACCGTGTGAAGCCATCTGTGAAGCCAATCACAGTATGGCCAGCAGGGGTAGACTCCATACTCCAGGACGGTTCAATAACACAGATTGGAGTATATATTGGTGGATAATCCGGGACTGCAGCCTCATGTGTTTCTCAGAGACGTGGCTGAATGAACTCACACCGGACTCTGTGGTTTCTCTTAACGGATTTACACTCGCGCGTGCAGATCGGAGTGTAACGGAGAGCGGTAAGAAGAAAGGAGGGGGTGTGGCGGTCTATGTGAATGAACGATGGTGCCACCCGGAAAACGTGCACGTGAAGGAGCAGCTGTGCACGCGGGACCTGGAACTGCTCGCGGTGAGCGCGCGGCCATATTATCTACCGTGGGAGTTTTCACACGTGATTGTGTTTTGCGTGTACATTCCGCCCTCGGCTGATGCGGCGGCCACATGTGAGCGTCTACACAGCGCCGTTAATCAGACACAGACTCGTCACCCCCGCGCCATGATTCTGATGAGCGGGGACTTTAACCACGCCCCTCTCTCCACCTCTCTCCCGACGTTCACGCAATACGTGAAGTGCGCCACAAGAGACAATAAAACACTGGACTTACTGTATGCAAATGTGAAGGACGCTTACAGCTCCACCCCCCTCCCCCCACTGGGACGATCAGACCACAACCTGGTCTATCTGCTTCCCCAATACACACCCAGGGTGCGAAAGGAACCTGCACAGAAGAGGTCTGTGAAAGTGTGGACCGAGGAGACCAACGAGAGGCTTAGGGACTGTTTCCAGACCACAGACTGGAGCATGCTCTGTCACTCCTTTGGTGATGACATCGACGGCCTCACACACTGCATCACCGACTACATAAACTTCTGCGTGGACAGCACTGTGCCAACACGGAGGGTACGGTGCTTCTCCAACAACCACCCATGGGTCACCCCTGAGCTTAAAGTCCTCCTGAACCAGAAAAGAGGGCTTTCATCTCGGGGGACAGAGAGGAGCAGAAGAAGGTCCAGCGTGAGCTCCAGTGGAGGATCAGGAGGGCAAAGAAGAACTATGGGAAGAAGATGGAGGAGAAGCTGGCTCAGAACAACGTGCGGGACATCTGGAGAGGACTAAAGACCATGTCTGGATTTGGGCAGAGTGTCAGAGGGACAGCTGATGGTGACCAGCGCTGGGCGGATGAACTAAACTGTTACTTCAACAGGTTTGATTCCCCCCCTCCCCCTCTGCACCCCTCCCGTTCCCTCCCTCTTCACACGTCTGCAGACCAACTGACACCTCCCCTCCCCAGGCCAACTTCACTTGACTGCTACAGCCCGACAGACACATCCCCTCCCTCTGCAACTCCACCCCAGCCCCCTCTCCCTCACATCAGACCAGGTGAGGAGACAGCTGAGGCGACTAAATCAGAGGAAATCTGAAGGACCTGATGGCATCAGTCCCAGGCTGCTGAGGACCTGCGCAGACCAGCTCTGTGTGGTACTATGCTACCTGTACAACCTGAGCCTCAGCCTGGAGAAGGTTCCCGTCCTATGGAAGACCTCCTGTGTGGTTCCGGTTCCCAAAACAGCTCAAGCGAAGGAACCAGCCCACTACAGACCTGTCGCCCTGACCTCCCACCTCATTAAGACCATGGAAAGGCTCCTCCTTGAACACCTCCGCTCTATGGGGAGCCCCACCTAGACCCGCTGCAGTTTGCCTACAGGCCCAACATCGGAGTAGAAGACGCCGTCATCTACCTTCTGCAGCGGGCACTAACCCACCTGGAGATCGCCGGCAGCGCTGTGAGGGTCATGTTCTTTGACTTCTCCAGCGCCTTCAACACCATCAGGCCAGCGCATCTGCGGGGGAAGCTGGAGGACGTGGGAGTGGACGGGCATCTTGCTGCCTGGATTATTGACTACCTTACTAACCGTCCACAGTACGTGCGGCTGCGCGGCTGTAAGTCAAAGGTGGCAGTCTGCAGCACGGGGGCACAGCAGGGCACCGTCCTCTCACCCTTCCTTTTCAACATCTATACCTCGGACTTCATATATAACACAAACAGCTGCCACCTCCAGAAGTTCTCGGACGACTCCGCCATCATGGGCCATGTGTCAGAGGGGAACGAGCTGGAGTACCGGTCGGTCATCGTTGACTTCGTGGACTGGTGTGAGCGCAACCACCTGTGCTTGAACACTAGGAAGACGAAGGAGATGGTGGTCGACTTCAGGAGAAGCACTCGAACACACACACACACACACACACACACACACACACACACACACACACACACACACACACACACACACACTTACTAGTGAACATCCAGGGACAGGACATTGAGACAGTGGACAGTTTCAAGTACCTGGGTGTTCACCTTAACAATAAACTGGACTGGTCCCACAACACCAACGCCCTGTACAAGAAGGGCCAGAGTCGCCTCCACCTTCTGAGGAGACTCAGGTCCTTCGGCATATGCAGACCTCTGCTCAGGACTTTTTATGACTCTGTGGTAGCCTCTGCAATCCTCTACGCTGCCATCTGCTGGGCCCCGGGCAGCACAGAGCGGGACAGGAAGAGACTGAACAAGCTGGTCAGGAGGGCCAGCTCTGTCCTCGGCTGCCCACTGGACTCTGTGGAGGAGGTGAGTGAGAGGAGGATGGTAGCAAAGCTCACATCCATCCTGTTCAACAGCTCTCACCCACTGCACCAGACTGTAGAGGAGCTGAGCAGCTCCTTCAGTGGACGACTGAGGCATCCTCAGTGCAGGAAGGAGCGCTACCGCAGGTCGTTCATTCCCACCGCTGTCAGACTGTACAACGCCACTTTATAACTGTCTGTGAAAATACCAGTGATGTGCAATAAAAACCCCGTGCACTTTAATCAACCACATCTACCCCACTGTGACTGTGAACCATATCAACCCATCTACTCTGCCCTCAGATACATTTACACTTTAATATAGGCCAGTCTATAAAGTTGCCCCATTCTTTTCTTTTATTGTTTATTAATTTATACTATTTATGTATCTATTTATTTATTTACTTATATAATATATATGTATGTGTGTATGTTTGTACTTGTATCTATTTTTGCACCCCCTACTGATAGTACCTCAAGAGCCTGTAACAGTGAATTTCTCCATTGTGAGATTAATAAAGCTGTATCTTATCTTATCTTATCTAAACAGATAATCATGTAACCCATATAAATACATGGTTACTAATTTTATTGGAAACAACCCCTAATTTCCGAAAGCACTGTAGTTTTCCTAGTCCCCTTGAACGCATCATAAGCACATGCTGCATGCACCTAACTAAGCACAGCAGAGCGTGCTGAGGAGCAGGACACATACAGAGCACTCGAAAAGCGACACAAGTGAGTCAAACGATCAAAAATGTGTTTAAGTGAACTTTTAACAAGTTTAACTAAGTTTATGTGCTTTTCAGAGCCTTGCATGTGTTTTGTTCTCTCTCAATCAAACCGGGTGGAGAGTGGTTGTTTTCTTGGAAACTCCGGTGAGTCATTACAACATGAAGCTAGCTTAAAAACCTATGCTAACTTTTCACATGGTGAACCTATGCTAACTTTACACGTGGTGACTTTTAAAACTGTGTGCACTATTTTATGTCTTTAAAAAGCTAAAACCAGTCGGAGTACACAACAAAGATTGTGCTGTGCACAAAATGAGCCTTACATTTTATTTTTCTAAATGTTTTTGTTGAAGCACTTTTGCTAATGCACTAAAGTAGTGCAGATAAGCACTTTTGTTTTGTATTACATTCCATTCAGTGCCTTTCATGCACTTTTGTCATTTTATTTAGAAATTACTGTTAGGAAATATTTTATTCATTGTGTCTGTACTGCATGTGCAGACTGGATTTTTAGTGGATCTGGATCTGATCTTGAAGCTGGTTTCGGACACGGATGGCGAGCTAAACCCAGTGAGAACTCTTGGCGGACCCAGAAGCAGTGTGGCCAACTGCTCTCTGGATGCGAGAGTAGATCTACAGACCCAACCACTTCAAATCACAGGATCCCAGATAAGAACAAATAAAACACCTTTATCCCAAACGGATCACAATCCTGGAAAAGACCTCCCGAATTCACACAAATCGAACCTTAGAGACTCTAAGCTATTTTATTTTTATTTTTATTTTGTAAAGCGCGTTCTACAACATTGTTTGCACTGTTTCTTGTGATATTGTTAATTGTAATAAATCTGCCGGCTGTTCAACTTTAAATCTCCACAATTCATTCTACTCCTCTAGAACCTAGCATATAATCTAGCACAGCTATATCAAGCTGGTGTTACATCAAAGTGGCGAGCCAGCCAGGAGGAGTTTTGGCTACATTTTGCCTCTAAATTAATAATTTGGCATACAGTTTGGCAGTTTTATGACAGTTTTTGGACAACTTTTCCCACAAAAGAAACATGGATATCATTGAACGTGAAGGTATCAAAGTACCAAATGCTGTATTAATTAGTGGTTTTTCTGGTACTGAGACTGATGAAGAAGTTATTAAGTTTTTAGAAAAGTATGGTTCTATTACACGAACAGTGAAACTTACTAGTTCTGACCCTGACTTTAAAAATACAGCCGTAGTTGAGTTTGAGTATGGCACTGCTATTGAGTCAATTCAGGCTGAACTACCATGTCAAAGAGCAACATCTGACCCAAAGGTTGTTCACAAAATTCAGCTCTTATCCCCACTTTATAGTGATAAGTTAACAGCTGACCAAGTCTTTTCTCTTTGATTTAAAGGGAATTGCCAAAGCAAGCGGAATAGACTATGAGAAATTGTTGCTTGGTGAACTTAACAAACTTCAGGCCTCTGCTGCTGAAAGTGAAGGTATAGCTTCCACTGATGCTACTCCAGTAACTGAAACTTTAACAGGTGATTCTGTTGTGACACAAACAAATAGGGAAACTCTCACAACTACCTCAAACTCTGATATTCCCAGTTCTCCAATCAACAGCAGACCAACTCCTATTTTAAATCTCGAACACTTGAGCACCCCTGAAGTCCAGAGGGTGATTGTCGAGCACATTGTCAAAAGTGCTGACACGTCCCAAACTTATCTGAACTCTTCAAAGTTCAGGTCGTTCTCTGGAAAATTTCCGTGCCCTAATACGGACGTAGATTATGACACTTGGTGCAGTCATGTTGAGTTTTATCTTGCCGACTCTTCTGTTCCTGAAAGACAGGTAGTAAGAAAAATTATTGAAAGTCTCTTACCACCAGCCGCCAATATTGTCAAACATTTGGGTCCCTTGTCCAGCCCCAAAGACTTTCTGAGCTTGCTCGATTCTGCATACGGGAATGTAGATGATACTGATGAGCTGTTTGCGAAATTTTTGAGCACAAACCAAAATGCCGGAGAAAAACCTTCAACATACTTGCACCGGCTCCAGACTACATTAAGCAAAGTTGCTAAAGGGGGAGGCGTTACAGTTAGTGATTTTGATCGACAGCTTTTAAAACAGTTCTGTAGGGGGTGCTGGGATGATAACCTAATTGCCAGCCTCCATCTAGAACAAAAGAAATCCAGCCCACCTCCCTTTTCTGAACTTCTTTTGTTGCTGCGAACAGAGGAGGATAAACAAGCGGCTAAGTCCACTCGCATGAAGCAGCACTTAGGACTTTCAAAAGTAAAGGTACAGTCCAACCCTCTAAATGTCTATGCAGACACTGAGTTTCAAGCTGCTGCTGCAGACAATTCTAGTAAAACGTCTACCAAGAGACTGCAGAAACAAATTGCTCAACTGCAAGAACAGTTAACTTCCTTAAAAGCGTCCATGGAAAAGACAGTTGAAAAGAAACCTCAGACAAAGTCCACCAAAGTTGCAAAGAAACAACAGCGGAAAGAGACACAAACACCGAACTCACCGCCGAAAAGTGAAAGCTTTGGCAAAGGTAACAAAAAGCCTCGCCCATTGTTCTGTTTTAACTGTGGCGAGGATGGCCATATAGCCCCCTCTTGTGACATTGACCCAAACCCCAAAGCTGTTGAAAACAAAAGGCTTGGGAGGACCAATGTAACACTGATTTAAACTAGTTCCTGTTTCAGTTGAGGGACAAACTGGAACTAGTAGCGACACAAGTCCCACTCAGAAACCCCAGCCAAAACAGAGTTGTACGCTAACGAGTAAACACCATTCTAGCTTTCCCAAGGGCTTAATAGGTAAGAAGTGCACTGCTAATATAAACATAGCTGGCGTTAGCTGCAATTCTCTATTAGATTCAGGGTCGCAAGTTACGACTATTTCACACTCCTTTTACCAGCGACACCTGGTTGATTTTCCAATCCAGCCGATCAGTGACCTAGATGTTGAGGGTGCAAACGGTCAGGCGGTACCTTATCTAGGCTATGTAGAAGTTCCAGTTGGTTTTCCAAAAGAGTTTGTTGAGTCTGAGCCTCAAATTTCTACATTAGCTCTAATAGTACCTGATTTGCGCTCCAGCACAGACTTGCCAGTGTTAATTGGTACAAATGCCCTCGATGTTTTATATGAGGAACATTGTCGAGACACTCCCATTCTACCAGCTGTCTATGGCTATAGTCAGATTTTAAAAATCCTCGAGCACAGATACGAAACAAAGAGCACAGGGAAGCTTGGGCTAATGACACTGAGGGGCAACACACCTTATGTTATTCCAGCTCACGAGAAGGTCTGTCTTGAAAGCTACGCCCACTTAAGTTTGCCACTCACAGAAAAATGGGCAGTAGTAGAGCAGCCGATGTCCTCAGCCCTTCCAGGTGGAATCTTTGTTGACTGCTGTCTTATCACAGTGCCAAGTCAAAGTCCTTAGAAGCACCCTGTTTGGATAAGAAATGAAACCGATCATGACATTATGCTTCCTAGCAACTGTCCTTGCTGAACTGCATGTTGCAGACCAAGTTTTGGAAACTCAAAACCTGTCCAATACCAACTCAGCAGGTTGTTGTCACTTGTCTGCAGACTCCTCATCACCGAAGGACCAGTTGACTTTTGATTTTGAAAATTCACCTCTGCCTGAGGAGTGGAAAAGTCGCATCACACAGAGTCTGAGTGCTTACAGTGATGTCTTCGCATGCCACGATCTTGACTTTGGCCATGCCACTAGAGTTAAGCATAAAATCAAGCTTAAAGACGAAACACCCATAAAACAGAGATCGAGGCCGATTCACCCAAATGACTATGAAGCTGTTAGGAAACACCTCAAAATGCTTCTCGATGCCGGGGTAATAAGACCATCAGAATCCCCTTTCGTCCCCCATTGTTGTAGTTAAGAAAAGACGGGTGAGGTAATGCGTCTCTGTGTGGACTACCGTAAGGTTAACGTACAAACGGTTAAAGACGCTTACGCGTTACCAAATCTTGAAGAGACCTTCTCCGCTCTATCTGGGTCAAACTGGTTCTCCGTCATGGACTTAAAGTCGGGCTACTACCAGATAGAGATGGAGGAGGAAGATAAGGCCAAAACAGCGTTTGTATGCCCCCTAGGGTTTTATGAGTTCAATCGAATGCCTCAGGGAATCACAAATGCTCCCAGCACCTTTCAGAGGTTAATGGAGAGGTGCATGGGAGACATTAATCTTAAAGAGGTGCTCGTCTTCCTGGACGATTTGATTGTTTTCTCAGACTCCCTCGAGCAACATGAACAGAGGCTAAAGCATGTTTTGGACCGTCTTCGTGAATATGGCTTAAAGTTGTCCCCCCAGAAATGTCACTTTTTTTCAGACATCGGTTAAATATTTAGGCCATATTGTTTCAAGAAATGGCGTAAAAACCGATCCTGAAAAAGTAGCAGCCATTAAGACCTGGCCAGTGCCACAAAACTTGAAGCAACTCAAGTCGTTTTTCGGGTTCACCGGCTACGATCGCCGATTTGTTAACGATTATTCAAAGATAGTTCGGCCCTTAAACGACCTTACATGTGGCTACCCACCTTATCGAAAAGTCCAGAAACGAACCGACACTTCTAAGTATTTCAACCCTCGAGAACCTTTTGCCGAGAGGTGGACATCTGTCTGTCAGTCAGCCTTTGAATGCATTAAGGAGAAATTAACATCCTCTCCTGTATTGGGCTTTGCAGATCCAAAGCTCCAATATGTTCTGCATACCGACGCCAGCTCTACAGGCCTCGGTGCCGCTCTTTATCAAGAGCAAGGTGGTAAAATGCACGTCATAGTCTATGCCAGTAGGGGGCTGACACCAAGCGAAACCAGATATCCAGCTCATAAGCTAGAATTTCTAGCTCTGAAATGGTCCATTGTAGAAAAGTTTCATGATTACCTTTATGGTAATGCATTCACAGTTGTAACGGATAATAATCCGCTTACATACATTCTGACCACTGCAAAGCTTGATGCAGCTAGTTATCGCTGGTTAGCAGCGCTATCCACCTTCAACTTCCAAATCAAATACAGAGCTGGAAAGGCTAACCAGGACGCAGATGGCCTATCACGAAGGCCCCACCAAACACTAGCTGCGGATTATGTGACATTGGAAGAGGAGAACCGAATACAACAACTCACCTCACGTCTTCTCGGATCCCCTCCTCGATGTAGTGATTTATGTCCTGATACTATTGCAGCAGTATGTCACAAGCATTTTCTCAATGAGAAAACCAAAGATTCACCTCATGTCATTCTTGTTGAGTCCTTGGCTATGAATGCTGATGCAATTCCTGATGTATACAGTGATGCTGAAACATCTGGTCAAGTAACTGTTCCCTTGTTTTCTGCTCATGAGCTTAAAGAACAACAAAGATCTGACCCAAGCATCAATCATGTCATTCAGTTACTTGAAGCTGGAGCAGATGTTCCACATGACAACAGAGAAACATTTGAAATAAAACTGATGCTCTGAGAATGGAAACGTCTTGAAATGAGGGATGACCTTTTGTTCAGGAGGCGACAGTGTGACCCAGATACAACTTACCAGCTTGTACTCCCTGTCTCACTTAGACCCACTGTTCTTAAGTTACTCCACGATGACATGGGTCATATGGGGTGGGAGAGGACTCATGAACTAGTGAGGGCAAGATTTTATTGGCCTAAGATGGGTCATGACATTGAGACCAAAATAAAGAACTGTGGTCGTTGTGTTCGAAGAAAGTCCTTGCCTGAAAAGGCCGCGCCTTTAGTTAACATTAAAACCACGCGACCAATGGAATTGGTCTGCATGGACTTTCTTTTGATTGAGCCCGATAGTAAGAGTACCAAGGACGTTTTAGTCATCACAGATCATTTTACGAAATATGTGGTGGCCTTGCCCACTCGTGATCAAAAGGCAACCACTGTGGCTAAAAATCTCTGGGAAAACTTTTTGGTTCACTACGGGTTCCCCGAACGCCTCCATAGTGACCAGGGGAGGGATTTTGAGTCACATGTGATTAAGGAACTGTGTGCTATTACTGGCATCAAAAAAGTGAGAACCAGTCCTTATCACCCGAGGGGTAACCCCGTAGAGCGATTCAATCGCACCCTCCTTAGTATGTTAGGTACTCTGAAGGATGACCAAAAAGTTCATTGACGTGATTTTGTCAAGCCTCTCACACACGCCTACAACTGTTCAAAGAGTGAGGTTACTGGGTTTAGTCCTTATGAGTTGATGTTTGGCCGTAAGCCTAAGCTACCAGTTGACCTTGCCTTTGGGTTGCCCGTTACAGGGGACTCACCTGCATCCCATTCTCAGTATGTGCGCAGTCTAAAGGCTAAACTCGAAGAAAGTTACCAAATTGCCCTTGAAAACTCCAAAAAAGTTGCAGAGCGCAATAAGAGCAGATTTGATGATAAAGTCAGAGAATCCACTCTTGAAGCAGGAGATAGAGTTTTAGTCAAAAATGTCCGTTTGCGCAATAAACATAAACTTGCCGACAAATGGGAACGCATGGTGTACCGTGTTGTCAAGAAAATGGAAAATGTTCCTGTGTATGTGGTTCGACCAGAGAGAGGTGATGGTCCAAGTAGAACTCTTCACCGAGACCTTTTACTTGCGTGTGGTGACCTCTCAGACATTAAGGATGAAGTTGAGACAAGACCAAAACCTCCACGTAGACGCAAAACTCGACAAAGTCCTTCTGAACCACAGGACACAGATCTGTCAGAATCAGAGGAAGAGTATGAACCCATGCCAGGACAACCTTCAATCGAAACAGAGACATTCATTAAGATTTATGACAATAATCAAGACCAATCAAATGTACAAAACCAGACAACAAACTCAGATATTTCAAATGAACCACTCTCACTCAATAAGGATACCTCCTTGCACCCAAAAGTTTCAGTCGAGACAGACACAGACGAGATGGACAATGAACAGGAAAATCAGAATGAGGCCGAACTACTCAATGAGGAATCACATTCAGATGTCATGGAAGGAGGAGATGATGAAAACCAAATACAAGGAGGACCAGACGTTAATATTGTGGACACAGAGCAAAATGGTGATGTGATTGACCAACAAACAGAACAGACAATTGAAACAACAAATGAAACTCCCAATGTGAGAAAATCTGAAAGATTAAAGCGAGCCCCAGGACGGTTTCATTACCCTCAATTGGGTCAACCTCTGATATCTTTTGCACAAAGGTTCTTGGATAACTGTAACCAAGCCCTAGAGTCATTTAGTAGCTATGAAAACCATCAGATCTATGATGTTTAAACAAACATTTAAGTACATGACGGGACTCATGCTTATTCAAGGGGGGAGGGTGTAACCCATATAAATACATGGTTACGAATTTTATTGGAAACAACCCCTAATTTCCAACGCTCCCTGAAAGCACTATAGTTTCCTAGTCCCCTTGAACGCATCATAAGCACATGCTGCATGCACCCAGCTAAGCACAGCAGAGCGTGCAGCAGAGTGTGCTGCGGAGCAGGACACATACAGAGCACTCGAAAAGCGACACAAGTGAGTCAAACGATCAAAAATGTGTTTAAGTGAACTTTTAACAAGTTTTAACTAAGTTTATGTGCTTTTCAGAGCCTTGTATGTGTTTTGTTCTCTCTCAATCAAACCGGGTGGAGAGTGTTTGTTTTCTTGGAAACTCCAGTGAGTCATTACAATATGAAGCTCGCTTAAAAACCTATGCTAACTTTACACATGGTGAACCTATGCTAACTTTACACGTGGTGACTTTTAAAACTGTTTGCACTATTTTATGTCTTTAAAAAGCTAAAACCAGTCGGAGTACACAACAAAGATTGTGCTGTGCACAAAATGAGCCTTACATTTTATTTTTCTAAATGTTTTTGTTGAAGCACTTTTGCTAATGCACTAAAGTAGTGCAGATAAGCACTTTTGTTTTGTATTACATTCCATTCAGTGCCTTTCATGCACTTTTGTCATTTTATTTAGAAATTACTGTTAGGAAATATTTTATTCATTGTGTCTGTACTGCATGTGCAGACTGGATTTTTAGTGGATCTGGATCTGATCTTGAAGCTGGTTTCGGACACGGATGGTGAGCTAAACCCAGTGAGAACTCTTGGCGGATCCAGAAGCAGTGTGGCCAACTGCTCTCTGGATGCGAGAGTAGATCTCCAGACCCAACCACTTCAAATCACAGGATCCCAGATAAGAACAAATAAAACACCTTTATCCCAAACGGATCACAATCCTGGAAAAGACCTCCCGAATTCACACAAATCGAACCTTAGAGACTCTAAGATATTTTATTTTTATTTTTATTTTGTAAAGAGCGTTCTACAACATTGTTTGCACTGTTTCTTGTGATATTGTTAATTGTAATAAATCTGCCGGCTGTTCAACTTTAAATCTCCACAATTCATTCTACTCCTCTAGAACCTAGCATATAATCTAGCACAGCTATATCAAGCTGGTGTTACAATCACATAACCTAATCAGAAGCCATAGATGAACAGGGAAGTGCCTTCAGATCTGATGATGCAAAGGTCTACAGTTCACTCGGGGAGAACATGAAGAGGGGTATCAAAAAGGGTATGCATGACCACAAGCTGAACGTGGAGGAACACTTCGTCAATTCTGATCTAGCTGCGATTGGTCATAGTATAATTTATATCTCAGTTTATGTGACAGTTATATGCGAGTTATATTTCTTGTTGACTGAACAACCCAATACTGAGTCTAGTGTAGATAATGATAATCCATCAATCATTAAAATTAAATCATTGTGTTTAAAGTAATGTCCATGAACGTCTCAAATTTACAGGGATTTTTAAATAGATATAAAACACTTACCTTAAAGTACAGTTTTGTGCAATTAGAAGCATCTCTCAGTGACTGTGAAATCTGACAATTATAGAAAACACTTGAGGGAGCTTGTCCTCCACAGATTGTTATTTCTGTTACACACATTATTTCTGAAGAAGAATAAGGGTCTCATAAAGAGCAACATGCAACATATACAGAACATTTACACATTCATCATCATCGTCATCATCATCCTTCAAGGACACAGTAACTTCTCTGTTCATAATTCTTCTATGTGATGTTTGTATAGCAGGCCTCAAATTTTTCGAAAGTTTGCACAACCTATTTTTTTTTTTTGTTCACGGGTAAATGGTTCTGGTAACCTATAGTTCGTTCACCTATAATAATTTGTGTAACCCATCGGTTATGCAAAATGGTTGCCTGAAATTTCAAGTTCTAAAATAATCAAACATTTGGATTTTTCACAAAGACCACTATTACATGTAACTGGAACTGAGGAACAAAATAGTGATAAGTTAGCAACTATGAAAAATCTTTAATGAAGTTAAAAATTACAAATTCAATGTCATACATAAAATAAAACAATTTTACTTAATTTGACTTATTTAAAGAACTTGAAATTTAATAATATTGAAAGCAAAAAAACGCAAATATTAATACAACCAAGTCAGTCTATTCCTGATAGCATTCTGCACATCGACTACTCACTTGATATAAAATATAATGCTGCTAATACAAAATATAATATCGCAATGTCTAATTCAACTTGCTATTGCAAACAATGCAGATCAAATAGATCTGAGAAAAAAACTTAAGTACAACAAAAATAGAAATAGCACCTTAATCTAATACAATAAAACCTCAAAAACATTTTAACAACTATAGCACCAATCTGTGATGACTGTATATTACTAGATGCAGTATCGGTTGATGATGATGTAACCACGTCGCTGTCAGTATTTCTAGTTGTGTCAGCACATAAATGTTTTTTTGGCCCAGGTGAAGCCATCCGATTTAATATGCCTTGTTAAATTAACTTACAGATGATGGTATTCTGCATGAAAGTCAAGGCATACTGTCAATGCCCGACTTGATTCGCCACACTCTCTGCCTGGAATTGTCATCAGATGGTCTCCAACTTTCCTCGGATGTTTCGACCCTAAACCATGACATCCTCCAGTTGGCGGGTCAGTAATGGTGGCCAAACCACTACTCGCTTCCAGGCGTCCAGTTCAGCTCATCTCGTCGATGCCATACCCAGCATGATGCCTTCTCTGCTGCCTCAGCTAACTGCCTCACTGCGTATTTCCGTAATGATGATGTTGTTCCTAGTGCTGTCATCAACTTCCACACTGATTGTGCCGGGAACCCTCTGCACCCAATCTCAACTGGAAACAGTGACACCTTCCAACCCTTTTGTCTGCATTCTTCTATCAGATCTGCATACTTCAGTGATTTCCTCTCATTGGCTTCGTCACAGTTCTCCTCCCATGGTACAGTCAGTTCTATTGCTATAAGAGTCTTACCTGAGTTGACCACAAAACCATGTCTGGTCTCAGAGTTGTTGTAACAATGTCTGGGAAAACTAGCTTCCTCCTCAAGTGCACTCTAAGTTCCCAGTCCCTACCAGCATCGAACACCGATGGCTTCTGTCCAGCGTTGGTCCTTGCTGGGGTTTTAGCTCCTTCTTTGACAAACTGTATTGTTTCCTGCTTCTTCTTTGTTGTTCGTTTCCTGGTTCTTTCCTTCTCTACTATGTCTGCTAGCTTCTCTAATACTCTGTCATGTCTCCATCTATACCGTCCTTGCTTCAAGGCCACTGTGCATCCCGATAATATGTGAGCCATGCTTCCTCTCTTCCCACATAACTTACATGCTGGATCCTGTGCGAGTCCCCACTGAAAAAGATTTGCTGGTGAGGGTAAAGTGTCATATACTGATCTTAACAGGAAAGATATTCTGAATTGGTCCATCTTCCAGAGGTCTGACCACGTGATCTTACGTTGTGGTAGCTTCCATCTCGTCCAAGCTCCTTGCTTTCCTAGTTCTACTGCACGTGATATCCTTGCTTCCTCCACCTCTCTTCTCACTTCTTCCTGAACCATGCTTCTTTTCTCTGTCCTATCTGCCTTGTTCCATTGTTGAAAGTGTGATGTACCAATTCCTTGCCGCCCTCTACAAGTGTTAACGATCTTGTCTCTTAGCTCTAGTATACTCTCTGCCTGATCTACTGCTGCTGCTGCTGACCATTTCCTTCCAGACCTTGTCTGTACCCCTGCCTCTTGAACTTTCTGGTCTTTTGTTTTTGTGAATATATTCTACGGACTCGGCGTAATTCAGGATGCTTTTCAGAACAGCGCCCTTAATTTTACGACGTCTGGCTTTGTTTTACGGCAATCCGGCCATTTGCGGGATTACCAGTTTACGACATGCTAGGATGGTGTGCTTTCTGTGCAAACTATTGAAGTTTTATTATAGTTTTTATCTTTCCTGGAGAAGTCTACAATTTGTGCCGACTGCGAACGTCCACATGTTTTTTTATTTCTAATTTACTAGAAAATGAGTGTCCCGAGTTGTCGAAGTTTGTTTGTTGTGAACTCTGATATTAACTTCCGACGCGACCGTATTGTCGTTCAGGTGTTTTAATAAAGTGCAGACCGGTCTGCCGACAAATGCAGCCATGAGGCGGGGGGGGGGGGGCACTAACCAGTGTCTCTCCCCCTTATGCTGGTCCCAAGCCCGGATAAATGCAGAGGGTTGCGACAGGAAGGGCATCCGGCGTAAAACTTCTGCCACATAAAAAAAATGCAAATGATCAATACAGAATTCATACCGGATCGGTCGAGGCCCGGGTTAACAACGACCGCCATCAGTGCTGTCAACCAACAGGGTGCTGATGGAAATTGGACTACTGTTGGTCGAAGACGTCGAAGAAGGATAGGCGGGAGGCGTGTCCGTAGGCAGAGAGAGAAGAGGAAATGCGTGAGCCTAGGACTGAGAGTAGGGACTTTGAATGTTGGAACTATGCAAGGAAAAGATAGGGAGCTGGCTGACATGATGCAGAGGAGGAAGGTGGACATACTGTGTGTTCAGGAGACAAGGTGGAAAGGTAGAAAGGCGAGAAGCTTAGGAGCAGGGTTTAAACTGTTTTATAATGGTGTGGATGGGAAGAGAAATGGAGTAGGAGTCATCTTGAAGGAGGGGTTTGTCAGGAATGTTCTAGAAGTGAAAAGAGTGTCAGACAGAGTGATGAGTCTCAAGTTAGAAATTGAAGGCGTGATGGTCAATGTTGTTAGTGCTTATGCCCCACAGGCAGGATGTAAGCTAGAAGAGAAGGAGAGATTCTGGAGTGAGTTAGATGAAGTGATGCAGAGTACCCCCAGAGGTGAAAGAGTGGTCAATGGAGCAGACTTCAATGGACATGTTGGTGCAGGCAACAGAGGGGACGAGGAAGTGATGGGCAGGTTTGGTATCCAGGACAGGAACACAGAAGGACAGATGTTGATCGATTTTGCAAAAAGGATGGAAATGGCTGTGGTGAATACTTTCTTCAAGAAGAAACAGAAGCATAGGGTGACTTATGAAAGCGGAGGTAAAAGCACACAGGTAGACTACATCTTGTGCAGGCAATGTAATTTTAAGGAAGTCAGTGACTGCAAAGTAGTAGTGGGCGAGAGTGTTGCCAAACAGCATTGGATGGTGGTGTGCAGGATGACACTGATGGTGAGAAAGGTGAAAAAGGCAAAGGCAGAGCAGAAGACAAAGTGGTGGAAGCTGAAAAAGGAAGAGTGTCGTGTTGTCTTCAAGGAGGAGTTGAAACAGGCCTTGGGTAGTCAGGAAGTGCTTCCAGAGGACTGGACAACCACAGCCAATGTGATCAGGGAGACCGGTAGGAGAGTACTTGGTGTGTCCTCTGGAAGGAGAGTAGATAAGGAAACTTGGTGGTGGAATGAGGAAGTGCAGGAGTGTGTACAAAAGAAGAGGTTAGCCAAGAAGAAGTGGGACATTGAGAGGACCGAAGAGAGTAAACAAGAGTACAGGGAGACACAGCGTAAGGCGAAGGTAGCAGTGTCAAAGGCCAAACAGAGGGCGTATGATGACTTGTATGATAGGTTGAACAGTAAGGAGGGAGAAAATGATCTATACAGGTTAGCACAGCAGAGAAATAGAGATGGGAAAGACGTGCAGCAAGTTAGAGTGATAAAGGACAGAGAGGGAAATGTATTGACTGATGACAGAAGTGTGCTGGGAAGATGGAAAGAGTACTTTGAAGAGCTGATGAATGAGGAAAATGAGAGAGAAAAAATAATAGAAGGGGTGACCGTTGAGGAGCAGGAAGTAGCAAAGATTAGTAAGGGAGAAGTGAGGAGGGCATTGAAGAGGATGAAGAGTGGACAGGCAGTTGGCCCTGATGACATACCAGTTGAGGTATGGAAGTGTCTAGGGGAGGTAGCAATAGATTTTCTGACAAGAATATTCAACAAGGTCTTAGAAAGTGAGCAGATGCCAGAGGAATGGAGGAGAAGTGTGCTTGTGCCCATTTTTAAGAACAAGGGAGATGTACAGAGTTGTGGCAACTACAGAGGGATAAAGTTGATGAGCCATACAATGAAGCTATGGGAAAGAATAGTGGAAGCAAGACTAAGGGCAGAGGTCAGCATTTGTGAACAACAGTTTGGTTTTATGCCAAGAAAGAGCACCACAGATGCAGTGTTTGCTTTGAGGATGTTAATAGAGAAGTACAGAGAAGGTCAGAAGGAGCTGCATTGTGCCTTTGTGGATCTGGAGAAAGCATATGACAGGGTGCCGAGAGAAGAACTGTGGTATTGTATGAGGAAGTCTGGAGTGACAGAGAAGTATGTTAGAGTGGTGCAGGACATGTATGATAGCTGTAAGACAGTGGTGAGGTGTGCTGTTGGTGTGACAGAAGAGTTCAAGGTGGAGGTGGGACTGCATCAAGGGTCAGCTCTGAGCCCCTTCTTGTTTGCTATGGTGATGGACAGGCTAACAGACGAGGTTAGACAAGAATCTCCATGGACTATGATGTTTGCAGATGACATTGTGATCTGTAGTGAGAGCAGAGACCAAGTGGAGGAAAATCTAGAGAGGTGGAGGTATGCCCTGGAAAGGAGGGGATTGAAGGTTAGGCTTAGTAAGACAGAATACATGTGTGTGAACGACAAGGACCCAAGAGGAACTTTGAGGTTACAGGGGGCAGGGATAAAGAAGGTGGAGGATTTTAAGTACTTCGGCTCAACAATCCAGAGCAATGGAGAGTGTGGAAAAGAGGTGAAGAAGCGTGTGCAGGCAGGTTGGAATGGATGGTGAAAAGTGTCCGGTGTGATGTGTGATAGGAGAGTATCGGCAAGAATGAAGGGAAAAGTGTACAAGATGGTGATGAGGCCAGCAATGTTGTATGGTTTAGAGACAGTGGCCCTGGGGAAAAGACAGGAGTCAGAGTTGGAGGTAGCAGAGATGAAAATGTTGAGGTTCTCTTTGGGAGTAACGAGGATGGATAGGATCAGAAATGAGTACATCAGAGGGACAGCACATGTTAGATGTTTTGGAGACATAGTCAGAGAGGCGAGATTGAGATGGTTTGGACATGTACAGAGGAGGGATAGTGAGTATATTGGTCGTAGGATGCTGAGGTTGGAACTACCAGGCAAAATGCCCAGAGGAAGACCAAAGAGAAGATTTATGGATGCGGTGAAGGCGGACATGAAGGTCGTTGGAGTAAGAGTAGAAGATGCAGAGGATAGGGAGAGATGGAGGCAGATCATTTGCTGTGGCAAACCCTGAAGGGAACAGCCGAAAGGAAAAGAAGAAAGAAGAAGACCGGTCTGCCGACCGAACGATCAGTCGCCTGAATTTTCGAGGCTTGTATAGCATATAAATAAAAATTGTAATTATTATTTTAATTATAAAATTCTTGAGGATAATGTTTCTATTCTAATGTTTCTAACAGCATTAAACTACATTATTTTCACAATGTTATTTAAGGGTTGCCCATGGGGCAGTGGTGGTCTAGTGGATAGGGCGCAGGATCGCTGATCCTAAGGTTGGGGGTTCGAGTCCCCACAAAGGTTGTCACTGTCCCCCCAGTGCAGCTAACTGGGTTATCAAAGGCAGGCCATGTCTGTCACTGTCTATGGTGAGAGGTTCATGTAAAACAACCATTGCTGACTTTCGTAAAGAGTAGCTGCAAAGCTGTCAGAGTGTTTCTGTCCCTTGCGAAAGGGTTGTGACAGGAAGGGCAGTCGACGTAAAAACCTCTGCCAAATCAAATGTGTGAATCAAATGATTCGCTGTGGCGACTCCCGAGAAAAGGGAAAAAGCCGAAAAGAGAAAAAGAAGATTTAAGGGTTGGCCATATTTTACTCAATGGTAATGTAAAAAAATAAAATAAAAACAATTAAAGGCAATTTAAATTAGCAGCACGTCTCTCACTGTCTGTGGTGTAAGATTCATGTAGAAGAATGATTGCTGACTTCCGATGAGAGCAGGCTGCATAGCTGTCAGCGTTTTTCTGCCCTGCAATGGACTATCAAGCTTTCCAGGGTGTACTCTACCCTCGCCAAAGGTCGACTGAGATGTGCATCATGCTCCCTGCAACTCTAATTAGTATTAAGCATTTCAGAAAATTAATAGATTGGCAATTTAACTGCAGGTATATATTTTAAAACATATTATTTGTTATATATGGGTGTCTATGTGTTTCAGCATATTATAAAAACTAAAGAAAACAGTTGTGAAGCTTAGGAGCAGGGTTTAAGCTGTTTTATCATGGAGTGGATGGGAAGAGGAATGGAGTCGGAGTCATCTTGAAGGAGGAGTTTGTCACGAATGTTCTCGAAGTGAAAAGGGTGTCAGATAGGGTGACGAGTCTCAAGTTAGAAATTGGCGGTGTGATGTTCAATGTTGTTAGTGCTCATGCCCCACAGGCAGGATGTGAGTGAAAAGAGAAGGAGAGATTCTGGAGTGAGTTAGAGGAAGTGATGCAGAGTACCCCCAGAGGTGAAAGAGTGGTCATTGGTGCAGACTTCAATGGATATGTTGGTGCAAGCGACAGAGGGGACAAGGAAGTGATGGGCAGCTTTGGCATCCAGGACAGGAACACAGAAGGACAGATGTTGATATATTTTGCAAAAAGGGTGGAAATGGTGGTTATATGCTGCAGGGTGTCCACAATTTGGTGCAGAGTAGAGTCGTGTTGTTGCAAAAAGACTCCCCGGTGGGATAATGCCTGCTGGAGTTGGGCGGTCTCCGCTGGGTCCATGTTTTCTGAACCGTTTGCGCCCATCTCAGCGAACTCTTTGTGAGGGCAGAGTACACCCTGTCCAACTCACTAGGCCATCGCAGGACAGAAGCACACTGATGGCTATGCAGCTACTCTTGATGAAGGTCAGCATTTGTTCTTTTACTTGAACCGCTCACCATAGACATTGAGAGACGTGGCTGGCCTTTGATAACCCAGTTAGCTGCACTGGGGTGGACAGCGGTGACAGTGTAACAGTGGGGCTTGTGCCTCTAACCTTGGGACCAGTAATCGAGCACTTTGCCAGTCCACCACGAGCCCAGTCCACCCCACCACTGCTGCAAAAATCCAATTCAACTTTTTATTTTCAAAAATATAAATCAATATTTTATTCTCTCTTTCCCATTCACACACACACAGAGAGGGAGAGAGAGAGAGAGAGAGAGAGAGAGAGAGAGAGAGAGAGAGAGAGAGCGCAGAGGGCTCCCTCACTTGAATCTCCTTCATTTCCCACCATCATAGTTCCCATTTCCTGTACAGATTAAATAAAGCTATTTCAGACTCATTATCATTATGATCTGTTATATTCACTGGGTCGCTTCAATAAACCGCGAGAGAAGAAGCGCCTTTAATCTACTTTGGTCGGAGATTATTTTGCCCAATTCCCATCATGGCCTGAAATCTTCCAAAATAAACTGCAGAACAGTTCTCAGATCAGCCTGTAAACATGCACCACCACTGTAGTGTTTAATGTTGCCACCAGCATCACGCTTTACCATGTCACAAAATTCAGAAAATACATCAACTTAATGCTCAGTGCTGTGTGTGTGTGTGTGTGTGTGTGTGTGTGTAAGGCCCTCTTGCCTGGTACCCTGGTATCACCAAACTGCCACTGTTGTGTTTTTGAGCACGACCCTTAATCCTCAACTTCTCATAAATAAAGTTCAAATCTCGATATTTCAATATTTTTACATCATCAAATCATTCTTTGATATTATTTATGTATTACAGTATAGAATCAGTCGCTTGAATCAAGATATAAGACACAAGTGGCTGAAATGAGCTTCCTAAGCCAGGTGGCGGGGCTGTCTCTTAGAGATATTGTGAGAAGCTCAGCCATCCGGGGAGAACTTGGAGTAATATAAAGTGTTCAGAGGGGTTTTCTTTTGTATTCTAGACTTTTTTTTTCCACCAGATGCATGACTGTTTTTATTTCCATCATATCTTGGTCGTTTAATTATGAATATGAAAAAGTTTAGTTTCATAAAAGTGTCCCTGTTTTCAGATTCTCTAAAAACACCAGAGGAGTGGTTTTTCCCTCTGGAGACACAGTGGAAAGGGATTCAGTGACTCTGAGCTGTAGAAGTGATGCAAACCCTCATGTTGTCACCTGCTCCTGGTTTAAGCAGAGAGCATCTGCAGATACATTCCTAATCCCAGAACAGAATTACAGTGGGCCCTCGGAATCCAAATGCTTTAGAGACTGAAAAAATGGGAGTCCGAACAAAAAAGTTGTGACTTTTATCGTCCCGGAAACCGAATAAAAAACGGAATTCGAATTCGAGAAACGCACGAGAAAAAACGAGACTGAGAGGGAGGAAAAGTGTTTGACTCCCAGAAGTCCAGAAATTGTTGATACTATGTATTTTCTGTGGAAGTCCGGAAGTTTTTACACCCAAGCCTAGTGGCTCATCAGGCCGGTGCTTTATGTATCACCCTAATAAAGATGTCCTGAGGAAGTCCGGAAGTTGTTGATGCAGTATTAAAGCTAAATCTAGCACTAAAGCACTAAAGCTATCTAATCACGAATACCATACCACCTCCAACAACAAGTACAATTTAGAGTACCGAACAGAAAACTCACAGATTGACTTATAGGCATAACCGCCTAAACAAAGCTGAAGAGGATGTAAGTGTCAATCCACAAAGCAGCTGCCAACTTTGAAAAAGTGCGGTGCCAGAAGCTCACTGCTTCCAGAGAGAAGCGCCACAGAACTGCATCAGCAGTAATTACTAGAATGGACTTCCAATGCCCCCACTGTTCAAGACCCTGTGCCTCCAGGCTAGGACTGCAGAGTCACCTTCGCATTCATCGATGAGCCGCAAAATGCAAACATCATCATCGGATCCGATGGACAACCAACCAACCAACCAACCATGCATATATATATATATATATGTATGTATGTATGTAGGCTAAGCTAGAGCACTAAAGCTAAGCCTAACTGCTGGCAGCGCTGTGAACACCTTTAACAATGAGGTCATGAGCCACTTTCGTAAGGTTTTGAAAAGAAGGCAGAAACAAGCCACGTTAGAATGTTCGTCAAGAAAAGAACGTCATCCATGCAAAGCGGTAGCAAGAGGAAAAACACCTTTGGCTGGTTTACCTGAAGCTGTTATGGAAGGGTTTCCGATTCTCCAATTCTCTCCCTCTCTATTATTGAAGGGAAACCTCCGCTTCTCTCCCTCTCGAACATTTACGTATACCAACTGTTCACCACCACAAAGGTTAAAATTCTTATCTTGATTGTTCTTATGCTTTAACTTTTCTGTGGTTTTCATTTTAGTGCGTTATGGTCTCAGAAAAAAGTTGCGCACTGAAATGCGCATTGGAGAGGGTGGTTCTAACACACTCACCTATGAAAACAGGTTGTGCTTTATTGTTCACAGGTTTCTGGTGCTATAGTGCTCTAGTGCTTTAGTTATTGTTTCTCATGCTGTAGTGCCCTTACACTAATGCCTTCCCTGTGAAGAATAAAGCATAGATCGATACTAAATCACTGACCCTGAGGTTGGGAGTTCAAGCCGCACTTGCCACAGGTTGTCATTGCCCCCCAAGCAGCTAACTGGGTTATCAAAGTCCAGCCATGTCTATCACTGTCTGTGGTGTGAGGTTCATGTAAAAGAACCATTGCTGACCTTCGACAAAAGTAGCTGCAAAGCCGTCAGCTTGTTTCCGCCCTGCGATGGCCTGGCAAGCTGTCCAGGGTGTACTCTGCCCTTGCCTAGAGTCGGCTGGGATGGGCACCAGCCTCCTTGCGACCCTAATTAGGATTAAGTGGTTCAGGAAATGAATGAGAGAATAAATATTAATAAATAAATAAAATGTTATTTAAGAAATAAATCATAAATGATAAAGCTTTTTTTAATCTTACATTTATTTTAGGAGTCTCCCCTGACAGGTTTTGGCACAATATTATTATTAGTGCAGTGAGTGCATAACTGTCGGTGCAGTGAGTGTATTACGGTCAGTGCAATGAGTGTATAACGGTCGGTGCAGTGAGTGCATAGCGATCGGTGCAGTGAGTGTATAACGGTCGATGCAGTGAGTGCATAAATGGTCGGTGCAATGAGTGTATAATGGTCGGTGCAATAAGTGTATAATGGTCGGTGCAGTGAGTGTATTCCGGTTGGTACAGTGAATGCAAAACGGTTGGTGCAGTGAGTGTTTCATGTTCGTTAGTGAGTGTATAACGTTCGTTGCGGTAAGTGTATAATGGTCGGTGCAGTGAGTGTATTATGGTCAGTGCAGAGAGTGCATAGCGGTCGGTGCAGCGAGTGTATAACATCCATTGCAGTGGGTGTATAACGTTCGTTCCAGTGAGTGTATAACGGTATGGACTGGAGCTAATTTCAGAAGGTACTTAAACACGCCCCATGATCACTTGGTACAAAACACAACTGTTTCACTGGGCTCTGAACCTCTCTACCAGAACATTGTGGTTCACATAATTCTCTCCCAACGCCATTAAAACTCATAAAGTGCATTACACCTGAACACTGCTCTTACTAAAACGTGACCTTTTCCTCATTAAATGTGAAATGTTGGTTACTAAATCAGTTCAGTCACAGTTCTGTTCATCAAATTACTCATTAGGATCAACAGTTTAAGGGTCTCAAGCCCTGTGGGTCTGGTTCAATTAGTTGTGTATTCCAGTACAAGCTGCTCAGGTTTGACTTCCGGACAGCCGCAATTTCAGCCTGCACTATTTAGATGTGTGTGTGTGTGTGTGTGTGTGTGTGTGTGTGTGTGGGTGGAGATCTTTCTAACTTGGAAAAAGAAACCGATATTCCAACCGATAAAGAAAAATTCTGTTTTATATCAGAGGAGAGATCATGTGGGAAATCCAAATTGAACTAGTTATTTCTTCATTCATTCATTTTCTGCACCGTTTAATCCTAATTAGGGTTACAGGGAGGCTGGTGCCCATCTCAGCTGACTCTGGGTGAGGGCAGAAAACACCCTGGACAGCTCAACAGGCCATCTCAGGGCAGAAACATGCGGACGGCTATGCAGCCTAGTCTTTACGAAAGTCAGCGATGGTTGTTTTACATGAACTTCTCACCATAGACAGTGAGAGACATGGCCGGCATTTGATAACCCGGTTAGCTGCACTGGGGGAAGAAATAAATACTTTCCAAATTTTTATGTTTCTCTTTACACTTCCAAGCTACAATCCACCTTCAGGAACATGCATACATTTTTTGGTGATCTTCCTGTGCCACAGTTATCAGAGGATGTATCTCGGAATGTTGGCAGACCGATTTCCGATGCAGAGTGATAAGAGTCCTGGGCCAGATGGTTTCCCAGTTGGGTGTTGTTAGGATTTCTTTTTGGTTGTCTAGTTCTCTCTCTTGCTGGTTCTGAGAGAGAGAGAGAGCTAGTCATCTCGTAGATCGGTTAGTCTGTGTCACCCAGAGCTCTAGGGTGGCTTGCAATAAAGGGTCACATATCTATTCACAAACTCACCGAAGCTTACAGAGGTGAACAAGGTATATATACTATGGGCTGCAGTCTAGGGGGGGGGGGTACAGTGTTAAGGTTAGGGGTCATAAAACAATAAAAACCATTGTCCTGCCCCAGGTGTGAGTCCCAGGTGTGAGACCCATCCTGTCCAAGGAGTGAGCCCTGAGTTCGAAAGATAAAAGAACAATTGGCTTGACAGGACACAATAGTAGGTGCCAGAAGCTGATTACAGGAGCAGAAGGTTATTGCCTATTTGTTAAGAGTTTCTCCTGAGAAGAGGAACAACATCTGGGATACAACACTCATAAGAACACTTTTGTGTGTTTCCATAGGGAAACAAATATGAATGTATAATTAAAGGATATCAAACAAGGGGCAGTGGTGGTCTAGTGGATAGGGCGCAGGATCACTGATCCTAAGGTTGGGGGTTCGAGTCCCCACGAGTCTGTCACTGCCCCCCCAGTGCAGCGAACTGGGTTATCAAAGGCGGGCCATGTCTCTCACTGTCGATGGTGAGAGACATGTAAAAGAACCATTGCTGACTTTCGTAAAGAGTAGGCTGCAAAGCTGTCAGCGTGTTTCTGTCCCTTGCGACAAAGGGTTGTGACAGGAAGGGCATCCGACGTAAAAACCTCTGCCAAATCAAATGTGCGAATCAGATGATTCGCTGCGGCGACTCCTGAGAAAAAGGGGGAAAGCCAAAAGAAAAGTTAAAGGATATCAAACACAAAAACAGAAATGACTGCAACTGTGAAAACCCCTTCAGGTGTTTTTTAAAAGATTCTCTGGAGAGCGTATCCCTTTGCTTTTTTACATGTTCACTGTCTCTTTCTTCGGGTATTCTTCCCAAAATATTACTCTCTGCTCAAATCTCTTTGCTTTTGAAAAAGAATATGGACCTCCCATTGCTGTGGGTCCTACCATCCAATTTCACTCCTAAAAGAAAATGTCAACATTTTAGCAAAGATCCTTGCATGTCTTCTTGAGAAAATCTCACCCAATGTAATTTCAGCGAATCAGATTTTTAATCAGGAATAAGTTCTCATTCTTCAATGTTTAATATCATATATCACCCATTCAATTCACCAATTCCAGAAATAGTACCAACATAACATGTCAAGAAGGCCTTTGAAAGAGTTGAATGAGGTTATTCATTTTACAACTGTGAAAAGTTTGGTTTTAGAAATTTAAATACATTTTCCAAATACTTTCAGATAGGCCATGGCACTAGATAAGGGTGGGCACTATCACTCTGGCTCTTTGCTTGGTTATTGAGCCGTTATCTCGGAAGCTCTCCTCACTGGTCCTCGGTATTGTATGTGAGAGAGAGGCACAAAAAGTCTCTTTATGTGCTGACGACTTATACACATCAGACCCGGGTAATTCTCTCCCTCGTGTCCTTTTAATATTTTAGATTCATTCCATCATCTCTCTGGCTACAAACTTAATTTGCAATAAGGCGATTTCTTTACAATTAATGCTGCAAGTAACACATGCTCATCAAACTTCTTTGTTATGTGGCATCATAGATGTTTACAGAAAATACATAAACATTTTAGCAAAACATGCCACTAAATGTTTACCCACAATATTCAGTAACTTTAAGCTGTTTAAGATTATGCTGCCCACGTGAAAAATACAATAGAGATAAGTACACAGGAAATGTGATTGTTTATCCTCCCGAATCTGAATGTATGATGGCAATGAAGAAGGTGATCAGCAACTCCTGTGGCAGTTTAAATTTCACGAGTTGCCCCAGGAAATACCGCCTCTGCTGGGCCTTCTTCTGTACAGTGTGTGGGCTGAAGTCCACTTGATCTCCGGTCAGATTGTAGTTTCCAGAAGTCTGAAGGTGTCCATGATAGACACTGTGCTATTGAGGCTGAAGTGGGGAAGTATTGGAGGGCTTCTCTTGAAGTCCAGTGACATCTCTACAGCCCCTAGTTGGTTGAGGTCAAAGTGGTTCAAGCAACAGAGGACCAGTTGTTCCACCTCCCATCTGAAGCAAGACTTGTCCCCATCCATGATCAGATCAATGACAGTGGTGTCATCAGCAAACTTCAGGAGTTTCAATAAAGGGTCCCCTGAGGTACAGTCATTAGTGTCAAGGGAGAACAGCAGCAGGGAGAGGACACATCCCTGGAGGGCTCCAGTGCTGATGGACCAGGTGCTGAATGGGATGTGAATAATAATCAGGTTTTATTTGAAATTAGCAACTCTGCTGGTTTGCATCAACAGAAAACTTTTTTCAGGCTGAAAATATAATTTGTTATGTTCATTATTTATGACATATAAATTAGATATAGATATAAATATAGATATATAGCAGAGATATAGATTATTCTGTTTTATTTCAGTAATTTTTACGCAAGTGATATTTTTGAGATGGCATGTGAAATTCTGTGTTGCTCGATCTGAATTCCATTCTGTATGACAACCAAATCAATGTCTGTTGGACTTCATAGAAGAAAAAAATAAATTAAAATTTTGGAGTTGTCTGGTTTTCTAGGGGGCAGTGGTGGCCTGGTGGTAAAAGTGCTGCATCACTGATCCTAAAGGTCGGGGGTTCAAGCCCCACTCTCAACAGGTTGTCACTGAACCCCAGTGCAGCTAACTGGGTTATCAAAGGCCAGCCATGTCTCTCACTGTCTATGGTGAGAGGTTCATCTAAAAGAACCATTGCTGACTTTCGACAAGAGCAGCTGTGTAACCGTCAGTGTGTTTCCGCCCTGCAATGGCCTGGCCAGCTGTCCAGGTTGTTCTCTGCCCCCGCCCGGAGTCGGCTGGGATGGGTGCCAGCATTCTCGTGACCCTAATTAGGATTAAATGGTTCTGAAATGGTTTTGTAGTGAAACACAATCAAAAACCTTTTTTTTCTTATAATTTTTATTTATTTATTTCATTTTTTTAAAATTAGCCAGTCAGTTACTACATTTACATTAAATGTTACACTGTGGGGAGCCGCTGAACCGGCTCATGATATTGTACTCGAGAAATGCGCTGAGCCGTGGTCATGGCTCACCCTGGACAGCTCGCCAGGACATCGCATGGCTGTCATAAATATTGCCAATAAAAAGAAAGACTAGTAAATGTTACGGTACATTTGATTGGCTGTTGTGAGAATATATGTATAATGGAGCATGCTGCATCTGCATAGTACTGTACAGAAAAAAAACATAACAGCATCACAGTTAACACAGGATAGCCGCTTTAGAATAACTAACTTTGACCTGAAACTCACAAAGAAAACATTTTACTAAATTCAACAAAAACTGAGTTCTCTGATTTTGCAAAGGAACTCAGAATGTATAAGAGCAGACCCTGAATGGTAACACAGCCTATTTCTACATGTTCTTCTTTTACCTTGGCCTCCAGGCGAATCCCTCTTTGTTCACTGCAATCCTGGTGATCCAAGGCATGTGGAACTGGACCTGTGGTGCCAGTAACACTGTTCAGGATATGCATTAGTGAAATATGTGGAACGCTGAGCCTGGTCCAAAACATCCACTGATTTGGCCAAACCTGACATCGTTCCTCCCAGTTCTTGTGCTTGGCTCACAAGTGCTTGTTCATCACCTTTAATGTCCCACATGCTTGATAATACGACCCGCAGCTCTCTCACCACATTTGGGAAATTATCCTTTAATGCTGATGTTTGCATCCTTTTGGTCTGGAGTACATTGATATCAGTAAGAGGTCGCGGTTTTGTGGTGTGTAGAGTCCGTGACGCAGCTGTGTGTCTCTACCGACTCCAGGTACAGTGTCACCTCTATTAAATTACCTGCTGTTGTCAAAGTTCCTGCTGTTCAAATCATCAGCATCAGTTTAAAAGAGCATCATTTCTGTGGATCAGTAGCCTCGACTCCTGTTACTTGTTCTACTGTCAGTGACAGCTGAACGATTTCTGTCAAGGGCATTTCTTCCACAGGATCTCCACGAGACTGCTCAGAGAAAATATACAATTTCTGACTGTGACATGTAAATAACATATGTGAACAAATATAACACTGTTGCTGAGTTTATTTTATTAGGCTGAGGAAAATGTTAGAAAGGGTGTGTCAAGGAAAAGTGCCAGAGGCGCTCTATTTAGGCTGGAGGGTATTGGGCCGTCCAAGGGCAATGTCTCAGTCTGTGTGTAAGACGCTGAAGTGTGTATCATGCCATGAAATGCATTTCTGGGAATCTAACAAACCTGAAGTCTCATTTATCATTCCAGTATATTATGCATTGCACGTCTCTTATTCATGTGTATTATTCCTCCCTGGGTAGTCTTTCTTTTTTCAGTTTTTTCAGACTAAAGTTAGAGTTGTTCTTACTTTAATAAAATTGCCATGTGCTGCAATATTTCCTGGAACTCCAGCATGTAACACTGGGGAAGGTGGTGAATTCTATCAGATAGGAATCTTTCATGAAGAAAATTATCAGGGGAAACAGACATTCATCATCATCATCATCTTCAATTTGTTCTGGAGTCAGGTCACAGGGACAGGGGAGGGCCCTCTCCCCAACCACTTCCTCCAGCTCGTTCAGGTAACAACTAATTATTCCCAGACCAGCCGAGAGGCCTGAAGTGTATTCTGGATTTTATTGGTATATGAATGCCAAACGGATGTGCATTTCTTTCTTTCCTTTTTAACAGATTGCACACTGTAATCTTAGAACAACCTCAAAAACTCAACACTGTCAGGATACATCTGAATGAGTGAGAAAGAATTGTGGTGGTATATGTGGAAGCAAATCTCACACAAACCCTCTGCACTGACAAACAACAAATGAAGCAACAATCCACATTGGATTGTTGCGGTTAACTGAAGGTTCCTCAAGTCTGCCATCACCTCAATGTCCCTGTGTTTCCAATTTCCAACAATTAAAGCACCAAGGAAACACCTGTCAGGCCACTGTGAGGCAGAGAAGGAGGTGGATGCAAGATGAAGACAAAAAGAGGCTTTTAATAAACAAGCATATCCAAAACACAACCCAAAATCCATGTCTTCATGCAGTCAAAGATCAATCAATCGGAGAAATGAACATCTGAGGCAAGACCAAAAAATCCAGAAGGCAAAGATCAACCTCTAACCACAAACACAAATCTTAAAGTTTTAAATGTACTGGGAATGAGACCCATGATTAAAAACTGAATACTATGTGTTGATTACAGGTGAGTGACAGGTATGTTCTGTGCCATGCGATGGGAGTTTGAATAGTCATGTGACCTGTGTGCTAATAAAGTGTATTATAAGTTCTGAGTGGCAGGAAGGAAGATGTTACAACTGACTTTCATCATAAACATTCGACTGGAACACTCCTACTCTGGAAAAGACATGGACTGGAGGGTGTGTGTGTGTGTTTGTGTGTGTGTGTGTGTGTGTGTGTGTGTGTGTGTGTGTGAGAGTGAGAGAGAGAGAGAGAAAGAGAATATGTGGTGAATTTAATTCTTGTTTTCTGATCATAAATTTAAAGTGATTAAAAATATCTGAATTGGGTCTATTATAGAGAGCCAAACACCATAAATGTAAGTGTGTGTGTTATAGAGAGGCAAGAAGGAAGAAGAGCCCAAAATAAAACAGGGTGTTGTAAGCACAGTGGTGTGATCAGTGCGCTACTCATCTTCCGCGTTCTAAAGAAACTCATCACGGCTTACAAGTGCAGTACGAGTGAAGGACTGATTAAGACGCTTCCTATTCAGGAAAATACATGACAGAGTTTTTCCTCACGGATATTTCCGCTCAGTTGCCCACATTTGGCGGATCTTTAAGTGTCGGCTGTCTGAAGGTCGACGTTCCCGCGTTTTTCAGAATGTTGAGAAATATTCCAGTGGCGGCGATTCTCATGTTACTGACGGGTAAACTTTCAGCTCTTTCTGCTCTTTCGACTGTTTTCTGTGCTGTTGTGTCTCGACTGAAACTCTTCAGAGAATCTCTCCACATGTCTGTGTGTTTAGAAGCATTTTGATCAATTTCACAAAGGTTTTGTTTGCGGATGTGAAGACGTGTAGGATGTTGTCGAGTAAAAGATGAGAGCGATAGAGCGAGAATCCACCATGAATTATATTAAAAGGGCTTTGGGAGAAAGTTCACATCTGGATACTTTAATATTTTTATATCATCTAATCATTCTATAATATTCTGAATGTATTACAGTATAGAATCAGATATTATTCTCAACCTTTCTGTATCTGAGGGGTTTATTTATACAGTTACTTCTAGAAACACAGATGATGTTGTGAAGGTTTTTAAACTGAGTTCTGCTTCAGTTGTTATTTTCACACATCTATGTCAGTATATAAACATATATACAGTATACAGTAAAAATCTCCTGTACATTTAGACTTGATCACTCCGGTGTTACAGAGAGAGAGTGGTATCGAGTCCAGAACCCTGAGTCCTCAACAGAGACCCACAATACTCAGAACGAGTGTCTGTAAACACAGTGGGGTCTGACTGTGGATCTGACGGTGAGGAATGTGAGTGTGAGCGACTCTGGAGTTTATAACTTCAGATTTAAAACACACACAAGTGACTGGAGTTCATCTCACTGTTACAGGTAAGAGCACACACACACACACCAGGTTCATGACATTTAATTATAAATTTGATTTAGATTCATTCATTTTATGAACTGCTTAATCCTAATTAGGGTCACAGGGGGGCTGGTGCCCATCTTAGCCGACTCCGGGTGAGGGCAGTGTACATTCTGGACAGCTCAACAGGCCATTGCAGGGCCAACACTCACACAACCATTCATACACACACTCACACCTACATGTGATTGGGACAGCCAATTAACCTCCTGTGCTTTTTGAATGTGGGAAGAAACCAGAGTTCTCGGAGGAAACCCATACAAGCACAGAGAGAACATGTAAACTCCACACAGAAGTGCCAGAGCTGGGAGTCGAACCCAGGACGTTCTTTCTTTGAGGCAAACATGTTAATCACTACGCAACCGTCCTGCCTTGAATTAGAAATAACACTGAATTCTGTTTAATATTTGCAGAGCTGAAGGTTTCAGTATCAAACTATAATTATTACTACAAGGCTCTGCGCTGCATCACCACCTGCACCAACAACCCCACTTACATCTGGTACAGGAATGGATGGTATTTTCAAAGACAGAACGAAGCTACCACTGAATATGTCCAGATGTAGCTGCCAGGCAGCTTCTCCTGCACTGTAAAAGGATATGAGGAGTTTCTCTCTCCTGCTGTCTGTAAGAACTCAATTTAAACTTCACTCACTCTGCCATCATCTCACTGACACCTTCTGCTCCATCACTCACAGTCCTTCAGGATAAAAATGCTGCTCTGGGGGTTTCAATTTCTGTTTTATTTAATTTTATTTCTTTCAGGTGTTTTTGAGAGCTGCTGGAGTGTGACTTACTCCACCCAGACTATCTGCTCTCTGATTGGCTCATCGGTGGATATACACAGTTATTATACCTTCCCTGATTGTTTCAAGGTCACAGGCGTGTTGTGGTTTATGAAAACTCAGGTTGATGGTGGGAAATGTATTGACTGATGACAAGTGTGCTGGGAAGATGGAAAGAGTATTTTGAAGAGCAGATGAATGAGGAAAATACGAGAGAAAAAAGAGCAACACAAATGCAGTGTTTGCCTTGAGGATGTTAATAGAGAAGTACACAGAAGGTCAGAAGGAGCTGCATTGTGCCTTTGTGGATCTGGAGAGAGCATATGACAGGGTGCCAAGAGAGGAACTGTGGTATTGCATGAGAAAGTCTGGAGTGGCAAAGAAGCATGATTCAAGTGGTGCAGGACATGTATGAGAGATGTAGGACAGTGGTGAGGTGTGCTGTCGGTGAGACAGAAGAGTTCAAGGTGGAGGTAGGACTGCATCAAAGATCAGTTCTCAGCCCCTTCTTGTTTGCTATGGTGATAGACAGGCTGACAGTCGAGGTTAGACAAGAATCTCCATGGACTATGATGTTTGCAGATTACATTGTGATCTGTAGTGAGAGCAGAGAGTGCAGGAAAATCTAGAGAGGTGGAGGTATGCCCTGGAAAGGAAGGGAATGAAGGTTAGCCTCAGTAAGACAGAAGATATGTATGTGAATGACAAGGACCCAACAGGAACGGTGAGGTTACAGGAAGCAGAGATAAGGAAGGTGGAGGATTTTAAGTCCTTAGGCTCAACAATCCAGAGCAATGGAGAGTGTGGAAAAAAGGTCAAGAAGTGTGTGCAGGCTGGTTGAAATAGTTGGAGAAAAGTGTCCAGTGTGATAGGAAGGTATCGGCAAGAATCAAAGGAAGAGTGTACAACATGGTGTTGAGGCCAGCGATGTTGTATGGTTTAGAGACAGTGGCCCTGGGGAAAAGACAGGAGCAGAGCTGGAGGTAGCAGACATGAAAATGTTGAGGTTCTCTTTGGGAGTAACGAGGATAGATATGATCAGGAATGAGCACGTCAGAGAGTAAGATGTTTTGGAGACAAAGTCAGAAAGGCTAGATTGAGATGGTTTGGACATGTACAGAGGAGGTAGAGTGAGTATATTGGTAGTACGATGCTCAGGTTGGAACTACCAGGCAGAAGGCCTAGAGGAAGACCAAAGAGATGTTTCATGGATGTGGTGAAGGAGGACATGAAGGCAGTTGGTGTAAGAGAAGAAGATGCATAGGATAGAGTGATATGGAGGCAGATGATTCGCTGTGGCTACCCCTGAAGGGAAAAGCCGAAAGGAAAAGAAGGGAAGAAAAGAGAGAGATCGCTGGCTGCAGGACAAAGTCTTTGTGTCTGACTGAAAATTCCCGGCGTCACACTTTCACTGCTGGTTAAACATGCTTACTGATATGGTGAGAAATAAAGTTCCATTCATTCTGGAATTAAGTATTGCGATCTCTGGCTACAGGACAAAGCTAAGTTGCTGTCCATGTTTTACATGCTGAAATGGTTTACTATGAGCCTGGAGTACATAACATTCTTCAGAAAACACAGAGGAAATGAAACAGCCCTGCAAACTCAGGAGGTTGTAGAATTTGAATTCAAGATGACATTGTTTTACAGAGATGGACAGAGTACATTGCTTCACTCCCACTCTTTGTCCTGACATTTATATAAATGAGAAAGGAGTACGCATTTGGAGTCATGATGATCTTTGGATCTGCATACTTGTTTCAGCAGGTTTTTCTATCATGAACTACATCAAAAGTAAAAGATCGAAACTTTCACAGATGAACGCTTGCAATTCTGCATAAAAACCAAAATCGGCCTCGTGAAACACTGATATGGAGACACTGTGCAGTGAAATTCAGGAAAAATAAATCATTAATCAGGCGGAAGTAGTAATCGAATTAACTATTACTTAAAATATATATTGTTGCATCTGGAGCATATGCGTCAGTCCCAAAGATGCAGGAGACCATGTAAGAAGATTCAACGATTTTATTTTAGCACTTTGGAAAATCTAAACCACTGGGAATAAATCGATAGAAACTGGTCGAGCACGAAGCAGGATACCAGGAGTCAGCCAAGATACGAAATCACTGGGAAGGACAATCTTCTGACGGAGGGAAGCACGCCGCTGCTATTCATAGCTCACTGATTGCTGAATGGAAACAGATGCGCTCCGCTCTCTGGACTTCGCCTGCAGGTAACGGCCACGCCCCTTGCCAGCACCTGCAATGAATTAAGAGAGAGTTCACACTGCCAGCCAGTACAGACCATAACAGTACCCTTCCAAGGGGCACCACCTGGCGCTCGACCAGGCTTGTACGGAAACTGACGATAAAACTCATTTAATAAGTCAGGGTCCAGGATTAGGGAGCGAGGAATCCAGGAGCTTTCTTCGGGGCCATACCTCTCCCAGTTCAGCAGGTACTGAAAACCTCGACCCAGTCTGCGTACATCGAGGATGTGATTAACTGTGTACGCGAGGTGTCCATTAATCAGCCGGGAAGGAGGGGTGGGGCTTTCCACCACAGGCTTGATCAGGGATACATGGAATACTGGATGTACTTTGAGTGAGGATGGGAGTTTGAGTCGGACGGCACTGGGGTTTATAATTTTTTTTTAATCACATAGGGCCCAATGGACCTGGGAGACAATTTCTTGGAGTCGACTTGCAGAGGCAGGTGCCGGGAGGAGAGCCAAACTTGTTGCCCAACCATATAGGGAGGTGCCTAAGGTTCCATGACGATCAGCGATTCTCCGGTTTCGGGCCACTGTTCATTCCATGGCAGCACATGCTTCTTTCCAGACCCGGTGTGCTCCACGAAATTGCGCCTGGATGGATGGAACGGCCACTTCAACCTCCTAGCTGGGAAACAGGGGAGGTTGGAAACTGTTGATCACCATATAGGGGGACATCCCGGTGGGGGCACAGACCAGAGAGTTGTGTGCATATTCGATCCATGGGAGGTGTGTGGCCCAGGAGGCTGGGAGATGGGAGGCAACGCAGTGCAGGGAGGATCTGAAGCTTTGATTCGTTCGCTCCACCTGCCTGTCCGACTGAGGATGGTAGCCAGAGGTCAAGCTACAGGAGACTCCCAAGGTGTCGCAGAACGCCTTCCAAACACTTGATGCAAACTGGGGGCCCCGCTCTGAAACAACGTCCTGGGGATGCCATGGAGGCAAAAGAATGTTGGACCAGGAGACCAGCTGTGTCCATCGCTGAGTGGAGTTTGGGTAGGGCGACAAAGTGAACCGCCTTGGAAAACCGGTCCACTGACGTCCGGATGACTGTGTTGCCTTCGGACAGGGTTAACTCTGTCATAAAGTCCACTGCAATGTGCGACCAGGGATGATGAGGAACGGGGAAGGATTGGAGGAGGCCCGTGGGTGCACGATGGGAGAACTTGCTCCAGGCACAGGTGGCACAAGCTCCCACAAACTCCCTGGTGTCGGCTGCTATTGTTGGCCACCAGAAGCATTATTGGAGAAGGAAGAGAGTTCGGTGGGCTCTGGGGTGGCAGGCTAATTTTGATGAGTGAGCCCACTGGGGCACTGGGGTTCTGGCCGGCGGAGGGATGCATAGTCAACCTTGGGGGCACCCGACGGGCTCTGGTTGCCTCTGATGGGCGTTCTGAACTAGCCGTTCATCCCATTGAGCTTCTCCAAGTATACAGGAGGCCAGCAGAATGGTCCCCTTGGTGGTCTCTTCTCCCGAGGAGAACTGCCTGGAGAGAGCGTCTGGCTTTGTATTCCGGGAGCCGGGTTGGTAGGTTAGTGTGAAGTCAAATCCTCCTAAGTAGAGCGACCATCGTGCCTGACGAGAGTTCAACCTCTTGGCTGTATGGAGGGAAGATAGGTTTTTATGGTCGGTCCAGACCAGGAAGGGGTGCGCTGCCCATTCCAGCCAGTGCCTCCACTCCTGGAGCACCAAGATCACCACCAGCAGCTCATCATTTCCAACATCATAGTTCTGTTCCTCCGGGGACAAGCAATGGGAGAAGGCGGCGCATGGGTGTAGCTTCTGGTCTGTGGGAGGCTGTTGGGAGAGGACTGACCCCACCCTCAAGTCTGAGGCGTCGACTTCCACCACAAACTGCAGCAAGGGGTCCAGGTGGATCAGTATGGGCGCAATGACGAATTTGACCTTTAGCCTGTCACACGCCGCCTGGGCACTTGGGGACCACTGGAACAGTGTTTTGGGTGATGTCAACTGTGTGAGGGGGCTGCTAGGCGGCTGTAGTCTCGCACAAACCGGCGATAGAAGTTTACGAATCTCAGGAACCTCTGCAGCTGTTTCTGTGTCCCCAGAGTCGGCCACTCCGCCACTGCCTTCACCTTCGCCCCATCGGGTCTTATCTGACCCTTCTACACGATGAACACCAGGAAAGAGACTGAAGGGATATGAAATTTGCATTTCTCCACTTTGACGAAGAATCTGTTCTCTAAAGCCTTTTAACACCATCCTCAGATGATGGGGATGCTCGTCATAGTCTTTAGAGAAGATCAGGATGTCGTCTAGGTACACGAATACAAAGCGGTTCAGCATGTCCCCAAGTACATCGTTAACCAGGGCTTGGAAAACTACTGGGGCGTTGGTTAGACCGAATGGCACGACCAGATATTCGAAGTGACCCAAGGGTGTGTTGAAGGCTGTCTTCCACTCGTCTCTCTTCCGAATCCGGACTAAGTGGTCGGCATTTCTCAGGTCCAGCTTAGAAAAGATGGTTGCATCGTGGAGAGGGGTGAAAGCCGAATCTATTAGAGGGAGAGGGTACTTGTTCTTGATGGTGATATGGTTCAGGCCCGTGTAATTGATGCAAGGTCTCAGGGTTTTGTTTTTCTCTTCTAAGAAGAAGAACCCAACACCAACCGGGCATGATGAGGGCCAAATGAGACCTGTAGTAAGCGACTCGTTAATATATGCCTCCATGGCATCTTTCTCTGGCTTCGTACAGTCACTGAGAAAGAAGCATGGAACCTGGGAGTAGATCGATGGTATAGTCGTACGGTCGATGAGGAGGCAAGGAGTGAGCCTGGTCCTTGCTGAAGAGCTCTTTCAGATCATGGTCTTCTTTCAGCACACCAGCTCAGTCCAGATCCTCCAGGTCGACCTGGGTTTGTGAAGCTTGGGAGGGTATGGCCGCCATTAAGCAGTGTTGCAGACAGTAATCACTCCAGCTGTATCCGGTGAGGGTGCGCCAGTCGATGTGGGGCTTGTGGGTCTCCAACTATAGCCACCCCAACACCAGGGGAGAGAGAGAGGGGCAGAGAGAACAAACGGCTCCAAATATTCCTGGTGGTTCCTGAACAGACTGAGCTTATGGATTGGTCACACAGCATTTTACGGCTGAATCACAGCCAAAACCCATCCAAAAATGGTTTCCCAGAGGTGTTGTTCATGTTGATGTCGAGTTTAAGACATGCTACAGTCGATTTTTAGACATGGCAGGATGTGGGCAAAATTTGAATGGCGCTGGACATGGAAAAAAGTTTTGAGCTGCTCAAAATTTTAGACCGCGGGCAACCACGTGGTAAAGACGTGCTAAAGACGTGCAACACACTGAAACACACGTAATAACCCATGTTCTGGAAGTGATAAAAACTTGGGGAGATGATAAGAGCAAATGTTTAGAGGTCTGTCACGGTCTGTCATGGTCAGAGCACGGCCATTGGGCGGGTGTTACATGTTGGTATCACGAGAAATAGCGGCTTATCACTGACAAATGGATACGAATGATCACTTCCCTTTTGCCAGGCGATCGAAAACCTTCTTTATTTCTCACAAGAACTGGTGAAAATCGGAGCATAATTCCGGGGTATGGGTGGCGACTGCTAGCATCCAGGTCGAGGCTTGCTCCATGGGTTTTTATGGGTCTTAATGAAGGCGGTCTTAGTGTTATCCGTGGTTTATGTGAGCGGTTGCTGGCTGAAGACGAGCGAACACTGATGGAGGAATTGTGTCAGGGGCGAACCGTGCCCGAATACCTGGCTGGCGTCGGGAATGAGTGGTTCACGGGGAGTGTAGATGGTGCTGGCGCTGCTGTCAAAGCAGAGAGTGAAGGGTGAGTGGGCTGGGTGGCGGTCTCCGCTGGGTCCATGTTTCTGGTCAGAAGACTCTGTTGCGCCTGGAGCATATGCTTCGGACCCAAAGATGCAGGAGACCGTGGAAGAAGATTCAACGATTTTATTTTAGCACTTTGGAAAATCTAAATCACTGGAAATAATAAATGGATGGAAACTGGTCGAGAACAAAACAGGATACCAGGAGTCAGAGAGGTAGCCAAGAAACGGAATCACTGGGAAGGCCAATCTTTTGACGGCGGAGGGAAGCGCGGTGCTCTTATTTATCACTCGTTGATTGCTGATTGCTGAATGGAAACAGGTGCGCTCTCTAGACTTCGCCTGCAGGTAACAGCCACGCCCCTCACCAGCACCTGCAATGATTAAGGAGAGAGTTAACGCCGCCAGCCAGCACAGACCATTTTATATATATTTGATTTCTATGCTCAGGGTGTTTCTGTGTGGACTCTGCATGTTCTCCCCATGCTTGCGTGGGTTTTCTCCGGGTGCTAAGATTTCCGTCCACTCTTCAAAAACAATATCGGTTCCAAATCACCCGTAGATGTGGGTGAGAGTGTAAATGGCTGTCTGAGTTTTCAACTGCAAAGGCCTGGTGAGCTGTTCAGGGTGAACACCACCCTCACCCGGAGTCTGCTAATATGGGCACCAGCCTCCCCAGGACCCTAATTAGGATTAAGTTGTGGAATGTTTTTAATTATCCATAGATAGATAGATAGATGGGTAGATGGATAGATAGATCGATCGATCCCACTGGGAATTTAAAGTTTGCAGCAGCTCAGTACTATCACAGTAGAATCATAAAAAACAGGAAAATAAATCTTTCATTACTGAACTGTGGTTCTATATTTCTATGGTTTATGTCTCGGTTTTCCCGCTGAATTTCCTACATCATTTCCTGAGGTCATATTGAATAGAAAAAAAGACACAAGGTAATGTCCTGAAAATAGTAAAAAAAAAAAAACATTGTTGTTTTAGAATTTATAATAAACACCATCACATAGATCTGGGTGTGGTGGTTAGGTTATTGGAAAGCCTCTGGCCGTTGAATTGTGTTTTATCTACTTAAAGGTCGCAGATTTTCTTAAACAAATTATCTACTGGACATCTCGGTTTGCTTTGGAAATCTCTTCCTTTTGGCTTTGACTTGCAAAATAATCAGGAATATTTGCAGCATACAGTGTTGAGTCCAAGGTTTTGTAGGTTTAAGGGTGCAGATGATATTTCTTTGGGCTTTTTAATAGATAGATGGATAGATGGATAGATGGATGGATGGATAGATAGATAGATGGATAGATAGATGGATGGATCGATCGATCCCACTGGGAATTTAAAGTTTGCAGCAGCTCAGTACTATCACAGTAGAATCATAAAAAACAGGAAAATAAATCTTTCATTACTGAACTGTGGTTCTATATTTCTAATGTTTATGTCTCTGTTTTCCTGCTGAATTTCCAACATCATTTCCTGAGGTCATCTTGAAAGTAAAAAAGACACAAAATAATGTCCTGAAAATAGTAAAAAAAAAAAAAAAAAAAAAAAAAACATCGTTGTTTAGAATTTATAATAAACACCATCACATAGATCTGGGTGTGGTGGTTAGGTTATTGGAAAGCCTCTGGCCGTTGAATTGTGTTTTATCTACTTAAAGGTCGCAGATTTTCTTAAACAAATTATCTACTGGACATCTCGGTTTGCTTTGGAAATCTCTTCCTTTTGGCTTTGACTTGCAAAAATAATCAGGAATATTTGCAGCATACAGTGTTGAGTCCAAAGAAGAGATTTATGGATGTGGTGAAGGAAGACATGAAGGTCGTTGGAGTCAGAAAAGAAGATGCGGAGGACAGGGTGAGGTGGAGGCGGATGATTTGCTGTGGCGACCCCTGAAGGTAGCAGCCGAAAGTAAAAGAAGAAGAAGTGTTGAGTCCAAGGTTTTGTAGGTTTAAGGGTGCAGATGATATTTCTTTGTACTTTTTAATAGATAGATAGACAGATAGATCCCACTGGGAATTTAAAGTTTGCAGCAGCTCAGTACTATCACAGTAGAATCGTTAAAAAAAAAAACAGGGAAATAAATATTTCATTTCTGAACTGTGGTTCTATATTTCTATGGTTTATGTCCTGGATACCATAGTTGCCCATCACTTTCTTGTCCCCTCTGTTGCTTCCTCACGAATACATTCGTCCTTTCTGTGAATGTTCCGTGAATTATCCAAAGGTCTTCCTTTGATGTCCACATTGGTTCCAAAGGTGATCTGAGCGCTTTTACACATTTATTCCGACATTGTACCACGGTCTTTCCGGAATCTTTCCGCACGTTCCGTGATAGTGCCGAAGATGTTCCGAAGGTGCAATTTTCCATAGGTTTTTGACTTATTTTCCATGTAAAAATGTCGAGGCTCCTCCGTAGAGTGCGTTCCGCGCCTTTCCGCTATGATCCTTGAATTCTGCGCTCCAATGAAATGGAGGTATTTTGGTATTGCAATATCTATCATTATATTTATGAGGATCATGTGAGAATTGTTGTGAATGTTTCATGTGAATGAATTAATTTAAGTAAAGTTCATATACATATATATATATATATATATATATATATATATATATATATATATATATATATATATATATACATATATATATATATATATATATATATATATATATATATATATATAATTCTCTTTGTTTTTTTTTCTCTCTTCACTTGAAACAAGACTTTAGAAAAGGATTCAACAAAGCATAAGGTGAGAAAAAGTATTTAATTTGTTATTCACTCACTGTGCTCTGCATGCCAAACATCATCTTTATGAACAGTTGGGGAGTGGAACTGTTTTTGCTTTTTTTTTTTTTTTTTTTTTTTTTTCCCAATGACATTTTTTTACAGTTAGTGGCATGTCTCACTTTGTGCTTTTTTCTTCGATAATTTCGCATTCCCCTTACACCTGACATTAAAGCCTGGGCTTTCCTATCTAAACTTTTCTCTCCTGCCAATTCGATGAATAAGCATATAAAGTAAATACAGTGGGTCGACTGTGGAAACGATGCCGCCATATGTCTCCAGATGTTTATCCTTATGGTAACAATGCATATGTTCAGATAGCACACTTTGATCCTGGATCAGAATGTACCCCTTTCCCCCACCCCCACGTCTTTAGTCAGGGAAGACTTGGTCCTCCTCTGAAACGTGTTCTGTTCTCCTGATGAGCTGGTTACTGTGTAATTGTGTATTTGTGGGGAGGAATGAACTGAGGATTTTTTTTTTTTTTTTTAGATCTTCAATGACTCTGTTCATGGTCATATCCAGATGCATCCTCTGCTGGTAAAAATCATTGACACACCAGAGTTTCAGCGCCTGAAGAAAATAAAGCAATTGGGAGGAGGCTATTCTGTCTTTCCTGGAGCTTCTCACAATCGCTTTGAGCATTCTATCGGGTAAAAATATTTTATACACTCATGCAATAACAAAAAACTGTGCTAAGTATAGTGGTAGCTGATATTGGGACAAACAAACTATTATTAAAACAATTACAACAGCAACTCCTACTACTACTACTACTACTACTACTACTACTACTAATAATAATAATAATCATAATAATAATAATAATAATAGTAATAATAACAATGATGATGATGATGATGATGACGATGATGATACAAACAGTGCAGCAAACTAGGTTAACACCGGCCGTGTCTCTCACTGTCTATGGTGGGAGGTTGATGGAAAAGAACCATTGCGGACTTTTGTCAAACAGAGCTGCATAGTAGTCAGCGTGTTCCTGCCCTGTGATGGCCTGGCGAGCTGTCCAGGGTGTGCTCTGCCCTCGCCCTGAGTCATCTGGGATGGGTGCCAGCCTCTTCGCAACCCTAATTAGGACGAAGCAGTTCATGAATGAATTAATCACGAATAATTACCGTGGTATAATGTTCTTGGTTCAAGGAACATGATTAGTGAAGATGTTTTTCCCAGTCCACTATCTGGGTTATCAAAGGCTGGCCATGTTTCTCACTGTCTATGGTGAGAGGTTCATGTAAATGAACCATTATTGACTTTTGTAAAGAGGAGCTGCATAGCGGTCAGCATGTTTCTGTCTCTTCCTAAAGGGTTGTGTCAGGAAGGGCGTCCGGCGTGAAAACCTATGCCAAATCAAACATGCAAATCAGATGATCCGCTGTGGTGACCCCTGAAAAAAAAAGGGAAAAGCCGAAAAGAAGAAGAAGATGTTTCTGTGTGAAGGTTGCATGTTCATGTTGCATGTTGTATGGGTTTTCCCCTTGTACTCCAGTTTCCTCACACAAACTAAAGTCATGCACATTAGGCTAATTGTATTTTCGCAATTGTCCCTAGGTGTGAGGGCGAGTGTGAATGGTTGTGTATGTTTTAGCATTTCTGTGATCTGGCGAGATGTTCAGGGTGTATCTCATCTTTGCCAAAAGTTGGTTGGAATGGGGTCCAGCCTCCCCATGATCCTAATAAAGGATAAAGTGGTTTGGAAAATGAAATTAATAAAATGAAAAGAATGGTTCGGTCCTTCAGCAGGTATTAATTGTGTGTTTTGCTTTTATTAACAGTGTTGCTTATCTGGCAGGGGAATTTGTACAAGCACTGAGTGATCATGGGGCGAGTATAAGTGTTAAAGATAAGCTGTGTGTTCAGATTGCAGGACTGTGTCATGACCTCGGTGAGTTAATCACCGTGTATTATACACACACACACGCGCGCGCGCGCGCACACACACACACACACACACACACACACACACACACACACACACACACACACAAAGCACATATAAACAGGAGTACACTTATATTCACATGAATCTCATTCCAATTTTGGGTGCCCAGTCCCCCACACAAACATTTATATTTTATTCTCTCAGCCGAGCCTGCTTGAACACCTTTCCTGGCAGTAAACAGGAAACAGTCATTTCTTATATAATTTAAAGTGTCATTGGTGTAAACAAAAAAGAGTCTAAAAGGCTGTCTCGGGACATGGCAGTCAAAGGAGTCTACAAATATTTAATCATTCATTCATTCATTCATTTTCTTTAACCATTTAATCCTAATTTGGGTAGCGGGGAAACTGGAGCCCATCTCGGTCAACTCCAGGCAAGGGCAGAGTACACATTGGAGAGCCAGCCAGGCCATTGAAGGGCAGAAACATGCTGACGTCTATGCAGCTTGTCTTGTTGAAAGTCAACAATGGTTCGTTCACATGAAGCTCCACAAAAGACAGTGAGAGACATGGCCGGCCTTTGATGACCCAGTTAGCACACTGGGGGTACAAATATTTATTGATTCTTAACCACTTAATTCTACTATGGTCAAGAAGAAGCTGGAGCCTATCTCAGTCAACTCTGTGCAAAGACAGTGTACATCCTGAACAGCTTCCTAGACCATTGCAGAGTAAGATACACCCAAGCATTCACTCTCACACCGGGGGCAATTTAAAAAGCCAATGAACTGAATGTTCATGTCTTTGGAGTGTATTTATAAATTTGGAGTTTAAATATAAATTTTCTGTTTGACCTTCATCGATATATAAAGAAGAATGACTTCTAATTATTATTTAAACTCATCTTTATTAATGTATTTATTTATTTTAGGTCATGGCCCATTTTTGCATTCATTTGCTGATTTCATGGAAAAGATAAAACCAGAAGCAAAATGAACGGTAAATATTTAAAAAATTATAAAAATGTAAAATTGAACATCATATATATATATATACATATACACCTTTCTTTCTGTCGGCTTTTTCCCATTCGCCACAGCGAATCATCTGATTTACACATTTGATTTGGCAGAGGTTTTTACGTTGGATGCCGTTCCTGTCACAACCCTTTTAGCAAGGGACAGAAACACGTTGATAGCTTTGCAGCTACTCTTTACGAAAGTCAGCAATGCTTCTTTTACATGAACTTCTCACCATAGACAGTGAGAGACATGGCCCGCCTTTGATCACCCAGTTTGCTGCACTGGGGGGGGGGGGGGGGGTAAGTGACAACCTTGTGGGGACTCGAACCCCCAACATTAAGATCAGCGATCCTGCACCTGATCCACTAGACCAGGGCTCGGCAACCTTTGCCATTCAAAGAGCCATTTGGACCCGTTTTCCACAGTAAAGAAAACACTGGGAGCCACAAATCCTTTTTTGACATTTAAAATCAAATAACACTGCACAGAATGTTTCCCCTCTTTTTCCTTCATGTTAATGTAAAACAACAATATGCTGCATTGATTTAAACGACTGCAGAGACAATTAAATTACAATTCTGCTTGCAACAAAAACATTTAGATTAAAAAAAATCACCAGCCTCCCGCGATCCCAATTAGGATTAAACAAAATTTATTTATTCAGAAAATGAATGAATGTGTCAGAGTCCTTGTATTTTTATAAATAATAATAATAATTAAAAAAAAACAGAAAAGTATATGAAGATTTATTTTAAGGAGTCTGCTCAACATTTTTTTTTAAATAATATTAATGCTTAATGCGGCACTGACCGACCCATTCTCAGACTGAAGACTGAACCACACCCAGTCTTTTATTTTGTCATTGTGAGGACAGTTATTTAATTCGGAGATTGCTGTGTATAAACAAATCTCATCCGGCGCCTCTTACTTCAGCTGTGATTTCCGTTCCTGGATTACAAACCCGGCGGCAGAAAAAAATCTCTCGCTCGCCGCGCTGCTGCTTGCCATGAGCTCTTTGATATTTCTTTGGTGTGGGCGGGGCTACTTTGTGTGTGTTCTTGTGTTCTTGTGGACACACACAACATCACCCCGCCCACACCAAATAAATATCCGCCCACACCCGTGACTCTTAATTTTCATCTATGTAATTTTTAACCCTAAAAGAGCATTGGAAGGGTACCCAGATCATTCGGGTGAAAAAACCTAGATTGGACATGACTGTTTCAATTCTGAAGTGGAGCCATCTTGGTGAGATCACATTACGGTTTAGGACTTAAAGCAAGGTGAAGGTACTCAGAAATGAGTACATCAGAAATGAGTACATCAGAGGGACAGCCCATGTAAGATGTTTTGGAGACAAAGTCAGAGAGGCTAGATTGAGATGGTTTGGACATGTACAGAGGAGGGATAGTGAGTATATTGGCAGTAGGATGCTGAGGTTGGAACTACCAGGCAGAAGGCCTCGAGGAAGACCAAAGAAGAGATTTATGGATGTGGTGAAGGAAGACATGAAGGTCGTTGGAGTCAGAAAAGAAGATGCAGAGGACAGGGTGAGATGGAGGTGGATGATTTGCTGTGGCGACCCCTGAAGGGAGCAGCCGAAAGAAGAAGAAGAAGATCTCACCAAGATGGCTCAACTTCAGAATTGAAACAGTAACGTGCAATCTATTTTTTTTCTTTTCTTTTGATGACCAATGATTGGTGAAAACAGGTGGAAGGTGTGGCTATTGTTTGTTTGAAGTGAAAACCTGCACCCACACCGGCCCTTTGCCGTGTGAGTAAATGTGAGTGTGCCATGTGAGTAAATAAGCAGCTTGTGGTGCAGCCGTCGGCCACCGTAAACTACAACATTATTTTGAAAAGACATGGAGCTGCACCAGGTGAAAGAGCCACGGGTTGTCGACCCCGTGTGCATTACTGTAACGGCGATGAAATAAAACGTGAGAACCAATTTCATGTACACTACTCTGTTCTTTCTTGTTTCTTTCTTCTGTTTGTATGGCGCAGCATGAAGCAGCGTCAGTCAAAATGTTTGAACAGCTGATCACCAGGAAGATTTCCAAGGACAATCAAACTGTGCTGGAAGTCATGAGAAAAGAGTATGGATTTGATAACAAAGACATTGTGTTTATCGAGGAGCTCATCTATGGAAAAATCCACCTTCTCAACGATTTAAAGTACTGCCTTCTCCACCTGAAAAAGACACGGAGCCTTCTCCATCTGCAAACAATGCAGAGACCTCTCCATATGTTGTAAACAACAACAACAACGATAATAATAATAATGATGATGAATTTGCACATAGTATGATATGAGGTATGATGTTTATATATATATATATATATATATATATATATATATATATATATATTTTTTTTTTTTTTTTTTTTTAAATTGCAGCACAACTACAAAGGAAGGGGCAAAGAAAACTCGTACCTATATGAGATTGTAGCCAATAAACGCACAGGGATTGATGTGGATAAAATGGATTATTTCAGTCGGTGAGTTCTGAAGTTCTGGGGCAGTGGTGGTCTAGTGGTATAGGGTGCTGGATTGCTGATCCAAAGGTTGGGGGTTTGAGTCCCACTCTCCACAAGGTTGTCACTGTCCCCCCCCAGTGCAGCTAACTGGGTTATCAAAGGCGAGCCATGTCTCTCACTGTCTATGGTGAGAGGCATGTAAAAGAACCATTGCTGACACTCGTAAAGAGTAGCTGCAAAGCCGTCAGCGTGTTTCTGTCCCTTGCTAAAAGGGTTGTGACAGGAAGGACATCCGACGTAAAAACCTCTGCCAAATCAAAATGTGCGAATGAAGATGATTCGCTGTGGCGACTCCCGAGTAAAAGGGAAAAAGCTGAAAGGAAGACAGACAGTTATGAAGTTCTGCCTTGTGGTTACTCATCTTATTTTGCTTTATACTATGCACAATTTTCCAATGACAAAATGGGCATAGAACTAATTGATTTCCTTGAAATATTGACATTTTTTGTTGCTTTGCAGTGTGCACACACACACACACACACACACACACACACACACACACACACACACACAAAGAGAGAGAGGGGGGGTGGATTTTCCCACCTGTATGTGCTCACAGTGTAACATATAACAGGCATGATATCAACAGTTAGGAATAAAATAAATAAATAAATACTGACTGAGAAGCATGTGCTTGCGGGAGTTTGATCGGGGGTTCCTTGCCGCCTATATAGATTTTCACAAGGCGTTCGACTCAGTGGATAGGGAGGCCCTCTGGGGCATACTTCGTCTACGTGGGATCCCGTCGGCTTTGGTCCGGCTGATATCGTAGCTGTATTCTGGGACAGAGAGTGCTGTGAGGTGTGGGGGCTCCACCTCTGACTTCTTTTCGGTCGAGACCGGAGTGAGAGTGAGGCAGGGGTGTGTTCTGGCCCCCACTCTCTTCAGTACCACAATGGACTGGATCATGGCGGCGGTATCGGGTGGATCGGCCTGCGGTGAGGTTCGGTTACTGATCTGGACTTTGCCGATGACGCAGTGATCTTCGTGGAAACGGTGGATGTCCTGACGGAGACTCTCTCTTCATTGGGTGAGGAGGCGGAACCGCTTGGTTTGCGAGTCTCCTGGATCAAAACCAAGATCCAGGCTTTCGGTGACCTCTTGGATGCTGCTGTTGACTCGATCGCTGTGGGTCGTGAAAGAGTAGAGATGGTGGAGTCTTTCACTTACTTTGGCAGCGTGGTCCATCGTTCCACTGATTGCAGGGCTGAGATCAATCGTCGACTTGGTCTAGCCTATGGGGCGATGGACTCACTGGACAGGACTGTGTGGCGGTCGAGGTATATGAGCAGGTGGATGAAAGTCCGAGTCTTTCACTCCCTTGTGCTCCCTGTCTTGCTCTACTCAAGTGAGACATGGACGCTCATGGTTGAGCTTGGACGACGACTGGACTCCTTTGTTACGACTTCCCTTCGCCGCATCTTTGGATACCGCTGGTGGGACTTTGTTACCAACCAGAAGGTGCTCGGGGATGCGGGGATGGTAAGAGTAACCTGCTTGATCCGCGACCGTCAGTTGCGCTACTATGGGCACTTGGCGCGTTTCCCGCCTTCGGACCCAGCACACCGGATCCTGTCCGTTCGGGATCCTAGGGGCTGGAGCCGATCACGGGGACGACCGCATGTGATGTGGTTGTCGCAGCTGAGGCCTGCCCTGCCGGGGGGTATGGGCCCTGTGCAGGCCTGGTCGATCGCCAGGAGACGGCCGGATGAGTGGAGGCGGCTGGTGGACGCAGCGAAGTGCCGTCCCGGCGCATGCCCTCATACCTGACCTGACCTGACCTGAGAAGCATGTCCACCCCACGTTCTGAGTTCAATTCCGAGGCTTGGGCATTTCTCAATGGAGTTTGCATGTTCTCCTTGCACTTGTCTAACATATCTCCTGGTATTCCAGCTTCATCCCACTTTCATACTCGTAAGGTTACTTGCCTGTTCCAAATTGCCCTGAAGTATGAGTAAGATTTTATTTTATTTTATTTATTTATTTTTTGACCCTGCAATAGTCTGGTGAGCTATTCAGGGTGTACTCCACTGTCACTCAGTATTAACTGAGATAGGCATCCGCCTCCCTGTGACTTCATTGGGAATAAGTGGTTTAGCAATGCCCCACTCGGGAGCATCGACCTGTGATCAGTCATGATCATTTTGATTGGATCATCGTTCAAACAGGTATTCCTGAGCATCCATTGCTTTAAGGTGTAATTGAAAGTTAGCGATCGACTGTGTTGGCAAGGCACTTACAAAAGATCTCAAGCATAAAGCTATAAACAGGTACAGATCTGAATTTAAATACAAATCATGTAAAGGATTTATAAATCTCGAGAAGATATAATCAGCAATTGAAAGTATTCTTTCCTGCTCAGGCCCTTGCCTGAAAAAGGGTGTCCCTCTAAACTGGATAAAGGAGAAATCAGACAGCTGCTCAAAGAAGCTACTGTGAGGCCTACAGCAGCTTTTGAAGCAGTTAGAGGAAATTTTTGGCAAATAATGTTCATTGTGTGTGTGCAGCAGCAATATCAAAATGATCTACAAATGTGGCTTTTATGGAAGGATTGCAAGAAATAAGAACCCTGAAGAAAGACCACATAAACTCTGTTGAGCTTTTCCAAAAGGGATGCTGGCGAGGCCAAATTAAAAATCTTTAACATAGCTTACTATTTAAAGAATTCAATCCCTCCAGTGAAGAATGAAGGTGGTAACCTCCTGTTGTGGAGGTGTTTCTTTGTACAGTACTGGGGCACATGTCAAGATGGACGGAAAATAGTTGGAGCCAAATACCATCAAATTCTTCAGGAAAGATGGTGCCTTTTGTTGATTTGACAATAAAAAAGTTGCCCACACAGTGTCTGAAAGCAAAAAAACATGAAGGTCCTTGCATGGCCAGGTCAGACCCCAGACTTAAACCCAGTTGAAAATCTGAATGGCATGAAGTTTGTAACCAGCCAGCATCCAACCATCCGACCTGATTAAACAGTTGTGTGAAGATGATTGTGTAGATATTGTACTCACTAGATGTGTGAAGTTTGCAGAGAAGAATGGTAAGAGACTCGTGACTCGTGGATTCAAAGCTACAGGTGGTTCGACAAAGTACTGACACACGGTGGTCATCCTTTTGCCATCTTATTGATTCTGTTGTTGCTTTATAAACCGTTGCCATTATATCTTTTTAGATGGATGTTGTAAGTAGTGTTAACTCAATGCAGGCTGTCTTCATCTCAAGCTGCAAAGTAATAAATGTGAATAAGAAAGGGGATTATTCTTTAAACCCATTGTTAATAGGAAACAATACTGAATATATAACATTCTGATATTTTCATTTTTCAGAGACTGTCTCCATCTGGGAATGAAAAGCAACTTCTCCCATGAGCGCTTCATGAAGTTTGCACGAGTTTGCACCAATGAGAAGAATGAAAAGGTGATTGCTATGAGAGATAAGGTAAGTTAAAGGTGGGAAGCATTTCCATAATAAAGTTCATTTATATTTGGTATAAAATGAAACAACATTAAAACATAGATTTGTGTGTTTTGTGTATTTTAGGAAGCACTGAACATGTATGAACTTTTTCATGTACGCTACCTGCTTCACCACAATGTTTGCCATCACAGGGTTAAAGAGGCAATTGAAATGATGTGAGTTACTTTAAAATCAAGGTCATGCTACACTATCACATGATTTTCTTGTCAAACTATTATTTGAATCTTCTTACTTATTGAATATATAAACAGCATGTATCGGAAAAAAAAACACATACATATAAGTCATTAAGGAAAGATCTTTTCCCAACAAGTCGTAACTGGAACAAAAAGACACAAGCATATCACCCCACCCTTATTTACACTGCACTGGCTCCCAGTTACTTCTCACATAATGGTCTCGCTCCACATTAGCTTAGTGAACTTTGTCGTTTATGATCCAGCACACCCCTTTAGATCATACGGTTCTTCTACCATTACAGTGTTATGAGCATACCTGATACCTCTCGCTCTCTATCTTTTTTTCTCTAATTCTCTGTGTTTTTTACTGAAGTATACATGTTACTTCCACCAGTGATGTTGGTCGTCCTGGTCCTTCTGCTTTCTGAGTAGTGAAAACATGATTTATCGATTAAATAAACTATTTTGCCTAAATGATTTAGGACTTATAGTTGTGGTGAAACCAAATAGACATCGTTTTAAAATATAGTGAACTTCCTGCTACATGGTTTATATTTTTATCTGGTTTCACCTAAACATGGTTGGGATTCTTTTCTGTGAAACTATATGAAAAGTCTGAGACGCTGCAAGCAAGTGAGATATCCCAGAGTGCCTCGGCCTGTCTCTGTGACATCATCACAGAGAGCGAAGGTCATGTGACACACTGGTGGGACATTGTGACAGAAAGAGAGACAAAGAGGCCAGGAGACTGAAGGATATGAAGTCTGTCCCTCAGTAGAGCGCCACTAAGTGGTGTCTGCCTTTTACATGGAACCTTCTGGTACACGAAAATGTGTCCTGTGTCATGAGTTATACTGCCTTGAAAAAGAAAACATTCCACAAATTCTGTCTGAAAAGTATGTGTAAAAATGTATTGATAAGAAGCTATGTGCCAGGCATAACTGTTCTGTTTTCCCAGGATTGTCGATGCACTTGTGGCGGCTGATAAAGCTGGCTTCACATTGGAGAATGAAATCGATGGAATCAAAATCTCTGATGCTGCAGATGTACCTGAAACATTCCTCGAGCTCACAGGTTTTCTTTGTGATCATAATCTGAAATAACTCAGCTTAAATTTTACATTTACTTGATTCAGAAATATATATATATATATATATATATATATATATATATATATATATATTGTACAGGTTTGTTAGCTATTTTTTATATAAACGCACTATCCACTTTATTATGAACACCTGTACAATCATGCAGTTATTGAAACAGCCAATCATGGTTCAGCAGTATAAGATCTTCAGTTAAATCTCATTGTGGTTATAAAAGCTGATTATCTGAGTTATTATTAAACTGTGAGTTCAGTCCCTCAGACATAACAGCATCAAAAGTTGAGTATTGTATAATTTTCCCTTTTCTCTGTTTTGCAGATGACATTCTTCAAAAAATAAAACTCTCTGGTAAATCAGCAGAGGCAAATGAGATCATTGAGAGAATTGAGAAACGAGATATATACAGCTGTGTTGGGAGCGAAATCTTCCTGCCTGATGAACTGGAGGATTTGAGCTCTCCAAAAAAACGAGATGTTAGTTACATTGTTAAATTATTTGGACTTTAAACAGCAGGATGAATGCTGTAAATTAAAAAAAACATACTTCACTTGAGTTGACATTCTGTGTGTGTGTGTGTGTGTGTGTGTGTGTGTGTGTGTGTGTAGGACGTAGTGTCGAAGTGGCTTCAGAGCATCCAGAAATCCAATCTTTTTAAAGAAGGAGAAAAAAAAATGTTCGAAATCAAAGTGAGTCGAGAAAAACTCTGATAATGTTAAGAGTTTTACATTTCAAATCTTTACATCTCACTGAAAGTCGAGGCTCACATCCCAGGCTCAGGTGTTTCTGTGTGGAGTTCACCCTCCCCCCACCTATGCTTTTGTAGGATTCCACCGATTATTCTGGTTTAATCCCACAGTCCCAAAACACATGAGGCTAATTGACTGTTTGAAATTACCCCCAGGTGTGAGTATGAATGGCTATTTGTTAGTCTTGGTAAACAAACACAGATACTAGGCTTTATCAGTGTTTATTTATTTCTTAATTTAAATCAGCTCAGAATGGATCTCTGTCATGCTCAGAATGCTCTTTCTCAATCACAGGGATTGTTTACTGTGTTTAGTCCATAGTGAACGTCCACTGGTTTTCACGATGCATCTGGTCCTCAGCACCATGTTTTCGGCTGTGTGATGTAGTTTTGATGGATCTTGAGACCTCAACCAGCTCATCAGTTTTAAACCTTTCGATGTCTTCATGGCTTGAGAGATTTTATGGATTTTTGGATGAATTTCTAATTGAACTTTGTTGAAAAATATCTTGTTCTGTATATCTGTTTTCAAAGCACTGGCCAGTCTCAGGCCAGTTAAGAGAGTAAATATTGTTCAACCCCTCGGCTAATTGTGAGGTTTGGATGCCATGCGGTCTCATGTTGTTATGCTGTAGAATTTTTTGATACCAAGTTACGAGAGAACACAACTAGAAAACCGGAAACAGTAGTCTGTTACGTGCATCAAGACTTTCAGCAACGAAATACAATAATGTGAACATGAATATGTGGTCATGCTGTAATGAAATAACTTTTTCTGGACTTATCTAGATCATGAAAGTTATATTTAAATTTTCATAATTATTTACGCATTTTAACTGCCACTGATTTAGGCTGGAATGAATTTTCATTTTGTTGCCTTCTATTACAGGTGCGTGATATCAGTTATGGAATGGAGGATAAAAATCCCATCAATTTTCTACAGTTCTACAAAAAAGATTCCGAAGATGAGTCAGTAAAACTGCCTGCAAACCAGGTGGGATTTTAAATTTACTCAGTGGTTTACAGGGATCCCTCACTTCCCACTATTAATTGGGACCGAGAACCCCCCGCGATAACTGAAATCCGCGAAGTAGGATCAACACCCCTGACTGACGTGTACGTACATGTATATGTGTATATAATATCAATAAATACATATTCAACGCTGGCTTTTTCTTCAGTAATACAGTTTTAGTTTGCGGTAACAACACTGAAGTAGAGGTTTGGCAAAGTTCTCCCTCGGCTGTGTGACTACATTTCTCACAGTAGCATGATGATTTCGCAGTCCGGCCAACCTAAAGAGCTCAGAGGTCAATCACGCCCTATAATGGTTTTCAGCCTAAACTTTAGGCAGTGAGATGTGCCCGAGTTCTCTGAATCTTTATGATTTTATATAGTGTAGATAGCGAAAGATTAAATTCTCTGCAGTCCTGTTGTGTGAAATGTTTCTTTCAATTTCTGAAAACATCTATGATACACCGCTATGCAAGGCTTGGTGGACTTTGTGACATCTGCAACTTTGGGTAGGTAATTACTTCGTCTGCCTCTATGCCCTGTCTACATCTTCAGTAGGTATCTCAGGGTCATCAGCATTACACCCCTAAACCTGAATGCTTCACCTAAGTGGGACAGCAAAGGCAGAAACTGTCTTCACCTGCAGACTGGCTTCTGGCTGCAGGTTTTGAAGACTTGATGTAAACGCTCACTATTTCCCTGACTTGTTTGGCTGGGTGCTGATGAGGTACATTGTAGGTGCAGCCGCACACTAGTCCCCTGGCTTCTGATTGGCTGAGATCCACTCTTCCCTCCTTTTCATCCATAGCCATGACAAGCTTTGACTCTGCCAAGGCACTTATGTCCTTGATTGCCTTCTTTGTGGTGGTAGGGGAAAGACCTAACCTGCGAAGGAAGTTCTTTGTTCGTAATGCAACAAAGCTCCTACATCCAACCTCATTTGGTGTCAGGCTTAATAGCCACCCTTTGATGTGTGCTTTGTCTACCAAGTCCTGGTACTTTGCTATTTTCAGCTCGTGAGAAATGTCAAGTCGATCTTCCCAGGGGACTGTCAGCTCTACTATGTGGACGGTTTTCTTCTCCCTTGATACTAGCAGCAAATCTGGTGAAGTGTCTACTATATCAGTTGGAAATTCTAGTTTCTTCTGCACATCCACAAGAAGCTGCCAGTCAGAGGCTGTAGGCATAAGTGAGCTTGATTTTGCAGACTTGCTGGGTTTGATCTTCTCGCCTTCTTTCAGGAACTGTACAAACTCTACTATGTCCTGTTTGCTCTGGTGGTTTGCGCGCACATCTTGGTTGACCGAAGCATAAGCCTTAAAGGGGAAATGAAGCACTGACTAAATAAGTTGTCGGTAGCTTAAGTATAGTTTATTGAAGCAATTGTGGCTTAAATTTTATATCATAAATAAACCATTGCACACACAGCGGTTTTGTTTTATGTGCTTGTCGTATAAGTTATCGACCCGAAAGCCACCATTGCTAAGTGCCCGCCTACACAAAGTTACCGTGACGTCACTGAGTTGATAGAAAGTACCACATAAAATATAGTGCATGCATGTCGCAGCATATGATATAAACAACATGGAATCTCACGCCAACAACACGCACAGTTTTTCAGCAGAAGACGATTCATCTATTACTCTCAGAAGATGAATCAAATATTATACTTCAACCAAAAACATTCTCAAATATCTTTCAAACTACATCTGCAAGTACATGTTCTAAATACATTTACAAATTGAGCTAAAGTTATTTATCTATTCCAAGGCACAAACAAATATTAATACATATTTACAGCACAAAAATATACAATTAATTTTATAAAAGTACTGACCATTACGCCATTACGCTGCAGATCCAGGCTGGATGGCTTATGATTATTTTAGTTTATTTTTTCATTCTCTGTGCGTCAATGTTTGTGTTCAAACACATGTGCAGGAGCCGGAGGGGGTACCAAGAAACTGTGCTTTATTCTCACACTCACACTTTGTTTGACTGACAATGTTCGAATATTATTGCTTACTACTCTTACTTTGAACACGCTCCTGCACTTCCTCATTCCACCACCAGTCTTCTTATCTACGTTCTTTGCAGATGACACACTAAGTACTGTCCTACCTGTCACCCTGATCCTATTAGATGTGGTTATCCAGTCATCTCGAAGCACTTCCTGACAACACAAAATCCTGTTTCAACCCCTTGAAGACAACACGACACGCTTCCTTTTTCAGTTTCCACCACTTTGTCCTTTGTTCTGCCTTTGCCTTCTTCACATTCCTCACCATCAGCATCACCCTGCACACCACCATCCTATGCTGTTTGGCAACACTCTCACATATTACTACTTTGCAGTCACTGACTTCCTTCAAATTACATCGCCTCCACAAGATGTAGTCTGCCTGTGTGCTCTTACCTCCACTTTGATAAGTTACTCAATGCTCCTGTCTCTACTGGAAGAAAGTATTCACCACAGCCATTTCCATCTTTTTTTTGCAAAATCTATGAGCATCTGTCCTTCTGTGTTCCTGTCCTTGATACCAAACCTGCCCAACACTTCCTCGTCCCCTCTGTTGCCTGCACCAATATCTCCATTGAAGTCTGCACCAATGACCATTCTTTCACCTCTTGGGGTACTCTGCATCACATCTAACTCACTCGAGAATCTCTCCTTCTTTTCTACCTCACATCCTGCCTTTGAGGCATAAGCACTGACAACATTGATCATCACACCTTCAATTTCTAATGAGACTCATCACTCTGTCTGACGCGCTCTTCACTTCTAGAACATTCCTGAAAAACCCCTCCTTCAAGATGTCTCTTACTCCATTTCCTTTCCCATCCACACCATGATAAACAGATTAAACCCTGCTCATAAGCTTCTAGCCTTGCTACCTTTCCGCCTGGTCTACTGAACACATAGTATGTCCACCTTCCTCCTCTGCATCATGTCAGCCAACTCTCTCGCTTTTCCTGTCATCGTTCCAACATTCAAAGTCCCAACTCTCAGTCCTGGACTCGTGTCTTTCCTTTTCTCTCTCCGGCTATGGACACACCTCCCGCCTCTGCTTTTTCAACCAACAGTACCCCAGTTTCCACCAGCATGCTGTTGGTTAACAACATTGATGGCGGTCGTTGTTAACCAGGGCTTCAACTGATCGAGTAGGACATTTGTATTGATAATCCATATAACAAGTTTGGCAAATGTTTTGTGTAGGATGAGATGTCCTTATATAACCTGAATTAAACCTGCATTAATAATGTGTGGTTGTAGGGAATGAGCTGTACCTTCCCTTACTCGAAGGCACCGAACACCCAGCTGCTCTCTCGATGCCACTGTGTGTGTGGCAGCCCACTGCTCCGATTGTGTGTGTGTGTGTGTGTGTGTGTGTGTGTGTGTGTGTTCACTTTGGATTGGTTAAATGCAGAGCCAAGAGTCTCCCTTGGAGGATGAATACAGTATTGCAAAATTAATACAATTTAAAAATGGTGTACAAATTAATATATATATATATATATATATATATATATATATATATATATATATATATATATATATATATATATACACTAAAAGTTAATATCATGTGTCTCTCCAGGTCTCTTACATTAAACCAGAAATGTTCTCTGAAAGAAAAGTCATGTTCTACAAGAAAAAGCCTGCCCTGGAACTATCAGAGGAGGACATGGAAATGTTCTGGAAGATAATTCGGAAGGTTAAAGATGGTCCACGGCAGTCCAAACGGCCAAGACAGCAATGAGAAAACCAAATTACAAATGTTACGTTCTGCTTTGAGTGTTGATGGGTGTTTCATTGTGTGTTTTTAGGTGATGGGTGTTGCATTGTGTGTTTATAGTTGATGGGTGTTAAAGCATTTAGGAACTTGATGTTCAGTCATGAGTATAAGAGTAAATTGTATGGAAGGTGGCGGGATTTAATTTAAAGAATAAAATGTATTAGGTTCAGTAAAATGTTTTCTAATTGAGTTGCTTCAATGTTTTTTTGTCACTCATGAAATGACAGATTTAATGTTAACATCATAGAATCATTTTTTTTTTTTAAGTTATCCATCTGATGGCCAGGTGAAAAGGTTCTTTTTAAAACTAAAACCTGTGACATTTACATGTTATATTTGATCTGTGACATTTATTTTTGCTATAATGGGCCCCACCTGATCCTAAGGTTGGGGTTTGAAGTCCCACTCTCCACAGGTAAAGCAACACAACAGTTGCCTGTGAACATATAGGCAAAGACCATTCCTTCTTAAAAGATTAAAACAATCAAGCTGTTTTGCCACAATCAGAAAAGAAAAGACGGGAAAAGGTGGAAATTTTGTGAAAATGTGTTCAGGGTTGCTTTATTTCTTGAGGACCGGTGCAGTTCACAGTCATTAATTCAATGAGTTCTGCATCATATCAAAGAGTGATGGGCATTATGGGTAGTTTAAAAAAAAACCTGGAGACTGATAGCAAAAACTGGTAAACATCCATGTTAATTGTGTAAGATATTGAATTAATTGTTTTATTTTGTTGAGTTTTTCTTTATTGAATGATTGTTATTTCTGCTGAAGTGAGTGACATCATGTTTTGAGGCCATGTGTGTGCACTTTTACCGAAGTACAAATATAGATAATTTATTTACATTTTTGTGAAATGTATAATTGAATGAAGCTTATTGCTGCTGTGATTTCATGAAGATGACTTATCAGGAGACACTGTCTTTCACGGGGAAACACGTAAGATTGATAAAATCATTGCTTTCCATTGGGTACGACTTGTATGCTCGGTTGGAAAGTAAAGAGGGAGAAAATGATTTATACAGGTTGGCACAGCAGAGAAATAGAGATTGGAAGGACGTGCAGCAAGTTAGACTGATAAAAGACAGAGAGGGAAATGTATTGACTGATGACAGAAGTGTGCTGGGAAGATGGAAAGAGTACTTTGAAGAGCTGATGAATGAGGAAAATGAGAGAGAACAAAGAGGAGAAGAGGTGACTGTTAAGGACCAGGAAGTAGCAAAGATTAGAAGAGGTGAAGTGAGGAGGGCGTTGAAAAGGATGAAGAATGGAAAGGCAGTTTTTCCTGATGACATGGAGGTATGGAAGTGTCTCGGAGCGGTAGCAGTAGATTTTCTGACAAGAACATTCAACAAGGTCTTAGAGAGTGAGAGGATGCCAGAGGAATGGAGGAGAAGTGTGCTGGTGCCCATTTTAAAGAACATGGCGTGCAAAGTTGTGGCAACTACAGAGGGATAAAGTTGATGAGCCATACGATGAAGTTATGGGAAAGAATAGTGGAAGCTAGACTAAGGTCAGAGGTCAGCATTTGTGAACAACAGTTTGGTTTCATGCCAAGAAAGAGCACCACAGATGCAGTGTTTGCCTTGAGGATGTTAATGGAGAAGTACAGAGAAGGTCAGACCTCACCACTGCCTTACATCTCTCGCACATGTCCTGCACCACTCTAACATACTTCTCTGCCACTCCAGAGTTCCTCATGCAATACCACAGTTCCTCTCTCGGCACCCGGTCATATGCTTTCTCCAGATCCTCAAAGGCACAATGCAGCTCCTTCTGACCTTCTCTGTATTTCTCTATTAACATCCTCAAAGCAAACACTGCATCTGTGGTGCTCTTTCTTGGCATGAAACCAAACTGTTGTTCACAAATGCTGACCTCTGACCTTAGTCAAGCTTCCACTATTCTTTCCCATCAGTTCATCGTATGGCTCATCAACTTTATCCCTCTGTAATTGCCACAACGCTGCACATCTCCCTTGTTTTTAAAAATAGGCACTTCTCCATTCCTCCAGCATCTGATCACTCTCTAAGACCTTGTTGAATGTTCTGGTCAGAAAATCTACTGCTACCTTCCCTAGACACTTCCATACCTCCACAGGTATATCATCAGGTCCAACTGCCTTTCCACTCTTCATCCTCTTCAGTGCCCTCTTCACTTCACCCTTACTAATCTTTGCTACTTTCTGATCCTCAACGGTCACCTCTTCTACTCTTTTTTCTCTCTCATTTTTCTCAGTCATCAGCTCTTCAAAGTATTTTTCCATCTTCCCAGCACACTTCTGTCATCAGTCAATACATTTCCCTCTCTGTCCTTCATCACTCTAACTTGCTGCACGTCCTTCACATCTCTATCTCTCTGCTTTGGCAACCGATATAAGTCATTCTGTCCCTCCTTACTGTCCAACTTAGCATACAAGTCACTATACGCCCTCTGTATCTCCTTTGACACCGCTACCTTCGCCTTACGCTGTGTCTCCCTGTACTCCTGTGTGCTCTCTTCGGTCCTCTCAATGTCCCACTTCTTCTCCTCTTCCTCTGTACACACTCCAGCACGTCCTGATTCCACCACCAAGTGTTCATATCTACTTTCCTTCCAGAGGACACATCAAGTCTTCTTCTAGCTGTCTCCCTGATCACATTTGCTGTGGTTTTCCAGCCTGGAAGCACTTCCTGACCACCCAAAGCCATTTTCAACTCCTCCTTGAAGACAACCTGACACTCTTCCTTTTTAAGATTCCACCACTTTGTGTTCTGCTCTACCTTTGCCTTGTTCACCTTCCTCACCATCAGATTCATCCTGCACACCACCATCCTATACTATCTGGCAACACTCTCACTTATTACTTCTTTGCAGTCACTGACTTCCTTCAAATTGCCTCGTCTACACAAGATGTAGTCTACCTGTGTGCTCCTACCTACTTTTATAAGTCACTCTATGCCCCTGTCTCTTCTGGGAGAAACTATTTACCACAGCCAATTCCATCCTTTTTGCAAAATCTATCAGCATCTGTCCTTCTGTGTTCCTGTCCTGGACACCAAACCTGCCCCTCCCTTCTTTGTCCCCTCTGTTGCCTACACCAACATGTCCATTGAAGTCTGCACCAATGACCACTCTTTCACCTTTTAAGGTACTCTGGATCACTTCATCTAACTCACTCCAGAATCTCTCCTCTTCTAGCTCACATTCTGCCTGTGGAGCATAAACACTAACAACATCGAACAGCACACTTTCAATTTCTAACTTAAGACTCATCACTCTGTCTGACACTCATTTCACTTCTAGAACATTCCTGACAAACCCCTCCTTCAAGATGACTCCTACTCCATTTCTCTTCTCATCCACACCATGATAAAACAGCTTAAAACCTGCTCATAAGCTTTTCGCCTTGTTACCTTTCCACCTAGTTTCCTGAACACACAATATATCCACCATCCTCCTCTGCATCATGTCAGCCAGCTCTCTACCTTTTCCTTTCAAAGTTTCAACATTCAAAGTCCCTATTCTCAGAACTAGACTCATGCTTTTCCTCTTCTCTCTCCACCTATGGACATGCCTCCCACCTCTCCTTCTTCGATGAACAGTAGTCCAAATTCCACCAGCACCCTGTTGGTTAGCAGCACTAATGGCAGCAGTTGTTAACCCGGGCCTCACCCGATCCGATATGGAGGTAATATTTGTGGTTTTCATATCAAGTTTGGCATTGGTTTTACATTGGATGCCCTTCCTGACGCAACCCTCTGCATTTATCCGGGCTTGGGACCAACATGAGAGAGAGACACCGGCTTGCCCCCAACCCCCCATCCCGCGGTTGCATTGTACATATAGCACTGTAGTTTTCAAAAATGTCCACGTGTGGGAGGTATTGCATTATACAGCATTTACTTTGCATTGCATGATATCAGGGGTCAGCAACTGCGGCTCAACTACAAAAATAAAATGTTGCTTTTTTACGCATATGAGAAGCACTTCGGGCTTCCAGGGGTAGTGAAACCAGCTTTCACCTGAATGATGGTAGAATCTGCCTCAGGCAGAGTCCTGCAACAGTCGAGTACCCACATCTACCCAGTGGGTACCCTTTCAAAAATCTTTTAGGGTTGAAAATTACATAGATGAAACATAGCAGTCACGGGTGTGGGTGGATATTTATTTGGTGTGGGCAGGGTGATTTTGTGGATATGCCTATCGTTATATGAATCAGCTACATTGAGAGTCTCAGTGTTTTTGATCTGCTGTGTTGGTGGATTAAAAATTCTTGTGCTCATGACAAGGAGTGCTTTCACCATTGGCCAGCAGCAGAGCAGCGAGCGAGAGAGATTTTTCTGACACCGGAGTTTGTAATCCAGGAACGGAAATCAGTTAAAGTAAGAGATGGTGAATGAGATTTGTTTATACACAGCAATCTCTGAATTAAATAACTCTTCTCCCAGTGACAAAATAAAAAGACTGGGTGTGGTTTAGTCTCCACTCTGAGAATGGGTAGGTCAGTGAAGTATTAAGCATTATTATATTTAAAAGATTGCTGAGCAGACTCCTGCTTAAAATAACTCTTCATCTACTTTTCTGTGTTGCTGTTGTTTTTGTAAATTAAAACTATGACAAAACAACATCAATATAACGAATACAGAAACAGAACCTCCCACAAAGGGTGTGGTGGTGAGGTCGGATACCCAACCCGTTAACACATCTGGCTGCACCCCGTTCCACACTGGATGGGATAGATATTATTTTTCTTTATAAAAATACAAGGACTTGAACACTAATTCATTTTCTGAACCACTCAATCCTAATTAGGGTCGCAGTGAGGCTGGCATTTTTTTTTTTTTAATCTAAATGTTTTTGTTGCAAACAGAATTATAATTTAATTGTCTCTGCTTTCGTTTAAATCAGTGCAACACATTGTTGTTTTATATTAACACAAAGGAAAAAGAGGGAAAACATCATATGCAATGTTATTTGATTTTAAATGTCAAAAAAAGGATTTGTGGCTCCCAGTGTTTTCTTTAATGTGGAAAACGGGTCCATATGGCTCTTTGAATGGCAAAGGTTTCCGACCCCTGCTGTATATTATGAAAGTTAGATTCAAGGAATGGAAATATGAACAAATCCCTTTTATTTGTTTGAATAATCAGCTGAAATGTCAAAATTGCAACAGGCCTAAACAAGCTCATTTTAATCAATTATAAGTAGAGACAAAACTGCACACAGTGCAGGTCTTATATATGCTATACAGTGTACATATTTTAAAGTACATTCTGTGTATATGAAAGCAGCTTTTGGAATGGAAAAACAAGAGGTTTAATAAATCATGTCAAAATCTTTTGTGTGGCTGAATATCAAAAAATAATTTAAGTGAGAAAAAAAACAGATTTTACATTATAAGAGACAAAAGAAAAAAAATCACAAACATCTGTTTACACTGTTTAACTTTGTTAAAGCATCTTCCTGCTTTTAGTGATTTATTGCCCTCTTCCTCACAGAAAGCTTCTCCCTGACTTTAAATGCGCCAGCTGTTTAAAGTCTTTCCTACTGAAGAGTCTGCGCATTTAATTTATTATTCAACTTTAGCTGAATTTTAGCTCGCCGCCTCAGTATCTAATACTCACCTGTTTTACATCTCATTCTGGTTCTCTGTGTCTATGGACAATAAAAAGAAGGTATGATCGACTAAACAGTCCTATGCATAATCTTACAGTGCATCACGAGGTCATAAGGAAGCAAAAACGGACATGTTCAGAAAACGAAGAAAGCATACAATTCCAAGAGAGATAAAACTAAGGTAGTGCACCCAAAGTACACCCAAAGTTTGTGAAGATTTATTGAGGTTTTAATGTTTTTGTTTGCATGTGTGTTGGCTTCAGTTTGGTTTTCATAATTATGATCTTGTGCCACTAGATGTGCATGAGCACATTCTTCAGGTCATAGCACATGGGCGCTAACACTTAGCTTATGCTCAATCTTCTTCTTTTCCTTTCGGCTTTTTCCCTTTTTCAGCGATTGCCACATTGAATCATTTGATTTGGCATAGGTTTTAACGTCAGATCCCCTTCCTGACACAACATTTAAGCAAGGGGCAGAAACAAGCCAACGGCTATACAACTACTCTTTACGAAAGTCAGCAAAGGTTCTTTTGCATGAACCTCTCACCATAGACAGTGAGTGACATGGCTGACTTTTGAGAACCCAGTTAGCTGCACTGGGGGGACAGTGACAACCTTGTGGAGAGTGGGACTTGAACCACCAACCTTAGGATCAGCGATCCAGCGCCCTTTACCACCAGGGCACCACTGCCCGTTTGGCTACACTCAATCACGCTTTTTTTTTTGTCAAATGAGCTAATGCTACTAGGATCCTCAGGATCTCAACCAACACTGGGTTAAGCCAGAGTACACCCCGAACAGCTCACATGTCCACTGCAGGACAACAAGCACAACTGTTCATGTTCACATTTGGGGGCAATTAAAACAATTAAAACAGCATCTCTTTGGTTTATGGGAAGACACTGGAATACCTGGAGAAAACAGTCTAAATGGACCCAGATGTGCACTAACAGACTGTGAACATAACTTTTCACGTCTGGTGATATTAGCTCTCGTCCGCCAATTATTTAGGAATTACAGTTGTAGAACCAACAAACATTCTGGACTGTAATGAATTTCTCATATATGTTTGTATTGTTATGGTTCAACCCAAATGAGGATGGTTTCCCTTTTGGGCCAGGTTCATCTCAGGGTTTCTTCCTCTCATCTACTGACGGAGTGTTTCCTTGTCACCATCACCACGGGAAACACACATTAGGGATGTGTAGGGATAATAGGAAGTGTTTACATTCTTTTATACATAGTGTATCCCTATGCTTACTGAATAAAGCTGCTTTACAACAACGTCAATTGCAAAAAACACTTTAAAAATAAAACCGAATTTAATTGAATCTTGACGAGATCCCCAGCTCCTGCTGGGAAAGAGAAAAAGAAACAGCCATAAAGTGTGATGCTGCCACTCTCAGGCTTCACCAAGGGTTTGTTGTCCTGTCCTGCTTTCTCCCATTTACGCATGAACACATTTTATCTCATGGTTTGTGGTAATTAAGGAAGTTCTGGATGTTTTCCACCTCACCCAACAGCCCAGATAGGTGAAGAATATCACCATCATCATCATCATCATCATCATCATCATCATCATCATCATCATCATCATCATCATCATCATCATCTTCTTCTTCTTCTTCTTCTTCCTTTGCTTAAGCCGTCAGGGCAGCAGCCGAAGCAGTGAGGATCCCAACCACTTCCTGCGGCTCATCCAGGGGGGGTCACTGAGGTGTTCCCAGACCAGCTGAGAGACATAATCTGTCCAACGAGTTCTAGGTTGACCATGGGGTCTCTTCCCAGTTGAAAGAGACACCACGTCAGAGAGGTGTTCAGGAGGCATTCTATCAGATATCTGAGCCACCTCAACTGGCTCCTCTCAATGCAGAGGAGCAGCAATTCTACACTGAACTCCTTTCAGATGGCCTAGCTTCTCACCTCATCTCGAAGGGAGAGCCCCACCACCCAGCAAAGGAAGCTCATTTCAGCTGCGTGTAGCTCCCTCTTCTCCACAATGGACTGGTACGAGCTCCACTTTAAAGCAGAGGTCGCAGTGATCTGCCTGCCGATCTCCATCATTTTCATCATCGCTTGTGAACAAGACCCCAAGATACTTGAACTCCTTCACTTAGAGCAGAAAGTCATTCCAGACCCAGAGGGTGCATTCCATCCTTTTCCGGATGAGAACCATTGCCTCGGACTTGGAAGTCCTGATTCTCATCCTGGCCGTGTTGCACTCGACTCTGAATTGCTCCAGTGACAGCTGGAGGTCCAGAATTGATGAAACCAAAAAGACAACATCATCTGCAAAAAGCAAAGATGAGATCCTATGGCCACCAAACCAGAACACCTCAATGCATCAGCTGCATGTAGAAATTCTGTCCATAAAAATATGAATAGAATTGGTGAAAAAGGACATACTTGGCACAGTCAAATTGTCACTGTAAAAAAATTCAACCTGTTGTTACCAATGCACACCAAGCTCTGGCTCCCGTGAGACAAAATGGCTCAAATCAACATTTCCGGTATGTCGTACTCCGAGAGCAAGCCTGATAAGATTGCCCGAGGGACACTGTCGAAAGCTTTCTCTCAATCAGCAAAACACATGTGGATAGATTAGGCAAACTCCCATCACCCCCCCCCCCTCTCCCCCGCCACCCCCACAACATGTACCCTTGTTGTCTTGAGAAATGTCAATGCCCACGTGGGCAACGATAGTGTGACCTGGAAGGATGTGATTGGTAGGTATGGTCTCTCCGGTCTGAAACTGATTGGTGCGTCATTGTTGGAAAACTGTGCTCTTCAAAGTTTGTCCATCATTAACACCATATTCGAACATATTGGTGTCTGTAAGTGCACTTGGCACCAGGTCAGGTGGATGGAATTGTTCAAGCTCCTCCTCAATCCAAGCAAGATGCTCTCTGAGAGGACGAAGACCCTAGGAGTTTGGGTCGGGGTCCACCCATTATTGTAGTTGAGGTTGCTGAGGTATCTAGTCGGTATCTCTCCTCTCATGCGCTCTCAGGCTGCTTCCTCACCAAAGAGGTGACATTCCATGTCCCAGGAGTCAGAGTCAGTAGCTGAGGATTGGTCCAGCAGAAACCATGCCTTCGGCTGCCACTCAACTCATGCTGCACCCGAATCCTATAGTCCCTCCCACAGGTGGTATGTCCTTGGGAGGGTGGACCCATGTCTTTTTTTGAGCTGGGCTAGCCGGGCTCCATGGGCAGAAGCCAGTCCTCCTGGTGCTCGCCTTTGAACCCCTCCCCAAAGCCTGGCTCCAGGGGAACCCCAGTGATCCACATCCGGGAAAGGAAAACCTGTGTCCTTTTAAGTTTCTCCATAGGGGTCTTCAGGGGAAGAATATATGGGATTGTTATCATATGTGTGGTAGTAGGCTCCAGAAATTACTGTGCATCCTTTAATCCATGAATTTGCTGGCAGCCTCCCTTAAGATCTTTTTTGAATGTGAGTTCAATCAGCAATGATGTGTTAAAAACTAGTTAGCAGGCCCCTGCACAGCTTTGTGTTCAGTGTTTGTGATTCATGTGTTCTTTCATGTTGTGTTACGCAAAGAGGGAAATATACAAATAAAAAAATGTAACAGCAGCTCGTTTTGCATGTGACTGATTGCACTATGAGTTTAATACAATCTTACAAAAAGAGAAAATCCTCCGGATTCAGTGCGCCTTGTTTCTATACTACAGGGTTTAAGTGTACTTTTTTTTGCCACAGAGGTTATTTTTTCACCAGCATGGATTCATTTGTTTGTTTATGCTGTTAGCTACGTCCTGTCATAACTTTTGATAGATCAAGCTGAACATGATAAGGCATTAAGGTGATCACTCAATGATGCTCTAATTAAAGATTGCTAGGAAAATCCTCTTTTTTATAACGGGCAATTTTTTGAAAATCCTAATTTAATTTTTGTTTACACTGTATTTAAATTTGCTCCATATATTCAGGATCTGGAGCTTTGATATTTGATCGATTCTTTGTGTATTTATTTATTTATTTATTTATTTATTTTTAGATTTATTCTTCTTCTTCTTCTTCTTCTTCTTCTTCTTCTTATTATTATTATTATTATTATTATTATTATTCTTATAATGATGATTTTTTTTTTTTATCTTATCGAGATCATGCATTTGGTGGCATTTTAATTTTAACATGAGAAACACATCTCTGGAAGTAAAGTAGTACATCAGGCCTGGCAGTGAGTGTTGTCTACTTATTTTTTTTATAGCTTGGTGGAGGTTTGCTGAAATCTGGGTGTTATTTTTTTTTTTTTAATATCAGTCTAGTTTCTGTGTGTGATTGAAAGGAAAAACACTTGAAGTAATATGAAACATTTGGGACTCTTCTCTCTGTTCTTCTTTTTTAGAGATTTAATTTTTATATGTTGAAAATGTATTTTTAATATTTTAATTAAACAATTATTTTTATTGATATTTGCAATTGTTGTGGTTTTATTTCAACAGGTTATCAGAACCCGATCAGTATGCGCTACAAATTCAACTCCATAGCAGATGTAGTCGACAAGATTGCCCCTGCAGTCGTTCACCTGGAGCTGTTCAGAAAGTGAATTCAATCCTCAGATAGATTCAGACTTATACTCCCACAAAGGGCAGCTGAAGTCTGTGACAGCAAGGTCGGATCAGATCATACAACCCCTTGGCAAAAATTATGGAATCACCAGTCTCAGCAGATGTTCTCAGTAATAGTTACTTTTTTAGACCAGAATAAATTATGGAATCATGAAAAACAAAAACCCTCCCTGAATCGCCACCTTATCATGGTTGAGGGGTTTGCCCAACCTAATGATCTTAGGAGCTATGGTGTCAGGGGCAAAATGCCCCTGGTAGGGTCACCCAAGGCAAACAGGTCCTGCGTGAAGGTCCAGATAAGGTGTGGTTCAGAAAACCTCTATTAGGAAGGATAAAACAAGGACACAGATGCCCTTGCCTGGAGGCGGTCACGAGGGTCCCAACCCCCTTGAGCCAGGCCTGGGGGAGTGGCTCGAAGGCGAGTGCCTAGTGGTCGGACTTCTGCCCATTGAGCCCAACCAGGCCCAGCCCAAAAAGGAGACATGAGTCCACCCTCCCATGGACCCACCACCTGTGGGAGGGGATATAGGGGTCAGGTGCAATGTGAGTTGGGTGGCAGACAAAGAAATGGGTTCTGTCGGACCGAACCTTGGTTATTAACTCTTAGTCTTGGAACATGGAATGTCACCTCTCTGGTGGGGAAGGAGCCTGAGTTGGTACATGAGAGAAATACCAACTAGGTATAGTCAGGCTCACCTCAAAGCATAGCTTGGGCTCTGGAACCACCCTGTTGAGAGAGGCTAGACCTTATTCCATTCTGAAGTTGCTCAAGTGGAGAGGCAACAAGCCGGTGTGGGCATCCTTGTTGTATCTCAGTGCTCTGGATGCTGTCTTGGTTGACACGTCTCGGAAATATTGCGTGGTCATCGGGGGTTGTACCGCTGGATTGGCAAACAAGAATCGTAGTCCCCCTTTTTAAAAAATGGGGGGGCAGAGGGTGTGTTCCAATTATTGGGGAATCACATTCCTCAGCCTACCCAGGAAAGTTTATGCAGGGGTACTGGTAGTCTGATAGTCGAACTGATAGTCGAGATCTGATAGCTGAACCTCGGATTCAGGAGGAACAGTATGGTTTTCTTCCAAATCATCGCACTGTTTACCAACTCTATACGCTCCACAGGATCTTGGATGGAGACATGGGAGTTTGCCCAATCTGTCCACATGTGTTTTGTGGATCTGGAGAGGGCTTTCAACCATGTCCCTCAGACTATCTTGTGGGGAATGCTCCGGGAGTATGGCGTTCCTGACCCGTATATATAGGCCATTCAATTGCTGTATCACCTGAGCCAGAGTTTGGTCCGTATTGGCAATAACAGGTCAATTTTTTTTCTGGTGAGGGTTGGAGTCTACCAAGGCTGTCCTTTGTCACTGATTCTGTTCATAATTTTTATGGACAGAATTTCTAGGCACAGCCGAGGCTTTGAGGGATTCTGGTTTGGTGGCCATCGGATCTTGTCTCTGATTTTTGTGAATGATGTCCTTTTGGCTTCATCAAACCGGGAGCTCCAGCTCTCATTGGAGTGATTCACAGCCAGGTGCAAAGCAGCCGGGATGAATGTCAGCACCTCCAAGTCTGAGGCCATGGTTCTCAGTTGGACAAGGGTGGAATGCATCGTCTGGGTCAGGAATGAGGTCCTACCCTAAGTGGAGGAGTTTAAGTATCTTGGGGTCTTTTTCACGAGTGAGGGGAGGATGGAGCGGGAGATTGACAGATGGATCACTGCAGCCTCTGCTGTTAAATGGAGCCTGTACCGGTAAAGAAGGAGCTGAACCGATAGGCAAGAACTCAATTTACCAGTTGATCTACCTTCTAACCCTCACCTATGGTCACAAGCTCTTTGAAGTGATCAAAAAAACAAGATCGCGGATACAAGCAGCTGAAATAAGTTTCTTTCACTGGCTGGCGGGGCTCTCCCTTAGAGATAAGGTGAAAAGCTCTACCCTCCGCTGCTCCTCGACATTGAGAGGGGCCAGTTGAGGTGGCTTGGGAATCTGGTTAGGATGCCTTCCGGACGCCTCCCTGGTGAGGTGTTTCGGGCATGTCCAACCAGGAAGAGTCCCCAGGGTCGACCTAGAATATGCTGGAGGGATTACGTTTCTCGGCTCTTCTGGGAATGACTTTGTGTCTCCCCAAAAGATCTGGAGGAAGTGGCTGGGGAGAAAGGTATCTGGATCTCTTTGCTTAGGTTGCAGCCCCCGCGACACAACCCTTGATTAAGCAGAAAAAGATGAGAGACGAGATAAAAAAAAATGAATACTTCGACTCACCACTAGTACTTTGTTGCCCCACCTCTGGCTATGGTCTGTGTAAGGTCCTTTTAAATATAGAATTTTTATGTATTTATTTTATAGCAATTTGTGTGTTGTTGATTTGAGATTTCTTTTCTGTTTTAACTTTGGAACTTGATTCAAACAACTGCACAAGAATTCCTGTGTGTAAAAAACGCAAATAGCTATTTAAAAATCCTGAATCCCTCATCCTGAATCATCGCCTTTCTCAATGCAGAGTCGTGATTCATCACTGAATCTGACTTTCATCCAGTCAGCCACAGTCCACAATTGCTTTTCCTTAGCCCATTGTAACCTTTTTTTTTTTTTTTTTTTGTCTGTTTAGGTGTTAATGATGGCTTTTGTTTAGCTTTTCTGTATGTCAATCCCATTTCCTTTAGATGGTTTCTTATAGTTTGGTCACAGATGTTGATTCCAGTTTCCTCCCATTTCTTCCTCATTTGTTTTTTTTTGCAGTACATTTTCTGTTTTCAAGACATATTGCTTTAAGTTTTCCATCTTGACGCTTTGATGTCTTCCTTGGTCTACCAGTATGCCTGCCTTTAACACCCCCCCCCCCTCTCTGTACTTGGTCTAGATTTTAGGCACCGTTGACTGGGAACAACCAAGATTTTTTGCAAATTTGCCTGATGATTTACCTTCTTCAAGCAGTTTAATAATCATGTCCTTTGTTTCAGTTGACATCTCTCGTGTTGGAGCCATGATTCATGCCAGTCCACTTGGTGCAACAGCTCTCCAAGGTGTAATCACTCCTGTTTAACTGCAGACTAATGAGCAGATCTAATCTGATGCAGTTGTTAATTTTAGGAATGGAAATTTCCTGGTTGATGCCATATTTCTTTCCTAAAAATTGAGTGATTCCAGAATATATTCCCCCTTCTTGGTCTAAAAAAATAACTGTTACTGCACAGTAGTGGGTTTTGGCCTTGAACTGTGGAATAAAAAAACTTGAATTCAGGATCCAAAATAAAATCCAAACCTGTCAATTGGCAATGGTTGTTTTAATGTGTTGACATGGAAGACTAGAAGGTGAAAAGGAAAATTTAGTGCAATAGGTTGTGGCTACCACTGGTCACAGAATTTGTTTCATCATTGTGGATTGTTGCCTGGCCGCTGTTAACCATTACAGTGTCAAGGGAGCAAGATGCCAATTATCCAGTAAGGTGGCAAAACCATCTGTAATAAGAAGCATTTATTGCATGGACCTCTCTTGGCAGTAGTTTTTACAGCAGGGCACAGACTTTGTGCAATAAACTCGGACATTTTCAGCAAAATTCAGCCACAAGCCCACTAGAGAGGGAAAGGCAAAACCGGCACAGGGTGTTGTGCTTGAGTAGAACAAGTAATAAAGTGAGAGTGTCATTCTCTCTACTTTAAAAACACTCTCCACTAGGCACAGACATGGAACAACAGAAATGGACAACTTTCTCTGCAGGATTTTACTTTTATATTTCTCGACAAGAAGTTTTTAGTGGGAAAAGAGGTTTAATCATGTTGAACATGCTGTTCAGCAACACAGACAAAAGCTCTGATGCATGGGGACAAGAGTAAAGCTGTTTGCAGTGATTTTCATTCATATACTATATATTCAACGTAATAAGTGCCCGGCTCCAATAAGAACACCAACCCCCCCCCCCCCCCCCCAACCCCTGTTTTTGATCTTATGTCTAATAACCACCCATGTGTACTGGTCGCAAAATCGGGGATCAAACTTAACAATTTTATTTTATCAGTCTCTGTCACCGTAAAATGAGGCATTCACTGCCTATAAAAGTGAGTTTACGTGGTATTTCAAGACCCCTGCCAATATATCTATAATGTTGATCAGTAACAACACCTTTGATTGTTCCTCCGAAAAAACAGGAAAATATTTTGCTGTTCTCTTGGTAAATGTCCAACAACTGATGAACCATTAGAAACTGCTACAGCAAAACTATCGGATGCTCTGAATAAATGGAGCGATGAGCCAGATATGGACCTATCAGAAAGTGATGAGTAATTTTCGCCTGATTCTCCTGCTCACTGACTTCATAAATTTAAAGACGTTCCTGGCCATGTGGTTTTGTTTATGTTCGTATTGATTGGTTTAATGTGCCATGTGCTAAAGTTGACATTTATTTTACTTCCTGGAAAATGTGTAAAGGGAAAGCACCGGGAGGGAAAAGTAAAAAGTATTTTATTTTATTTATTTATTTATTTATTTTTTAAATTCATGCTGTTTTCTTTTTATTTTCAGCTTTCATGTAAGTACAGTAATCCCCAGCCACTTCGCGTTTACTACTACATGTCCCCGCAATATCATGGATTTCCCATCGCGAAATTAAAAAAAAAATAAAGAAGACTGCACATTATTTAAAATTCACGCGCAGTACATTCAACTACGCTACCCGGCATGCTCTGTTCTGCTTGACTTGAGTGTTCTCTGATTGGCTGTGAATCCAGCACGCTGATTGGTTGAGATTATATTTCTCAGCATCCAACACCATGGGGCTTCCTGTCTTTGTATTCGAACCGCATCGTTAGCTCGTCTACACTACTTATCAGCAGCTCTCCAGCCAAGCGCCTAAGTTTTTCTCTCTTTGTGCTCCTAAGTATTGTTGTAAATGCTAAGGGCTTGAAAATGGCCCCAAAATGCCCAGGAAAGGACAAGGGTCCAACGCTCCCAGCGTCACAGGAATATCATCTAGTGAACTGGAAAAAAAAGGAAAATGATGACAGTTATTGAGAAAGTTAAGCTTCTAGATTTATTAAAAGAAGGGTGAATTTTTGCATCTGTGGCTTGCCATTATGTCATTAATGAGTCACCTGTGCACTACGTTAAGAAGTCGGAAGAGTAAATATGCATATCAGTCGAATCCAAAAATGCAGGAGACCAAGTATGATGAAACAAGACTTTGAATAAGCTCATGGGAAGCACTGGGGTGCTGGAAAATCGTATTCACCGTAGTGGTGAGGGGAATAGCAGTGTCAAGCCCAGAGCTTCTGTAGCGTGCTGATGGCTGAGTCAATTCAGGTGAGCTCTCTGGATTCCGCCTGTGGGTAACAGTTACGCCTCTCTCCAGTGTATGCAGAAAGAGAGGAGTTAAATACTGCCAACTAGTGCAGACCATAACAGTAACAGCGCAATAATGCCGTTGTGAAAATGGAAAATGGACCAGTGGCGCCAGTGATTCTCCTCCTTGACGTGGCTGTGGATTTGTTATTTATGAGGTTTGTTATACAGTATATATATATATATATATATATATATATATATATATATATATATATATATATATATATATACATATATTAGAATTTTCTAAGTAGATCCTTCCATAAGAGAGTGCTCAATACTTTTTCGTAGAGCAAATATAAGTAAAAATAAAAGGACAGAACAAAGACTTTCTATTGAAACTTCATTTTCACTACAGATCTGTTTCAAGGGGTGGTGAAACCATCCTCTCTCTTCAGGTGATTACAGAAGAATGATATCATATCTAAGAATGATATCATTTATTTATATATGATTACATGTTGCCTGAATAACATTAACATGCATAGGCCACTTTTATTTTAATTAACTTCGATATCAATTTTATATAATATATATGTGGGTAGGTGTCCTGAAGAAATGGCAGAAGTCATTTTGCGGTTTTTCGCATATCGCAGAGAGGGCTGGTCCCCATTAATCACAAAATAAAGGAGATTACAGTAGTTTGGTTGATACCACAAAATGAATAACACAAATACCATTATTTACATATAACACAAATACCATTATATATACTCCTGGTAACATTTTATAAGCGCCCTGCGTGCCAATCACAATATCCCTCACTTTCCGTGGTTAATTGGGACCGAGATTCCCCCTGCGGCCACCAAATTCCATGAAGTAGGATAGACCCCCCTAACTGATGTATACGTATGTGTATATGTGTATAAAATATCAACAAATACATATTCGAGATTTTTGTTTACCATGTTGTGCTGCTACACACTTAGGAATTCTTGTGCGGTAATGCAAAGAGTCAAGTGGTAAAAACAGGAAGTTAGGCTCAAATAAACAAAAAAACCCCATACTTCTATAAAATAAATACATGAAATCCTATAGCTAAAAAGGACCTGACATAGGCCCAGTAAACAATATGATAATAATAATAATAATAAGAAGAAGAAGAAGAAGAAGAATCATCATCATCATCATCATCATCATCATCATCATCATCATCATCATCATCATAAAATAAATCCATCGATACAAAAACATTATATTATGTTATAATATATTATATTGCACTATGCCTGTTATTTTTTTGGGAAAAAAAATCGGAATAATTTTCTGTGTAAACAAAATGGCCGCAACTTCAAAATTAGATATTCCACATTCTCAGAGCAAGATTTAGAAATAATCTTACAGTCAGTACACCTGGTTTGTTTAAAGAGGACTGTCGTTCCTTCGCCCTCGGGCTTGCCACTATCCGTGCGCTCTGGTCCTCCCTGAAGGCAGAGTAGCCAGCTGGTGTAATCGCCTCATCGGGTGTTCTCTCCTTGAGCTATGTTTCACAGAAACACAGCATGGAGCAGTCCTGTAGATCCCTCTGTGTTGCAATCCGAGCATGAAGCTTGTCTATCTTGTTTCGCAGAGACTCAACATTTGCAAACTGTATGACTGGGAGGGCTAACCTTCCACTGCTAACCAATCACCGGAGTCCCTCACCGCCTGCCGCGTCTCCGCCTGGGCTTATTGTTATCCGGGGTGCGGCCAAGCATTGAGCTGCCGTAGCGTATTAACTCAGGAGCTCATAGAACTCATAGAAGTTGAGCGTGCTCAGTTCTAAATGTCCAAAAGGACTGCACTCACTTAGTAGGGTCGCCTGGTCATAGATGAGCAGAGGGTGTGGTAAAAATGGCAGAACAGATGAAGACGGGGACATACAAGGAAAGTGTGGGGCAAATAGCAGCCAGGGTGGCAGAGTCAGTGCTGGAGGGTGTTGATGAGGAGAAGATAGTCATTGAGATGTTAAAAACAAGCACATGAAATAAAAATCACAGAAACAAACAAACAAACAAACAAAAAAATAAATAAGTCCATCTTCTTATGAGAAAGTCAGGTAAGACCAGACAGCCAGGTTTCACAGATCAGGAGGTTTTCAAACTCAAAAAAACAATAATTTTTAAGGTTAAGAATCAACTCACTGAGAAGAACCAGCAATTTGTTTTCATTCGCAATAATTCAACGTGCTTTTACCTCTTTCATGGTTCTGGTTCTTCCCTATTTCTATTTTTCAGCATGTGTACCTTGAAAATTGACACACTCAATCTAAACGGAGCAAGACAGGACATAAAAAGAGCCTCGGATTTTTGTTTGATTACCATCAAAAAAACTAAATTTTGTTTTTATCCAGGAGACCCAGAGCACTGTGGACAAAGAAGCCGACTGGAGGAGGGATTGGAACGGACAGGTTTATTTTCATCACAAAAGTGCCAATAGTGGGGGAGGTGGAGTTTTATTCTCCCGAGATTTGAACCCAGTTTTTGTTAATATTGAAGATGTGATGGCGGGTCATACTTTAAAAATTACAGCAGAAATGGAAAGGGTTAAGATGTTGTTTTTAAATGTTTACGGCCCAACTGCAGTACAGAAAAACTTCTGTTTTTTTTTTTTGTTTGTTTGTTTTATGCAGCCTAGAATACGTGATCCAGAGGTGCTGTTAAGACAAGTACCTGATCATTGGGGAGATTTCAGTTGCACTGAAAATAATTTCTTGGACCAGAATCAGCCTGAACCCCACACTGCCTTGCAAAGGATGTTAAAGAAACTTGTCTAGACACATGAGCTTTTAGACTTGTGGACAAACTTTTACGGCAACAGCCGGCAGTACACCTGGCTTCACTCAAAAGATGGAGCACTGTCCATGGCCAGGCTCGACAGGTTTTACTGTTTTCAACACCATTTTAGTGTTTTTAGGAACTGTTCGATTGGGCTGGTGGGATTTTCAGACCATTCGTTGGTCAAGTGCTGCATTTCAATTAACAATATCAGATGTGGAACTGCATACTGGCATTTTAACAGCAGCACTCTTATCTGATGAAGGTTTTTACTAATTTTTTTTTTGTTTGTTTGTTTGTTTGTTTTTTGGAACATAATTAGATTTAAAAAAATCCAGTTTAAGTTCTGAGCAGCAGTGGTAGGACATCGGGAATAACAAAATTCAATCTTTGTGCCTGCAGTACACCCGCAATGTCTCCAGAAACTTTTCTCAGATCCATGAAGAATTTAGAGAGAGAGAGATGGTGGAGCTGCAAACTTTGGCAGACTCCACTGGAGGAGGAAGACATGTTGAAGTCTTCAAAGCCAAAAAGTGTATTGAAGCTGACTTGCTATGCGTACCCACAAAGGGCGCCTTGGTCTTTTTCTTTTCCTTTCAGCTGTTCCCTTCAGGGGTCACCACAGCAAATCATCTGCCTCCATCTCACCTTGTCCTCTGCATTTTCTTTTCTTACACCAATCACCTTCATGTCTTCATTCACCACATCCATAAATCTGTTCTTTGGTCTTCCTCTAGGCCTTCTGCCTGGTAGTTCCGACCTCAGCATCATCCTACGAATATATTCACTATCCCTTCGCTGTACGTGTCCAAACCATCTCACTCTTGCCTCTCTGACTTTGTCTCCAAAACATATTACATGGACTGTCCCTCTGATGTACTCATTCCTGATTCTATCCATCCTCATTACTTCCAGAGAGAACCTCAACATTTTCATCTCTGCTACCTCCAGCTCTGCCTCCTGTCTTTTCCCCAGGGCCACTGTCTTGTACATGTTTCCTTTCATTCTTGCCGAAACCCTCCTATCAGTACTTAAAATCCTCCACCTTCTTTGTCTCAACTCCCTGTAACCTCACCATTCCTCTTGGGTCCTTCTCATTCACACACATATATTCTGTCTTACTGAGGCTAATCTTCATTCCTCTTCTTTCCAGGGCATACCTCCACCTCTCCAGGTTTTCCTGCAGTTGTTCTCTGCTCTCACTACAGATCACAATGTCATCTGCAAACACCATAGTCCATGGAGATTATTGTCTAACCTGATCTGTCAGCGTGTCCATCACCATAGCAAAGAAGAAGGAGCTCAGAGCTGACCCTTGATGCAGTCCCACCTCCACCTTGAACTCGTCTGTCATACCAACAGCACACCTCACCACTGTTTTAGAGCTCTCATACATGTCCTGCACCACTCGAACATACTTTTCTGCCACTACAGACTCCGTCAGGAAACACCACAGTTCCTCTCTTGGAACCCTGTCATATGCTTTCTGTAGATCCACAAACGCACAATGCAGCTCCCTCTGACCTTTACTGTACTTATCTATTAACATCCTCAAAGCAAACACTGCATCTGTGGTGCTCTTTCTTGCCAGGAAACCAAATTTAGCTTCACTGGGGGGGGACAGTGATAATCCTTTGGGGACTCGAACCCCCAACCTTAGGATCAGTGATCCTGCGCCTTAACCACTTGACCACTGCTGCCCCCAACTGGTAATTAAAACACACTGAAGAAGACTCATTGACAACTTGTGCCTGAATGTGGAAAAAGGGGCATATACATCATCTCAACCATTCAGCAGGAAGGAGGACAGCCATTGGCTGAATTTGAATCATGTGACACTTGTTCGGCAATCCGCGAATATATGCATGCACGAGTGCAAACCACGAATAGTCAAGGGTCTACTGTATAAGTTAACTATATCACATGTAGGGGAAATGAAAAAATAGCCCAAAAGTTCAATACAGAGAACAGTACTCTCTTCATGAGATTTAAGAGTACAGTCCTTTTTTCTCATCACAGAATTCCTTCACCTTTAAAGGTCGATCAATCGGGGTGCCATGCCAGAATTCTGGCATAGGCGGCAGCCATAACAGCCTTCTCTTTGCGGTTCTTTAGACCCTGAGTGAGCACAATGGGTCTCCAACCAGATGCATTTTCTAACCATGTCCTGTACATAGTTCATTGTCTTCCCCTGGATCTTTTTCCTTCTACACGGCGAGTCAGCACAACCCCTTCAAGCCTTTCCTTCCTCATCACATGCCCTACAAACCAAAGCTGCCTGTTCATGATCATCTGTATTAAACATCTACTCGTCCCTGCCCTATGCAGAGTCTCCAAATTGGTATTCTTGACTGTCCATGATATCCTCAACATTCTTCTTTGAAACCACATTTCCACTGCTCTAAACCTGTCTTCGAGACTTTTAGTAATAGTCCATCTCTTGCAACCATATAGTAGACTTGACCACATATAGCATTTCAGTAGCTTAATTCTGTTTTCGGTTGACACACTACTTGACTGTAGAACCCTCTCCAATTTATTGAAGGTTGCTTTCACAATTTCAATTCTTCTCTTTACTTCCACCTCCGATCTAGTGTCTGCTGAAACCGTACTACCCAGATAAACACATTGTTCATCTTTCTCGAGCTCTTGGCCCTTAACCAGGATGTTACATCTTGTTTCCTTCTTCTTTGAAGACAGCATCACAAATGACTGTTTTCTGTTTATCTCCAAACCTTTCCTCTCATTTTCCTCTACCACTGTATCCACAATGTTCTGCAGCTTTTCTTCACTATCTGCTATCAATGCTGTGTCATCTGCATATCTGATGTTGTTAACATTTATTCCACCAATGGATATCCCTTTCATGTCCTTAATGTTTCTCATGATCATTTCTGTGTAAAGTGAAAAACAGGAGATAGTATACATCCCTGTCTCACTTCCCTCCTAATTTCGACATATTCACTAACTTTGCCATTGAGTCTCACAGCTGCCTTTTGTTCCCAAAACAAGTTTTTCATCAGCTCAGAATCTAATGAAAACAGATTGAATGCTTCCAAGATTTCAAACAAGGGCTCATGTCTAACTCGATCGAAAGCTTTCACATAGTCAATGAAACAAACATGTACTTCTCTTTGCATACTAACTGCTTTCACTGCTAATATTTCCAGGATGAAGATGGCATTCCATGTGCCCTTATCGACTGTGAATCCATATTGTTCTTCTGCTACCTTCCCAACTGTTCGACCCCGCAGCCTACCGAGAAAAACTCAAAGAATAAGCTTTGTTAGTTGACTCGTTAAGCTGATTGTTCTGAAAAACTCACATTTTGTAGCCCCTGGTTTCTTGGGCAGAGTGATAAAGATAGCTCTGCATATCATATCATCTCTGAAAAGTGACCTTCCTTGTAGATTTTATTTGCTAACCTTGTTATTTGTTCTATCCCAAACTTTTCCAGTGCCAAGATCATTTCGGCCACATTCCCATCCATGCTGCAGCTTTACCTCTTTTCATGTTCTTTGCAGCCATTACTATTTCCATTTTCAAAATTGGGTTGCCTCCTTGTTTCTGGGAAATGTTTCTTTCTCCTCTGTTATCAGCAAACAACTCTTCTATATACTCTTTCCATCGATGTAACATTTCCTCTTGATTAACAAAAATACTTCCAGCCTTTGTTTCAATGCAGTTGGATGTAACACACTTTCTACTTTAGGTTAACTGTTGCACCATGTCATTCATATGTCATATTCTTCTGACCATCGCTTTACTGTTCTATTCTTTTGTATCAGTTCTAATGTCTCATCGGTCATCCATTCGTTTTTCTTCCTTTGTGTTACAGGAGGTATGATCGTCAGTAGCTTTACTCATTGCTGAACAAAATTTGGTCCAAGTCATTTACCGCTCTGTTATTCTCATTATCATTTGACATGTGGAGTTTAACCTTTTGTTAAAAAGCAGTTTTCACATCATTGGATTTCAGTTGGTCTAGGTCTCGCTATCTCACTTTCTTCAGTTGTTTCAATTTCTTCAATTTCAGCTTCACAGATACAACGAATAGAGCATGATCACTGTTGCAATCTGCACCTGGATAGCACTTTGCTTGTGTGACAGCATTTCTGAATCTCTTATTGATTGTTATAAAATCGATCTGGTTCCTTGTGCAATCATTTGGGCTTCTCCAATGTCTATAGACATCTGGGGTGATGTTGAAAGTCTGTATTCGTGATCACTTGGTTATTTCCTTCACACCACTGAACCCAGGTATCTCCACGATCATTTCGTTTGCCCAGTCCATGTGGTCCTACAATGTCTGATTGACTACCTTCACCAACTTTTGCATTTAGGTCACCTATGACAAACACAATCTCTTGTGATTTGCATTGTGCCATAGCTTTATCCAGGTATGGATAAAAATTTTCAATGTCTTCCTCATTGTTGTTGGATGCTGGTGCATATACTTGAATGATGGTGGTGTTGAATGGGCTTCCTTTCACTTTTACCACAATTATTCGATCAAAAACCACCCAGTAGCCAAGTACACAATCTGCTATGTTTAGTCCGAGCAGGATTCTAACTCCATGAATGTGTTTTTTTATCTGATCCTGAGTGTAAGAATATGGTGTTGTTCTTTAACTTCATTTTACCCTATTGTAACCATCTGACATCACTGTCCTAATATGTCAATCTTTACTGTCGCCATTTCTCTCACAACGTTTTCCAACTTCCTTTCTTGATGTAGTGTCCTGACATTACATGTCGCAATGCGATAGCACATAGTATCATGATGACAATCTGGGCTTCCCTGTGTGTTCAGCAAACCCCTACCAGGTGAGGAAGTGGATGCTTGATCCATACTCCCCTTTATGCCATTGTTGGATGCATTGGTGTTTGTTCTTCTTGTCATGGCTGTATACAAAGAGAAAAAAATCTGAAGTAGAGGCCCGAAGTTCTTTCTGCGAGGTGTTTTTTATTGAGACACCATCTCTAGCTCGCTGGCCGTTGAGTTCTTCTTCTTTTCCTTTCGGCTTTTCCCTTCAGGGGTCGCCACAGCGAATCATCAGCCTCCATCTCAACCTATCTGTTGCATCTTCTTCTCTTACACCAATGACCTTCATGTCCTCCTTCACCACATCCATGAATCGTCTCTTTGGTCTTTCTCTAGGCCTTCTGCCTGGTAGTTCCAGCCTCAGCATCCTATTACCAATATACTCAATATCCCTACTCTGTACATGTCCAAACCATCTCAATCTAGCCTCTCTGACTTTGTCTGCAAAACCTCTTACATGTGCTGTCCCTCTGATGTGCTCATTCCTAATCCTATCCATCCTCGTTACTCCCAGAGAGAACCTCAACATTTTCATCTCTGCTACCTCCAGCTCTGCCTCCTGTCTTTTCCCTAGGGCCACTGTTTCTAAACCATACAACATCGTTGGCCTCAACACCATCTTGTACACTTTTCCTTTCATTCTTGCCGATACCCTCCTATCACACATCACGCCGGACACTTTTCTCCAACCATTCCAACCTGCCTGCACATGCTTCTTCACCTCTTTTCCATACTCTCCATTGCTCTGGATTGTTGAGCCTTAATTAAAATCCTTCAACTTCCTGATCTCTGCTCCCTGTAATCTCACCGTTCCTCTTGGGTCCTTGTCATTCATGCACATGTATCCTGTCTTACTGAGGCTAACCTTCATTCCCCTCCTTTCCAGGGCACACCTCCATCTCTCTAGATTTTCCTGCACTTGTTCTCTGCTCTCACTACAGATCACAATGTCATCTGAAAACATCATAGTCCATGGGGAATCTTGTCTAACCTCTTCTGTCCATCAACATAGCAAACAAGAAGGGGCTGAGAGCTGACCCTTGATGCAGTCTCACCTCCACCTTGAACTCTTGTGTCACACCGACAGCACACCTCACCATTGTCTTACATCTCTCATACATGTCCTGCACCACTTGAACATACTTTTCTGCCACTCCAGACTTCCTCATGCAATATCACAGTTCTTCTCTTGGCACCCTGTCATATGCTTTCTCCAGATCCATAAAGACACAATGCAGCTCCGTCTGACCTTCTCTGTGCTTCTCCATTAACATCTTCAAGGCATACACTGCATCTGTGGTGCTCTTTCTTGGCATGAAACCAAACTGTTGTTCACAAATGCTGACCTCTTCCCTTCGTCTAGCTTCCACTATTCTTTCCCATAACTTCATCGTATGGCTCATCAACTTTATCTCTCTGTAGTTGCCACAACTCTGCACATCTCCTTTGTTCTTAAAAATGGGCACCAGCACACTTCTCCTCCATTCCTCTGGCATCCTCTCACTCTCTAAGACCTTGTTGAATGTTCTTGTCAGAAAATCTACTGCGGCCTCTCCTAGACACTTCCATACCTCCACCAATATGTCATTAGGACCAACTGCCTTTCCATTCTTCATCATCTTCAATGCCCTCCTCACTTCACATTTACTAATCTTTGCTCCTTCCTGGTCCTCAACAGTCGCCTCTTCAACTCATTTTTCTCTCTCATTTTCCTCATTCATCAGCTGTTCAAAGTACTCTTTCCATCTTCCCAGCACACTTCTGTCATCAGTCAATGCATTTCCGTCTCTGTCCTTTATCAATCTAACTTGCTGCACGTCCTTCCCATCTCTATTTCTCTGCTGTGCCAACCTGTATAAATCATTTTCTCCCTCTTTACTTTCCAACCGAGCATACAAGTCATCATATGCGCTCTGTTTGGCCTTTGACACTGCTACCTTTGCCTTACGCTGTGTCTCCCTGTCCTCCTGTTTACTCTCTTCGGTTCTCTCAATGTCCCACTTCTTCTTAGCTAACCTCTTCCTTTGTACACACTCCTGCACTTCCTCATTCCCCACCAAGTCTCCTTATCTACTTTCCTTCCAGAGGGCACACCAAGGATTCTCCTACCGGTCTCCCTGATCACATTAGCTGTAGTTTTCCAGTCATCTGGAAGCACTTCCTGACCACTCAAAGCCTGTTTCAACTCCTCCTTGAAGACAACCCGACAGGCTTCTTTTTTCAGCTTCCACCACTTTGTCTTCTGCTCTGCCTTTGCCTTTTTCACCTTCCTCACCATCAGCATCATAAATTCTCACCCACCTCTAAATTCTGCGAAGTAGGATCAACCCCCCCCCATGACGTATACGCACATGTATATATTATATCAATAAATACATATTCAACGCGATAATGCAGCCATGAGGTGGGGGGGGCACAAACCAGTGTCTCTCCCCCTTATGCCGGTCCCAAGCCCGGAGAAATGCAGAGGGTTTTGTCAGGAAGGGCATCCGACGTAAAACCAATGCCAAACTTTTATGATGCAAATCAGAAGTATTACTCCCATACCGGATCGGTCGAGGCCCGGGTTAACAACGACCGCCATCAGTGCTGTCAACCAACAGGGTGCTGATGGAAATTGGATTACTGTTGGTCGAAGACATCGTAGAAGGAGAGGTGGGAGGCGTGTCCTTAGGCAGAGAGAGAAGAGGAAAGGCATGAGTCTAGGACTGAGAGTAGGGACTTTTAATATTGGAACTATGCAAGGAAAAGATAGAGAGCTGGCTAACATGACACAGAGGAGGAAGGTGGACATACTGTGTGTTCAGGAGACCAGGTGGAAAAGTAGCAAAGCTAATAGCATAGGAGCAGGGTTTAAGCTGTTTTATCATGGTGTGGATGGGAAGAGAAATGGAAAAGGAGTCATCTTGAAGGTGGGGTTTGTGAGGAATGTTCCAGAAGTGAAAAGAGTGTCAGACAGAGTGATAAGTCTCAAGTTACAAATTGAAGGTGTGATGCTCAATGTTGTTAGTGCTTATGCCCCACAGGCAGGATGTGAGCAAAAAGAGAAGGAGAGATTCTGGAGTCACTCAGATGAAGTGAATCAGAGTACTCCCAGATATGAAAGAGTGGTCATTGGTCAATGGACATGTAGGTGCAGGCAGCAGAGGGGATGAGGAACTGATGGGCAGGTTTGGTATCCAGGACAGGAACATAGAAGGACAGATGTTGATCGATTTTGCAAAAAGGATGGAAATGGCTGTGGCGAATACTTTCTTCAAGAAGAAACAGGAGCATAGGGTGACTTATAAAAGTGGAGGTAGAAACACACAGGTAGACTACATCTTGTGTAGGCGATGAAATTTGAAGGAAATCAGTGACTGCAGAGTAGTAGTGGGTGAGAATGTTGCCAAACAGCATAGGATGGTAGCATGCAGGATGACGCTGATGGTGAAGAAGGTGAAGAAAGCAAAGGCAGAGCAGAAGACAAAGTGGTGGAAGTTGAAAAAGGAAGAGTGTCGTGTTGTCTTCAAGGGGGAGTTGACACAGGCTTTTGGTGGCCAGGAAGTGCTTCCTGATGACTGGACAACCACAGCAAATGTGATCAAGGACACAGGTAGGAGAGTACTTGGTGTGTCCTCTGGAAGGAAAGTAGATCAGCACACTTGGTGGTGGAATGAGGAAGTGCAGGAGTATGTACAAAGGAAGAGGTTAGCTAAGAAGAAGTGGGACATTGAGAGGATCGAAGAGAGTAAACAGGAGTACAGGGAGACAGCGTGATGCGAAAGTAGCAGTGTCAAAGGCCAAACAGGGTGTATGATGACTTGTATGATAGGTTGGACAGTAAGGAGGGAGAAAATTATCTTTTCAGGTTGGCACAGCAGAGAGAAAGAGATGGGAAGGACGTGCAGAAAGTTAGATTGATAAAGGACAGAGAGGGAAATGTATTGACTTATGACAGAAGTGTGCTGGGAAGATGGAAAGAGTACTTTGAAGAGCTGATGAAAGAGGAAAATGAGAGAGAAAAAAGAGTAGAAGAGGTGACCATTGAGGAGCAGGATGTAGCAAAGATTAGTAAGGGTGACGTGAGGAGGGCAGTGAAGAGGATGAAGAATGGAAAAGCAGTTGATCCTGATGATATACCTGTATATGTGGTATGGAAGTGTCTCGGAGCGGTAGCAGTAGATTTTCTGACAAGAACATTCAAAAGGTCCTAGAGAGTGAGCAGATGACGGCGGAGTGAAGGAGAAGCATGCTGGTGCCCATTTTTAAGAACAAGGGAGACATGCAGAGTTGCAGCAACTACAGAAGGATAAAGTTGATGAGCCATACGATGAAGTTATGGGAAAGAATAGTGGAAGCTAGACGAAGGGAAGAGGTCAGCATTTGTGAACAACAGTTTGGTTTCATGCCAAGAAAGAGCACCACCGATGCAATGTTTGCTTTGAGGATGTTAATAGAGAAGTACAGAGGTCTGCATTGTATTTTTGTGGATCTGGAAAAAGCATATGACAGGGTGCCAAGAGAGGGACTGTGGTATTGCATGAGGAAGTCTGGAGTGGCAGAAAAGTATGTTAGAGTGGTGCAGGACATGTATGAGAGATGTAAGACAGTGGTGAGGTGTGCTGTCGGCATGACCGACGGATTTAAGGTGGAGGTGGGACTGCATCAAGGATCAGCTCTGAGCCCTTTCTTGTTTGCTATGGACAGGCTGACAGACGAGGTTAGACAAGAATCTTCATGGACTATGATGTTTGCAGATGACATTTTGATCTGTAGTGAGAGCAGAGAACAAGTGCAGGAAAATCTAGAGAGGTGGAGGTATGCCCTGGAAAGGAAAGGAATGAAGGTTCGCCTCAGTAAATCAGAATACATGTATGTGAATGAGAAGGACCCAGGAGGAACGGTGATGTTACATGGAGCAGAGATAAAGAAGGTGGAGGATTTTAAGTACTTCGGCTCAACAATCCAGAGCAATGGAGAGTGTGGAAAAGAGGTCAAGAAGCGTGTGCAGGCAGGCTGGAATGGTTGGAGAAAAGTGTGATGTGTGATCGGAGAGTGTCAGCAAGAATGAAGGGAAAAGTGTACAAGACGGTGGTGAGGCCAGCGATGTTGTATGGCTTAGTGGCACTGAGGAAAAGCCAGGAGGCAGAGCTGGAGGTAGCGGAGATGAAAATGCTGAGGTTCTCTCTGGGAATAACGAGGATGGGTAGGATCAGGAATGAGTACATCAGAGGGTCAGCCCATGTAGGATGTTTTGGAGACAAAGTCAGAGAGGCTAGATTGAGATGTTTTGGACATGTACAGAGGAGGGATAGTGGGTATATTGGCAGTAGGATGCTGAGGTTGGAAGTACCAGGCAGAAGGCCTCGAGGAAAACCAAAGAAGAGATTTCTGGATGTGGTGAAGGAAGACATGAAGGTCGTTGGAGTAAGAGAAGAAGATGCAGAGGACAGGGGAGATAGAGGCGGATGATTTGCTGTGGCGACCCCTGAAGGGAACAGCCGAAAGGAAAAGAAGAAGACATATTCAACGCCATAAATGCTTATAATAAGAAATAAGAATTAAACATTCAAAAATAATGCATAAGATGTCAATAAAATATAAATATACACATACAGACATGTGGCATGCACACAGATGGATGTGACCTTATTCAGATGTGCACCTCACATAAAAATAAAAGTAGTTTTGTTGGGGGTGGGTTGTATTTTTTTTTTTTTTTTGTACGTTTTGTTTTGTTTTTTGTTTGGTTTGTTTGCAGAATTGGTCTTGTTTTGCAGCACTTTCCTCAACCTTTTCACCTGTCCTTAATTTTCTCATTTTTTAATTCAATGAATATTTAAAAAAAATAAATAAATGTGATGCACTGAAGCTGCATGATTTGAAGCACAAAGTCTTGAATTGCCACTTTATCGTGGTGGAGGAGTTTGCATGACCTAATGATCCTAGGAAGTATGTTATTGGGGCATCATGCCCCCGGTAGGGTCACCCAAGGCGAACAGGTCGTGGGTGAAGGTCCAGACGAAGTGTAGTTCAGAAGACCTCTCTGCTACATAAATAGAAAAGGACACAATTTCCCTTGCCCAAATGTGAGTGACCAAGATCCCCCCCCCCCCACTTCCTCCCGGAGTCAGGCCTGGGAGAGGCGCTCGAAGGTGGACGTTCGTGACGAGAAGTCGTACAACAAAATACCACTCGGGTTCAGACTGGAGAGTCCCTACCTATGGATTACACCCTTCCAAGGTTTTAGTGTGACTACACTATTATTGCCCACAAGAGCATCGAAGTCTCCTAAGACAATGGTTGAGTCTCCCGAGGAAGCGTTCTCCAACACACCCCCAAAAGACTCCAAGAAGGGTGAGTATTCTGAACTGTCATTTGGTACATAAGCATAAATAACAGTCAGGACCAGTCCCTCCACCCAGAAGGAGGAGGGAAGCTACTCTTTTATTGACTGGGGAGAACCCCAACATTTGGCCAAGATGGGGGCAACAATGATGCCCACACCGGCTCCCCAGCTCAACCCATGAGCAACTCCAAAATGGAATAAGGTTCAGCCTCTCTCGAGATGGGTGGTTCCAGAGCCCAAGGTATGCATTGAGGTGAGCCCGACAATATCTAGTCAGTATCTCTCAACCTCACGCACCAGCTCAGGCTCCTTTCCTGTCAGAGAGGTGACAGTCCATGTCTCAAGAGTCACTGTCAGTAACGAAGGATCGGTCCGACAGAACCCATGCCTTCCGCTTCCACTCAACTCATATTGCACCCAACCCCTATAGCCCCTCCTCCAGGTGGTGGGTCTATGGGAAGGCAGACCAATGTCTCCTTTTCAGGCTGGGCCTGGCCGCGCTCCATGGACAGAAGCCCGACCACCAGGTGCTCACCTTCGAGCCCCTTTCTCAGGCCTGGCTCCGGACACACACACACACACACACACATACACACACTCTTTGCTAGCCTCATTTGGGCAAGGGAAACTGTGTACTTTTCTATTTATGCAGTATAGAGGTCTTCTGAACTACACTTCGTCTGGACCTTCACCCATGACCCGTTCTCCTTGGGTGACCCTACCGGAGGCATTATGCCCCCAATAACATAGCTCCTAGGATCATTAGGTTACGCAAACTCCTCCACCACGATAAGGTGGCAATTCAAGACTTTGCACTTCAATTCATGCAGCTTCAGTGCATCACATTTTTTTTACATATCTTGGCAGTACAGTATCGAAGGATGGACGAATCGACGCAGAGTTACAGAAACGAATGGCTAAGGCTAGTGCGTCCTTTGGCAGGCTTAGGCAGCGACTCTGGAACAGCCACCATGTGTCATTAAGGGTAAAAGGCAAAATCTACAGAGCAATCGTTACATCTACTCTTCTGTATGGCGCGGAGTCCAGGACAGTGGATCGGAGTCACGTGAGAAAACTTCATGCCTTCATGATGCGACACCTTCGTTCTTTTATGAAAATCACCTGGAAGGATAAGATCACAGACAGAGTAATTCTGGAGATAATGGGACTGCTATCAATGGAAGATCTTCTAATAAGGAAAAACCTTCGCTGGGCAGGACATGTCATGCCGATGCCAGCTGATAGACTACCAAAACAGATCCTGTTCTCCAAATTGCCTACTGGTCGCAGAAGTAAAGGCCGACCTCGACTACGTTTCAAAGATGTCATCAAGAAGAATTTGAAGTCCAGAAATATCAGAAGAAAAGACTGGGTAGACTTGTCGCACCAGAGAGCAGAGTGGAGAAGAGTGGTTAAATGATGAATGAAAACAGACATTGTCGCTACGCGACCGTCAGCAGAGGACAGGATATATATAATGTTAAATAGATCATTAATATTAAAAATATGCAATTTTATATGTCACCTCAACATTATAATTGTGAGCAATTAACGATGTGGTGAATGACATTAAAGTAAAAGTTATACTGAACATTTCCCTGAAACTTCTTGTTTGTTTCATTTTTTTGTTTGTATGGAACAGCATGAACAGCAATCAGTCAAAACGTTTGACCGTCTGATCAAAAAAATCACTGAGGAAGAAAAATATGGCTTAAACGATGAGCACATTGAGTTTATCAAAGGTGCTGATCAATGACCCAGAGGTTGCATAGTTATGTTGAATTGAGTAGACTGTATCAGTCGTGATTGCGTTCTAGTATATTGTGGATATTCAGGAAACCCACAAAAAAGTAACAAGATATGAGATTGTGGCCACTCAGGAATTGATGTTGATAAAACGAATTATTTCAGTCAGTAAGTTGTGAAGTTTTGCTCTTATAATTTGTAGCCTTAGATTATCATATAATTTACAATTTTGAGGTGGGAATAGAACAAATCATTCATCCGTAAAATATTCACGCGCATACACAAACACAAAGACATGCACATGCACATATACACACACGCACACACATGCTCATACTCACACATACACACGCACACACACACACACACACACACACACACACACACACATGCACACAGACACGTACACACACAGGCACGCACATGCACACATACACACACAGACACACATGTATGCACACAGACACACACAGACACAAATGAACACACACACACACACACACACACACACGGGCACACACATGCACACACATGCACACATACACACATAGACACACACATACACAGAGACACACACACACATACAGATACATACACATACACACACATACAAAGACAGACACACACACACATATATATATATATATATATATATATATATATATATATATATATATATATATATATATATATATATATATAAATAAAAGGACAGGACAAAGATTTTCTATTGAAACTCCATTTCTCACTACAGATCTGTTTCGAGGGGTGGTGAAACCATCCTCTCTCTTCAGGTGATTATAGAAGAATCCATCTTCCATTCCATTCTTCTATAATCACCTGAAGAGAGAGGATGGTTTCACCACCCCTCAAAACAGATCTGTAGTGATAAATGGAGTTTCAATAGAAAATCTTTGTCCTGTCCTTTATTTTTGTTTATTTTTGTTTATTTGCTCTACCAAAAGTATTGAGCACTCTCCTACGGAAGGATCTACTCAGAAAATCATATATATATATATATATATATATATATATATATATATATATATATATATATATATATATATATATATATATATATATATATATATATGTATGTATCATTTAAATTATAAAGGAGGAGGGAGGAGGAGAAACTTTTCAAATTCCACATGAAACAGTTCTGATTATTTAACATGATGATATTCTCTTTTCCCAGAGATTGCCTCCATCTCGGAATGAAGAGCAACGTCTTCCATGAATGCTTCCTGCAATTCACGTGGGCTTGTACTGACGAGGAAGGCAAAAAGCTGATCGCTATGAGAGATAAGGTAAGTTAAAATTGGAAATATTTCCATGATAATAAACATATGTGATATAAAATTCAAGAATATTGGCCCATTGTACTTTTCTTTTGTGTAATGCAGCCGTGAGGGGGGGGCACAAACCAGTGTCTCTCCCTCACGCCGGTCCCAAGCCTGGATAACTGCAGAGGGTTGCGTCAGGAAGGGCATCCGGCGTAAAACAAATGCCAAATAAACTATGCGAATCACAAGAAAGAATCACATACCGGATCGGTCGAGGCCCGGGTTAACAACGACCGCCATCAGTGCCGTCAACCAACAGGGTGCTGATGGAAATTGGACTACTGTTGGTCGAAGACGTCGAAGAAGGAGAGGCGGGAGGCGTGTCCGTTGCCAGAGAGAGAAGAGGAAAGGCATGAGTCTAGGACTGAAAGTAGGGACTTTGAATGTTGGAACGACGACAGGAAAAGGTAGAGAGCTGGCTGACATGATGCAGAGGAGGAAGGTGGACATACTGTGTGTTCAGGAGACCAGGTGGATAGGTCGCAAGGCTAGAAGCATAGGAGCAGGGTTTAAGCTGTTTTATCACGGTGTGGATGGGAAGAGAAATGGAGTCGGAATCATCTTGAAGAAGGAGTTTGCCAGGAATGTTCTAGAAGTGAAAAGAGTGTCAGATAGAGTGATGAGTCTCAAGTTAGAAATTAAAGGTGTGATGGTCAATGTTGTTAGTGCTTATGCCCCACAGACAGGATGTGAGCGAGAAGAGGAGAGATTCTGGAGGGAGTTAGATGAAGTGATGCAGAGTACCCCCAGAGGTGAAAGAGTGGTCATTGGTGCAGACTTCAATGGACATGTTGGTGCAGGAAACAGAGGAGACGAGGAAATGATGGGTAGGTTTGGTATCCAGGACAGGAACGCAGAAGGACAGATGTTGGTAGATTTTGCAAAAAGGATGGAAATGGCTGTGGTGAATACTTTCTTCCAGAAGAGAGAGGAGCATAGGGTGACTTATAAAAGTGGAGGTAGGAGCACACAGGTAGACTACATCTTGTGCAGGCGATGTAATTTAAAGGAAGTCAGTGACCGCAAAGTAGTAGTGGATGAGAGTGTTGCCAAACAGCATAGGATGGTGGTGTGCAGGATGATGCTGATGGTGAGGAAGGTGAAGAAGGCAAAGGCAGAGCAGAAGACAAAGTGGTGGAAGTTGAAAAAGGAAGAGTGTTTGGTTGTCTTCAAGGAGGAATTGAAACAGGCTTTGGGTGGTCAGGAAGTGCTTCCAGATGACTGGAAAACTACAGCTAATGTGATCAGGGAGACAGGTAGGAGAATACTTGGTGTGTCATCTGGAAGGAAAGTAGATAAGGAGACTTGGTGGTGGAATGAGGAAGTGCAGGAGTGTGTACAAAGGAAGAGATTAGCTAAGAAGAAGTGGGACATTGAGAAAACCGAAGAGAGTAAACAGGAGTACAGGGAGACACAGTGTAAGGCAAAGGTAGCAGTGTCAAAGGCCAAACAGGGCGCGTTTGATGACTTGTATGCTCGGTTGGAAAGTAAGGAGGGAGAAAATGATTTATACCGGTTGGCACAGCAGAGAAATAGAGATGGGAAGGATGTGCAGCAAGTTAGATTGATAAAGGACAGAATGTATTGACTGATGACAGAAGTGTGCTGGGAAGATGGAAAGAGTACTTTGACGAGCTGATGAATGAGGAAAATGAGAGAGAAAAAAGAGTAGAAGAGGTGACTGTTGAGGACCAGGATGTAGCAAAGATTAGTAAGGGTGAAGTGAGGAGAGCATTGAAGAGGATGAAGAATGGAAAGGCAGTTGGTCCTGATGACATACCGGTGGAGGTATGGAAGTGTCTAGGAGAGGTAGCAGTAGATTTTCTGACAAGAACATTCAACAAGGTCTTAGAGAGTGAGAGGATGCCAGAGGAATGGAGGCGAAGTGTGCTGGTGCCCATTTTTAAGAACAAGGGAGACGTGCAGAGTTGTGGCAACTACAGAGGGATAAAGTTGATGAGCCATACGATGAAGTTATGGAAAAGAATAGTGGAAGCTAGACTAAGGGCAGAAGTCAGCATTTGTGAACAACAGTTTGGTTTCATGCCAAGAAAGAGCACCACAGATGCAGTGTTTACCTTGAGGATGTTAATGGAGAAGTACAGAGAAGGTCAGAGGGAACTGCATTGTGCCTTTGTGGATCTGGAGAAAGCATATGAAAGGGTGCCGAGAGAAGAACTTTGGTATTGCATGAGGAAGTCTGGAGTGGCAGAGAAGTATGTTAGAGTGGTGCAGGACATGTATGAGAGATGTAAGACAGTGGTGAGGTGTGCTGTCGGTGTGACACAAGAGTTCAAGGTGGAGGTGGGACTCCATCAATGGTCAGCTCTGAGCCCCTTCTTGTTTGCTATGGTGATGGACAGGCTGACAGACGAGGTGAGACAAGATTCCCCATGGACTATGGTGTTTGCAGATGACATTGTGATCTGTCGTGAGAGCAGAGAACAAGTGCAGGAAAATCTAGAGAGGTGGAGGTATGCCCTGGAAAGGAGGGGAATGAAGATTAGCCTCAGTAAGACAGAATACATGTGCATGAATGACAAGGAGCAAAGAGGAACGGTGAGATTACAGGGAGCAGAGATAAGAAAGGTGGAGGATTTTAAGTACTTAGGCTCAACAATCCAGAGCAATGGAGAGTGTGGAAAAGAGGTCAAGAAGCGTGTGCAGGCAGGTTGGAATGGTTGGAGAAACGTGTCCGGTGTGATGTGTGATAGGAGGGTATCGGCAAGAATGAAAGGAAAAGTATACAAGACGGTGTTGAGGCCAACGATGTTGTATGGGTTAGAAACAGTGGCCCTGGGGAAAAGACAGGAGGCAGAGTTGGAGGTAGCAGAGATGAAAATGTTGAGGTTCTCTTTGGGAGTAACGAGGATGGATAGGATTAGGAATGAGCACATTAGAGGGACAGCACATGTAAGACGTTTTGGAGACAAAGTCAGAGAGGCTAGATTGAGATGGTTTGGACATGTACAGAGGAGGGATAGTGAGTATATTGGTAATAGGATGCTGAGGCTGGAACTACCAGGCAAAAGGCCTAGAGGAAGACCAAAGAGACGATTCATGGATGTGGTGAAGGAGGACATGAAGGTCGTTGGTGTAAGAGAAGAAGATGCAAAGAATAGGGTGAGATGGAGGCAGATGATTCGCTGTGGCGACCCCTGAAGGGAAAAGCCGAAAGGAAAAGAAGAAGAAGAAGAAGAAGAAGTACTTTTCTTTTGTGTATTTCAGGAAGCACTGAACATGTGTGAACTTTTTCATGTTCGCTACTTGCTTCACCACAACGCCTACACCCACAGGGTTACAAAGGTGATTGAAATGATGTGAGTTTCTTCAAAATCAGATATCTGAAAAAAAAAAACCTTGTTTAAAACATATGTACATGAGTGAAGATGTTCCGTAAGGAGATGGAAATCTGGAACAGATCAATTGAAATGTGTGAAGAACTGTTTATATATTTTCATTATGTGGGGGAGGGTTTGAGCCTTAAGTGTGTCTGAACATCCTACTAACTTAGCTTACGCTCGGCGCAGATCGGGCACTAAATATTTTGCCATTGTGAGCCACAAATAAGTTGGCCTGCTGGGTCTTCATGCATTTTTTATGTTGGTCTAAATATTCAGTATGTTCTGCATATTTATAAGCAGTGTTGAGCGATCAGCCAATGTGAGACTGCACACAGACACATCTCTGGGTGATGTGCACTTTTTTTATTAATTTTCATTAGCTTTCTACTCTCAATGTTGAACAAGATGCCACAATTAGATAACTTCTGTGGCTGCGACCGCCAAATGCAGTTCATGTATTCCCATATTTTTTTCTAAACTTTATAAATTCATTTTATATATTTGCTTAGATATTTGAACTTTATGATATAGATCGAGATCGAAAGAAGTAACATAAAAAAGTCGTCTGTTAGCGCCAATTCTATCAGTGATTAGTCTCATGCAGTGTATAATGCTAGAAGCTCCATGTACAAATTGAGAATTTTGTTTTGCATGTAACAGTATCAAGGCTGATTGTGATGGTTCTGGTGGTTCACACATGCTTCATTCATCAGAAGAAAAACTTCAACATTTCTCAAGCGCATACTATGCAGAATCAACTCTGCATCACGAGTCACTGTCAAAATATGCCAGAGATGAAGTTACAGACAGGCACAAGTCAGTACACGAATACAAAAAAAGGCTTTATCAGTTGCTACATGCACAGCAAAGTCCATCATCAAATAATGGAAAGTGTGTGGTACTTCTAGAGCCCTTCATGTACCAGGCCGTCTCTCCATAATGGATAGAAATGCAGTAGGAAACCATGCAGAGAGGGTACCAGCTGGCCAATGGCAACTTATATTTCTTAAATTTTGCTTCTTGTGGAGTTGCATGAAAAAAGCCAAATCTTGATTGAGCTTCATCAACGTGCAATTAAAGATTCTTCTTCCAAATGGGAGGTTCTTTGATTAAAAATCAAAATGAATCTATTTGGCCTCAATGCCAAACTGCATATCTGGTGGAAACCAATCAAGGTTGTCATCCAAAGAAACCACACGACACAAAAGCATGGAAGTGGTAGGATACTGGTAAGGGTTTTTCCTCTGCAGCAGCAACTAGGAGATAGGAAGAGAAATGGATGAAGCAACAGAATCTATTTGGCCTCAATGCCAAACTGCATATCTGGTGGAAACCAATCAAGGTTGTCATCCAAAGAAACCACACGACACAAAAGCATGGAAGTGGTAGGATACTGGTAAGGGTTTTTCCTCTGCAGCAGCAACTAGGAGATAGGAAGAGAAATGGATGAAGCAACATTATCAAACTCCTGAGCCCTCTGCAAGTTAGTTTTCAATAGGAAGTAATTTCACCTTAAAACATGACAATAACTTAAACCCTATTAAACATTTGTGTAATGAATTGAACATCACGATTCAATCTGACTGAGCTTGAGCACTTCTGGTAAAAGGAAAAGGTCAATATTGTACGGATTAAATGTGTAAAGTTGGGAGAAAATGAACATCCCACTGTAATGGAAATGTGTAATATATGATTATTTATATTGCTTTGAAAAAAAAATATCCACAAATTGTAAAAGGATATGTATGAGCAGAATTGTATAAATAACAAACTGTGTTTTCAACATAAACTCTCCTGGTTTTTTGTTTGTTTGTTTGTTTGTTTGTTTTTTGTTTTGTTTGTTTGTTTGTTTTTGGGTTTTTTTTTCAGGATTGTTGATGCACTTGTGGCAGCTGATGAATCTGACTTCATGTTGGATCGTAAAATCAAAATCTCTAACGCCGCAGATAAATCGAACTTTGACAAATTCCTCGATCTCACAGGTTTTCTTTGTGATCATAATCTGAAATAACTAAGCTCTACGCTGCCATCTGCTGGGCCCCGGGCAGCACAGAGCGGGACAGGAAGAGACTGAACAAGCTGGTCAGGAGGGCCAGCTCTGTCCTCGGCTGCCCACTGGACTCTGTGGAGGAGGTGAGTGAGAGGAGGATGGTAGCAAAGCTCACATCCATCCTGGTCAACAGCTCTCACCCACTGCACCAGACTGTAGAGGAGCTGAGCAGCTCCTTCAGTGGACGACTGAGGCATCCTCAGTGCAGGAAGGAGCGCTACCGCAGGTCGTTCATTCCCACCGCTGTCAGACTGTACAACGCCACTTTGTAACTGTCTGTGAAAATACCGGTTATGTGCAATAAAAACCCCGTGCACTTTAATCAACCACATCTACCCCACTGACTGTGAACCATATCAACCCATCTACTCCGCCCTCAGATACATTACACTTTAACATAGGCCAGTCTACAAAGTCGTTCCCTTCTTTTCTTTTATTGTTTATTAATTTATACTATTTATGTATCTATTTATTTATTTACTTATATAATATATATGTATGTGTGTATGTTTGTACTTGTATCTATTTTTGCACCCCCTACTGATGGTACCTCAAGAGCCTGTAACAGTGAATTTCTCCATTGTGAGATTAATAAAGCTGTATCTTATCTTATCTTATCTTATCTTCAATTTTACATTTACTTGATTCAGAAATATATGGCTTGCACAGGTTTGTTGTTAGATATTTTTATATACAAGCATTATCCGCTTTGTTAGGAACACCTGTACAATCATGCAGTTATCGAAACAGTCAATCATGGTTTAGCAGTGCAAGATCTTCAGTTAAATCTCATCGTGGTTATCAAAGCTGATTACCTGAGTTATTATTAAACTGTGAGTTCAGTACCTCAAACATAACAGCATCAAGAGTTGAGTCTTGTATAATTTCCCCTTTTCTCTGTTTTACAGATGTCATTCCTCAAAAAATAAAACTCTGGTCAATCAAAAAACGCAGAACTCCCTGATAAATTAAAAGAGGTAGAGAATATCATTGAGAGAATTGAGAAACGAGATATACAGCTGTGTTGGGAGCAAAATCTTCAAGCTTGATGAACTGAAGGATTTGAGTTCTCAAGAAGAACAAGATGTCAGTTCCATGAGTGTGAATTTGGAATTTAAACAGCAAGAAGAATGATAGTAAAAAAGTATTTTTTAGTCATTAACTTCACTTGGGTTGCCATTCTGCGTGCGCGTGCGTGTGTGTGTGTGTGTGTGTGTGTGTGTGTGTGTGTGTGTGTGTGTGAAGGATGTAATGAAGAAGTGGTTTGAGAGCATCCAGAAGTGGAATCTTTGTGAACAAATTAAAAAAGAAATGTTCAAAATCAAAGTGAGTCGAGAAAAAGTCTTATAATGTTCAGAGTTTTACATTTGAAATCTTTCCATCTGAATAAAGGTAAAGTCCGCCTGGATTTTTTATACCCGAGCGATAGTGGCTCATCAGGCTGCTGCTTATGCCCGGTTTCCATAGCATGAAGCGACTAGCAGTTCAACTCCTCCTGGATGGGACGCTAGTCCATTGCAGGTGACCTTCCCAGTATATTTTTACTGGTACCCATTGATACTGCTGGGTGAACATAGGCACATTTATGATTAAGACCTTGCCCAGGGGTCTTAGCACAGTGGGGGTCTAACTGGGATTTGAACACAACCTCCCGATCATAAGCGCAGCACCCTAATCACGGCACGACAACCCTCATCATCTGAATGAAAGCGAAGCTAAAATCCCAGGCCCAGGTGTTTCTGTGTGGAGTTTTCATGTTCCCCTGTGCTTCTGTAGGATTACTCCGGTTATTATGGTTTCCTCCCACAGTCCAAAGACATGCACGAAAGGCTAATTGACAGTTTCAAATAGCCCCCAGATTTGAGTGTGAATGGTTATGTGTTGGTCTGGGGAGCTGTTTAGGGTGTACCCTACCTTTGCCCAGAGTCGGGTGAGATAGGCTCCAGTGAAGGATCAACTAGTCAGCAAATAAGTAAACGAGGTACGAGAATGCTCTTTCCAAATCCCGGGGATTTTTTACTGTGTTTAGTCCATGGTGATCCTTCACTGGTTTTCACGGTGCATCTGGTCCTCAACACCACATTTTAGTCTGTTTTATGTAGTTTTGATGAAACTTGAAACACAACCAGCTCATCAGTTTTAAACCTTTCCGTGTCTTAATGGCTTGAAGGATTTTAATGAATTTTTGGATGAATTTCTCCAAACTTGGGTGAAAAAATATCTTGTTCAGTATATATGTTTTCAAAGCACTGGCCAGTCTCAGGCCAGTTAAGAGAGTGAATCTTGTTCAACCCCTCAGCTGATTGTGAGGTCTTGATGCTGGTTGGTCTCATGTTGTTCTGCTGTTGAGTTTATTGATCGTGAGGGCAAGGCTCACAGTCATCTTGAGCATTAAGCAGACGCTGTAAGTCATGAGCCACGGTATCAAGAGAAGTGGATTTAATCTGAGGTTATCAGTGGCGCATAGAATGGCCTCGTAACCTGACCTGCGCTGTGATGACATGTGTTGTGTCTTTAAAATTCGTAGGATCTGTTGGACCTGATGTTGTGAGTGTAAAATCAAATGGTGCGACAAGACGATCTTCTCGGCGTCTAAGACCATTAACGCACAGGCAGCAACAGCACGAAGACACGCAGGTAAACCTTGAGCTACAGTGTCTAGTGTCTAGTGTTTTTGAAAGGAAAGCACAGGGCCTCATCCCCCCGCCATGCTTCTGAGCCAACACCCCAGAGGCAGTTCCCCCTTGGTGAGCAACGGAGAGGTGGAAGGGCTCATAGTTCGGCAGACCCAGAGCTGGAGCCGAGCAGAGGGCCATGTTGAGGGCTGCAAAGGCATGTTGCATGTCCTCAGTCCATACGAGTGGTTGTTGGAGTGGGTCTGTGTGGTGGATTGCGGACCGGAAGCACTTGTCATAGAAAGAGCAGTCTGGGATCCACTGCCTGCAGTAATTGATCAACCCGAGGAAAGCAAGTAAGGCATGCTTGGTGGCAGGTCGCTGGGTGTCGATGATGATCTTGACGTGATCTTGGGTCAATTTCTTTGAGCCCTGAGAGAGTTCATAGCCCAGGTAAATAACTGTGGGTTTACAGTATTGCAACTTCTTTCGTGAGACCTTGAAGCCTTTTTTACTCAGGAGCCGAAGGACAGTGAGTGTGGCTTGGGAACAGATCTCGGAGCTTGATGCCGAAACCAGCAAGTCGTCTGCATAGGAGTGGACACAGGAACCCTCAGAGGGAACAAAACACCCTAGTGCGTCCCGTACAACGGTAGCAAACACCGCAGGAGAATCAATGAAACCTTGTGGGAAGCGTGTCCAGGTGTACTGCTGCTGCCTATGCGTAAATGCGAACAGAGGCTGAGTGTCTGGTTCTACAGGGATGCTGAAAAAAGCAGAGCACAGGTCAATCACGGAAAAGTGCATGTGTGTATGTGGTATGCCAGACATGATGGAAGGAACGTCGGGCACCAGGGGCGAGACAGGCACTATGAGGTCATTGATCCTCCTTAGGTCCTGCGTAAGTCGCCAGGTACCATCCGGCTTTGGCACAGGGTTTATGGGCGTGTTGTAAGATCTTGTACACGGAACAACAATACCCTGTTCCAGGAGTGAAGATAATACAACATCGATGCCTTGCATCTTAGAGTCGGAGAGTGGGTACTGTTTTATGAAGATAGGTATAATATGCTTTACCTTAGCCTCCTAAAGAGTACAATCGACGCAGCCCACGTCATTTTTCTGCCCGGCCCATAATGTCCTGGCCAGTTGATCCAGGGGAGAACACTGCTCTGCCACCTCACTCACTGCACACGCTGCGTTAACATTAAAAGGTAATTTACAGGAGGTTAATGCAATCAAAGAAGGGGACAGAGATTCTGACATGGAGATTATCATGCTCGAACCATGAAAAGAAATTTGTAAACCGAGGAGGCTCATAAGATCACGACTGAGTAAATTAAACGGACATTCCTGCATATACACAAAAGAATAAGTGATTTGTAATGCATCGAGAGAGGGGTCATTGGGAAAACGCAGAGAGAGCGGGGGTGTAACCTGTGACGAGAAAGGAACCCCATCAATAGCCACAGAGCTAGTTGACCGAGAGGAGAGAGAGCGCCTGAGTATTCCCTCCCCAACGAGGATAGTGTGGCACCACTATCCAAAACAAATAAGTATTCAGCATCACCCACTACTATCGGGATCAGTGGGATTGCTTCATTGTTGGTAGAGGAAAAAGACAAATGCATCATACTGACGGCCAAGGGTTCCTGACTCCGTGGGCAACCTTAATAAGCCCTAGCCTCGGGGGACATTGGGCGGGGGTCTCGGGTTTGACCTTGTCCAGGTCCACCTCGGGAATGTTGGGAGTGTTGGCCCTGTGGGTGCTCTTGGCCCTTTAACTGCTCATCCCTCAACTTCTTTCTACATTCACGTATCCAATGTCCTTCTTTCTGACAATAATGACACTTACCATTCTTTCTCTTCCCATCATTTTTCCCTTCTTATAATGCTGGCTTCCGCTTTGGGGAGCCACTGATAATCATGCTTTGTTCCTTACTACTAATATTCCAAACATTCCTTCATGTATTCAATGTTCCAGCTATCCCCTCCCAAATCATTCTATGGGCCGAAGTCAAATATTCGGCATCAAATGTCCCTTGGCGGGGGTCGTTTGGAATCTGAGGGAGCCCTTCAGTCCATCCAGCTAAATTGTCTAGATATGGGACCGTATAATATGCGAGACCACATCGATTCATCCATTCCTTCAGGGTTTCCCTGAGAGCAGGCTTAGGGAACAAGCTACCCATGGTTTGTTCCTAAAATTACCCACACACGCACACTTGATACACCGACACACAAGATACAGAGGAGTATTCGTATATATTTTTATAGCGCTCTTCCCAGTTCCCGGAACTGAGGATTACCATCCCTTATGAAAAAGGGGTTAAACTTCCCTTATGAAAAAGGGGTTAAACCGTCCCTTATGAAGAAGGGGATAACAGACGCTCAGATACTGCTAACCAGGTATTCAAACAAATCTTGTCTTACCTGATCAGGAGTATCACGTCGGGGTCACCAAATTGTAAGGAAGACTTTGTCCCTACTTCCTCTTCTCTAAGCTCGTCTGTATCTCTGTGTCTCAATGTAAAAGTACTCCGGGAGCAGACAATGACAAACCACACGAGTGAAATCAGTCTGGTTTATTCATCAGCTGCTCAGTGTGCTTCACTGGGCATAAAGCTATTATACAGTGGAGGTATGTGCGAAAAAGTGGTTACAGAGTCACATGTTTCTTTGTTCACAGCCCAAAAGTTGTACCGTAAATCACAGTGCATGATAGGAAACCATAAATCACATTCCTGTGTCTTAGGGGCGGCGTTTACTACTCTGGAAACATTGACCTCAGGAAGAATGCCGCCTCGTAAAACATCACAACAGCAATAAAAAAGTCCACGGTTATAAGCACAGGAATGCTGGCAATAATACAATGGATAAGGATAAGCAAGAATGTAACCTTACAATGACCTTACAATTATACAGCATACTTTATATATATTAAGAAGGAGCCTGCTCAACATTCTTTTAAATATATTTCTGCTTAATACTTCACTGACCGACCCATTCTCAGAGTGGAGACTGAACCACAACCATCGTTTATTTTGTCACTGGGAGGAAAATTATTTAATTCAGAGCTTGCTGTGTATAAACAAATCTCACCATCTCTTACTTCAGCTGTGATTTCCGTTCCTGGATGACAAACTCCGGTGGTGGAAAAATCTCGCTCGCTCGCTGCTCTGCTGCTGGCTGAAGGTGAAAGCGCTCCTTCCCATGAGCACAAGAATTTTAAATCCACCAACACAGCAGATCAAAAACACTGAGACTCTCAATGTAGCTGACTAATATGTCTGTCTTCCTTTCGGCTTTTTCCCTTTTACTCAGAAGTCGCCACAGCGAATCATCTGATTCGCACGTTTGATTTGGCAGAGGTTTTTACGTCGGATGCCCTTCCTGTCACAACCCTTTTAGCAAGGGACAGAAACACGCGGACGACTTTGCAGCCTACTCTTTTCGAAAGTCAGCAATGGTTCTTTTACATGCCTCTCACCATAGACAGTGAGAGACATGGCTTGCCTTTGATAACCCAGTTAGCTGCACTGGGGGGGCAGTGACAACCCCCCAACCTTTGGATCAGCGATCCAGTGCCCTATATCCACAAAATTACCCCGCCCACACTAAATAAATATTCGCCCACACCCATGACTGTTAATTTTCATCTATCTAATTTTAAACCTGAAAAGAGCATTTTTGAAAGGGTACCCAGTGGGTACATGTGGGTACCCAACCGTTGCAGGACTCTGCCTTCGGCAGATTCTCCCATCATTCAGGTGAAAGTTGGTTTCAATGAGTAAATAAGCAGTATTTTCTTTTTGCAGTTGAGCCGCAGGCTGCTGACCCTTGACACAATGAACTGCAAGTTAAATACTGTATAACGCAATACCTCCCCCAGTGGACATTTTTGAATTTTTGAATCCCTATTGGGATTTGTACTGGTCCGATTGGCAATTGTACCAATGGACCAAGAGAAATCAAGAAACAAAGAAATGTTTAACATTCTATGTCAGGAACTACCATAAAACAAATAAGTATTATTTACATATTTATTTGCATATTTATATATACCATCAATGCGTATTGCATATAATTGTAATCAAATCAGTACTCATGATATGTATTTATTAATCATTTTATTATATTCGAGCTATTTTTATAATGGATTCCGACATACAGCACTGTTGGGGTGACACTTGGTGGAAGAGTAGATGCCTGCTTTTCTACATCGACACTTCTTTCTGATGCTGCTTCCCTTGCATGCACATACTGTTGAGTGCGTTGCAGCAATCGAAGGTCCATTTTGTCTTGCCGCAGTGACCGTTGTGATCTCATCAAGGCTGTTGGGATCTGTATTATCTAATGCAGGAATGGGAACTGTCCGAAGGTCTGCTAAATCTTCAGCACTGAAGCAGATTTTGATGATTCCAGAGGCAGCATACAGCTTGTAGAAAACTTTGATGGTTTTTTTGATGACCTCTTTGACCTTGCAAGTGTATTCCGCATGTATTTCACATGTATTTTAAATGTGAATTTCACAACATATATCATGGTACAAATGGAAATCGGGTACGATTGCCAATCGTACTGGTACAGATCCCAATAGAAAGTTGAACATTCCTTTGTTTCTAGATTTCCCTTGGTCCATCAGTACAATTGCCAATCGTTCCCAATTTCCATTTGCGCCACGACACGCGCACGCACGCGCGCACACATACACACACACACATATATATATATATATATAACAAAAGGACAGGACAAAGGCTTTCTATTGAAACTCCATTTATCACTACAGATCTGTTTCGAGGGGTGGTGAAACCATCCCCTCTCTTCAGGTGATTACAGAAGAATGATTACAAAGTGCTGGGGGAGGTACTATGTCGATGAACATGGTGTCCTCTAGATGGGGTGGTGCTCATTATGTATTCGGGGGCGGGTTTTTTTAAATATCGATACATGCATACATGTGCAGACATTAGTTTTTCTCATGCCCATAGACTCATATGTACACACGTTTATATATATATATATATATATATATATATATATATATATATACGTTCACGTGTGTAAGCACATACACACATACACAAGTATGCATAATGTTTAGATACAGATTGATACAATCAAATACTTAGTGTACTTAAGGGGGTAAAAGTTCGGCAAAAGTTCGACATTGAATACTCTACAAAGAATATCCCCCTGCCATCTAACAACAACTACCTACAACGCCTAATTGAAAAAACCGAACAGTTCTTACGAGTTATGCGCTGGAAAGCCCACTTCTTCCTGAACCCCGACAAGACCCCAGACAACAAAGAAACATATGGCTTCAAATCCACGAAGAACCCTCCCCCGATAGACGAACTAAAGAGCTTTGAAACCGACATGATAGCCATGATACAATCTACAAAATTCAAACATGTAAGCAACCCCTTCCTGAAAAAACTAAGAAACGACACCAAAAATCCAGAATGAAAGAAAACTACTCATCGCCGACAAAACGAGAAACTTCTCCAAACTGGAACCAGCAGCATACAACGATCTGCTACAAAGAAACATCACTAAATCCTACAAGAAGTCACAGCCCGAAACCACACGCGACATTCATAAAGAAAGCAAAAAAATCGCGACAGAACTCGGCATCAGTGACAGAGTTGACACCACAGCCCACAAAGAAGCGTTTATAACATTGAAGGACCACAAGCCCGACTTTGCAAACAAACCTACTTGCCGATTGATCAACCCTACAAAATCTGAAATAGGAAAAATCAGCAAAGATTACTTGACAGAATCAACGGCAAAATTGGAAAAACAACCAAACTAAACCAGTGGAAAAACACCGCATCTGTGATCGAGTGGTTTTCAGCAATAAAGAACAAGCAATCCCATCGGTTCATCTGCTTCGATATCATCGAATTCTACCCTTCCATAAGTGAAGCCCTACTAAACAAAGCCCTCGACTTTGCATCCGCCTATGACAACATCATCAAAGACGAGAGAAACATCATTATGCATACCAAAAACTCTACTTTGGTGCATAAGCAACAAACTTGGCAAAAGAAGGGAAACACCACATTCGACGTCACAATAGGGAGCCACGATGGCGCGGAAACCTGCGAGCTGGTGGGAAACTTCCTACTTTACCAGCTAACAAAGCTCGACATCAACGTCGGGCTTTACCGCGATGATGGTCTTGCCTATTCTGACACCACACCCCGTATCATGGAAAAAATCAAAAAAGAAATATGCCGCATTTTCTCCAATAATGGACTACGGATCACTATAGAAGCCAACAAACAGATCACCAACTTCCTAGACGTCACCCTCAACCTGAACAGTGGCACCTACCAGCCATTCACTAAACCAAACACCAAACTGCTATACGTCCATCATGAAAGTAACCATCCGCCCATCATAACTAAAAACATCCCCGCCGGTATCAACAAACGGTTATCAGCACTTTCATCCGACAAGACAGCCTTCGAACAGGCGGCGCCCCCTTACCAGAAAGCACTACATGACAGCGGATACAACTATACACTACACTATGAACCAAACATAAGCAACAATCAAAAAAACAGACAACGCAGAAACATCCTATGGTACAACCCCCCCTTCAGCAAAAACACCAGCACCAACATCGGACACAGATTCCTCACTCTAATAGACAAGCACTTCACCAAAGACCACAAACTCCGGAAAATTTTCAACCGCAACACCCTCAAGATCAGTTACAGCTGCATGAACAACACTAAACAAATAATAGACAATCACAACAAGCGCACTCTGGCTTTGCATGATAATGCCGACGACACTGGCTCACCAAGCAAAAGAACGCAATGCAACTGCCGACAAAAAAACGCCTGTCCTCTCAACGGGAACTGTCTGCAATCATCAGTCATCTACCAAGCCACCGTCACACGGACAGACAATAATACAACTGAAACATACATCGGACTGACAGAGAACACTTTTAAAACCAGATACAGGAACCACATCGCATCCTTCCGCAACGAAAAAAGTAGAAACTCCACCGAACTCAGCAAGCACATCTGGACACTCAAAGACATGAATATTGACCACCAGATCTCATGGAGAATTTTATCATCACACCCGACATACAACAGCTCAAACAAAAGATGCAATTTATGCCTCAGGGAGAAGTTCCTCATTATATACAGACCCAAACTGTCTTCATTAAATAAAAGAAATGAACTCGTAACTTCATGCCGACACAGGAAAAAATCATTATTATGCAACACACCCCCTTAAGTACACTAAGTATTTGATTGTATCAATCTGTATCTAAACATTATGTATACTTGTGTATGTGTGTATGTGCTTACACACGTGAACGTATATATATATATATATATATATATATATATATATATATATATATATATATATATAAACGTGTGTACATATGTGTCTATGGGCATGAGAAAAACTAATGTCTGCACATGTATGCATGTATCGATATTTAAAAACCCGCCCCGAATACATAATGAGCACCACCCCATCTAGAGGACACCATGTTCATCGACATAGTACCTCCCCAGCACTTTGTAATCATTCTTCTGTAATCACCTGAAGAGAGGGGATGGTTTCACCACCCTCGAAACAGATCTGTAGTGATAAATGGAGTTTCAATAGAAAGCCTTTGTCCTGTCCTTTTGTTATTTGCTCTACCAAAAGTATTGAGCACTCTCCTACGGAAGGATCTACTCAGAAAATACTATATATATATATATATATATATATATATATATATATATATATATATATATATATATATATATATATATATATATATTCTTCTTCTTTTACTTTCGGCTGCTCCCTTCAGGGATCGCCACAGCAAATCATCCACCGCCATCTCACCCTATCCTCTGCATCTTCTTTTCTGACTCCAACGACCTTCATGTCTTCCTTCACCACATCCAGAAATCTCTTCTTTGGTCTTCCTCGAGGCCTTCTGCCTGGTAGTTCCAACCTCAGCATCCTACTGCCAATATACTCACTATCTCTCCTCTGTACATGTCCAAGCCATCTCAATCTAGCCTCTCTGACTTTGTCTCCAAAACATCTTACATGGGCTGTCCCTCTGATATATTAATTTCTGATCCTATCCACTCTCGTTACTCCCAGAGAGAACCTCAACGTTTTCATCTCCGCTACCTCCAGCTCTGCCTCCTGGTTTTTCCTCAGTGCCACTGTTTCTAAGCCATACAACATCGCTGGCCTCACCACCGTCTTGTACACTTTTCCCTTCATTCTTGCTGACACTCTCCTATCGCACATCACACCGGATACTTTTCTCCAACCATTCCAGCCTGCCTGCGCACGCTTCTTAACCTCTTTTCCACACTCTCCATCACTCTGGATTGTTGAGCCGAAGTACTTAAAAAATCCTCCACCTTTGTTATCTCTGCTTCCTGTAACATCACCGTTCCTCCTAGGTCCTTCTCATTCACACGACTTGTATTCTGATTTACTGAGGCTCACTGTCATTCCTCTCCTTTCCAGGGCATACCTCCACCTCTCTAGATTTTCCTGCACATCCTTCCCATCTCTATTTCTCTGCTGTGCCAACCTGTATAGATCATTTTCTCCCTCTTTCCTGTCCAACCAATCATACAAGTCATCATACACCCTCTGTTTGGCCTTAGCCACTGCTACTTTCGCCTTACGCTGTGTCTCCCTGTACTCCTGTTTACTCTATTCAGTCCTCTCTGTGTCCCACTTTTTCTTAGCTAACCTCTTCCTTTGTACACACTCCTGCACTTCCGCATTCCACCACCAAGTCTCCTTATCTACTTTCCTTCCAGATGACACACCAAGTACTCTCCTACCTGTGTCCCTGATCACATTAGCTGTGGTTGTCCAGTCATTTGGAAACACTTCCTGGCCACCCAAAGCCTGTTTCAACTCCTCTTTGAAGACAACATGACACTCTTCCTTTTTCAACTTCCACCACTTTGTCTTCTGCTCTGGCTTTGCCTTCTTCACCTTCCTCACCATCAGCATCATCCTGCATACCACCATCCTATGCTGTTTGGCAACATTCTCACCCACTACTACTTTGCAGTCACTGACATCCTTCAAATTACAACGCCTACACAAGATGTAGTCTACCTGTGTGCTCCTACCTCCGCGTTTATAAGTCACCCTATGCTCCTGTTTCTTCTGGAAGAAAGTATTCACCACAGCCATTTCCATCCTTTTTGCAAAATCTATCAACATCTGTCATTCTGTGTTCCTGTCCTGGATACCAAACCTGCCCATCACTTCCTCATAGAGTGTGTTTAAGAGCATATTTTAGCATTTGTAATAGATACGTAGTATTTTACTTCCGGTTGATCATTCGTGCATGTAATATGATACATGGGGTTTGACTTCCTGGTACAGAACTTGTGGATTATCTTCATTCGATTCACGGGAGGGGACGGAACCAAACCCCCGCGAATAATGAAGGCCTCCTGTAGATTATTTTCATTAACCTTGAAATTTTGGCAAATAATTTTTTCGTAAAGAGCGATTTAGCCAAATGTGGAGAGGTTTTCAGTGCATTCAGAATAATAACATGACCCAGTGTTCCTTCCTACTGCACTTCACACTGATTTAAACCTTGAAACAATTTTTCTGGTGACACATTTTACACTTTAAATCAAGTCTTTTGACAGAAATTTATCAAAACTGTGACAGATTACTTGAACATATTACTCCCCCAGGACTGGGGCCACTGGAGGGCTGCTATTTACAGTCTAAGCCCCGGTAAGGGTGTAAGGCAGAAGTGAGTTAGCATATCATTTATTATTCGAATGTGAGTGTATTTATATTCGTAAATAACACATGGAAATATCAAACAAATGTAACTTTATATTTTGGTTATTTCGGTGATCTTTAGGAATGCTACGTTATTAGCATTTTATTTTTATGATATTTTATAAGTCATTGAATTATTTGGAACTTCATTAGCCTTATGTATGTATGCTATTTATTTATTTATTTATTTATTTATTTTCTTGTTGGTTCGTTTTGGTCAGGTCAGGTATGAGGGCATGCGCCGGGACGGCACTTCTCTGCGTCCACCGGCTGCCTCCACTCATCCGGCCATCTCCTGGCGATCGACCAGGCCTGCGCAGTGCCCATACCCCCCAGCAGGGCAGCTCTCAGCTGCGACAACCACTTCGCACGTGGTCGTCCCCGCGATTGGCTCCAGCCCCTAGGATCCCGAACGGACAGGATCCGGTGTGCTGGGTCCGAAGGTGGGAAACGCACCAAGTGCCCATAGTAGCGCAACTGACGGTCACGATTCAAGCAGGCTACTTGTTAGAACTTTTCTCCGTGGAAGTTCCTAGATAAATCTGCACGACCTGGATTCCTGTATCTCAACGTCTAAGAGCGCTCCGGGAGCAACAGACGAGCAACCACACGAGTGAAATCAGTCTGGTTTATTCATCGGAAGCTCATCGAACACATGCAGTGTCCGCTTATTTATACAGAGGGATATGCGTGCAAAGCAGTAATTGCATGTTCATAAAGCATTAACATATATGTTTGTGCATTGCGGTACGTAACACTTGGGGATAAAGCATTTCCATATACATGTCTGTGCCCTGAGGCGCTTAACACTTGGCTAAATACATTTCAAAGCATTTCCTCATTGTTATACATTGTTACTTTCTGAATCCTACACCCGAACCGAAACACGACACAGGAACACCCACCCAACAGTTTCATGTGCCTAGCGCACATGTCACAATTACAAGTAAAACAGGAAGCTTTAGATATACAGAAGTTACAATACACACATAGTTGCGTCTCATTTCCAATACACATAGTTGCGTCTCCTTTCCAATACACACATAATTGCGTCTCATTTACAATACACATAGTTGCGTCTCATTTACAATACACACATAGTTGCATCTCATTTACCCTATCAATTTATTCCTTCAATTCCCTCTTTTTATACTATGAAATATGTATAAATTCTGTAGCGGCACGCCGGATCCCTCTCTTTCTTGTGGCATTCCAGAGGTGGTTTTTTCTTCGTGTGGAATGTTGGACACCGTAGGGAAGAAACCAGGCTGTGGTTGCCCCGAGGCTGGTGCTTGAAGGGCAGGCGGGGGCCCCATCGCCCTTCGCCCACGTACCTCAGGGCTCCGGTAGCCTTCCCGTCCGGATGTATCCAAGCATTACACACGCATTACCCACGTATTCTCGGGTCCGTAGTCATCGCCGGATGTATCCACACGACGCACTCCCGGGTCCACAGTCATCGACAGAGGCGGAGGGCAGGCGGGCACATCGGGGTTCGCTGAAGGAACTGGCCAGGACCCAGATTCGAGTCATCAAACACCTAAAAATACAGGGTCCAAACACACAAACCAACAACAAACACATACATACAGGAACAAGCATGGTTAAATACGGGGTAAACATGCCGAAAAGAGAGTGGGGGAATTCCTAGCTATAGTTTGGACTTTCGTCGCGTCGCAGTTGGTCCGCTACGTCACGCATTTTTTGTAAGTGGTATAATTGTCCCGTGCTGGGGTATATACATAACATGGATTTTTTAATGGGCGTTATCCGACCCGTGTGCGAGAGGATGTGGTGGTGATACTTAGGTATCTGGATCAGGTCAAGACAAGTAAGTCATCCACCCCAGAAGGGCTGGTATCTCGATACCTGAAAGAGGTAAATGAGGACAAAAAATTTCACAAATACAAAGTGCACTTAATACATCATTGCGGACTTTTCTTCAGTCTGGTAGCATGGATCCACTGTGGAAAGAGGTCGATTAGTACGGCGGTATGAGTAACAGCGAGTATCTCCGTGGGCTCACTGTAAGGAGTGTCTCCCAAAGAGGAATTTTGCAAATTTCTTGACCAGCACCTTGTCTCCTACCTTGAAGGCATGAGTGCTTGCATCGGCCGGGACCGAAGTATTCTGATTAGTGCGTTTCCAATAGTCGTTTAGGACCTTAACAAGGCCCACGGCATACTCGCTCATGTGTATATCTAAATCTTCCGTCCCCAAAGCCTGCTTTCCCTTCCTCCAAGGAGCGGGAAAGGGTCTCCCCATTACTACTACGTAAGGAGATAGATTCCCTAAGGCCACCTGCGAGGTCATTACTGAAACCCAATTTCTTGATCCAGTGATGTGCATTGCCTTCCGTAATTTCCCTTTAATTGTTCTGTTTGTTTGTTCCACTATTCCGGAGGACTGAGGGTGATATGGGACATGGAAACGCCAATTGATCTTTAGTTCATGGGCCGACAGTTGAGTGACTTTTGAGGTGAATGGTGTGCCTTTGTCCGAATCAATTCCCAATGGGAGGCCATATCTGGGAATAATTTCCTGTGATAATTTTTGAACCACTACTCGGGCGTTTTCGTTCCCACATGGGAAAGCTTCAACCCACCGGGAAAATTTATCCACGATAACCAATAGATATTTAAAGGGGCCCTGCCGGGGCATGTGAGTAAAATCTATCTGCCACTCCTGAAAGGGAGTATCTGGTTTCGGCAGATGCTGATGTGATGCGTGTGGTTTGGACACATTGTTCTGTGCACAAATCAGGCATTTGTCCAGAATGCTGTGTACCGTAGAGGCTAGTTGTCGTATACAAAAATCTTTTTCCATATCTGTCACCACCCCTCTTCGACCGCGATGTGTAGGCCCGTGAAACTCATGGACGAGGAAAGGAAGACAGTGCGTGGGCAGACATAAGCGACCAGTCGAATCGAGTAGAATACCGTCCCCCGAAAGTTGAGAGCCATGCAAAGACCAAAAATCAGTGTCTTCTGTGGACGCTGAGGACTGAAGGGATTTCATATCCAAGTCAGGGAGGAGGGCGCGAAGCATGTGTGAGGTGGACACCAGCGCGGGCTGCAAGAACGGTGGCATGGAGCCGAGCAAGGCAGCCTGTTTAGCTGCGCGGTCAGCCAAAGAGTTACCTCGTGCCTCATCAGTGTGGTCAGAGGAATGACCGCGGGTCTTTACGATCGCTAAACGGAGCGGGAGATTGCAGGACACAATAAGATCCTGGACTAAGGTGGAATGTGAAATGTGCTTACCGTCAGCAGCAGTGAAACCACGAGATTGCCAGATACGGCCGAAATCGTGCGCCACCCCGAAAGCGTAACGAGAGTCCGTGTATATAGTAACATCCTGGTCGGAAGCGAGAGTGCATGCCCGAGTGAGCGCGTATAGCTCCGCTGCTTGGGCAGAATTAAAGGGGAGCGAGTACGCTTCCAAAACTTGGTCCGGTAAGGAACATACCGCGTAGCCGCAGAGGAAAACTCCGTCGGAGGGTTTCGAGCATGACCCATCGACAAACAGGGAGAGACCTGTGGAGAGAGGCGTGGATAATAAGTCGGACCTAATACTGGTGTCATGGACAATGGTGTCCATGCAGTCATGTTCCAACGGTTCGCAGTCATCCTGAGTATTAAGCAGGCGCTGTAGGGCCTGGGCCACGTTATCTAGGGAAGAGGAACAAGAGATGGTTAGATTATCAGTAGCACAAAGGATGGCCTCGTAACCTGAGCGACGTTGAGAAGACATGTGTTGTGTGGACAGAGTATTCAGGATATGCCTAACCTCATGGCTGGTGTGTAAAACGAGTGGATGCGAGAGCACTATTTTTTCTGCTTCGAGAACTAACACCGCACTGGCAGCGACAGCGCGAAGGCAAGCAGGTAAACACTGAGCTACAGTATCTAAAGTTTTGGAGAGGAAAGCACAGGGTCTCAGTCCCCCCCCGTGGTTCTGAGCCAAAACCCCAGAAGCCGTGCCGGCCTGGTGCGCGACATAGAGGTGAAAGGGTTTGGTGTAGTCCGGGAGCCCAAGAGCCGGCGCTGAGCATAGGGCTGACTTCAGGGCTTTGAACGCGTCCAGCATGTCCTCAGTCCAGACCAAGGGTTGGTGGAGAGGGTCAGTGTGAGCCACGGCAGAGCGTAAACGTTTGTCATAAAAGGAACAGTCCGGGATCCATTGGCGGCAGTAGTTAATGAGACCCAGGAAAGCAAGGCGCGCCTGTTTCGTGGCAGGCTTCTGAGTGTCCACTATGATCTTGACGCGATCCTGAGTAAGGCGTTTTGTCCCGTGAGAGAGTTCGTAGCCCAGGTATATGACAGTCAGTAGGCAAAACTGTAGCTTGGGCCTTGAAACCTTGAAACCCTTCTTTTCCAGTAAGAGGAGCAGTTGAACGGTTGCATCCAGACACAGTTCATAAGTTAGGCCGGACACCAGGATGTCGTCGGCGTAGAAGTCGGCACAGGAACCCACGGGAACGTCGAGAGACCCCAGTGCATCCCTAACCACAGCCGAAAAAACAGCAGGAGAGTCTATGAACCCTTGAGGTAATCTAGTCCACGTGTGCTGTCGCTGCCGGTGTGTGAAAGCGAAGAGGGGTTGTGTGCTGGGCTCAACAGGGATACTAAAAAACGCTGAGCACAGGTCAGTCACGGAGAAATGGGTATGATCGCAAGGAATGGAAGCCATAATAGAGGGCATGTCTGGGACGACCGGCGAGACTGGGATGATGAGCTCATTAATTTTTCTGAGGTCCTGGGTTAGGCGCCAAGAACCGTCCGGCTTGGGAACCGGGTTCACAGGAGTGTTATAAGGGCTTGTGCACGGCACGATGATACCCTGTTCCAGAAAAGAAGCCAAAATGGTGCCGATACCCAACATTTTTTGAGGCGATAAGGGGTATTGTCGGATGTACACGGGCGAAATGTGCTTCACGGTAGCTTTATACGGGACGCAGTCCACACAACCCACGTCATTCTTATGTTCTGCCCAAAGATTGGTGGGCAATGTGTCGAGTACAGGGGGCGAGGTGGAACTCACCACGCACGCCGAATTAACGTTAAAAGGCAAGGGCTGCGCTTGCAATGACAACAGAGAAACAGAGGAGGTGTCGCACGTTTGAATGGTCATGCTCGAGCCCTGGAAAGAAATTTGAAACCCCAGAATGCTCATGAGATCGCGGCCCAGCAAATTAAAAGGGCATTCGGACATATATACAAATGAGTAGGATATTTGCAATGTATCAAGCGTCGGGTCATCAGGAAAACATAAAAGAAGGGGCGGCGTATATGGGGAGGAGAAGGGAACCCCATCTATACCCACAGAGCTGGTAGACCTGGAGGAGACAGCACCCTGATAGTCCCTGCCTAGGGAGGATAGGGTCGCACCACTATCGATAACAAAAAGATATTCTACCCCTTCTAGAACAACAGGAAGGAGGGGCAGATTCTCATTACAGGGCGAGTTAAACACTAGGTGCATTCAGCTACAGGTCACGGGGTCCCTACTCCGCGGGCATCCCTATTCGTGCTCCCGCGGGTATGGCCGTGTTGGCGATGCGCCTGCGGAATCTGAGTGGGGGCGAGACGGGTTGTCTCCCTGGTAGGTCCGAGAGGCAGAATTACATTCGTCTCTCTATCTCTTTCTACACTCTTTTTTCCAATGCCCTTCTATACCACAATAATGACACTTTCCGGTCTTTCTATACGAATCCCTTCCTCTATTCTTATCACGAGGGCCCTGGAGGGCCATCGCCAGCAGAACCCTATTCTTCACATTCAATAGTCCATCTGATTCTAACATATGAAACCTTTCTCCGGCAGTTCTAACGATGAGACGTTGACGATCTGTGAAATGCGGTTTAAGTGCGCTCTGGACCTCTGGGAGACAATTACTTAAAAAAAACTGGACACGAACATAGAATTTGCCTCTTCGATACGAAGATCAAATCCTCCTACATGACGCCAAGTTTCAGTAAAGCGATTCCAAAATACCGAAGTTAGTTCGCCCCGCTTCTGCTTACAATTAGTTACGTGTGAAAGATCGCAAGCTCCCTCCCGTCAGGAGACTAGATAAGCCGTAAGTTGCGTCGGGATTATCTCTCCAATAGAGCGAGGAACAATAACGAGTCTGACGACGCCCCTCTTCCCCCCTGTCCTCTTCTATTTTTCGAGCAGGGTTGGGTAGAGGACGGGGACCTCCGCTGGTTTAGGATCAGCGGGGAGCAGCGGGGCCGTGTCCCCCGACCCTATGGGATATGGTGGGGGAGCCGACGGGTTAGTCACGAGGGACACTGTTTGTACACAGCAAGCTGGACTTTTGGTATTTTTCCCTTTTCCCTTTTCTTTACTCATTAATATAGGTTTGGGAACACTCTGAGTCACCTTCTTGGGCTCGAAGAGCTTTTTAAATTGTAACTAATACGAGCGCATCTCATTCATAAGCCTCCTTCATGTATTCATAATCCCAGGAGGGGTTGCCCAATCCATCATAAATCATGCGATGCGCAGATGTCAGAAATCCTGCATCAAAGGTCCCATTTCTAGGGAAGTTTGGCACTTGTTCTAGTCCCTCCGTCCATCCGGCTAGATTACTAAGCCATGGTTCAGTATAATAAGCAAGACCACATCTATTCATCCATTCCTTGGGGGTTTCCCGGGATTAGGCTTTGGGTCGGAATTTCCCATTGTTTACCCTCTAACAACAAAACAACAAAAAAAATACGTTGGCATACAGGAATACAGGGGCACCTTCTTTTTTCTTTCTTTCGTTTTTTTTTGGGGGGGGTGTTTGTATTTGTATAGCGCTCTTCCCAGTTATAGCAACTGAGGATAACCGTTCCTTCGAGAGAAGGGGATAAACCGTCCCAGTTATAGTAACTGAGGATAACCGTCCCAGTTATAGCAACTGAGGATAACCGTCCCAGTTATAGCAACTGAGGATAACCGTCCCAGTTATAGCAACTGAGGATAACCGTCCCAGTTATAGTAACTGAGGATAACCGTCCCAGTTATAGTAACTGAGGATAACCGTCCCAGTTATAGCAACTGAGGATAACCGTCCCAGTTATAGTAACTGAGGATAACCGTCCCAGTTATAGTAACTGAGGATAACCGTCCCAGTTATAGTAACTGAGGATAACCGTCCCTTCTAGAGAAGGGGATAAACCGTCTCAGTTATAGCAACTGAGGATAACCGTCCCAGTTATAGCAACTGAGGATAACCGTCCCTTATAAAAAGGGGATAACAGACACTCAAATACTGCTAACCAGGTAGTCAAACAAATCTTGTCTTACCTGATCAGGAGTATCACGTCGGGGTCACCAAATTGTTAGAATTTTTCTCCGTGGAAGTTCCTAGATAAATCTGCACGACCTGGATTCCTGTATCTCAACGTCTAAGAGCGCTCCGGGAGCAACAGACGAGCAACCACACGAGTGAAATCAGTCTGGTTTATTCATCGGAAGCTCATCGAACACATGCAGTGTCCGCTTATTTATACAGAGGGATATGCGTGCAAAGCAGTAATTGCATGTTCATAAAGCATTAACATATATGTTTGTGCATTGCGGTACGTAACACTTGGGGATAAAGCATTTCCATATACATGTCTGTGCCCTGAGGCGCTTAACACTTGGCTAAATACATTTCAAAGCATTTCCTCATTGTTATACATTGTTACTTTCTGAATCCTACACCCGAACCGAAATACGACACAGGAACACCCACCCAACAGTTTCATGTGCCTAGCGCACATGTCACAATTACAAGTAAAACAGGAAGCTTTAGATATACAGAAGTTACAATACACACATAGTTGCGTCTCATTTCCAATACACATAGTTGCGTCTCCTTTCCAATACACACATAATTGCGTCTCATTTACAATACACATAGTTGCGTCTCATTTACAATACACACATAGTTGCATCTCATTTACAATACACACATAGTTGCATCTCATTTACCCTATCAATTTATTCCTTCACTACTCTTACCATTCTCGCATCCCCGAGCACCTTCTGGTTGGTAACAAAGTCCCACCAGCAGTATCCGAAGATGCGGCGAAGGGAAGTCGTAACAAAGGAGTCCAGTCGTCGTCCAAGCTCAACCGTGAGCTTCCATGTCTCGCTTGAGTAGAGCAAGACAGGGAGCACAAGGGAGTGAAAGACTCGGACTTTCGTCCGCCTGCTCAGACACCTCGACCGCCACACGGTCCTGTCCAGTGAGTCCATCGCCCCATAGGCTAGACCAAATCGACGATTGATCTGTGGAACCTGCAATCAGTGGAACGATAGACCACGCTGCTAAGGTAAGTGAAAGACTCCATGATCTCTACTCTTTCACGACCCACAGCGATCGAGTCAACAGCAGCATCGAAGAGGTCGCCGAAAGCCTAGATCTTGGTTTTGATCCAGGAGACTCGCAAACCAAGTGGTTCCGCCACCGCACCCAACGAAGAGAGAGTCTCCGTCAGGACATCCACCGCTTCCGCAAAGATCACTGCGTCATCTGCAAAGTCCGGATCAGTGATCCGAACCTCACCGAACGACACACCGCAGGCTGATCCACCCGATACCGCCGCCATGATCCAGTCCATTGCGGCACTGAAGAGAGTGGGGGCCAGAACACAACCCTGCCTCACTCCGGTCTCGACCGAAAAGAAGTCAGAGGTGGAGCCCCCACATCTCACAGCACTCTCTGTCCCAGAATACAGCGATGATATCAGCCTGACCAAAGCCGACGGGATCCCACATAGACGAAGTATGCCCCAGATGGCCTCTCTGTCCACTGAGTCGAATGCCTTACGAAAATCTCTATAGGCGGCAAGGAACCCCCTATCAAACTCCCGCAATCGCTTGGATAGGACGCGGAGCGCCAGGATGCGGTCAATGGTAGACCTCTTTGGTGTGAACCCGGACTGTTCAGGGTGCTGGTGCGCTAGAAGCTGCTGACGGATCCTGTCCAGTAGAATCCGTGCGAAGACCTTGCCCGGAACTGAGAGGAGAGTAACCCCCCGGTAACTGTTGCATTCTCGGGTATCACCCTTCCCCTTCCAGATCGGGACAACGATGCCCCATTTCCAGTCAGCTGGGATAACACCAGTGCTCCACACGGAGCACACAAGAACAAATAGCCACCTGAGGACGGCCTCACCTCCCGCCTTAAGCATTTCCACGTGGATACCACAAACTCCCGCAGATTTGCCATCCGCCAAGCGCCACACCGCCCTCCGAGTTTCCTCAAGAGTTGGCAGGTCGCAGCCTGGGGGAGGGTCGGCAACAAGAGTTTCAGCATCCCCAAATGCCAGGCTCCGGGCGGGAGGGTCAGCACGATACAACTCCTCAAAGTACTTGGCCCAACAAGTCCTCACTTCCGATTCTTCAGTAAGGACACTACCGTCTGCAGCTTTCAGCGTCTGACATCGCGATGTGGACCGAGAGGAACGGAGGCTCCGCAACGCCCTGTAAGCCGGGCGAGAGTCACTCAAATTCAAGTGGCCCTCGACAGTCTCACAGAGATCGCGAACCGCAGCCTCCCGATCTCTTCGCACCGCCTTGACAGCTTCGTGCTTCAGGTCCCTGGCCAGTCCAACTCTGCCGTCGAGTCGAGCCTGTCTCGCTCTCTCGATGATGCCGATGGCCTCAGAGGAGATGGCTATTCCCGGTCGTTTGGGCGACCCCGATATGCAGCCACGGGACACCTCCAGGATGCAGTCTCTGAAACCAGTCCATAGAACCTCCGTGCCCGCACCCGCGTCCAGATCCTCCAGGGATTACCCAAGCCTACTGCCGAACTCCAAAGCCACATCGGGGTCCCTGAGTCGTCTTACATCAAATCGAATTTGACGAGCCAGGGCTTTCTCAGGGCACTTGAAGCGGATCTTCAGAGTTGCCACCAGAAGCCCGTGGTCTCCCAAGAATAGCTGGGCACTTCTGAAGACCAGTTCTGGACCAGCCGCCAGCGACTACCTATGAGAACACATGGTCGATCTCCTTCCTAGTGACGCCGTCGTTGGAGTACCAAGTCCAGCGTCGCGGATCCAATCTCTGGAACCATGAACCAGCAATCCTTAAGCCCCAACTTTTTGAGAAGTCAAGAAGCATTAAGGTGCTTTCATTGCAGCGTCCAGAGCCATGGGGATCGACACATGCTTCGTAGCCATCCCGGTTATGGGATGAGTGGTCTCATTGAAGTCCCCCAGTACGATCAGGGTGTCCCTTCCCGGAACTCCCTACACCACCGAGTAGAGCTGGTCGTAGAAGGTTTCCATCATAGATTGATCACTTACCTCGATAGAGAGCTTCCCCACTGTGTGAGTCACCCTCAGTCGCATAATACGCTCGTTGACCGGGACCACCTCCGATACCAAATGAGCCAATCGATCAGCGACGGCGACGGCAACTCCTTGAGTGTGAAGACCGTCGGCCTGGCCAGACCAGTCGTAGGTGTACCCACCAACACCTGTCTCGCCGGACCCAGGCCTCCGCACCTCAGAGAGGGCCGCAATGCCGACGCCAAGCAGACTAAGCTCCTTTGATACCAGAGGCAGGTGAGAGTCATCCCACAGGGAAGTCACGTTCCATGCGCCGACCTGGACCGACCGCCTCAGATTCAACCTAGGCGACCGAAAGCAGCTGGTGTCCGACACCTTTGCACCACCCGCGTCAGTCACCCTATCACGCCCTAGTTGTTCCAGGATTTCACCCCCATCATGGTGTGGAGGTCCCAGAGGCTTTCTCCCACCCCCCTCATACGATGCCGCCTAAGGCAGGCATTGGGGTTACACTCCCCCGGAGCAAACTCCAGCGTTTAGTAGTGTGTTTTTTCTGCCGTTTTTTTAAGAGGGCGGGGGTGCAAACCCCACCCCCCCCGGGGCTCCTCTAGGGCAGGGGCTCCGCTCCTTGACAGGCAAATGTCCGGAGGTACCCGATTCGTTCGTTTAGACAAGTATATTTTTTCTTTACTATTGCTGAGTTTTTATTCTGTCCTTCACTACTGATTACTCAAGTGTTATTTAGTTTTAATAAACAATTATAATCATCCTAACCGTACTGACCATTTTCATTCTGTAAATAAAACATGTAAACTTCAGCATCATCCTTTTGTTTATTATGATCTGATTACGATCTGATTCCAATGTTCCCTTCTTGTTTACTTTATTGCGATTCTTTTATTCTTTTGTAATTTCAAATTACTCACTCGACTTGAATGCACCTTTTTGATGAGGGATGACAGCGGCCGCGCGGCTCTGCTCTGCCTTCCAGTTCTCAGCTCTGAGATGGCACTCACTTGGGCTCGTGCCACCCTTACCGGGGCTTAGACTTCCACAGACGGTTCCAGCGGCGACGCATGAGCACATGCGCACGCACGCCCCCACCGCTCGATCACGGCGAAGGCCTTCACTGCAGCGTGCGCGGCCCCGTTCACCACACGGTTCACCGTCGCCCGAGGCGCATGGCGCATGACTGGTGTGCGTATGACGAGCCGATCGTGAATGAGGGAAGCCGGGAAGCCATCACTTTCACCACCCAAATTCTGTGTAGTGAGATAGAAACTTCCCTGATGATCAGCGCCTGCTCCCCCACAGTGTCCTACAGTTGCAGTCCACCATCACGGGATTCGGCATCTTGACTTCTGAGTGCGAGTTTACTCTCAGTACCGAGAGAGGTATTCCACCAGGGCCATCCAGAGGAAAGGCTTTAGAGGAGGAGTTCTTCAGGAATCTGTTTCTAATCCCGCCCTAGTTATGTAAAGCCCACCACACAGCACCCGTATTACACTGTATACGCTCCTCCACAACCAAAACAGTTATATCAATATCACACTGCACCAGCCTTGCAGCTTTCATCCACACACTCCATTCCAAACTCAGACTCAAACCGCTTATTCTTATTCACTGCACTCGTGAAAAAATAAAATAAAATAATAATAGTAATAATAATAATAATAATAATAATAATAATAATAATAATAATAATAACCACACCCCATGGAAAGCAATGGTTTCATAAATCTAATGTGTTTACCCCATGAAATACAATGTCTCCAGATAAGTCATCTGAATGAAATCACAGCAGGAATAAGCTTCATTCAATTATAAATTTTCACAAAAATGTAAATAAATTATATATATTTGTACTTCGATGAAAGTGCACACACATGACCTCAAAACATAATGTCGCCCATTTCAGCAGAAATAACTCAATAATTCAAGAAAGAAAAATAAAATAAAATAATGAATTCAATATCTTAAACAATTAACATGGATATTTATCAGTTTATGCTATCAGTCTACAGAATTTTATTTTAAATACCCATAATGCCCATTACTCTTTGAGATGATGCAGAACTTGTTTAAATTAATGACTGCGAACTTTTCCATTCCTGAGTAAATAAAGTAGCCTCGAACACATTTTCACAAAATTCCCACCACCATATTTCAATTGGTTCTTCATTTGTTTTCTGATTGTGGCCAAACACCTTTATTGTTTTAATCTTTTAAGAAAGAATGGTCTTTGCCTATATGTTCACAGGCAACTGTTGTGTTGCTTTATTGCAGACAGCAAAGGCTGATGTTGATAGTCGATAACTCACAGGTTCTGGTTTCTGAATGCAGAGATGATAGGTGCAACCATGCAACAGCTCCATTTGGGTTGAACTTTCTTCCCATGTCTCCCACATTGTTCATAATGCATGGTTAAGCACATGCTCAAACGGTATGCCTCTGATATAGTCTGACATAACTCTCCATCTACATCCTCATTCTTGGGTTTGTAAGTATGGAGACTGTGGTACAACAACCACACGATTGTATCACCCAGTACGTCAGTACTATATTTTGTTTAATTGCATTTCTTGAGCGATCAGCTTGGGTGCTGAATTACTGATCCCAAGATTGGGGGTTCAAGCCCCACTACCAACGGGTTGTCACAGTGCAGCTAACAGGGGAATCAATGGCCAGCCACCTCTCTCACTTATATGCTGAGAGGTTCATGTAAAAGAACCATTGCTGACTTTCAACAAGAGGAGCTGCATAGCCTTCAGTGTGTTTCTGCCCTGCAATGGCCTTGCAATCTGTCCAGGGTGTGCTCTGCACCTGCACCTGGTGTTCTCAATGTACTTATATGTTTTCTTTGTTTTCAGCTCAACCATCCCATCATTTCCAAAAACCAGACGGTGCCTTTCAACGTTATCAGGGATATCAGCTGACAGTCCCGGCGATGTAACTTGCTACATTTTTAGGACTTTTGGCAGAAGGCCCTCTCCCGGAAAATCTTTACGTCACGCACTGTATTACTCTTAATGTCACAAGCCATGAGCAAGGTGCCTCAAGTCAACCTGACACTCGGGACCAGGTCACTCAGGTTTGCTTTTGGCCCTGTAACCCTATACCAAAGTAAACTTATGTATTCGTATGTTGTTGGCATCCTTCTATCTCGAGAAAAATGGGGTTGAGGGTAGATTACATCCTCGACAGCTTTCCAGGTCATCACAGGGCAGAAACACACTGATAGCTATGTAGCTTACTGTTGACGAAAGTCAGCAATGGTTCTTTAATAACATGAACCTCACCACATAGACAGTGCGAGACATGGCCGGCCTTTGATAACCCAGTTAGCTGCAGTTGGGGTGGGGCAGTGACAGCCTGTGGAGAGTGGGACTTGAAACCCCAACCTTAGGATCAGGTGGGGCCCATTATAGCAAAAATAAATGTAACAGATCAAATATAACATGTAAATGTAACAGGTTTTAGTTTTAAAAAGAACCTTTCAGCTGGTCTTCAGATGGATCACTTTAAAAAGAAAAATTGATTCCATGATGTTAACATTAAATCTGTGATTTCATAAGTAACAAATAAATTTAAAAAGATTGAAGCAAATCACTTAGAAAACATTCCACTGAACCTAATGATTTTTTATTCTTTAAATCAAATCCCACCACCTTCCATACAGTTTACTCTTGTACTCATATTGAACATCAAGGATCCTAAATGCTTTAAAACCCATCAACTATAATCACACAATGCAACACCCATCGCTTAAAAACATACAATGCAACACCCATCACCTAAAAACATTCAATGAAAAACCCATCAACACACAATGCAGAACATAAAATTGATAATTTGGTTTTCTCATTGCTTCCGTGGCCGTTTGGACTGCTGTGCACCATCTTCAACCTTTCGAATTATCTTCCAGAACATTTCCATTTCCTCCTTGGATAGTTCTGGGGCAGGCTTTTTCTTGTAGAACAACATGACTTTTCTTTCAGAGAAGATTTCTGGTTGAATGTAAGAGACCTGAAGAGACACATGATATTAACTTTAAGTTTGTATTTTTTTTTTTTTTTTTTGAGTTTTTATTTATTTATTTTTTGTACACCATTTTTTAAGTTGTATTTATTTTGCAATATTGTATGAATCCTCCAATGAAAACTATCGGCTCTGCATTTAACCCATCCAAAGTGAACACACACACACGCACACACACACACATGGAGCAGTGGGCTGTCACACACACAACAGCATCCAGAGAGCAGCTGGGTGTTAGGTGCCTTCGAGTAAGGGAAGGTACAGCTCATTCCCCACGACCACCCATTATTCCTGCAGGTTTGGGAATCGAACCAATGACCTTTCAGAGATAACCTAACAACTACTGTGTAAAATCTTAGGGAAATAGACTTACTAGATTCGGACATACTGAACCTATAAAAAGGGTGTGTAGCCCCATATGAGCATAAAAATGAATGTTAAGATGATATAACAATTGCCAAACTTGTGTAACAACGAGCACCATCAGTGCTGTTAACCAACAGGGTGCGGGTGGAAACTGGCCGACTGTTGGTCAAAGAAGGAGAGGGGGGAGGCGTGTCCGTAGGTGGCGAGAGAAGAGGAAACGCATGAGTCTTGGCCTGGGAATAGAGACTTTGAATGTTGGAACAATGATTGAAAAAGCTAGAGAGCTGGCTGACATGATGCAGAGGAGGAAGGTGGTCATACTGTGTGTTCAGGAGACCAGGTGGAAAGGTAACAAGGCTAGGAGCCTTGGAGCAGAGTTTAAGCTGTTTTATCATGGTATGGATGGGGAAAAAATGGAGTAAGAGCCATCGAACGGAGAGGTTTTTCAGGAATGTTCTAGAAGTGAAACGAGTGTCAGACAGAGTGATGAGTCTCAAGTTAGAAATTGAAGGTGTGATGTTCAATGTTGTTAGTGTTTATGCCCCACAAGCAGGATGTGAGCTAGAAGAGAAGGAGAGATTCTCGAGTGAGCTAGATGCAGTGATGCAGAGTACCCACAGAGGTGAAAGAATGGTCATTGGTGCAGGCAAAAGAGGGGACAAGGAAGTGATGGGCATGTTTGGTATCCAGGACAGGAACACAGAAAGACAGAAGTTGATAGACTTTGCAAAAAGGGTGGAAATGGCTGTGGTGAAAACTTTCTTCCAGAAGAGACAGGAGCATAGGGTTACTTATAAAAGTGGAGGCAAGAGCACACAGGTCGACTGCATCTGGTGTAGGTGATGTAATTTGAAGGAAATCAGTGTCTGCAAACTCGTAATAAGTGAGAGTGTTGCCAAACAGTATGGTGGTGTGCAGGATGGCACTTATGATGTTGAAGGTGTAGAGGGCAAAGGCAAGCTTCCAAATGACTGGACAACTGCAGCGAATGGGATCAGGGTGATAGGTGGGAAAGTACTTGGTGTGTCTTCTGGAGAGAGAGTAGATAAGGAGACTTGGTGGTGGAATGAGGAAGTGCAGGATTGTGTACAACATAAAAGGTTATCGGGAAAAAAAAGAAGTGGGACATTGAGAGGACTGAAGAGAGTAAACAGGAGTACAAGGATACACAACGTAAGTTGAAGGTCGCAGTGTCAAAGGCCAAACAAAAGGTGTATGATGACCTGTATGTTCGGTTGTATGTTGGGGGGGGGGGTTAAATTATTTGTACACTTTGGCACAGCAGAGAAATAGAGATGGGAAGGACATGCAGACATTCTGATATATACATATATATGTGCATATACGTCAGTCGGGGGGGTGATCCTACTTTGCAGATTTCAGTTATCGTGGTGGAATCTCTGTTCCAATTAACAGTGGAAAGTGAAGGATCCCTGTAAACCACTGAGTAAATGGAAAATCCCACCTGCTTTGCAGGCAGTTTTACTGCCTTATCTTTGGAATTTTTTTTGTAGAACCGTAGAAAATCGATGGGATTTTTATCCTCCATTCCATAACTGATATCCCTCACCTGTAATAGGAGGCAACAAAATTAAAATTCATTCCAGCCTAAATCGGTGCCAGTTAAAATGTGTAAAAATTGTGAAAAATAAAATATAAATTTCATGATCTAGCTAAGTCCAGAAAAAGTTATTTGATTGCAGCATGACCATATATTCATGTTCACATAATTTTATTTTGTTTCTGAAAGTCTTAATGTACTTAATGAACTGTATGGTTTTCTAGTTGTGAGCTCTCTCATCTTTTGGTATCAATAAAACTCTACAGCAGAACAACACGAGACCACACAGCATCCAAATCTTACAATCAGCCGAGGGGTTGAACAATATTTACTCTCTTAACTGGCCTGAGACTGGCCAGTGCTTTGAAAACATGTAGACAGAGGAAGATATTTTTCAACCAAGTTGTATTAGAAATTTATCCCAAAATCCATAAAATCTCTCAAGCCATGAAGATATCGAAAGGTTTAAAACTGATGAGCTGGTTGAGGTCTCAAGATCCATCAAAACTACATAAAACAGCCGAAAACATGGTGCTGAGTACCAGATGCATCATGAAAACCAGTGAACGTTCACCATGGACTAAACATAGTAAACAATCCTTGCGATTGAGAAAGAGCATTCTGAGCAACTAATAAAGCCTAGTATTTGTGTTTGTTTACCCAGACCAACACATAGCTATTCACACTCACACCTGGGGGTAATTTGAAACAGTCAATTAGCCTGATGTGTCTTGGGGCTGTGGGATTAAACCATAATAATCGGCGGAATCCTACAGAAGCATGGGGGGGTGAACTCCACACAGAAACACCTGAGCCTGGGATTTGAGCCTCGACTTTCATTCAGATGTAAAGAGTTTAAATGTAAAACTCTGAACATTATAAGAGATTTTCTCGACTCACTTTGATTTCAAACATTTCTTTTGTTCCTTCTTCAAAAAGATTCAACTTCTGGATGCTCCGAAGCCACTTCTTCACTGCATCCTACACACACACACACACACACACACACACACACACACACACACACACACACACACACACACACACACACACACACACACACTGAATATCAACCCAAGTGACGTAAATGACTTTTTTTTTTTTTTTTTTTTCCAGCATTCATCCTGCTGTTTAAAGTCCAAATAATTTAACAATGTAACTAACATCTCGTTTTTTTGGAGAGCTCAAATCCTCCAGTTCATCAGGCAGGAAGATTTCACTCCAAACACAGCTGTATATATCTCGTTTCTCAATTCTCTCAATGATCTCATTTGCTTCTGGTGATTTACCAGAGAGTTTTATTTTTTGAAGAATGTCATCTGCAAAACAGAGAAAAGGGAAAATTATACAAGACTAAACTCTTGATGCTGTTATGTCTGAGGTACTGAACTCACAGTTTAATAATAACTCAGGTAATCAGCTTTTATAACCACAATGAGATTTAACTGAAGATCTTATCCTGCTGAACCATGATTGGCTGTTTCGATAACTGCATGATTGTACAGGTGTTCATAATAAAGTGGATGGTGCATTTATATAAAAATATCTAACAAACCTGTAAAAGCTATATATTATTGAATCAAGTAAATGTAAGATTGAAGCTGATACCCACATTTCACTGGAGCGCGGAATGCAATGATCATGGCGGAAAGGCACGGAAAGCACTCTATGGAGTAGCCTCAGCATTTTTACACGGAAAATGGGTCAAAAACCTATGGAAAATTGCACATTCAGAACGATCACGGAATGTGCGGAAAAGACATGGAACGAACGCGGTACAATGATGAAACACATGCGTGAAAGCACTCGGATTACCTTTGGAACCAGTGTGGACAGCAAAGGAAGACCTTCAAATTATTCATGGAACGTTCATGGAAAGCACGGAACATTCGAGGAACAACCACAGCACTGCTCCTTTTTAGAAGGAAGACCCACGGAATGCTCGTGGAACAGGTGGAATGCAGGCAGAACGTTCACGTTTAACACGGAATGACTAAGGAATGACTGAGGAATAGCCGGCGTAAGCACGTTTCAACGCGGAAAAATTTGCAAAGATCAAAGGATTTGTTCCTGATTCTGCCGATACACATTCGGATTCGACCAAGGAAGCTCATTTTCTCATTCATGTTTATAACTTAATAATATGTATATAATACAAAATACATTTAAAATTTAATATATGTTTGCAAATTTACAATAAGTTTAGAATTTACAATATGTTTACTACATGTTTATAATTTATAATGTGTTTACCATATGCTTATAATTTACAAGATGTTACTATATGTTTATAGTTTACAAGATAATTGTTAAAGCAATATATGTTTTTTTATTATTTACAAGATGTATAGAATGTACTATATGTTTGTAATTTACAAGATATTTATTAAAGTATTATATGTTTATATTTTACAATATGCTTATAATGCACAATAAATTTAAAATTTAACATATGTTAATATGTTTAATATCAATAATGTCTATATGCTCCTTTTATTTGCAACTCACTAAATCCTTCCAGACTAAAAACCATGCACACAAGTCCAAACCATAGTGATTAAAAGTGATGTGGCTCTTTTAATGACTGCATCTGGCTCTCAGATAAATCAGGTGTCCTTTCTTAACAGAATAACTAATAATAATTGTGCTGTCATTTAAATAAAAATACAGAAAAACCCATCAAATAAAACAAAAACAGATCACTAATTCTCACGCATTTTAATCTATACATCTCTTTTCCACTCCACTTGTCGCTGTGGCGTGCAGCAGAGAGACAATCCTTTCTGTACTGCAGTGGACGGGAGGGTCTGATACCTTGAAACTCTAATTTTATTGGATTATATGGAACAGCCTGTGCAAGGGGGACAGTGGTGGTCTAGTGGTATAAGGTGCCGGATTGCTGATCCAAAGATTGGGGGTTCGAGTCCCACTCTCCACAAGGATGTCACTGCCAACCCCCCAGTGCAGCTAACTGGGTTAGCAAAGGCTGGCCATGTCTCTCACTGTCTATGGTGTGAGGCATGTAAAAGAACCATTGCTGACTTTCGACAAGAGTAGGCTGCAAAGCCTTCAGCATGTTTCCGCCCTGCGATGGCCTGGCGAGCTGTCCAGGGTGTACTCTGCCCTTGCCCTGAGTTGGCTGGGATGGGCACCAGCCTCCCCGCGACCCTAATTAGGATGAAGCGGTTACAGAAATGAGCCTGTGCAAGTTGTTTTTGGGTCAAGAGGTAAATTTCCCTCATTTTTTATCAGCTCATTTGTGCAGAGCGAAACCTTTCAACCAAGAAGATGGTGAAAAGGAAGGGAAAAAAAAGATGAGAAGTAGACTACAATCACTGAATGAAGATTTGGAAAGACTTGCACGAAGCCAAGCAGAGCTGGCAACCAGCTGATTGTCAAAACTTGGAACGTCTTCCTGTCACATACAGAACACTGCAGCGTGTGAGTTTTGCTGTATTGACCATGTTTAGCTTTAGCATGTGCAAAAGCTCTGCAGTATACAATAGCTTAGTCTATTTGATGGCCAGGTAAAAAAATAAAAATCCAAGGTGTTAAATTGAGATGTGGTGAAGATTTCTGTTCTTCTCCCTTCAGGCTGGTTCATCTATTCGGTGTGTGGTGCATTTCAGAGCATCATACAGGCTTTATTCCGACTCCCCAATCCCTCTGATCGAGTGCATGCCCGATGAAAACATGCACTTGAGCAGATGTTTAAGACGTGCTGATCTCGGAATCCTGCTTTGTATTTGATCATTTCATCCAGTGAAATCAGGGTATTAGTTATTTCAGATCATGATCACAAAGAAAACCTGTGAGCTCAAGGAATGCTTCAGGTACATCTGTGGCATCAGAGATTTTGATTTCATTGTCCATTGTGAAGCCAGCTGTTTCAGCCGCCACAAGTGCATCGATAATCCTGGGAAAACAGAACAGTTATGCCTGAAACGTAGTTTCTTATAAATACATTTTTACACATACTTTTCAGACAGAATTTGTGGAATGTTTTCTTTTTCAAGGCAGTATAACTCATGACACAATACACATTTTAGTGTACCGAGAAGTTCCATGTAAAAGGCAGACACCACTTAGTGGCGCTCTACTGAGGGACAGGCTTCACATCGTTCAGTCTCTTGGCCTCTTTGTCTCTCTTTCTGTCACAATGTTCCACCAGTGTGTCACATGACCTTCACTCTCTATTATGGTGTAACAGAGACAGGCCGAGGCACTCTGAGATATCTCACTTCCTTGCAGTACCTCAGATGTAGGCCTCAGATGTCTTTTTATATAGTTTCACAGAAAAGAATCCCAACCATGTTTCGGTGAAACCAAATAAAAATACAAACCATGTAGCAGAAAGTTCACTATATTTTAAAATGATGTCTATTTGGTTTCACCACAACTGTAAGTCCAAAATCATTTAGGAAAAAGAGTTTATATAATCGATAAGTCATGTTTACACTACTCAGAAAGCAGAAGGACCAGGAGGACCAACATCACTGGTAGAAGTAACATGTGTACCTCAGGAAAAACACAGAGAATTAGAGAGAGAGAGAGAGATAGAGCAAGAGGTTTCTACGTATGCTGATAACACTGCAATGGTAAAAGAAATCTAATCTAAAGAGGTGTGCTGGATCATAAATGGCATCAAGTTCACCAAGATAATGTGGAGCGAGACCATTAAGTACTTTATAGGTTAAACGTAGTATTTTATATTCGATGTGAAATATAACTGGGAGCCAGTGCAGTGTAAATAATGGTGGGGTGATATGCTTGTGTCTTTTGGTTCCAGTTATGACTTGTTGGGAAAAGATATTTCCTTAATAACATACATGTATGTTTTTTCCTATACACGCTGTTTATACATTCAATAATTAAGAAGATTAAAATAATACTTTGACACTCTTTTTAAAATCATGTGATAATCTAGCATGACCTTGATTTTAAAGTAACTCACATCATTTCAATTGCCTCTTTAACCCCGTGATGGCAAACATTGTGGTGAAGCAGGTAGCGGACATGAAAAAGTTCATGCATGTTCAGTGCTTCCTAAAATACACAAAATGCACAAATCTGTTTTTTTTTTAATGTTGTTTCATTTTATACCAAATATAAATGAACTTTATTATGGAAAAGATTCCCAGCTTTATCTTACCTTATCTCTCATAGCAATCACCTTTTCATTCATCTCACTGGTGCAAACTTGTGCAAACTTCATGAAGCGCTCATGGGAGAAGTTGCTTTTCATTCCCAGATGGAGGAAGTCTCTGAAAAATGAAAATATCAGAATGTTAAATATTCAGTATTGTTTCTTATAAACAATAGGTTGAGAAAATAATTCTCTTTCTTATTCACATTTATTACTTTGCACCTTGAGATGAAGACACGCCTGCATTAAGTTAACACTACTTACAAAATCTACCTGAAAATATATACTAGTAATGGCAACAGTTTACAAAACAACCACAAAATCAATAGGATAGCAAAAGGATGACCACTGCGAGTCAGTACTTTGTGGAACCACTTTCAGCTTTGAATCCAGTCACAAGTCTGTTACGATTCTTCTCTGCCAACTTTACACATCTAGACTGTGCAATATCCACACAATCATTTTCACACAACTGTTTAATCAGGTCGGATGGTTGGATGTTGGCCGACTACAAACTTCATGCCATTCCTCAGATTTTCAACTGGGTTTAAGTCTGGGGTCTGACCTGGCCATACAAGGAGCTTCTGTTAAACCTGGGGTGTGTGCATAGGACCCAGAGATGCAGGAGACCAAAAGAAGGTTCAAACGATTTATTAAACACTAGGGATAATATATTACAGGAATACTAAGTTAAGGGAACTGGTTGAGCACAAAGCAAGAACCAGGGGTCAAAGAGAAAAGCAAGGAGCAGAATCACGGGGAAAACAATCTTCTGACATCGGACGGAAGCGTGCCGCTCCCATTTATAGCTGGCTGCTTGCTGATTGCAGATAGGGACCAGGTGCGCTCTGCTTGGAACTCGCCGACCGGCAACCGCCACGCCCCTCGCCAGTGCCTGCAATGATTAGAGAACAGTTAGTTCCGCCAGCCAGCACAGACTATAACAGTACCCACCCCCCTTAAGGGGCTCCACCTGGCACCCGACCAGGCTTGTCCGGGAACTGGCGATAGAATTTGTCTAATAAGTCCAGGTCCAGGATTAGGGAGCGGAGAATCCATGGACGCTCTTCGGGACCATACCCCTCCCAGTCCACTAAGTACTGAAACCCTCAACCCCGCCTGCGTACATCAAGGATACGTTTGATTGTGTATGCGGGATGTCCATCAATCAGTCCGGTAGGAGGGGGTGAGGGGTCGGTGGGTGGTGGAGGGGACTTTCTACCATGGGCTTAATTAGGGAAACATGAAATACTGGATGTACCATGAGTGAGGGTGGGAGTCTCAGTCGGACGGCGCTGGGGTTCATAATTTTCTCTGTTACATAGGGCCAAATGTATCTGGGAGACAGTTGTTTGGAGTCAACTTGCAGGGGCAGGTCCCGAGAGGAGAGCCAAACTTGTTGCCCGACTGTGCAGGGAGGTGCCGGGGTTCAGTGGCAATCAGCAATCTTCTGGTTTTGGGCCACTGTTTGTTCCAGGGTAGCCCGTGCTTCTTTCCACACCCGGCGTGCTCTGTGAAACCGATGGTACGGCCACTTTGACCTCCTGGCTGGGAAATAGGGGGGTTGGAACCCATTAATCACCATGAAAGGGGACATCCCAGTGGCGGTACAGATCAGAAAATTGTATGTGTATTCGACCCATGGGAGGTGTGTGGCCCAGGAGGCTGGGAGGCGGGAGGTGAAGCAATGCAGAGAGGATCCGAGGCTTTGATTCGCGCGTTCCGCCTGCCCATTCGACTGAGGGTGGTAGCCAGAGGTCAAGCTGCAGGAGACTCTCAAGACTCCCAAGATGTCGCAGAACACCTTCCAAACTCTGGATGCAAACTGGGGGCCCAGGTCTGAAATGACGGCAACAGGTGTGTTGGACTAGGAGACCCGCTGTTTCCATTGCCGAGGGGAGTTTGGGTAGGGCAACAAAATGGACCGCTTTGGAGAACCGGTCCACTACTGTCAGGATGACAGTGTTGTCCTCGGACGGGGGTAACCCGGTGACGAAATCCACCGCAATGTGCGATGTGACTAGGGGCGATGGGGAACGGGTAAGGGATGGAGGAGACCCGTGGGTGCATGATGGAAGGACTTGCTCCGGGCACAGGTGGCGCAAGCTCCCACAAACTCCCTTGTGTCAGCTGCCATCGTTGGCCACCAGAAGCGTTATCAGAGCAGGAAGAGAGTTCGGTGGGCTCCGGGGTCGCATGCAAACTTTGAGTAGTGAATCCACTGGAGTGCTGGGGTTCTGGACGGCGGGGGAACATATAGTCGAACTTGGAGGCATCCGACGGGCTCCGGTTCCCCCTGAAGGGCATCCCGAACTAGTCTCTTGGCTGTATGGAGGTAAGATAAGTTTTTATGGTCAATCCAGGCCACGAAGGGATGAGCTGCCCCTTCCAGCCAGTGCCTCCACTCCTGGAGTGCCAAGACCATCGCCAGCAGCTCGCGATTCCCAACATCGTAATTCTGTTCCGCCAGGGAAAACCGGCAGGAGAAGGCGGCACATGGGTGGAGCTTCTGGTCTGTGGGAGACCGTTGGGAGAGGACTGCCCGCAGCTCTGAGTCCGAGGCGTCGACTTCCACCACAAACTGCAGCGAGGGGTCCGGGTGGATCAGTACGGGTGCGTGGATGAATTTCGCCTTCAGCCTGTCAAACGCCGCCTGGGCACTTGGGGACCACTGGAACGGGGTCTTGGGTGATGTCAACTGTGTGAGGGGAGCTGCTAGGTGGCTGTAGTCCCACACAAACCGGCGATAGAAGTTTGTGAACCCCAGAAACCTCTGCAGCTGTTTCCGTGTCCCTGGAGTCGGCCACACCGCCACTGCCTTCACCTTCGCCAGATCGGGTCCTATCTGCCCCTTCTCCACAATGAACCCCAAGAACGAGACTGAGAGGACATGAAACTTGCATTTTTTCTGCCCTAACGAACAATCTGTTCCCCATGAGCTTTTTCTCATTAGTACCATTCTCACATGGCGGAGATGTTCGTCTTGGTCTCTAGAGAAGATCAGAATGTCCAGGTATACGAATGTCCCTAAGCACATCATTGACCAGAGCTTGGAAAACCGCCAGAGCATTGGTTAGTCCGAATGGCATGACCAGGTATTCGAAGTGTCCCAGGGGCGTGTTGAAAGCCATCTTCCACTCGTCCCCCTCCCGAATTTGGACAAGTGGTAGGCATTTCTCAGGTCCAGCTTGGAATAAACGTTAGCATCGTGGAGAGGGGTGAAGGCTGAATCGATTAGGGGGAAAGGGTACTTGTTTTTTATGGCGATCTGGTTCAGGCCCGTGTAATCGATGCAAGGTCTCAGGGTCTTGTCTTTCTTTTTGGCGAAGAAGAATCCCATGCCTACCGGGGAAGATGAGGGCCGAATGAGACCTGCAGCCAGCGACTCATTAATGTATGCCTCCATGGCGTCTTTCTCTGGCTTAGAGAGGTTGTATAGTCACTGGGACGGGAGCGTGGAACCTGCGAGTAGGTCAATGGCGCAGTCGTACGGTTGATGAGGAGGTAAGGAGCAAGCCCGGTCCTTTCTGAAAACCTCTTGCAGGTCGTGATATTCTTTGGGCACGCCGGCTAAGTCCAGATCCTCCAGGTCGACCGGGGTTCGTGCGGATTTGGAGGGTACGGCCGCCATTAGGCTGTGTTGCAGACAATAGTCACTCCAGCTATGTATAGTGAGGGTGCGCCAGTCAATTGTGGGTCTGCAACCATGGCCACCCCAACACTAAGGGAGAGAGAGGGGCAGGGAGAACAAACAGTTCTAAATATTCCTGGTGGTTACCAGACAAACTGAGTTTCACTGGCTTATTCTTGTGCGTGACGCGAGTGATGAGTGGGCCATCTATGGCCACTACCTCCTTGGGGGTCTTGAGTTCATACACGGGTAATGGAGCTCAACCACCCCTGGATCAATAAAGTTAGCGTCAGCGCCTGAGTCAATAAATACGTCTACAGGATGAGACTGTTGCGCGGAGTGTAGCATACCTTTAATGCATGCGCTTTTCGGGTGCCATGGAGCATCCTCTCGTCGCTGTCAGGCACTGCTGCGCAGGGCACTGGGCGAGGTAATGGCCGTTCTTGGTGCAGGAGATGCAGAGATGGTTGGCCAGCTGCCGGTGCCTCTCTTCAGCTGTCAGTCTGGTGCGGTTCATCTGCATGGGTTCTTGGCCGTCATCCTCCCTCAGAGGGGGAAATGGTGAGTGAGTTCGAGGTGGCGCCCCCTTCCTGGGCCCCTTCCTGGATGCATCCTTCTCTCTCAGCCGGTTGTCCAGTCTGGTTGACAAGGCAATGAATTCCTCCAGAGTAGTCGTCTTGTTTCGGGCCGCAAGCTCGTCTTTCAGCCATTCGTTGAGCCCCTTCAGAAAAGCCCCCCGAAGCGCGGGGTCGTTCCAGCTGCTTTCGATGGTGAGAATCTGGAATCGGATGGCGTACTCCGCCACTGACTGTGAGCCTTGCCAAATACGTAGGAGCTGGGAGCTCGCCTCCTCCCCTTTCGCCGGACGATTGAAAACCTTTTTCATTTCTCGCATGAACTGATCTACCTGGGAGCAAAATTCTGGGGTATGGGTAGTGACCGCTAGCACCCAGGACGAGGCTTGCTCCGTGAGTAGGCTCATGATGAAGGCAGTTATAGCTTGATCAGTGGCATATGTGAGCGGCTGCTGGCTGAAGACGAGCAAGCACTGGTGAAGGAATTGTGCGCAGGAGCCAATCTCACCTGAATACCTGGCTAGCGTGGGGATGAGAGGTTCTCGGTGCATGGGGAGTGTCACTGGCGCTGGTGCTCCTGCTGAAGTGGAAAATGAAGGGTGAGGGGTGGGGTCGTGGCAGCGAGGTGAGTGACGACAGTATCCATCCTTCCGCTGAGCTGCGCCAAGCTGGTGGTTATGTGCTGTCCATCATCTGATGCAAGGTGGCGTCATGGCGTCCCAACAGGGCGCTCTGGTCAGATAGTGTCTGCTGAATCTGTGCGGTCTTCACTGGGTCCATGTTTCAGGTCAGAAGATTATGTTAAAGCTGGGGTGTATGCGTAGGACCCAGAGATGCAGAAGACCAAAAGAAGGTTCAAACGATTTCTTAAACACTAGGGATAGTAAATTACGCGAATACTAAGTCAAGGGAACTGGTCGAGCACGACGCAAGAACCAGGCGTCAAAGAGAAAGCCGAGGAGCAGAATCACGGGGAAAACAATCTTCTGACATCGGACGGAAGCATGCCGCTCCCATTTATAGCTGGCTGCTTGCTGATTGCAGATAGGGACCAGGTGTATTCTGCTTGGAACTCGCCTACTGGCGACTGCCATGCCCCTCGCCAGCGCCTGCAATGATTAAAGAATAGTTAATTCCGCCAGCCAGCACCGACCATAACACCTTCACCTTTTTTTCTTTCAAACACTGTGTGAGCAAATGTTTATTGTCAAATTAGAAGGTGAACCGTTCAACAAAAAGCACCATGGTTTCCGAGAGATTTTGAAGGTATTTGGCTCCAACTATTTCCCTTCTATCTTGACACATGCCTTAGTACAAAGAAACACCTCCACAACAGGAAGTAACCACCTTCATTCTTCACTGGAGGGATTGGGTACTTTAAATAGTAATCTGTGTTAAAGATTTTTTATTTGGCCTCAGCACCATCCCTTTTGGAAAAGCTCAAAACAGTTTATGTGGTCTTTCTTCATGGCTCTTATTTCTTGCAATCCTTTCATTAAAGATACATGTGTAGATCATTTTGAAATTGTTGCTGCACACACACAGTGAGAATTATTTGCCAAAAATTATTCTAACTGCTTCTACAGCTGCTGTAGGCCTCACAGTAGCTTCTTTGAGCAGCTATCTCATTTCTCCTTTGTCCAGTTTAGAGGGACAGCTTTTTTCAGACAAGGGCCTGAGTAAGAAAGAATACTTTCAATTGCTGATTATAATTTCCTTACTTAACTTCACGAAATTTATAAATCCTTTAAATTATTTTGTATTTGAATCCAGATCTGTACCTGTTTGTAGCTTTATGCTTGAAATCTTTTGTAAGTGCCTTGCCAACACAGTCGTTTGCCTACTTTTGAATTATACCTTAAAGCAATGGATGCTCAGGAATACCTGTTTTAATGGTGATCCAATCAAAATGATTCTAACTGATCACAGGTCGATTCTATCGAGTGTGGCATTGCTAAACCACTTATTCCCACTGAGGTCACAGGGAGGCTGATGCCTGTCTCATTCACCACCGAGTGAGAATGGGATACACCCTGAACAGCTCACCAGGCTATTGCAGGGTCAACACACACACCGAAAAAAAAAAATATATATATATATGACTCACACCTCAGGGCAATTTGGAACAGTCAAGTAACCTTACGAGTATGTCTTTAGAAAGTGAGATGAAACTGGAATACAAGGAGAGATGTTAGACAAGTGCAAGGAGAACATGCAAACTCCACTGAGAAATGTCCGAGCCTAGGGATTGAACTCAGGGTGTTGCTGCTGTGGGGTGGACATGTTTCTCAGTCAGTATTTATTTATTCATTTATTTATTTATTTTATCCATAACTGTTGATATCATAACTGTTATATGTTACACTGTAAGTACATACAGGTCCTAAAATCTCTCCCTCTCTCTCTCTCTCTCTCTCTCTCTCTCTCTCTCTCTCTCTCTCTCTCTCTCTCTCTCTCTCACACACACACACACACACACTCTCTCTCTGCATGTGTGCGTGACCTGCAAAGCAACAAGATGGCTGCAAAGCAACAAAATGTCAATATTTTAAGGAAGTTGATCAGTTGATTAATTCTATATCCATTCTGTGATTGGAAAACTGTGCACAGTATAAAACAAAATAAGATGAGAAGCAACACGGCAGAACTTCATAACTCACCGACTGAAATAATCCATTTTATCCACATCAATTCCTGTGCGTTTATTGGCTACGATCTCATATAAGTAGGACTTGTCTTTGCTTCTTCCTATGTAGTTGTGCTGTAAAAAATAAACATATACATATATATATATATATATATATATATATATATATATATATATATATATATATATATATATGTGTGTGTGTGTGTGTGTGTGTGTGTGTGTGTGTGTGTGTGTGTGTGTGTGTGTGTGTACTTTAAAGAGCTGAGTACTTTGAAGAGCTGATGAATGAGGAAAATGAGAGAAAAAAGAGTAGAAGGGGTGACCATTGAAGACCAGGAAGTAGCAAAGATTAGGAAGGGTGAAGTGAGGAGAGCATTGAAGAGGATGAAGAATGGAAAGGCAGTTGGTCCTGATGACATACCGGTGGAGGTATGGAAGTGTCTAGGGGAGGTAGCAGTAGATTTTCTGACAAGAATATTCAACAAGGTTTTAGAAAGTTGCCTCCAGATGCCTCCAGATGCCGGAGGAATGGAGGAGAAGTGCGCTTGTGGCCATTTTTAAGAACAAGGGAGCTGTACAGAGCTGTGGCAACTACAGAGGGATAAAGTTGATGAGCCATATGATGAAGTTATGGGAAAGAATAGTGGAAGCTAGACTAAGGGCAGAGGTCAGCATTTGTGAACAACAGTTTGGTTTCATGCCAAGAAAGAGTACCACAGATGCGGTGTTTGCTTTGAGGATGTTAATAGAGAAGTACAGAGAAGGTCAGAAGGAGCTGCATTGTGCCTTTGTGGATCTGGAGAAAGCATATGACAGGGTGCCAAGAGAAGAACTGTGGTATTGTATGAGGAAGTCTGGAGTGGAAGAGAAGTATGTCAGAGTGGTGCAGGACATGTATGAGAGATGTAAGACAGTGGTGAGGTGTGCTGTCGGTGTGACAGAAGAGTTCAAGGTGGAGGTGGGACTGCATCAAGGGTCAGCTCTCAGCCCCTTCTTGTTTGCTATGGTTATGGACAGGCTGAAAGACGAGGTTAGACAAGAATCTCCATGGACTATGATGTTTGCAGATGACATCATGATCTGTAGTTAAAGCAGAGAACAAGTGGAGGAAAATCTAGAGAGGTGGAGCTATGCCCTGGAAAGGAGGGGAATGAAGGTTAGTCTCAGTAAGACAGAATACATGTGTGTAAATGACAAGGACCCAAGAGGAACAGTGAGGTTACAGGGGGCAGATATATAGAAGGTGGAGGATTTTAAGTACTTAGGCTCAACAATCCAGAGCAATGGAGAGTGTGGAAAAGAAGTGAAGAAGCGTGTGCAGGCAGGTTGGAATGGATGGAGCAAAGTGTCCGGTGGGATGTATGATAGCAGAGTATCGGCAAGAATGAAGGGAAAACTGTACAAGACGGTGATGAGGCCAGCGATGTTGTATGGTTTAGAGACACTGGCCCTGGGGAAAAGGCAGCAGGCAGAGCTGGAGGTAGCAGAGATGAAAATGTTGAGGTTCTCTTTAGGAGTAATGAGGATGGATTTGATTTGGTTAGGTTTTGGAGACAAAGTCAGAGAGGCTAGATTGAGATACTTTGGACAGAGGAGGGATAGTGAGTATCTTGGCAGTAGGATGCTGAGGTTGAAACTACCAGGCAGAAGTCCCAGAGGAAGACTAAAGAGAAGATTTATGGATGTGGTGAAGGCGGACATGAAGGTCGTTGGAGTAAGAGTAGAAGATACAGAGGATAGAGAGAGATGGAGGCAGATCATTTGCTGTGGCGACCCCTGCAGGGAACAGCCGAAAGAAGAATAAGATATTATATATATATATATGTGTGTGTGTGTGTGTGTGTGTGTGTGTGTGTGTGTGTGTGTGTGTATACATTCATCCCCTACGAAGACCAATGGGCACAGAATCCCCGGGTTACCAAGATCATTTCCCCCAAATGCCCGTTCCCTGGATACGAAACAACCCATCTTACGAAAAGAAATGCAAAATTAAAACGCACCAATCAAAATTTCACATTATGTGCGAGTTGCTCTCTCATTGGCTTTCTCAACATCTGCCCCATTGGTCTCCCAGATAGAGACAGAAGGGAGCTTAATTCTTTAGTTTTTAGTTTATTTTTTAAAGTTGTTTAATTCAGTAAATGTTTCATAAATGTGGGCGCATTTGAGCTCATCTGGAATTCCGATCCCTCAAGGAATCAAGTTAAAATTGAGCTCAATGTCAAGCAGGGAATGAACTTTGAATTCCACGACTTGTGGGCGTGGCCCTCAGCGCAGAGCGAGAGAGAGAGAGAGAGAGAGAGAGAGAGAGAGAGAGAGAATGACTCTTGAGTTTGTAGTTTAGTTTTGTTTTTAAGTTGTTTAATTCTGTAAATGTTGAATAAATTTGGGCTCATATGAGCTCGTCTGGAATTCCGATCCATCAAGTAATCAAGTTGAATTGAATCAAGGAATCAAGGAATCAATTGAATTGCACGTCTTGTGGGCATGGCCCACGGCGCAAGTGTACAATACATTGTGTGTGTGTTTGTGTGTGTGTGTGTGTGTGTGTGTGTGTGTGTGTGTGTGTGTGTGTGTGTGTGTGTGTGTGTGAGTGTGTGTGTGTGTGTGTGTGTGTGTGAGAGAGAGAGAGAGAGAGAGAGAGAGAGAGAGAGAGGGTGTGTGTGTGTGTGTGTGTGTGTGTGTGTGTGTGTGAGTGTGTGTTAATAAAAATGTTTAATATTGCTTTAATTAATAAATATGCTAATCAAATGGTTTAATATGTTAATGAAATGTTTAAATGGTTTAATAAATTATTTTATTTTATTTTTAACACATATCTCATAGAAAAATTGTGTACTTTTATCATTTTAAAGGGTTTACAGTCCAAAGACTGGAGCCTTGGAATGAATTAGGCGTTTAACATGTAAAAGGCAACACCTACTGACGAAATCCCCGCGTTACAAAAAAAGGCACCGGAACGGATTTATTTCGTAGGTAAGGGGCCGACTGCATATATAAAACATCATATTTTAGAACATCATACTTTGTGCAATTTAATTATTATTATTATTATTATTATTATTATTATTATTGTTGTTGTTGTTGTTGTTGTTGTTGTTGTTGTTGTTGTTGTTGTTGTTGTTGTTGTTGTTGTTGTTTACCACTGATGGAGAAGTCTCTGCATTGCTTGTAGATGCAGGAAGCAGGGCATTAAATCGTTGAGAAGGTGGATTTTTTCCATAGATGAGCTCCTCGATAAACACAATGTCTTTGTTATCAAATCCATACTCTTTTCTCATGACTTCCTGAACTGTATATGTTTGATTGTTCTTGGAAATCTTCCTGGCGATCAGTCGTTCAAACATTTTGACTGATGCTGCTTCATGCTGCTCCATACAAACAGAAGAAAGAAACAAGAAAGAACTGAGTTGTGTACATGAAACTGGTTCGTTTCAATGCCATTCATCTCACCTTTTATTTCATCACAATTATAATAATGTGCACACACACACACACACACACACACACACAGTATATATATATATATATATATATATATATATATATATATATATATATATATATATATATATATATATATATATATATATATATATATATATATATATATATATACACACACACAGACACTCCCAGACATTTTTAATTGGTTCCGGACGGCCAAACGTAAGTTGAAAGTGAATGTAAGTTGTTACAGTGACGTATGACGTATGACGTGTGACGTATGACACTCAGACTGTACTGTACATCCATAAATACCATTACTGTATCTCATAAAACACCCTAAATCAATTATTATAAACATAACATTATAAAGTAATATCAAATATATCAAATAATCTTCTTCTTTTTCTTTCGGCTGTTCCCTTCAGGGGTCGCCACAGCAAATGATCTGCTTCCATCTCTCCCGATCCTCTGCATCTTCTACTCTTACTCCAACGACCTTCATGTCTGCCTTCACCACATCCATAAATCTTCTCTTTGGTCTTCCTCTGGGCCTTCTGCCTGGTAGTTCCAACCTCAGCATCCTACTATCAATATACTCACTATCCCTCCTCTGTAAATGTCCAAACCATCTCAATCTAGCCTCTCTGACTTTGTCTCCAAAACCTAACCAAATCATATCCATCCTCATTACTCCCAAAGAGAACCTCAACATTTTCATCTCTGCTACCTCCAGCTCTGCCTGCTGCCTTTTCCCCAGGGCCAGTGTCTCTAAACCATACAACATTGCTGGCCTCATCACCGTCTTGTACACTTTTCCCTTCATTCTTGCCGATACTCTCCTATCACACATCCCACCAGACACTTTTCTCCATCCATTCCAACCTGCCTGCACGCGCTTCACTTCTTTTCCACACTCTCCATTGCTCTGGATTGTTGAGCCTAAGTACTTAAAATCCTCCACCTTCTTTATCTCTGCCCCCTGTAACCTCACTGTTCCTCTTGGGTCCTTGTCATTCACACACATGTATTCTGTCTTACTGAGACTAACCTTCATTCCCCTCCTTTCCAGGGCATAGCTCCACCTCTCTAGATTTTCCTCCACTTGTTCTCTGCTCTCACTACAGATCACGATGTCATCTGCAAACATCATAGTCCATGGAGATTCTTGTCTAACCTCGTCTTTCAGCCTGTCCATCACCAAAGCAAACAAGAAGGGGCTCAGAGCTGACACTTGATGCAGTCCCACCTCCACCTTGAACTCTTCTGTCACACCGACAGCACACCTCACCACTGTCTTACATCTCTCATACATGTCCTGCACCACTCTAACATACTTCTCTTCCACTCCAGACTTCCTCATGCAATACCACAGTTCTTCTCTCGGCACCCTGTCATATGCTTTCTCCAGATCCACAAAGGCACAATGCAGCTCCTTCTGACCTTCTCTGTACTTCTCTATTAACATCCTCAAAGCAAACACTGCATCTGTGGTACTCTTTCTTGGCATGAAACCAAACTGTTGTTCACAAATGCTGACCTCTGCCCTTAGTCTAGCTTCCACTATTCTTTCCCATAACTTCATTGTATGGCTCATCAACTTTATCCCTCTGTAGTTGCCACAACTCTGTACATCTCCCTTGCTCTTAAAAATGGGCACAAGCACACTTCTCCTCCATTCTTCCAGCATCTGCTCACTTTCTAAGACCTTGCTGAATATTCTTGTCAGAAAACCTACTGCAATCTCTCCTAAACACTTCCATACCTCCACCGATATGTAATCAGGACCAACTGCCTTTCCACTCTTCATCCTCTTCAATGCCCTCCTCACTTCTCCCTTACTAATCTTTGCTACTTCCTGCTCCTCAACGGTCACCCCTTCTACTCTTTTTCTCTCTCATTTTCCTCATTCATCAGCTGTTCAAAGTACTCTTTCCATCTTCCCAGCACACTTCTGTCATCAGTCAATACATTTCCCTCTCTGTCCTTTATCACTCTAACTTGCTTGACCTCTTTCCCATCTCTATTTCTCTGCTGTACTAACCTCTGTAAATCATTTTCTTCCTCCTTACTGTCCAACCCATCATATAAGTCATCATACGCCCTCTGTTTGGCCTTTGAAACCGCTACCTTCGCCTTAGGCTGTGTCTCCCTGTACTCCTGTTTACTCTCTTCGGTCCTCTCTGTGTCCCACTTCTTCTGAGCTAACCTCTTCTTTTGTCCACACTCCTGCACTTCCTCATTCCACCACCAAGTTTCCTTGTCTACTTTCCTTCCAGAGGACACACCAAGTACTCTCCTTCCAGTCTCCCTGATCACATAGGCTGTGGTTGTCAAGTCATCTGGAAGCACTTCCTGACGGCCCAAAGCCTGTTTCAACTCCTCCTTGAAGACAACACGACACTCTTCCTTTTTCAGCTTCCACCACTTTTTCTTCTGCTCTGCCTTTGCCTTTTTCAACTTTCTCACCATCAGCGTCATCCTGCACACCACCATCCTATGCTGTTTGGCAACACTCTTTAAAGTCACTGACTTCCTTCAAATTACATCGCCTGCACAAGATATAGTCTACCTGTGTGCTCTTACCTCCGCTTTCATAAGCCACCCTATGCTCCTGTTTCTTCTTGAACTCACCACAGCCATTTCCAATCTTTTTGCAAAATCGACCAACATCTGTCCTTCTGTGTTCCTGTCCTGGATACCAAACCTGCCCATCACTTCCTCGTCCCCTCTGTTGCCTGCACCAACATGTCCATTGAAGTCTTCCCCAATGACCACTCTTTCACCTCTGGGGGTACTCTGCATCACTTCATCTAACTCACTCCAGAATCTCTCCTTCTCTTCTAGCTCTCATCCTGACTGTGGTGCATAAGCACAAAAAACATTGACCATCACACCTTCAATTTCTAACTTGAGACTCATCACTCTGTCTGACACTCTTTTCACTTCTAGAACATTCCTGACAAACCCCTCCTTCAAGATGACTCCTACTCCATTTCTCTTCACATCCACACCGTGATAAAACAGCTTAAACCCTGCTCCTAAGTGTCTAGCCTTGCTGCCTTTCCACCTGGTCTCCTGAACACACAGTATGTCTACCTTCCTCCTCTGCATCATGTCAGCCAGCTCTCTATCTTTTCCTTGCATAGTTCCAACATTCAAAGTCCCTACTCACGCCTTTCCTCTTCTTTCTCTGCCTACGGACACGCCTCCCACCTCTCTTTCGCCGACGTCTTCGACCAACAGTAGTCCAATTTCCATCAGCACGCTGTTGGTTGACAGCACTGATGGCAGTCATTGTTAACCCGGGCCTCGACCGATCCGGTATGAATTTTGTTTTGACCATTTGCATTTTTAATGTGGCAGAAGTTTTACGCCGGATGCTCTTCCTGTCACAACCCTCTGCATTTATCCGTGCTTGGGACCGGCATAAGGGGGAGAGACACTGGTTAGTGCCAACCATGGCTGCATTATCAAATCATATAATATCAACATTAATTTCAAATAAGTCACTTATTTATACAGAGTCACTTTCCATGAAGCTTAAAACAGTAAATCCATGCTGACAATATGTGAGGCATTCAATACCAAAAGTAGTGTACTTGCAAAAGAAGTGTACTTGCTGTGGGTTATACAGACTTCCAGTCTTTCGAGTGCACAAGGGTGCCGTTGAACTCATTTCGAACACAGCCTGCACTGATGTCAATCCAAGCAAAGAGAGTTCTTTCTTTTGTGTAAGTAAGTAAGTAAACTTGATTCAAGAGATGCATACAAAGAACAAGTACAAATCCTAATGAATATTAATATAAAAATAAGTATACACTCTTAGGATTCTGATATAAGACAATAGATATCTGTAATTGTTCTGTAATTTGTGCACTTGGGTTTTCATTCATATTCTTTCATATTACAACTCTCTTTGCTTAACTGACTATGCATTAGATTGTGCCGATCTGAGCAGATAGTTAATTCATCTTTCACTCAAAAGTTGACTTTTTTTTTTTTGGAAAAAAAATGTAAAATCGAAAAAACGTAAAACGGATTCACGTAAGTCAGGGAGCGTGTGTGTGTGTGTGTATATATATATATATATATATATATATATATAAAATGTATGTTTATATATATATATATATATATATATATATATATATATATATATATATATATATATATATATATATATATATATATATATATAAACATTTGTATGATATTAAAAGTTAGATGATAAATTTTATACATTTTAAATATTTACCTTCCATTTTGCTTCTGGTTTTATCTTTTCCATGAAATCATCAAATGAATGCGAAAATGGGCCATGGCCTAAAATAAATGAATTAATTAATAAATATGAGCTTAAATAATAACCAGAAGTCATTCTTCCTTAAATATCGATGAATGTCAAACAGAATATTTCTATTTACACTCCCAATTTATAAATACACTCCAAAGACATGCACATTCAGTTCATTGGCTTTTTAAATTGCCCCAGGTGTGAGAGTGAATGCTTGGGTGTATGTTACTCTGCAAATGTCGAGGAAGCTGTTCAGGATGTACACTGTCTTTGCACAGAGATCACTGAGATAGGCTCCAGCTTCTTCTTGACCATAGTAGAATTAAGTGGTTAAGAAATCAAGAAATATTTGGACCCCCAGTGTCCTAACTGAGTTATCAAAGGCCGGCCGTGTCTCTCACTGTCTTTAGTGGAGCTTCATGTGAACGAACAATTGATGACTTTCAACAAGATAAGCTGCATAGCCGTCAGCATGTTTTTGCCCTTCGGTGGCCTCCAATGTGTACTCTGCCTTCGCCTGGAGTCGGCTGAGATGAGCCCGGTTTCCCCCGTAACCCAAATTAGGATTAAATATTTGTAGATTCCTTTGACTGTCATGTCCTGAGACACTGAGACAGCCTTTTAGACTCTTTTTGGTTGACGCCAATGAGATATATATATATATATATATATATATATATATATATATATATATATATATATATATATATACAAACATCATTTCCTCTTAGATAACGTAATAAGGTTGAAGCGTGAAAAGCTTGAGATGGGTACGTTTTCACTTACTGCTATGCTACACCTACAGTGGTATGAAAAAGTATCTGAACCTTTTTGAATTTCTCACATTTCTGCATAAAATCACCATCAAATGTGATCTGATCTTTGTCAAAATCACACATATAAAAAACAGTGCCTGCTTGAACTAAAACCACCCAAAACATTTATAGGTTTTCATGTTTTAACGAGGATAGCATGCAAACAAAGACAGAAGGGGGAGGAATAAGTAACTGAACCATCACATTTAATATTTTGTGCCCCCCCCACTTGGCAGCAATAACTTCAACCAGATGCTTCCTGCAGCTGCAGATCAGTCTGGCACATCGACCAGGACTAATCTTGCCCCATTCTTCTTTACAAAACTGCTGTAGTTCAGTCAGATTGCTGGGATGTGTGGCATGAATCGCTGTCTTGAGGTCATGCCACAACATCTCAATGGGGTTCAAGTCTGGACTTTGACTTGGCCATTCCAGAATGTGTATTTTGTTCTTCTGAAACCATTCTGAAGTTGAGTTACTTATGTGTTTTGGATCATTGTCTTGTTGCAGCATCCATCCTCTTTTTAGCTTCAACTGTCTGACAGACGGCCTCAGGTTTTCCTGCAAAACATCCTGATCAACTTTTGAATTCATTTTTCCATTAATGATTGCAAGTTGTCCATGCCCCGAAGCAGCAAAACAGCCCCAAACCATGATGCACCCTCCACTATGCTTCACGGTGGGGGTGAGGTGTTGATGTTGATGAGCTGTCCCATTTTTCCTCCACACATGACATTGTGTGTTCCTCCCAATCAATTCAACTTTGGTTTCAACAGTCCACAAAATATTTTGCCAAAACTTCTGTGGAGTATCCAAGTGCCTTTTTGCGAACATTAAACGAGCAACAACGTTTTTTTAGACAGCAGTGGCTTCCTCCTTGGAGTCCTCCCATGAGCACCATTCTTGGCCATTGTTTTACATATAGTTGATGTGTGCACAGAGATATTGGACTGTGCCAGTGATATCTGTAAGTCTTTAGCAGACACTCTCGGGTTTTTTTTTTTTTTTTTTCCTCTGTGAGTATTCTGCGCTGAACTCTTGGCGTCATCTTTGGTGGACGACCACTCCTTGGGAGAGAAGCAACAGTGCCAAACTCTCTCCATTTGTAGACAACTTCTCTGACTGTTGAAGACTTTTAGAGATGGTTTTGTATTCTTTCCCAGCTTTATACAAATCAACAACTCTTGATCGCAGGTGTTCAGACAGCTCTTTTGAGCGAGCCATGGTGCACATCCGCTAAGTCCGAGGTCGGGTCGCGGGGGCAGCAACCTAAACAAAGAGGTCCAGATGTTCCTCTCCCCAGCCACTTCCTCCAACTCTCCCGGGGGGACACCAAGGCGGTCCCAGAGAGACAGAGTCCTTCCAGCATGTTCTAGGTCAACCCCGGGGTCTCTTCCCGGTTGGACATGTCTGAAACACCACACCCGAGAGGCGTCCGGAGGCATTCTAGCCAGATGTCCGAGCCACCTCAACTGGCCCCTCTCAATGCAGAGCAGCAGCAGATCTACTCTGAGCTCTCCACGGATGGCAGAGCTTCTCACCTGATCTCTAAGTGAGAAACCCACCACCCGGCGAAGGAAGCTCATTTCACCCGCTTGTATCCGTGATCTTGTTCTTTCGGTCACTACCCAAAGCTCATGACAATAGGTGAGGGTTGGAACATAGATCAACTGGTAAATTGAGAGCTTCGCCTTGCTGCTCAGCTCCTTCTTTACCACAACGGACCTCCACAAAGCACATGTGGTCAGATTGGGCAAACTCCCATGCCCCCTCCAGAATCCTGTGGAGCGTATGGAGTTAGTCAAGAGTGCTACGGCCAGGACGAAAACCACATTGTTCCTCCTGTATCTGAGGTTCGACTCGGTTGGATCCTCCTCTCTAGTACCCCTGCATAGACTTTCCCAGGTAGTCTGAGGAGTGTAATTCCCCAATAATTGAAACACACCCTCCGGTCCCCCTTCTTAAAAATCGGCACCACCACCCCAGTTTGCCAATCCAGAGGTACAGCCCCCGATGACCACGCGATGTCTGCAGAGACGTGTCAACCAAGACCATCCTATAGCATCCAGAGTCCTAAGATATTCCGGGAGGATCTCGTCCATCCCCGGAGCTTGACCACTGAGAAGCTTTTTGACAATCTCAGTGACCTTTACTCCAGTGATGGGCGGACTCCCACCAAAACTCCCAGGGTCTTCCTCTTCCACGGAGGGCATGTTGGGGGGATTGAGGAGGTCCTCAAAGTATTCTCTCCACCTCTCGACGACATCAGCAGTTGAGGTAAGCATCTCCCCACCTCCACTGTAAACAGTGTTTGTGGAGAACTGCTTCCCCCTCCTAAGGCGTTGGATGGCGGTCCAGAACTATTTTGAGGCCAACCAATAATCACTCTCCAGGCCTTCACCGAACTCCTCCCATACCCAAGATTTTGCATCTGCGAAAGCCTCGGCTGCAGCACGTTTGGCCTGCCGGTACGTGTTTGCTGCTTCGGGAGTCCCACAGGCTAATTACACTCGATAGGCCTCCTTCTTCAGCTGGACGGCCCCCTTCACCACAGGTGTCCACCACCAGGTTTGGGGATTACTGTCACGACAAGCACCAACGACCTTACGGCCACAGCTATGGGCTGCCGCCTCAGCAATGCAGGCACGAAACATGGCCCATTCGGATTCCATGTCTCCCGCCTCCTCCGGGACGTGGTTGTACCTCTGCCGGAGGTGGGAGTTAAAAACCTCTCGGACAGGGGACTCCGCCAAACGTTCCCAGCAGACCCTGATTACACGCTTGGGCCTGCCAGTTCAGGAAGGCAGCCTCCCCCACCACCGAAGCCAACTCACCACCAGGTAGTGATCGGTAGACAGCTCAGCTCCTCTCTTCACCCGAGTGTCCAGAACATATGGTCCAATGGCACGACTACAAAGTCAATCATCGAATTGCGACCTAGTGTGTCCTGGTGCCAAGTGCACTTATGGGCACACTTATGTTCAAACATGGTGTTCGTGATAGACAAACTGTGACGAGCACAGAAGTCCAACAACGAAACACCATTCGGGTTCAAACTGGAGAGGCCATACCTACCGATCACACCCTTCAAGGTCACACTATCGTTGCCCACATGGGTGTTAAAGTCTCCCAAGATGAGTGAGTCTCCCGAGGGAGCATTCTCTTACACCCCCCCCAAAGACTCCGAAAAGGGTGGGTACTCTGAACTGTCATTTGGTGCATAAGCACAAATAACAGTCAGGACCCGTTACTGCGTCCGAAGACGGAGGGAAGCTACCCTTTTGTCAACTGGGGAGAACCCCAACATTTGGGCCCTGAGATGGGGGCAACAAGAATAACCGCACCAGCTTGCCGACTCTCCCCATGAGCAACTCCAGAATAGAATAAGGTCCAGCCTCTCTCGAGATGGATGGTTCCAGAGCCCAAGCTATGCGTTGAAGTTAGCCTGACTATATCTAGTCGGTATCTCTCCACCTCACGCACCAGATCAGGCTCCTTCCCCACCAGAGAGGTGACATTTCATGTCCCGAGGGTCAGAGTAAGTAGCCGAGGATTGGTCCGACAGAACACATGCCTTCGACTGCCACCCAACTCACACTGCACCCGACCCCTAAAACTACTCCCATGGGTGGTGGGTCCATGGGAGGGCGGACCCATGTCTCCTTTTCAGGCTAGGCCCGGCCAGACTCCATGGGCAGAAGCCTGACCAGTAGGCGCTCGCCTTTGAGCTCCGCTCCCAGGCCTGGCTCCAGGGTGGAACCCCCGTGACCCGCGTCCGGGCAAGGGAGACTGCTTTCTGTGTTCTCTTATAGATGTCATAGGGGTTTTCTGAATCGCACTTCGTCTGGACCTTCACCCAGGACCTGTTTGCCTTGGGTGACCCTACCAGGGGCATTATGCCCCTGACAACATAGCTCCTAGGATCATTAGGTCACGGAAATCCCTCCACCACGATAAGGTGGCGATTTTTGAAATGGCCGTAACTAAATTATTGGGGAGAAATCAGGGACAACGCCCACCTGAAACACTTACAAAACAGACAAACAAACAAACACACAAAAAGATATATCAATGAATGAATGAATAACTGAATTAAGATGAAATTTGATGTGAGCCACAGGCAGGAGTATACGTCATGACTGTTTACTGTTTACTGCCAGGAAAGGTGATCAAGCAGGCTCGCCTGCGAGACTAAAATAGAGATGTATATAGTTGTACTCCTGTTTATGTGTGCTTTGTGTGTGTGTGTGTGTGTGTGTATAATACATAGTGAATAACTCACCAAGGTCATGACACAGTCCTGCAATCTGAACACACAGCTCATCTTTATCAGTTATATCCTTCTCATGAGCTCTCAGCGCTTGTACGAGCTGCCCTGCCAGATGAGCCACACTGTTAATAAAAGCAAAACACACAATTAATACCCGATGAAGGACCGGCATCATTCTTTTCATTTTATTAATTTAATTTTCCAAAACACTTTATCCTTTATTAGGATCATGGAGAGGCTGGACCCCATCCAACCAACTTTGGGTAAAGATGAGGTACATCCTGAACATCTCGCCAGATCACTGAAATCCTAAAACATACACAACCATTCACACTTGCCATCACACCTAAATACAATTAGCCTAATGTTCATGACTTTAGTCCAGGGGTGTCAAACTTGTGCCACAAAGGGCTATGTGGCTGCAGGTTTTGTTTCAACCAAGCAACAGCACACCTGACTTGGCTCATTTAATCAACTGAGCTGAGTGTTCAAGCAGTCGATTGGTCAGTCTCTGTACAGAGCACACAGATTGACCAATCATCTGCCTAAAGACTCAGATAAGTTGATTAAATGAGCCAAGTCAGGTGTGCTGCTGCTTGGCTGAAACAAAAACCTGCAGCCACATGGCCCTTTGTGGCACAAGTTTGACACCCCTGCTTTAGTCTGTAGGAGGAAACTGGAGTACCAGGGGAAAACCCATACAACATGCAACATGAGCATGCAAACTTCACACAGAAACACCTTCACTCATCTTCTACTTCTTCTTCTTCTTCTTCTTTTCAGTTTTTCCCTTTTTTTTTCCAGGGTTCACCACAGCGGACCATCTGATTTCCATGTTTGATTTGGTATAGGGTTTCACGCCAGATGCCCTTCCTGACACAACCCTTTAGCAAGGGACAGAAACGATGACAGCTATGCAGCTCCTCTTTACAAAAGTCAGCAATGGTTAATTTGCATGAACCTCTCACCATGGACAGTGAGAAACATGGCCGGCCTTTGATAACCCAGTTAGAAAACACCCTGGACAGCTTGCCAGGTTATCACAGGGCAGGAACACGCTGACGGCTATGCAGCATTGTTTGGTTCTTTTACATGAACCACCCACCATAGACAGTGAGAGACACGGCTCATGTTAACCCAGTTGCTGCACTGTGTGTATTATCATCATCATCGTTATTATTATAATCATTAGTAGTAGTAGTAGTAGTAGTAGTAGTAGTAGTAGTAGTAGTAATAGTAGTGATAGGAGGAGGAGGAGGAGGAGGAGTTGTCGTTGTAATCATATTAATAATAGTTTGTTTGTCGCAATATCAGCTACCACTATACTTAGCACGTTTTTTTGTTGTTGTATGAGTGTATAAAACATTTTTACCCAATAGAATGCTCAAAGCGGTTGTGAGAAGCTCCAGGAAAGACAAAATAGCCTCCTCCCAGCTGCTTAATGTTCCTCAAGCGCTGAAACTCTGGTGTGTCAATGATTTTTACCAGCAGAGGATGCATCTGGATATGGCCATGAATAGAGTCGTTGAAGATCTACAATTTAAAAAAAAAAAAAAAAAAAAAATCTTCAGTTCATTCCTCCCCACAAATACACAATCACACAATAACCAGCTCATTAGTAGAACAGAACACGTTTCACAGGAGGACCAAGTCTTCCCTGACAAAAGACGTGGAGTGGAGGAAAGGGGTACATTCTGATCCAGGATCAACATGTGCCATCTGACCATATGCATTGTTACCATAAAGCTAAACATCTGGAGACATATGGTGGCATCGTTTCCATGGTCAACCCACTGTATTTACTTTATATGTGTATTCATCTAATTGGCAGAAGAGAAAAATTTGCATAGGAAAGCCCAGGGTTCAATGTCAGGTGTAAGGGGAATGTGAAATTATAGAAGGGAAAGCATGAAGTTAGACGTGCCACTCACTGTAAAAAATGTCACTGGGAAAAAATAAGTAAATAAATAAATAAATAGATAGATACATAAATAAATAAATAAATACATATATATATATATATATATATATATATATATATATATATATATATATATATATATATATATATATATATATATAAATAAACAATTACACTCCCCAATTGTTCATAGAGATGGTGTTAAATGCTTATCTCACCTTGTCCTGTCCTGGAGTCTTGTTTCAAGTGAATAGAGAAATGAAAAAAAAAAAAAACAACAATTATTGTAACTTTATTTAAATTCATTCATTCACATGGAACATTCACAAAGATTATGATATGATTCTCATAAATATGACAATGATAAATATTGCAATACCATAAATAGCATAGCAAAAAATGTATCTCATGTATATATATATATATATATATATATATATATATATATATATATATATATATATATATATATATATATAAAACAAAACAAAACACAACAATATACCTGTGATTGCCCTTCCATACTTTTTCAAGGGTTTGTAAGTCTAGGAGAAAATACACAATAAAATAAGATGACACGTTGAAGAGCATGGATTCTGGGGATAATTGTGATAAATTTAAGTTTTGATTCTGACTGAGTCTGAGTAACAGAGCACTTTGTAGCGCTCCACTCAGGGGCCAGACTCTGTGTCCCTCTGCCAGTGTCCCATCACCTGCACACCCCACGGCTGTTATTTTGGAATTAATATTTCATTTCAGCTCTGGCTGAGAAACCCACTCACCCACCTCCATGGTGAAAGCACCTCAGATTCTCTGATTCCAATTTACACTTTATTCAAACATACAGTCGAATTATGATGTTTTATGTGTCTTAAAGTCTAAATATATACAAGCGTTAGTAGTTAATGAATGCTGCATAACAGGAAAACCCCCGAATACCTGTTGAGTTGGGAAAAAAGCACAAAGAAATATCGTCTGCATACTCAAACCTACAAAACCCTGGACTCAACACTGTATGCTGCAAATATGCCTGATTATTTTTCAAGTCAAAGCCAAAAGGAAATGATTTCCAAAACAAACCAAGATTTGCAGTAGATGATTTGGTAAAAAAAAAAAAAAACTGTTATCTTTAAATTGATAAAACACAATTCAATGGCCAAAGGCTTTCTAGAAACCTAACCAGCAGATAACAAGAGGTTCTTTTCCCGCCTTTCCATCCTTCGGACCCTGCTGATGACAAAAGCATTACCCTCCCAAGCACACCTGCACACCTTCCAACAACACCTTCTGGCAATTCGCCAAATGGATTGCCAGACGTCATATGAGGAGCTCATGTTACATTTGTTGACTCTTACCTTCTGCCTCCAAGATAATTTCCCTAACCCTCAGCAAGCATAATGCCACTACTGTAGTGGATATGGTTTCTACGATGTATACTAGTGAACATTGTATGAATAGGACTAATAAGAAATAATACCACCAATTATTATCCAGTACGACTTAATTGTGTAATTTATATTTGTCTTCGTATGGAAAAGCACAAAAGTGTTCTTATAAGTATTGTAACCCAGATGTTGTTCCTCCTCTTGTGAGAAACTGTTACCAAATGGTCAAGAACCATTTGTTCTTGTAATCAGCTCCTTGCATCTACTTTGTGGCCTGTTTAGCCAGCTGTTCTTTTAACTTTAGAGCAATGGGTATTACCTTGGGCAGGACTGGTCTCATACCTTAGGTCATACAAGGGTTCTATTATTCTAAAGCTATTATTGCTATTCTACATTCCCATTGTATTGATCATTTAAAGTTAATTAGGTCTGTATAAATACAATAAAATGGGACGAAGCATCAAGAGTGAGATACAAATAAAGTACAACAAGAATGACACGATAAACCTTCACTTACAGATTGATGATAGCAGTGATGAGGAGCTGAGGAGAAGTGAGATGTAAAGTCACAAGCACACACTATATCTGAATAATCCTGGTTTTGCATTTGATGCCCTGCCCCTGTGGTGTTGTTAAAACTTGGAGATAAACTGCCCTGCTAAAAGTTCGTTGAAAGGAAAATATGTATTTGCATGAAAGCAAAGGAAATAAAAATCCCAACAAAACAGAAGAGAAAAACTTTATAATTTATTGTCTTATAATATAATGCATTTCAGAACTGTATTAGTTTTGGATGTATACATAGCTATATGTTTTTTATGAGTTCTGAAGTTAACACATATCAAACATATCTCCACCATATGTAGATGTATCTGGTGTATTCTGGACAACCACAGAACTTTTACTGAATATCTTTCCAACTTGCAGATAGTGTAGTAATAGTAGTAGTAATAGTAGTAGTAGTAGTAGTAGTCGTAGTAGTAGTAGTCCTCTTTGTGCTTAGGTAACACATAAGGACTCAACTAGAGCCCGCCATTTATGTCGTTTGGCTATGTCCAACGCTTCTTCTTTATCTCTCTCACAACTGTTCTCCTCCACGTCTCCTTGGGGTGCCCTCGCTTTCTTTGGCCATCTGGAGTCCATCGTAGGGTGATTCAGGATAGGGCTGTTTTCTTCTGGTGGAGCACATGTCCTATCCATCGTCAATGTCTTCGTTTAACTTGCGTGGAGATGGGTTTGGTTTCTGTTCTTCGGTGGAGTTTTTCATTACTGATTGTATTTGGCCAATAGATGCATAAAATGCGTCTAATGCATCTGTTCTGGAAGACATTAAATTTGTTTTTGATGGTTTTTGTCATTTTCCATGACTCTGATGCATAACGGAAGATACTAATCACGAAAAAATTTTAACTTGGCCTTCAGGCAAACATTGCCTTCCTTCCATGTGCTCTTGAGTGAGGCAAAAGCCTGGCTGGCTTTTACAAGTCAAGCCCAGATCTCCACCTCCCCATCCCTCAATCTCATCCCCATTAAGTTTGATGCTGTCTTTGCATTTGGCATTCATTTTCATGCTCTTGGTCCTCTTGGTGCTGACTTTCAAACCAAGGTTTCCAGCTGTTTTTGCCATGGCATCTGTCTTTTCCTGCATGTCTTGGTGGTGGTGTGACAGCAGGGCAATATCATCTGCAAAGTCCAGATCTTCCAGCGTTGTTGTTGTCATTGTCATGGTCCATTTGATTCCTCTCCTCTCTCTATCTGTGGAACTTGTCATAATCCAGTCCATGGCCAAGATGAAGAGTAATGGCGATAGGATACAGCCCTGCTTCACTCCGATGCTGACATTGAAGGTATCTGTGAGCTCTGTGTCACAGATCACCTGGGATTTGAAGTCACTGTATAGCATTTCAACAACCTTGACAAGTTTTGTAGGGACTCCATAATGCCTCAGAATCTTCCATAAGGGCATCTTCTTCTTGGTGGGTGCCGTCAAACGTCTTTTCCAAGTCGATGAAATTTATCTACAACAGCTTTTTCCACTCATTGCTCTGTTCTAGAATCTGGCGCAGAGTAAAGATGTACTCTGAGTAGGATCGCCCAGGGTGGAAACCTGCTTGTTGTGGTCAGAGGTCTTTCTCAAGAGCTGTCATCAGTCTTGTCAGCACAATCTTGCTGAATATTTTGCTGTTGAGATAAAGAAGTGTTATACCCCTCCAGTTATTGCAATTTCCAAGATCTCTTATTTTAGGCAGCTTGAAGATGAGACCAGTTTTCAATGCTTCAGGGATTTGACCTTGAATCCAAACCTGACTGAAGATCTCTGTCAGAATGGGAGCAGTCAAATTTACATCTGCCTTCAACATCTCTGCTGTTACCCCATCTGCCCCTGATACTTTTCCGCTTTTAATTATTTTAATTGCTATTTTTACTTCTTCCAAGCTTGGTGGATCAGTGCAGATGTCAAGAACTATATCTGCTGGCTGAATGTCTGCTAGCTGAGGGGGGGTCTGGTCTATCCAAAACTGACTGGAAATGTCCCCGCCGCCACAGAAGTTTTTTGGCCTCTCCCTTAACAACCTTTCCATTCTTATCTTTCACTGGCACATCATTGTTCTTGAATCCATTGTTCAGCTGCTTGTTGATCTTGTACAGCATCTTTAAATCATTTCTGCCTGCTGCCTTTTCTGCCTCCTCTACCAGTTTCACGATGTAGTCCTTCTTGTCAGATGTTTCATCTTCTTAATCTCTTTGTTCAGTTCTATGTATTTTCTTCTGTGCTGCTCTTTCAGGCGTTCTGGTCTGGTGTTGTTGATCTTCTGTTTGGTTGACTTTCTCTCATCTATCTTTTTCCAGGTTTCTTGTTTAATCCACTCTTCCTTCTTTTTTCGTCGAAAGCCAGTAGTTTTTCTCTGGCTTCCCAAAGTGTCTGATTGAAGATGTCTATTGTCATCTCCTGTTTTTCCTCTGGTGCCTGAAATCTGTTCCTCACTTCCACTGCAAAGCCTTGTTTTGTGAGCATCTCATTCAGCCTGTCAGAGTCTAACCTCATCCTACCCTCATCTTCTGTTTCGGCTTCAGTAAATCCACCATCGGGGTGCCAGCTCCTTCTCGAGTTTGGCTGTCGTCCATCATCAGTCTAGTTACCTGGTGTGCCTCATTACTGTTGCCATCAATATTGGATACTCCAGTGTAGGTTTCTGTAACAAACATTTTTTAAGGGACAGGGTTGTTAGTCCTGTTCCCAACCTCCAACCTGGAGAACCAGTGGACCACTCTTTGTCTGGTTCATACCCATCAATCTGTTTGGTATGGGTGGCCCTACCACAAGCTTAAGCTCCAGCCAACATAACTCTTGGGGTCATTGAAGCACTCAAGCTTTTTCACTGCGGCAAGGTGGTGGTCCACGAAAGAGTGCAGATAGTGTACGGCAGGCAGATTGGTAACGTTTAGGCCAGAAGTCGACAATCCATGCGGCTCCTGCGGCACTTTCATCCCTCTGCTATGGTTCACGTGGCTCATATTGCTGCCAGTCAAATGACTAATTTAGATGTTCTAGAAGTGAAAAGAGCATCAGACAGAGTGCAGGCAACAGAGGGGATGAGGAAGTGATGGACAGGTTTGACAGGTATGAAAAATGGAAAGGCAGTTGGTCCTGATGATATATCTGTGGCGGTATGGAAGTGTCGAGGAGAAGTAGCAGTAGATTTTCTGACAATCTGCCTGTGGGGCATAAGCACTAACAACATTGAACATCACACCTTCAGTTTCTAACTTGAGACTCATCACTCTGTCTGACGCTCTTTTCACTTCTAGAACATTCCTGACAAACCCCTCCTTCAAGATGACTCCTTCTCCATTTCTCTTCTCATCCACACCATGAAAAAGCAGCTTAAACCCTGCTCCTAAGCTTCTAGCTTTGCTACCTTTCCACCTGGTCTCCTGAACACACGGTATGTCCACCTTCCTCCTCTTCATCATGCCAGCCAGCTTTCTATCTTTTCCTTGCATAGTTCCAACATTCAAAGTTCCTACTCTCAGTCCTAAACTCATGCCTTTCCTCTTCTCTCTCTGCCTACGGACACGCCTCCCACCTCTCCTTCTTCGACGTCTTCGATCAACAGTAGTCCAATTTCCATCAGCACCCTGTTGGTTGGCAGCACTGATGGCGATCGTTGTTAACCCGGGCCTCGACCTATCCGGTATGGGGTAATACTTCTGATTTGCATCATAAAAGTTTGGCATTGGTTTTACATCGGATGCTCTTCCTGACATAGCCCTCTGCATTTCTCCGGGCACTGGATTCATGGCCCCCCGCCTTATGGCTGCATTATGTCATATAATGTAATATAGGTTATATCATATAATAGTTGAAATCAAGGATAGCCCCTAAAGTTTGGTCAAACTTAATTCCAACGGGGTCCATAGAATTACACAAACAAGAGTTGCATTGAAAAAGAGCTTATATAAGTCAAGTGATAATGTATCTTCTTCGTTTTGTTTTCGGCTTTTTCCATTTCTCAGGCGTCACCACAGCGTATCATCTGATTCGCACATTTGATTAGGCATGGATTTTTACATCGGATGCCCTTCCTATCACAACCCTTTTAGCAAGGGACAGAAACACGATGACGGCTTTGCAGCCTACTCTATCATACTGGTAAATAGAAAATTACATGATTGTCACTTAATAAATTATGGAACTAGAAATGAAGACTCATCTTCATCTCTGGCTTTCTTGTCTTTGTGTATTGGAAGATAAAAACCATACACACTATTTCTTGTATTATGACTATGAATATTAACTAGTCTTCTAAAAATTGTGACATAAATATTTATCCGCAGTATTGTTAAAAAAAACAATGTCTTTATGGAGTACACTGGCTTGTCTTTATAGAAATTTAAATCTATTAATGACTCAGCTATATTAATGCCTGACAAGTCTTGATCTCGCAAGATGCCTAAGTATTTCAATTTTTTGTCGACAGCTACCCGTTGAAAAACCTTTTCTAAAGCCTGACTGATTTTTATATAATAAGTTGCTTTCAGTTCAGACATCAATAGACAGGTTGGTGCAGGCAACATAGGTGACAAGGGAGTGATGGGCAGCTGTGGTATCCAGGACAGGAACACAGAAGGACAGATGCTGATAGATTTTGCAAAAAGGATGGAAATGGCTATGTTGAATGCTTTCTTCCAGAAGAGACAGGAGCATAGGGTGACTTATGAAAGCGGATGTAGGAACACACAGGTAAATGCAGCCATGAGGTGGGGGGGGCACTAACCAGTGTCTCCCCCCCTCATGCCGGTCCCAAGCCCGGAGAAATGCAGAGGGTTGTGTCAGGAAGGGCATCCAATGTAAAACCAATGCCAAACATTTATGATGCAAATCAGAAGTATTACCCCCATACCGGATCGGTCAAGGCCCGGGTTAACAACGACCGCCATCAGTGCTGTCAATCAACAGGGTGCTGATGGAAATTGGACTACTGATGGTCGAAGACGTCGAAGATGGATGTGGTGAAGGAAGACATGAAGGTCGTTGGAGTCAGAAAAAAAGATGCGGAGGACAGGGTGAGGTGGAGGTGGATGATTTGCTGTGGCGACCCCTGAAGGGAGCAGCCGAAAGTAAAAGAAGAAGAAGAAGGAACACACAGGTACACTACATCTTGTGTAGACGATACAATTTCAAGGAAGTCAGTGACTGCAAAGTAGTAGTGGGTGAGAGTGTTGCCAAACAGCGGATGGTGGTGTGCAGGATGACGCTGATGGTGAGGAAGGTGAAGAGGGCAAAGCAGATCAGAAAATGAAGTGGTGGAAGCTGAAAGAGGAAAAGTGTCATGTTGTCTTCAAAGAGGACTTGAAACAGGCTTTGGGTGTTCAGGAAGTGTTTCCAGATGCCTTGACAATTACAGCTAATGTGCACAGGGAGACAGGTAGGAGAGTACTTGGTGTGTCCTCTGGAAGGAAAGTAAATAAGCAGACCTGGTGGTGGAATGAGGATATGCAGGAGTGTATACAAAGGAAAAGGTTAGCTAAGAAGAAGTGGGACATTGAGAGGACTGGTGAGAGTTAACAGGAGTACAGGGAGACACTCCGTAAGGCAAAGGTAGAGGTGTCAAAGGCCAAACAGAAGGCATGTGATGACTTGTATGCGAAGTTGGATGGTAAGGTAAGAGAAACTGATTAATACAGGTCAGCATAGCAGAGAAATAGAGATGGGAAGGATGTGCAGGAAGTAAGAGTGAATAAGGACAAATAGGGAAATGTATTGGCTGATGACAGAAGTGTGCTGGGAAGATGGAAAGAGTACTTTGAAGAGCTGATGAATGAGGAAAATGAGGGAGAAAAAAGAGTAGATGATGACCATTGAGGACCAGGAAGTAGCAAAGATTAGTAAGGGTGAAGTGAGGATGGCATTGAAGAGGATGAGGAGTGGAAAGGCAGTTGGTCCTGATGACATACCTGTGGAGGTATGGAAGTGTCTAGGAGAGGTAGCAGTAAATTTTCTGACAAGAATGTTCAACAAGGTCCTAGAGAGTGAGAGGATGCCGGATGGATGGAGGAGAAGTGTGCGGGTGCCCATTTTTAAGAACAAGGGACATGTGCAGTGTTGTGGCAACTATTGAGTGATAAAGTTGATGAGCCATACGATGAAGTTATGGAAAGAATATTGGAAGGGAGACTAAGGACAGAGGTCAGCATCTTTGAACAATAGTTCGGTTTCATGCCAAAAAATAGCACCACAGATGCAGTGTTTGCTTTGAGGATTTTATTCGAGAAGTACAGAGAATGTCAGAGGGAGCTGCACTGCGCTTTTGTGGATCTGGAGAAATCATATGACAGGGTGCCGAGACAAGAATTATGGTATTCCATGAGGAAGTCTGGAGTGGCAGAGAAATGTGTTAGAGTGGTTCAGAACATGTATGAGAGATGTAAAAGAGTGGTGAGGTGTGCTGTTGGTGTGACAGAAGACTTCAAGGTGGAGGTAGGACAGCATCAAGCATCAGCTCTGAGCCCCTTCTTGTTTGCTATGGTGATGGACAGGCTGACAGACGAGGTTAGACAAGAATCTCCATGGACTGTGATGTTTGCAGATGGCATTGTGATCTGTAGTGAGAGCAACGGACAAGTGCAGGAAAATCTAGAGAGGTGGTGGCATGCCCCGGAAAAGGCATGAAGGTTAGCCTCTGTAAGACAGAATACATATGTGTGAATGGGAAGGACCCAGGAGGAACGGTGAGGCTACAGGGAGCAGAGATAAAGAAGGTGGAGGATTTTAAGTACTTAGGCTCAACAATCCAAAGCAATGGAGAGTGTGGAAAAGAGGCAAAGAAACGTGTGCAATCAAGTTGGAATGGTTGGAGCAAAATGTCCGGTGTGATGTGTGATTGGAAGGTATCGGCAAGAATGAAAGGAAAAGTGTACAGGATGATGTTGAAGCCAGCGATGTTGTATGGAAAATATTGAGGTTCTCTTTGGGAGTAACTAGGATGGATAGGATCAGGAATGAGTACATCAAAGGGACAGCGCATGTAAGAAGTTTTGGAGACAAAGTCAGAGAGGCTAGATTGAGATGGTTTGGACATGTACAAAGAAGGGATAGTGAATATCTTGGTAGTAGGAAGCTGAAGTTGGAATTACCAGGCAGAATGCAGAAGGCTTAGAGAAAGACCAAAGAAGAGAGTTATGGATGTGGTGAAGGAGGACATGAAGGCCGTCGGCATAAGAGAAGAATATGCAAAGAATAGGTTAAGATGGAAGCAGATTATTTACTGTGGCGACCCCGAAAGGGAAGAGCTGAAATGAGAAGAAAGAAGAAAATAAATAAAGTTACTCTCAGTTAAATACTTAACAAGTTGACAAGTACACTTTTTCTAATATTTTAGAAATACAACACAACATGCGTATTGGTATTTAGTTTTCTATTTTTAGAGTACTATTTTCCTTATGTAAAGGAGTAACTCTGGCTAATTTTAGCTTATCAGGTGCAGTCTTTGTCCAAATTGAGAAGTTCACAATACTAGTTACAGGAACTTTTGAAATTTCTGCACCATTTTTCAAAATCCGTGGACTTTCTGGTTGTCCAATTCACTGAAAGCTGGAGTATTTATCTCCAGTATTATAATCAGTGCCACTAAAGATGGTAATTGCCGAGCCTGGGCACCGCCATAATTGATGTTTATGTCTGGAGCTTCTGGGATGGCCGAACTTCCGTTTACCTTCAATCCATTCATCTGCAAAACCGGCAGGAGTCTGGCCTCGCACAGAGCGTGGACAGCTCATGGCCATCGTCCATGCAGTTGACGTAGATTCGTTCACCGAAAACGTTCCGCACATGATCCTGGAAACTTCAAAAATCACTCTGCTAAATTTTGACTTAAAATTTGCAATTTTTCTCTCAGAAAAAAAAAATTAAAAATCAAAGCGGGAGCCCCAGCCAGGGAGCTCCACTGTGAATGAACCAAAGCAAACGATTAAAGGTCAAATTATACCTATTTTCAGATATTTATGTTTCATTTCAGCACTAGTGGAACACCAAAGTGCAAATCCAAATTGAAAATCAAAAGAAAGAATAATCTCCACAGTTCATCAGAAACCTGCCCCCCGCCCCCCCAACACTGAATGTGTGTGTGTGTGTGTGTGTGTGTGTGTGTGTGTGTGTGTGTGTGTGTGTGTGTGTGTGTGTGTGGTTTTCCACAGTCTGTCTGTCTTCCTTTCGGCTTTTTCCCTTTTACTCGGGAGTCGCCACAGCGAATCATTTGATTCGCACGTTTGATTTGGCAGAGGTTTTTACGTCGGATGCCCTTCCTGTCACAACCCTTTTTAGCAAGGGATAGAAACACGCTGACGACTTTGCAGCCTACTCTTTATGAATGTCAGCAATGGTTCTTTTACATGCCTCTCACCATAGACAGAGAGAGACATGGTCCGCATTTGATAACCCAGTTAGCTGCACTGGGGGGGGCAGTGACAATCTTGTGGAGAGTGGGACTCGACACCCCAACCTTTGGATCAGTGATACAGCGCCCTATACCACTAGACCACCACTGCCCCTTGTGGTTTTCCACAGTACATTTATTTTAAATCATTTGTGTGTGTTCACATGAGGAACTGGGTTTTTTTCTTTCAATTAACAGTGTGAAAAATGCTGCTTGAGGTTCTTTTCACTTTCAGTTTTAAGGTTGCTGAGAGGCCCCTCCCTGAATCGCCACCAACTCCCTGAATCGCCACCCCTCCCTGAATCGCCATCTTATCATGGTGGAGGGGTTTGCGTCACCTAATGATCCTTGGAGCTATGTTGTCGGGGGCAAATGCCCCTGGTCGGGTCACCCAAGGCAAACAGGTCCGGGGTGAAGGTCCAGATGAAGTGCGATTCAAAAAACCCCTATGACACATGACATCTGAGAGAGAGCACAGGAAGCAGTCTCCCTTGCCCAGACGCGGGTCAACTGGGTTCCCTCCTGGAGCCAGGCCCAGGGGAGGGGCTCGAAGGCGAGTGCCTGGTGGTTGGGCTTATGCCCATGGAGCCTGGCCGGGCCTAGCCCCAAAAGGAGACATGGGAATTACACTCCTCAGCCTACCTGGGAAAGTCTATGCAGGGGTACTAGAGAGGAGGATCCGACCGATAGTCGAACCTTGGATTCAGGAGGAACAATGTGGTTTTCGTCCTGGCTGCAGCACTCTTGACCAACTCTATACGCTCCACAGGATTCTGGAGGGGGCATGGGAGTTTGCCCAATCTGTCCACATGTGCTTTGTGGATTTGGAGAAGGCTTTCGACCGTGTCCCTCGAACGATCTTGTGGGGCGTGCTCCAAGAGTACGGCGTTCCAGACCCGTTGCTACGAGCTATTCGGTCGCTGTATCACCGGAGCCAGAGTTTGGTCCGTACTGGTAACAGCAGGTCAGATTCATTTCCAGTGGGAGTTGGAGTCCACCAAGGCTGTCCTTTGTCACCGATTCTGTTCATAATTTTTATGGACAAAATTTCTAGGCGCAGTCGAGGTGATGAGGGGTTCTGGTTTGGTGGCCATCGGATATCGTCTCTGCTTTTTGCGGATGATGTTGTCCTTTTGGCTTCATCAAGTCGGGCCCTCCAGCTCTCATTGGACTGATTCACAGCTGAGTGCGAAGCAGCCGGGATGAAGATCAGTACCTCCAAGTCCGAGGCCATGGTTCTCAGTCAGACGATGGTGGAATGCACCCTCCGGGTCGGGAATGAGGTCCTGCCCCAAGTGGAGGAGTTTAAGTATCTTGGGGTCTTGTTTACGAGTGAGGGAAGGATGGAGCAAGAGATCGACAGATGGATCGCTGCAGCCTCTGCTGTTCAGCGGTGCCTGTACCGGTCCATCGTGGTGAAGAAGGAGCTGAGCCACAAGGCGAAGCTCTCAATTTACCAGTCGATCTATGTTCCAACCCTCACCTATGGTCACAAGCTTTGGGTATTGACTGAAATAACAAGATCACGGATACAAGCGGCTGAAATGAGCTTCCTTTGCCCGGTGGCGGGGTTCTCCCTTAGAGATAAGGTGAGAAGCTCCACTATCCGGGGAGAGCTCGGAGTAGATCCGCTGCTCCTCCGCATTGAGAGGGGCCAGTTGAGGTGGCTCGGGCATCTGGTCAGAATGCCCCCTGGACACCTCCCTGATGTGGTGTTTCAGGCATGTCCAGCCGGGAAGAGACCCCGGGGTCGACCTAGAACACGCTGGAGGGACTATGTCTCTCGGCTTGTCTGGGACCGCCTTGGTGTCCCCCCGGGAGAGTTGGAGGAAGTGGCTGGGGAGAGGGACGTCTGGACCTCTTTGCTTAGGGTGTCCTGGCGTCATCCATGCTCAAAAAACACTGGCACCAGCTTGACATGATCATCGTCAGGCGACAAGCCTCAAGCACATGCTTCTTACCCGCAGCTGTCACAGTGCAGACTATGACACAGACCACTCTCTTGTATACTGCAAGATCTGCCTGACACCAAAAACACTTCACCTTGCCAAGCCTAAGGAAACCCTCGAATCAACACCATCAAAATGCAACAAGAAGCAAAGATCGAGGAATTTCCAAAGACCTTCCAATTCGAAAAAGCCATCTCTACAAAAAAATCCTCAAAGTACAGCATCAGCTACCTGGATCCACCTACGAGAGTGCATTCATACATCAGCACTAGCCATCTTTAAAAAGAGGACCTCCTGGAGCTCTGACTGGTTCGATGCAAAGTCTGAAGAGATAACCCTCATCATAGAAGCAAATCAGGTGTCCCTTGCTGAATATAAATGTTCTCCAAATGAAAAGACCCTAAGACATTAAGAGCAGTTTTTTCAAGGTCCAACAGACAGCAAGGAAATGTGCCAATGAGTATTGGCAAAAGCTCAGTCGCGACATCCAGACTGGAGTGAACAGAGGTGACATCAGAGGCATGTACAATGGCATCATGAAAGCTCTCTGACCAACTCAGAGAGCAAAACAGCACCTCTCAAATCCATCAGTGGGACGTGATCACCGACAAGAGGAAACAAATGGAGCAATGGGTCAAGCCCTACTCAGAGCTTGACTTCAGAAAGAACAGTGTTGTTGACTTGGCATTGGATGCCATCGAACCTCTACCTATCATGTTGGACTTAAATGCTGAACCAACAGTGGAAAAACTCAGCAAGGCTATCGACAGCTTGGCCTGCGGCAAAGCCCCTGGAACAGAATGCATCCCTCCTGGTCTGATCAAGCATTACAAGTCTACTCTCCTGCAGCCACTACACAACACCCTTTGCCAGTACTGGTGTGAAGGTCGCATTCCTCAAGACATGAAAGATGCCAAAATCGTCAGCCTGTGTAAGAACAAAGGGGACAGGAGCGACTGTAACAACTATAGACGCTTCTCTCTCTTGAGTATCTAATCAAGACATTTGACCTAGTTAGCCGAGATGGGCTTTTCAACATCCTCCTGAAGATCGGATGCCCTCACCCCCCGAGTCCCCCCCAAGAGCCTACTCTTTACGAATGTCAGCAATGGCTCTTTTACATGCCTCTCACCATAGACAGTGAGAGACATGGCCCGCCTTTGATAACCCAGTTAGCCGCACTGGGGGGAACACTGACAACCTTATGGAGAGTGGGACTCGAAACCCCAACCTTTTGGATCAGCGATCCAGCACCCCATACCACTAGACCACCACTGCCCCATGGTATTTGTTATATATGTAAATATATGTATTTGTAAATTCTAATATATTTCCTTTTTTTCTGTTTTAAATTTTAAATTGTGTGTTTTTTACAAGTTTTTTACAACGTACTGCTTAATATTTCTATTAATTAATTAATTAATTTTTTACATGAATACAATGTCCGTTCAGAAACATTCCACATTTTTCAGCTCTGGCACACAGTTTCACTTTTAAAGGAAAGTCAGCTGTAGTCTGATTACTTCCCTGATCATTTGCATGTCAAAAACAAAGGCAGGTCGGAAGGTGATATCCAAAACGAAACCAAAAGGATGTGTGTGTGTGTGTGTGTGTGGGGGGGGGGGGGGTTACCACAAATTATCACATCATTTGAACAGTTAGACTTTACAAAATAAGTAATACACCAGAAAAACATGCATTTGTAAAGTGTATTAAATTATATATTGAAATATCACCTGTAATAGATGTTTAGCTCAGCTCCATATCTCACTGTGGTTCAAATGAGCTAAAATGCTTATGCTACAAAATGTTGAATAGGGCGAACCTTCTTCACAATGCTGGGTAACAATGTTCTGATCATGTGAACCCGATCTGATACACCTGTGTGTGATTATAACCATTTTAAGTGGGAAAACATGCTTTCAACCTCCATTGAAATATGCGTTGTTGTTCATATATTTCAGATATATCTTAGTTTATGCTGTTTGATTACATTAAATCTCTTTTTCAACTCTGGCTGAGAAACCCAATCACCCACCTCCATGGTGAAAGCACCTCAGATTCTCTGATTCCAATTTACACTTTATTCAAACATACAGTAGAACTATGATGTTTTATGGGTCTTAATGTCTAAATGTATACAGGGGTTAGTCAATGAATGCTGCATAACAGGAAAATCCCCGAATACCTGCTGAGTTGGAGATGAATCGATGAAGTAATTCCACCTTTACAACTCAGCACTTAGTCTTGTTTCTGTTCTGATACAGCAGCTTGCAAATGTACTCACATATTTACAATGTAGAACATAAACTGATGTTTTATTCTAATTTTATATAATGTGAAGTCATATTATAATATTATCATTCACACAGTCTGACAGGACGGAATATAGGGATCCCTCACTTTCCACGGTTAATTGGGACTGAGATCCATCCCCACGCGACCATAAACATCAGCAAAGTAGGATTACCCCCCGACTGACGTCCACGTACATGTGTACAGATTATCAATAAATATGTATTCTATGCTATAAATGCTTACAATAACAAGTAAACATTAAAAAAATAACATAAGATGTAAATAAAATAGAAATACAAACACACATACATATGGTATCGCATGAGAAGAAGACAACACACATACATACGCAAGCGCCCGCACAGATGCACTTGCACACACAGATGCGTACCTCACAACAATGTAAATAGTTTTGAGAGGAGATTTTTTTTGTGCATAATTGGCCTTGTTTTTGCAGCATTTCCCTGAAGTTTTTTTCCCTACTCTTCCTTAATTCCATGTGTTTTAATTCGATTAATTAAAAAAAAAAAAAAAAAAAAAACACTGCACTGAAGCCGCATGAATTTTAGCACGAAGTAGCACGGGATCCCTGTACACAATGCACCTTTTTAGCTCTGCTCCAGCTCTCACTGTAGTACAGTTTAAATTTTGAGATCAAAGGTAGGAAAATTTTCAGTGGGGTGAAACATAGTCTGCACCCACAACCCTACAAAACCATGGACTCAACACTGTATGCTGCAAATATTCCTGATTATTTTGCAAGTCAAAGCCAAAAGGAAGTGATTTCCACAACTAACCGAGATGTGTAGTAGATGATTTGTTTAAGAGAATATGTTATCTTTATATATATTTGAGTGTGTGTGTGTGTGTGTGTGTGTGTGTGTGTGTGTGTGTGTGTGTGTGTGTGTGTGTGTGTGTGGTGTTTATTATAAACTCTAAAACAACAGTGTTTCAGGACATAGCCTTGTGTGTATTTTACCTTTCAATATAACCTCAGGAAATGATGTTGGAAATTCAGTGGGAAAACCGAGATAAAAATTACACGAGTATAGAACCACAGTTCAAAAATTAAATATTTATTTTCCTGTCTTTTTAATGTAAAGTACTGTCAGTGTACTTAGCTGCAGTAAACTTTAAATTCTCTGTGGGATCTATCTCTCTATCTATCTATCTATATATCTATCTATCTATCTATCTATCTATCTATCTATCTATCTATCTATCTATCTATCTATCTATCTATCTATCTATCTATCTAAGAATATTTAAAAACATTCCTCAATTTAAGCATCTTAATCCTATTAGGTCCGTTGGGAGGCTGGTTCCCATCTTAGCTGACTGTCGGTGAGGGTGGTGTTCACCATTGACAGCTCGCCAGGCCTTTGGAGTTGAAAACTCAGACAACCATTTGCACTCTCACGATCATCTATGGTTGATTTGTTACAGAAAATGAGTGTCAGACAGAGTGATGAGTCTCAAGTTAGAAATTGAAGGTGTGATGCTCACTGTTGTTAGTGCTTATGCCCCACAGGCAGGATGTGAGCTAAAAGAGAAGGAGAGATTCTGGAGTGACTTAGATGAAGTGATGCAGAACACCCCCAGAGGTGAAAGAGTGGTCATTGGTGCAGACTTCATGTAGGCGGTGTAATTTGAAGGAAGTCAGTGACTGCAAATTAGTAGTGGGTGAGAGTGTTGCCAAACAGCATAGGATAGTATGCAGGATGATGCTGATTGTGTGGAAGGTGTCTTGCATCAAAGGCAGAGCAGAAGACAAAGTGGTGGAAGTTGAAAAAGGAAGAGTGTCGTGTTGTCTTCAAGGAGGAGTTGAAACAGGCTTTGGGTGGTCAGGAAGTGCTTCCAGATGACTGGACAACAACAGCAAATGTGATCAGGGACACAGGTAGGAGAGTACTTGGTGTGTCCTCTGGAAGGAGAGTAGATAAGGAGACCTGGTGGTGGAATGAGGAAGTGCAGGAGTGTGTGCAAAGGAAGAGGTTAGCTAAGAAGAAGTGGGACATTTAGAGGACCGAAGAGAGTAAACAGGAGTACAGGGAGACACAGCATAAGGCAAAAGTAGCAGTGGCTAAAGCCAAACAGAGGGTGTATGATGACTTGTATGATAGGTTGGACAGTAAGGAGGGAGAAAATTATCTATACACGTTGGCACAGCAGAGAGATAGAGATGGGAAGGCCGTGCAGCAAGTTAGATTGATAAAGGACAGAGAGGGAGATGTATTGACTGGTGACAGAAGTGTGCTGGGAAGATGGAAAGAGTACTTTGAAGAGCTGATGAATGAGGAATATGAGAGAGAAAAAAAGAGTCAAAGAGGTGACCATTGAGGAGTAGGATGTAGCAAAGTTAGTAAGGGTGAAGTGAGGAGGGCACTGAAGAGGATGAAGAACGGAAAGGCAGTTCCTGATGATATACCTGTGGCGGTATGGAAGTGTCTAGGAGAAGTAGCAGTAGCTTTTCTGACAAGAACATTCAACAAGGTCCTAGAGAGTGAGCAGATGCCGGAGGAGTTGAGGATAAGTGTGCTGTTGCCCATTTTTAAGAACAAGGGAGATGTGCAGAGTTGTGGCAACTACAGAGGGATAAAGTGGATGAGCCATACAATGAAGTTATGGGAAAGAATAGTGGAAGCTAGACTAAGGGTCAGCATTTGTGAACAATAGTTTGGTTTCATGCCAAGAAAGAGCACCACAGATGCAGTGTTTTCTATGAGGATGTTAATAGAGAAGGTCAGAAGGAGCTGCATTGTGCCTTTGTGGATCTGGAGAAAGCATATGACAGGGTGCCGAGAGAGGAACTGTGGTATTACATGAGGAAGTCTGGAGTGGCAGAGAAGTATGTTAGAGGACATGTATGAGGGATGTAAGACAGTGGTGAGGTGTGCTGTCGGTGTGACAGAAGAGTTCAAGGTGAAGGTGGGACTGCATCAAGGGTCAGCTCTGAGCCCCTTCTTGTTTGCTTTAGTGATGGACAGGCGGACAGACGAGGTTAGACAACAATGTCCGTGGACTATGATGTTTGCAGATGACTTTGTGATCTGTAGTAAGAGCAGAGAACAAGTGCAGGAAAATATAGAGAGGTTGAGGTATGCTCTGGAAAGGAGAGGAATGAAGGTTAGCCTCAGTAAACAGAATACATGTGTGTGAACGACAAGAACCCAAGAGGAACGGTGAGGTTACAGGGAGCAGAGATAATGAAGGTGGAGGATTTTAAGTACTTAGGTTCAACAATCCAGAGCAATGGAGAGTGTGGAAAAGAGGTGAAGAAGCGTGTACAGGCTGGTTGGAATGGATGGAGAAAAGTGTCTGGTGTGATGTGTGATAAGAGGGTATCGGCAAGAATGAAAGGAAAAGTGTACAAGACGGTGATGAGACCAGCGATGTTGTATGGTTTTGAAACAGTTGCACTGAGGAAAAGACAGGAGGCAGAGCTGAAGGTAGCTTCTCTGACTTTGTCTCCAAAATGTCTTACATGGGCTGTCCCTCTGATGGTCAGAGAAGCAAGATTGACATGGTTTAGACATGTACAGAGGAGGGATGGTGAGTATATTGGTAGTAGGATGCTGAGGTGGGAACTACCATGCAGAAGGCCGAGAGGAAGACTCATTGATGTGGTGAAGCAGGACATGAAGACAGTTGGTGTAAGAGTAGATGATACAGAGGATAAGGTGAGATGGACGCGGATGGTTTGACCTCTGAAGGGAAAAGCCGACAGAAAAAGAAGAAGAAGACCTGCCTGGCTGCAGCATGAATGGAAAACCCTCAGAGAATTGATATAAGGTAGCAAACAATCAAAGCCAACACCAATAAGATTACTCATGCATGCATTGCCATCGTTGCAAGCTGTCCACGCCAGTTCCCAAACATGATGGAGAATCATTCCACAAAGATTATAAACATCGCAAAAATTACAAAACATGCATTCACCTTCACTTCTGTGCACAAAGTGCCGAGTTTTTCTATCATATGAGGAAAAGGACCACCTTGGGCATTATTATTGGGGATATAAATACAACGTTGGTCTCTGAATAGGACACATACCTTTCTCTGCCATCAACCAATCAAAAGGCATGTGGTTCTGCAGGGTCATTTTGCTAGTGGTGAACTTACCCCGAAGGCATGCAATACGTTATCAGTGTAGTTAATGAATCTCTGCTGATTGTAATAGATATGGTTTATCCATTTAACATTTTTTCTGGCTTTTACGACCATCAGAAAAAAAATGTTTTGACTCCCCTTGCTGTCTCACTGCATACTTCGAATTAATTTAGAAACCCATGTGGTTGCCCTATAGCATCAATTTAAACCTCCAAATTAGCCTTGTATCATCTTTTGGTGCGGTGTGCCCCTGAATAGTGGGGCCGGTGGCGTAGTGGTTAGGGTACTGCGCTCATTCTCACAGCTGCATACCTTCACACACCCACCAAATATCTGCTCGTGGCATTGTTTAGTACTGCAGCACCTATGGTATTTGCCTATACCACCCCATTACCAGCGTAGTATCATATTACCTCTTTTTATTATGATCACATCCTTGGAGCTTAAAATTTTCTCATTCTAAGTTCATGATATCCCAGATTTTTCTGTGCCTTCCTTTAAAATTACTCACTTTTTACTCCCCTTGTTTCTATAACATTGAAATGTGTGATTTCTTGTCCATCTAAATGATACTCACCATCTTGGCAATTTTAGCTTCGTGGTTTGAGGCCACCTTGTCACATTGCCACAACATTGAACATAGTTTTCAGTGAGGTTTCCCACCCTCGCGAACAAAATACACCAGTAGGGGCGTCTTTACACACTGACTGTAGTAATGGAAGAGAAACATCAACTTTACTATCATTCATTGTCACTTCACGTGTTTCATATTTTATTATGACAATCCCACCTATGTTGGCCAAATCAACCTGAAAGTCTGAGCATGTCTTGGTGTTGTAGGGTAATAGCACAAGCTCCAATTTCCTTCTTGTCATTGAGCATAATTGGCAATCTGTACTGCCTCCTTTACAGTCATTCGCAGTATAATTTCATTGATATCATTTGTTTGTTTGGGTTCTTTGCCACATCGCAGTTTGCATGTCCATTTCTTCATATATGGTGTTTTATTCAGTGATTGTGTTATTCTCTGAGGTCATATTCTTTTGGCACTGCCATACTACCTGTCTTTACTTTCTTATATGGGGTCATATGAAAAATCTTTGTGGTTTCACTCACAGTTATATTGGTCAGGCTCCATCCTTCAACTTATCTGTACATGTCTGTATTTTGCTGTCTCACTAATTCGTCCACATCCTGTGTTAAACATAAAGTCCTGCATATCTCTGTATGAGTTCTGTTGCCCTGCACTTCGTGTTTGACATATCCAGAAGTAGTGTGTATTCCTATTCTAATTCCATAACTTTCCGATTGATTATGAGCAAGTTTGATCTGTGAGTCATGAATATGCTGTTTTGTAAGCCCTTTTTGTTAAGTGCACTCTTTTTCTATGGCCTCCTCTTGATACTGCTGACTCATGACAAAGATAATAAACATGCCTGCGATATCTATTGTGGGAGCTATTTGCTTATTTTGATGTTGTGGACCTGAAGCAACAAACTGAAAGTTGTCATCCCAGGCTATTCAAACATATATGCTCAGTACCTTGCTTCCATCTTTACTTTCTAAATATTTCGTCATCATCACCTGGCCATGTTTGTTTGGTAACACATGCTTTATAAGTATGATTAGCTGTCTGTTTAAACACATTTGTCAATTTTGCACAGGTAGTATTGGTATGGTTAAGTCCTGTGCAAGGTAGACACACGATACCCTATGCCTGAATCATTTCAAGAATGTGCACAGTTGCAACTATTGCTAGTACATATGGCACGCCAATGCCAATTACAATCATTAAGCTGTAATACCATGGTTTTCATGAGGGATTACCACCTGCCTTTGATCATTTTGGTAGTGTCTTCCAGTCCGCTATTATTATGATCATTCTGAGTTGTGCCAATCTTGGAGGGGATACCCCCAGACATAGTGTTGTCATGTCTGTTGTCTCAATCACTCTAGACAGTTGATACCCTTACGGGCCTAGTTGGGGTTTGTTCGGCGCTTCAGATTCCCTTTCAAATGGGCTATTGTCAAAAAAAACTAATGTGCCACCTGTGCAAAATCGAATGGTGGTATTTGTGGAGTTTCTTCCACCTGTGTTTGCACCTGTACAGATTGGAGCTCTATCACCTTCTGTGCTTTCTTTCTTTTTCCCTGTGTGTGATATGCTGGTGCATCTGCTTGGTCCACATCCTCCAAGTCTGTCTCAATGTCCTCCCATGAACACGTAAGTAGAACTAATATGGTTTGTATGTCCTTCCACCTTGGCTCTTTTCCCACAGCTCTGCAACAGTGATTTAAGAGATACCAACGTTGTCTCCTTTCTATCTTAACTGCTGTCGGTGTTGCCAATACCACCTTGAATGTTCCTTCACGCTGTAGCTGTCTCCAATGCTTCGTTCTGAACACTCTGACGTAGATGTAATGACCAGGTTCCACCTGGCACAGATTCTCTCTTTTTTTACTTCCATACCATCTAAGAGCTGCATGAACCTGTGAATACAGAGTTCTATGTATTTGGTTAAGATGTTTCACGTAAATTGACAGTTCACCCTCCAATTGTTCCAATGTTGTGCCCTCATAGGGCCTCATGTATAGGATACTGGCATTAGTCGCCCTGTGAGCATTTTGTTTGGTGTCAGGTCAGTGATTCTGTTTGTTTGTGAATGCATTTTCATTAGTTCCAATGGTGGCGCTTGCACCCAATTCAACATGGTCACAGTGCCGAATTTTTTTTTTTTTTTTTTTTTTTTTTAACACCCCGTTTGCCTTCTCTATTTTCCCTTGAGATTCTGCGTAGTACATGCACTCTAAATGCTACATCAGGCATAAGGCCTCTGCCAAGGCTTTCATTACCTTTTCACAAGATGTGGCCGGTTATCTGGAATGCCAAAGCGAGGGATCACTTCCCTACATAAGAATTTGACTAATGTCCTGGCATAATTTTTCCTGTAGTCTGTGCCTCCACCCACTGGCTAAATCTATACAGCATTAACAAGATTTCCCCCACCCCCTATATATTTCTGAGGCCCCTATGACCACAAAGTCTATTACTAAATCTCTGAAAGGTCCCCTGGGTTCTACTTTGTGGTCGATTGTTGCCATGAAGTGTTTTCTGACATGACGTGTAGCACAGAGTTTGCATTTTCAAAAAAAAAAAAAAAGTAGGTATTTTGATCTTCAATCTTGGTCAATTGTCTCAATAACTTTCTTTCGGTTCTTTTGATCTATCATGAGCTTTTCAATAAGCATTGGAAGAAACTCTAGCAGGGCTATCAAGACTCTGTCACAACTTCTCCATACCCCTGAATTGGAAACCAATCCTGCCCCTTGATTTTCCACAGCTGGCTTTTTTTCTTTTTTTTTTGTCTGCTGTGGCTGGCACTTCAAACACCCTGACATCAACTCTCATGATCTACATCTGTTTCTAATCACCTGGTTCTCCCACCTGAATCATCATTAGAGCACACTTATTTCCTGGCTCACTTGCTGCCACATCTTTTGCTGCCTCTTCATCACTTCATTTCATTATTGTCAGTTTTTTCGGAAGCACCAATGACCCCAACAGCTCTGAAATTGCTGGCCCAGGTACAATATTTGTCCCATTTGTTTTCTGAAAGCCTCTTTGTACCCAAATTGACTCAAATACATGACACACTACATAGCCATATGCCAAATTGGTGTATATAGTGCATGTGAGAGCAAGATGGAACAACATTGCGAGGCGAGGCTCATGCTCAGCATCTCTTCAATTTTTTGTAAGTTAGCAGTGGTATTCCTTCTCATGCTGGGTCTGTTTGTACAGAACAGCTTGTCGGGTGTAGGATGTAATGGACTGGAAGTGTCACACGAGTTGTAGAGACTGTAAACAAAGGCGAGGTAAGTGAGGAGGGCCTAGAGTTAAGTTAAAGCTAACATTGTACAGGCTTTCTTTACTCACCAGTGTATTCACTAATGTGTGATCTTTGATGAACAAGATGGATGAGCTACAACTTTGGATCACAGACAACAGGAGACTTAAAAAATATATTGTCATGACATTCGCAGAAACATGGCTACACAGTGAAATACCCGACAATGCTATTGAGCTAACCACATTCTCCAAGCAGACAGCACATCAGAGAACTCCAGTAAAACAAAAGATGGAGGATTGTGCATTTATGTCAATGAAACTTGGTGTTGTAAGGGAAAAATACAAACTTGACTCTTATGTATGAAATTAACTTTGTAACTCTTACTTGAACTTTGTTATTCCCACTTAAACAGGAAGCTTCCACTACTTTTACATCTTATCAGCATCTACAGTTGCTTCACACCAACGGTTGAGACCGTTGCGTGGGCGACAGTTGCTTCACACCCAGGAGCCTGGAAGGGGGTGGAAAGTCCCACTCCCTTATTCTTCGGGGGAGCTCCCTTATAAATATCATGTAACCCACAGCATGAGCAGAGATCTCTCTGCACATGCCATTTGGATGTGTATTGCTCTGAATAAACTCAACTCCTGAGAAATATTGACTTCTGCCTGATCGATAATAAGAAACATTGACTTCTACCCAATCAATAAAATTTCCACGACAAACTTGGCGACAAGGATGGGATCCCGCGAGAGGTCGTCAGCGTCTTGAGTTCGGGGAAAGCACAACCTGAAGTAAAAGTACTTCATCCACAAACCTCGATTGGACGTTGAGAGAGACGTGGACCGGACACAGACGTTGATCACCCACGCCGGGATCCAACGAAAAGAAAAAGAAGAGAAAATTAAAACGGTGAGAAGTACCGTTGTGTAAGTGGAAGGAGGAATGTGAAAGTAGGGAAAGAAAAAGGCAAGCAAAAAAATTACCATATGTTGATGTAGATAATGAAGATGAGTGATTCATCACTCTAAAAAAGGAAAAGGGTAAAGGGAAATTATATCCATCTCTTCCAGGGACGACCAGCGACACATCCGCCTTCTCGGTGACCCCCAACAACGATCGTCCACCCCCTTACCTCAAGGAGCCAAGTGCCCCGGCCAGGCCCAACCTGAGTGAAGAAGCGGCCGGCCGCCGTACAGGCGCCGCTAGGATGATGACACGCCAGCAGAAAAGACAGCGTGGACGATGATGACGCTTCCTATCAACGAGGCATAGACCAGCTGCAGAAAAGAATTATCCAGTGTTTCCCATTTCAGTGCAACATGAAGGCTATCACTGAGATGACTCAACACGAGGGACAGAATGTCGAGGACTTTCTCCACCGCCTCGCTAAGGCCTTCAGGGACAATTCTGGCATAAATCCAGATGATATTTCAACCAGCCCATATCAGGTGTTTCTGAAAAAACACTTCCTGTCTAATCTGCAGTCACAGTTAAGAGAGGGTGTGCAGTCGACCTGCATAGGGTTCTTGGACCCAAGCACCCCTCTGACCGAACTGGTGAAACATGCGAAGCATGCTCAGAACAGACAGAGAGAGCACAAACAACGAGAGGAGGAAAAAAGAAAGGAAGTGAACCAGAGGGCCCAGCTGCAGCTGCTGCAAACCATTTTCAACCGTCCCGGGATGGCAAAACCACACCCTGGCAACATAGGCCCAGGCTGGCCTCAGGATCACACAACCCGTCGAAGCCCCCAACCCAAGCCAAAACCTAGCAGTAGCCTCAGCCCTCGACTGACAGACCGTGCCACATCTGTGGCTCCCCACATCACTGGGCTAGAGAATGTCCGCAAAGGAAACAACAGAAAGGACGGGGGAGAGGATGTCTAAGGTTCCAACAGTCAGATTGATAAAAAAGGGGGTGCCAGAAGGTCGGCACATGGACGACTCGTTCCAGGAACCAGATGAGTACAAATACACAACAGAAACACACACATATGCTAGATACACACACGGTACCATAATACAACGTTTACCCAGCATGCAACTAGAAGTCCATGGCATACCAACTACGTTTTTAGTAGACTAAGGTGCAACTCGCTCTGGTGCGTAGCGCTGAGATGCCCAATGTGGCTCGTTCCCATCGTAGCACGCGCTCAATTAGCGCTAATGGTGGAACCACAATAGAATATTTCTCTGAGCCGCTCAAATGTAATTTTCCAAGCGAAACAGCACACTTTTTCCACTCGTTTCTCATTAGTGATGTCTGTCCCATAAATTTACTCGGCATTTAATGATTACACTTGGAATCAATGTGGTGTCTACTCCAGAAGGTGTGAAACCAGTGAGACAGCCTAAATTGTTATGATATCAAGAACAAGAGACCCTGTATGTGTATCAGTGGTCAGTAAATTACCCTAATCCGCAACTACTGCTTGATGAAGCAAAAAAAAGTCTCTCCTGGAGCGTGTTTTATGACCCCAGATTCCGTACATTGCACAGCTCATGTTGCTCACCACAGAGACGAAAAATATAAGGAAGAATTTCTTAAGGTAATAAGAGATAAAGTAAAAGGTGTAAATTTATTTTGGAATTCCAATAAAAGTGCACTCCAAATTTGTTTGTCTGCAGAACAAGTTGAAAAATTTGATGTTGAAAACAGTTATCCCCATGTTTCCCTCTCCAAACACCCACGTGACAAGTGGTTGGATTTGGGACCATGGATAAAAAGCTGTACAGAAATAACTGACTGGGCCCCGACTGACGACAGCAATGTATACTATTCCAACACTCTGAATGTATACAGATAAGAGATGGACATTTTACTGATCGGTGAAAGAAACCTAAACTTAGTAATTGATCAGGGACCAAAGACCGACTGTATTTTTAACACTCTCTCGAAGACGAGGACCTGACTAAAGTGCCTGACACGCAGTGGGCAAAAGACAAATATGACGTAGGTTTAATTAAAAAAACTGTGAAACAACTAATGTCATTTCTGGGAATGTGTTCGTACTGTCGGAGTTTCATACCCAACTACTGTGTTCTAGAGAGACCACTGCGATCCATGTGCCATGGCCCAGGAAGACAGGCGTTGTCATTACTCCAGTGGACACTGGAAACAGAAGGGGTGTTCACTGAGCTCAAAAGGCAATTGCAGACCCCTCCAACTTTGGGGCTGCCAGATCCAACGAAGCCGTTTGTTCAGACAGTGGATGAAAAGGGAGGTTGTATGGTTTCAGTTCTTATGCAACGTCACGGTGACAAGTTATGCCCTGTGGCATATTTCTCTGCTAAATTGTGCCCTGTAGCCAGTGGCATCCGTCCTGTCTGTGCGCAGTCGCCGCCGCCGATAAGGCTTTGTCTTGTTCCAGGGACATAGTGGGTTGGTCAGACCTAATCCTTTTGGTCCCACACGCAGTGACAGCTATCCTGAATGGAAACAGGACAACCCACTTGTCAGCTGCGCGCCTTTTGCGCGATCACACAAGCTTATTAGACCTACCAAACGTCACTATCAAGCGTTGCACAGTTCTAAATCCAGCCACCATTTTGCCACTTCCTGATGATGGCACACCGCATTGTTGTGTAGCGGAACTGTCAGTGTCGTGCACCCCGCACCCTGACTTCTCGATTGAACCCTGAACAGAGGCAGATCTCACATTGTACGTCGACAGATCAGCATCACGTGATCCAAACACAGGCCTGTGTCGAGTAGGTTATGCTGTGTGCGACAACGATTCCATAGTCCGCTCAGGGTAGCTCTCTCCACATTTCTCAGCTCAAGCTGCTGAGTCAGTAGCCCTAACCTTCTTCTTTCTTTTTTTCCTTTCGGCTGTTCCCTTCAGGGGTCGCCACAGCAAATGATCTGCTTCCATCTCACCCTATCCTTTGCATCTTCTCCTCTTACTCCAACGACCTTCATGTCCGCCTTCACCACATCCATAAATCTTCTCTTTGGTCTTCCTCTGGGCCTTCTACCTGGTAGTTCCAACCTCAGCATCCTACTACCAATATACTCACTATCCCTCCTCTGTACATGTCCAAACCATCTCAATCTAGCCTCTCTGACTTTGTCTCCAAAACATCTAACATGTGCTGTTGCTATGTGCTCATCCCTGATCCTTTCCATCCTCGTTACTCCCAAAGAGAACCTCAACATTTTCATCTCTGCTACCTCCAGCTCTGCCTCCTGTCTTTTCCCCAGGGCCACTGTCTCTAAACCATACAACATCGCTGGCCTCATCACCGTCTTGTACACTTTTCCCTTCATTCTTGCTGATAATCTCCGATCACACATCACACCGGACACTTTTCTCCATCCATTCCAACCTGCCTGCTTCTTCACCTCTTTTCCACACTCTTCATTGCTCTGGATTGTTGAGCCTAAGTACTTAAAATCCTCCACCTTCTTTATCTCTGCCCCCTGTAACCTCACCATTCCTCTTGGGTCCTTGTCGTTCACACACATGTATTCTGTCTTAGTGAGACTAACCTTCATTCCCCTCCTTTACAGGGCATACCTCCACCTCTCTAGATTTTCCTCCACTTGTTCTCTGCTCTTACTACCTATCACAATGTCATCTGCAAACATCATAGTCCATGGAGATTCTTGTCTAACCTCGTCTGTCAGCCTGTCCATCACCATAGCAAACAAGAAGGGGCTTAGAGCTGACCCTTGATGCAGTCCCACCTCCACCTTGAACTCTTCTGTCACACCGACAGCACAACTCACCACTGTCATACATGTCCTGCACCACTCTAACATACTTCTCTGCCACTCCAGACTTCCTCATACAATACCACAGTTCTTCTCTCGGCACCCTGTCAAATGCTTTCTCCAGATCCACAAAGGCACAATGCAGCTCCTTCTGACCTTCTCTGTACTTCTCTATTAACATCCTCAAAGCAAACACTGCATCTGTGGTGCTCTTTCTTGGCATGAAACCAAACTGTTGTTCACAAATGCTGACCTCTGCCCTTAGTCTAGCTTCCACTATTCTTTCCCATAACTTCATTGTATGGCTCATCAACTTTATCCCTCTGTAGTTGCCACAACTCTGTACATCTCCCTTGTTCTTAAAAATGGGCACAAGCACACTTCTCCTCCATTCCTCCGGCATCTGCTCACTTTCTAAGACCTTGTTGAGTATTCTTGTCAGAAAATCTACTGCTATCTCTCCTAAACACCTCCATACCTCCACCAGTATGTCATCAGGACCAACTGTCTTTCCATTCTTCATCCTCTTCAATGCCCTCCTCACTTCACCCTTACTAATCTTTGCTACTTCCTGGTCCTCAACGGTCACCCCTTCTACTCTTTTTTCTCTCTCATTTTCCTCATTCATCAGCTGTTCAAAGTATTCTTTCCATCTTCCCACCACACTTCTGTCATCAGTCAATACATTTCTCTCTGTCCTTTATCATTCTAACTTGCTGGACGTCTTTCCCATCTCTATTTCTCTGCTGTGCTAACCTGTATAAATTATTTTCTCCCTCCTTACTGTCCAACCTATCATACAAGTCATTATACGCCCTCTTTTTGGCCTTTGATACCGCTACCTTCGCCTTACGCTGTGTCTCCCTGTACTCCTGTTTACTCTCTTTGGTCCTCTCTGTGTCCCACTTCTTCTTAGCTAACCTCTTCCTTTGTACACACTCTTGCACTTCCTCATTCCACCACTAAGTCTCCTTATCTACTTTCCTTCCAGAGGACACACCAAGTACTCTCTTACCGGTCTCCCTGATCACATTGGCTGTGGTTGTCCAGTCATCTGGAAGCACTTCCTGACTACCCAAAGCCTGTTTCAACTCCTCCTTGAAGACAATCCGACACTCTTCCTTTTTCAGCTTCCACCACTTTGTCTTCTGCTCTGCCTTTGCCTTTTTCACCTTCCTCACCATCAGCATCATCCTGCACACCACCATCCTATGCTTTTTGGCAACACTCTCACCCACTACTACTTTGCAATCACTGACTTCCTTCAAATTGCATCACCTACACTAGATGTAGTCTACCTGTGTGCTCTTACCTCCGCTTTCATAAGTCACCCTATGCTTCTGTTTCTTCTTGAAGAAAGTATTTGCCACAGCCATTTCCATCCTTTTTGCAAAATCGATCAACATCTGTCCTTCTGTGTTCCTGTCCTGGATACCAAACCTGCCCATCACTTCCTCGTCCGCTTTATTGCCTATACCAACATGTCCATTGAAGTCTGCACCAATGACCACTCTTTCACCTCTGCATCACTTCACTTCTAACTCACTCCAGAATCTCTCCTTCTCTTCTAGCTCACATCCTGCCTGTGGGGCATATGCACTAACAACATTGACCATCATGCCTTCAATTTCTAACTTGAGACTCATCACTCTGTCTGACACTCTTTTCACTTCTAGAACATTCCTGACAAACCCCTCCTTCAAGATGATTCCTACTCCATTTCTCTTACCATCCACATCATGATAAAACAGCTTAAACCCTGCTCCTAAACTTCTAGCCTTGCTACCTTTCCACCTGGTCTCTTGAACACACAGTATGTCTACCTTCCTCCTCTGCATCATGTCAGCCAGCTCTCTATCTTTTCCTTGCATAGTTCCAACATTCAAAGTCCCTACTCTCAGTCCTAGGCTCACGCATTTCCTCTTCTCTCTCTGCCTACGGCCATGCCTCCCGCCTCTTATTCTTTGATGTCTTCGACCAACAATAGTCCAATTTCCATCAGCACCCTGTTGGTTGACAGCACTGATGGCGGTCGTTGTTAACCCAGGCCTCGACCGATCTGGTATGAATTTTGTTTTGATCATTTGCATGAGAAATGTGGCAGAAGTCTTACGCCGGATGCCCTTCCTGTCACAACCCTCTGCATTTATCCGGGCTTGGGACCGGCATAAGGGGGAGAGACACTGGTTAGTGCCCTCCCGCCTCATGTTAGTAGCCCTAACTGAAGCGTGCAAATACGCAGAAGGGCAATCTGTAAATATTTTCACTGACTCTAGATACGCGTTTGGCGTTGTACATGACTTTGGTGCCATGTGGAGGCACCGAGGCTATATGCAATCGGATGGCCACCCCATTTTAAATCACAAATTAGTGGCTGCCTTACTAGAAGCCATTCTATTACCATCTTCTATAGCTGTATGCAAATGCACTGCTCATACTAACGCTTCTGACACTATTTCCACAGGAAACGCGAGAGCTGACACTGCAGCAAAGGCAGCCGCAGCAGATGAGCCACAACCGCTTTCTGTTTTCTTCTCTGACTCCTCGCCGCAACCGCTCTCTGACCTGTTAATTTCTGCTCTCCAAACCCTCACGTCGAAACTGGATGAGAAGCTGTGGTTAGCACCTGGAGCGAAGCGCTCCCCTGATGGTTGGTTTGGTCCTAATGGTAAACCCTGCCTGCCCTCAACCCTCTTTCCACACTATGCCAAGTTGACCCATGGGTTAGACCATGCGTCAAAACGGGGGATGTATACAGCACTATCACAGCATTGGTTTACCAAAGGATTCACCGCCTATGCACAAAGACACTGTGAAAAGTGCCTCATCTGCCTCCAGAATAACCCTGGAAGAGCTATAAAACTTACAGCTCAAGCAGCACATGCAACCCAACAAAACCATTTGACCACATCATGCTCGATTTCATCGAGTTAACACCATCTGAAAACAAAAAGTACTGTCTGGTCATAGTGGACATGTTCTCAAAATGGATAGAAGTCTTCCCAGCAAAAAATGCGACTGCTCACGTAGTGGCTAAAGCACTCCTCACTGAAATTATTCCGCGATGGGGTATTCCGGCGAAAATTAGCAGTGACAATGGTACACATTTTGTAAATGAAGCCATCAGCAACCTCACTGCTCATCTGAGAATTGAATGAGACGCTACTGTGCTTACCATCCAGCACCAGGCAGAGCTGTGGAAAGAGAAAATGGCATGTTAAAGACTTAACTGATGAAGTGTTGTGAGGAAACAAAACTGCCAAGGGCAAAAGCACTCCCCATAGTGCTGATGTACATGCACAAGCACAAGCGAGATAGAACTAACCTAAGTCCTTTTGAAATCCTGTTTGCTTCCCCTCCACAGGTAGGATGGGAGCTGAAGGAGCCGCTTCAGACCCCTCATTGTGAACATTCGATTCTAACCTATTGTACTAACCTGACTAAGATGCTTACAGATATCCATAGGCAAGTAGCCTGTGCTCTACCCATCCCAGCCCAGCAGCCACTCCACCAGCTACAACCTGGAGACTTTGTACTCATAAAGAACCACCAGAGAAAGAACTGGAGAACTCAGCGCTGGTTGGGACCCTTTCAAGTTCTTCTGACAACGCACACGGCTGTAAAGATAGCAAAGAGAGCCACTTGGGTCCACGCATCCCACTGCAGGAAGGTACCGGACGTGCCAAGTCCCACCGATCAGGGTAAGGTGAAATAAGTGCTCCCCTGCAACAGTGACATGCCAAGTCCCAAAAATTAGCTAGGAGCCATGCTCAATCTGCAACAACAGAACCAACAGTGCACTTGAAATCACCAGAACCGAGACTGTGTCTAGAAAGAAAGATGTTGAAACTACTACTCATGGCAAGTGTGGTCCTCACAGAGACCCAAAGCCTGTACTTTGGAGCCCTTACACCAGACATGGCCAACTGCAACAGAACCCATAAAAATGTTGTTATATGCGTACCGCCAAATTCTACAACAAAAATACTGATGCAAAACCTAGATCAGAGAGGCAAAGACTCCGGCCTGCAACATTGCCCCAATCAATACTGGTACTTTCTGATAGGGTGGTATAACGGATGGATCAGGTTAGTAGCGGACCCGATAGGCAAAAACTGGAAAAGTTACTCCAATCACGAGGCAGACTAATGGAGAGTAAGATTGCAAATTGTAAACAGTACTAGCACCAGTTTCCAAATGGCAATAATGAATAAGCAGCTGAACATTACAAAATGCCAGGTCATTTCTGTATGATGCTGGTCATGCAGTAATTACCAGTTGGGAAGCTTTATTATATGTCAAAATAATACCTTAGCCACGAGCGCCCCGGTGCAGCTATCCCTAGCAGCACGAACCAGTGGGTCAATAGTAAGACAAGGCGAAATGAAGGCAGACGACTGGTTCACCGTTATAACCGGGGAAATAATTGGCTGTTAATGACTGAGCAAGCAAGCAAGGCCACAAAACAAGACTGTGTCATATGCATGGGACCAAGACCAATACTAAGGGTAGTGCCAGCTGAAATAACCCCAGAATGCCTGATAAATGTAATGAATAACAGAATCCCCAATAACGAATGTATGATATGGGACAATGTATACCCACTCACAGGGCCTGAAAAACATAAACCCATATTTTCCAAAACAGTAGCCAGAGGGAATTTTACATGCATCAACATGACTGGTAAAGGTCAAGAACTCGGAAACTTAAACGCCACTGAATGGTGCACTAATATAAACAATACAAGCAAATACAAATACAAATAGACTTTAATCCTATATAGCATTGGATATGTTACTAGCAGAAAAAGGAGGTGTGTGTTATGTTCGGAGAGCAATGTTGTACGTTTATCCCGAATAACACTGCGTCGGATGGCAGTCTAACTTTAGCCATAGACGGTTTAAAATCACTCAATAAAAGGATAAAGGTACACTCTGGTGTCGATGTGTCCATGTGGGACGACTGGATGTCGGTATTCTGGAAATACAGAGCTCTTATCTCATCCATTTTTGTTTCAGTAGCAGTATTTGCCGCCTCGCTCACCCTTTCCGGTTGTTGTTGTATCCCCTGCATCCGTACCTTGCTAGAGAAACTCATCCAGAAAACATTAGGGGACCCGCAGGGTCAGTACGCACAGCTTCCTGCGAATCAACCCGTTCTCTTTTGTGCTGACTCCGACTATGATTGTGATGATGGTGAAAATGAGGCTAGTGTGTAAACTTGAGGCTAGTTTATGAACCTCACTTAATTTCCTCTCTGCAAAGCTTAGCTTACGACTAAGTCCATCTGAGGCTACAAAAACAGCCAGCAACACTCTCTTGTGTTTTCAATTGCACATTGCATATGATAGCTTTTCTTAAACCGATGAGGTGTGAATTGTGTTGATGTCCTCTTTACAATGTGTAATCTGTTGTATTGTCTTTTTGTATATTTTCTTTTTTTTTTGCATCTTTCCTTTTGTATTCTGTGTGCAACAGTGTATTTTTCTTTATGTCAGGATGATCATATATGATCAAAACGGGGGAAATGTAAGGGAAAAATACAAGCTTGACTCTTATGTATGAAATGAACTTTGTAACTTTTCCTTCAACTTTGTTATTCCCACTTAAACAGGAAGCTTCCACTCCTTTTTACTTCTTATCAGCATCTACAGTTGAGTGGAAGGGAGTGCTTCACTCCAAGGAGACTGGAAGGGAGTGGAAAGTGCCACTCTCTTATACTTTGGGGGAGCTCCCTTATAAATATCATGTAACCCACAGCACGAGTAGAGATCTCTCTGCACATGCCGTTTGCTTGTGTATTGCTCTGAATAAACTCAACTCCTGAGAAATATTTTCTGCCTGATCAATAATAAGAAACATTGACTTCTACCCAATCAATAAAATTCCCACGACAAATATATATATATATACTTGTGTCTTGTATCTTGATACAAGTGACTGATTCTATACTGTAATACATGAATAATGTGAAAGAATGATTTGATGATGTAAAAATATTGAAATATCTAGATTTGAACTTTATTTACAGTGGTATGAAAAAGTATCTGAACCTTTTGGAATGTCTCACATTTCTGGATCTTCTTCTTCTTCTTTTCCTTTCGGCTGTTCCCTTCAGGGGTCGCCACAGCAAATGATCTGCCTCCATCTCTCCCTATCCTCTGCATCTTCTACTCTTACTCCAACGACCTTCATGTCCGCCTTCACTGCATCCATAAATCTTCTCTTTGGTCTTCCTCTGGGCCTTTTGCCTGGTAGTTCCAACCTCAGCATCCTACGACCAATATACTCACTATCCCTCCTCTGTACATGTCCAAACCATCTCAATCTAGCCTCTCTGACTTTGTCTCCAAAACATCTAACATGTGCTGTCCCTCTGATGTACTCATTTCTGATCCTATCCATCCTCGTTACTCCCAAAGAGAACCTCAACATTTTCATCTCTGCTACCTCCAACTCTGACTCCTGTCTTTTCCCCAGGGCCACTGTCTCTAAACCATACAACATTGCTGGCCTCATCACCGTCTTGTACACTTTTCCCTTCATTCTTGCCGATACTCTCCTATCACACATCACACCGGACACTTTTCTCCATCCATTCCAACCTGCCTGCACGCAGCGCTTCTTCACCTCTTTTCCACACTCTCCATTGCTCTGGATTGTTGAGCCTAAGTACTTAAAATCCTCCACCTTCTTTATCTCTGCCCCCTGTAACCTCAAAGTTCCTCTTGGGTCCTTGTCGTTCACACACATGTATTCTGTCTTACTAAGACTAACCTTCAATCCCCTCCTTTCCAGGGCATACCTCCACCTCTCTAGATTTTCCTCTACTTGGTCTCTGCTCTCACTACAGATCACAATGTCATCTGCAAACATCATAGTCCATGGAGATTCTTGTCTAACCTCATCTGTTAGCCTGTCCATCACCATAGCAAACAAGAAGGGGCTGAGAGCTGACCCTTGATGTAGTCCCACCTCCACCTTGAACTCTTCTGTCACACCGACAGCACACCTCACCACTGTCTTACATCTATCATACATGTCCTGCACCACTCTAACATACTTCTCTGTCACTCCAGACTTCCTCATACAATACCACAGTTCTTCTCTCGGCACCCTGTCATATGCTTTCTCCAGATCCACAAAGGCACAATGCAGCTCCTTCTGACCTTCTCTGTACTTCTCTATTAACATCCTCAAAGCAAACACTGCATCTGTGGTGCTCTTTCTTGGCATGAAACCAAACTGTTGTTCACAAATGCTGACCTCTGCCCTTAGTCTTGCTTCCACTATTCTTTCCCATAGCTTCATTGTATGGCTCATCAACTTTATCCCTCTGTAGTTGCCACAACTCTGTACATCGCCCTTGTTCTTAAAAATGGGCACAAGCACACTTCTCCTCCATTCCTCTGGCATCTGCTCACTTTCTAAGACCTTGTTGAATATTCTTGTCAGAAAATCTACTGCTACCTCCCTAGACACTTCCATACCTCAACTGGTATGTCATCAGGGCCAACTGCCTTTCCACTCTTCATCCTCTTCAATGCCCTCCTCACTTCTCCCTTACTAATCTTTGCTACTTCCTGCTCCTCAACGGTCACCCCTTCTACTCTTTTTCTCTCTCATTTTCCTCATTCATCAGCTCTTCAAAGTACTCTTTCCATCTTCCCAGCACACTTCTGTCATCAGTCAATACATTTCCCTCTCTGTCCTTTATCACTCCTAACTTGCTGCACGTCTTTCCCATCTCTATTTCTCTGCTGTGCTAACCTGTATAGATCATTTTCTCCCTCCTTACTGTTCAACCTATCATACAAGTCATCATACGCCCTCTGTTTGGCCTTTGACACTGCTACCTTCGCCTTACGCTGTGTCTCCCTGTACTCCTGTTTACTCTCTTCGGTCCTCTCAATGTCCCACTTCTTCTTGGCTAACCTCTTCTTTTGTACACACTCCTGCACTTCCTCATTCCACCACCAAGTTTCCTTTTCTACTTTCCTTCCAGAGGACACACCAAATACTCTCCTACCGGTCTCCTGATCACATTGGCTGTGGTTGTCCAGTCCTCTGGAAGCACTTCCTGACTACCCAAAGCCTGTTTCACCTCCTCCTTGCAGCCACCACGACACTCTTCCTTTTTCAGCTTCCACCACTTTGTCTTCTGCTCTGCCTTTGCCTTTTTCACCTTTCTCACCATCAGTGTCATCCTGCACACCACCATCCTATGCTGTTTGGCAACACTCTCACCCACTACTACTTTGCAGTCACTGACTTCCTTCAAATTACATCGCCTACACAAGATGTAGTCTACCTGTGTGCTCTTACCTCCGCTTTCATAAGTCACCCTATGCTTCTGTTTCTTCTGGAAGAAAGTATTCACCACAGCCATTTCCATCCTTTTTGCAAAATCGATCAACATCTGTCCTTCTGTGTTCCTGTCCTGGATACCAAACCTGCCCATCACTTCCTCGTCCCCTCTGTTGCCTGCACCAACATGTCCATTGAAGTCTGCTCCAATGACCACTCTTTCACCTCTGGGGTACTCTGCATCACTTCATCTAACTCACTCCAGAATCTCTCCTTCTCTTCTAGCTTACATCCTGCCTGTGGGGCATAAGCACTAACAACATTGACTATCACGCCTTCAATTTCTAACTTGAGACTCATCACTCTGTCTGACACTCTTTTCACTTCTAGAACATTCCTGACAAACCCCTCCTTCAAGATGACTCCTACTCCATTTCTCTTCCCATCCACACCATTATAAAACAGTTTAAACCCTGCTCCTAAGCTTTTAGCCTTTCTACCTTTCCACCTTGTCTCCTGAACACACAGTATGTCCACCTTCCTCCTCTGCATCATGTCAGCCAGCTCCCTATCTTTTCCTTGCATAGTTCCAACATTCAAAGTCCCTACTCTCAGTCCGAGGCTCACGCATTTCCTCTTCTCTCTCTGCCTACGGACACGCCTCCCGCCTCTCCTTCTTCGACGTCTTCGACCAACAGTAGTCCAATTTCCATCAGCACCCTGTTGGTTGACAGCACTGATGGCGGTCGTTGTTAACCCGGGCCTCGACCGATCCGGTATGAATTTTGTTTTGATCATTTGCATTTTTTAAATGTGGCAGAAGTTTTACGCCGGATGCCCTTCCTGTCGCAACCCTCTGCATTTATCCGGGCTTGGGACCGGCATAAGGGGGAGAGACACTGGTTAGTGCCCCCCCCCGCCTCATGGCTGCATTGTCTCACATTTCTGGATAAAATCATCAAATGTGATCTGATCTTTGTCAAAATCACACATGAAAAAACAGTGTCTGCTTTAACTAAAACCACACAAACATTTATAGGTTTTCATAATTTAATGAGGATAGCATGCAAACAATGACAGAAGGGGGAGGAAGAAGTAACTGAACCCTCTGCCTAAGGAGATTTAAAGAGCAATTGAAACCAATTTTTACCAAACAATTTAAGTCAGGTGTGTGCCCAATCACTGATGAGTGGCTTAAAGCTGCCCTGCCCACTATAAAACACACACCTGATAAGAATTGTCTAGATGAGAAGCATTGTCTGATGTGCACCATGGCTCGCTCAAAAGAGCTGTCTGAAGACCTGCGATCAAGAAATGTTGATTAGTATAAAGCTGGGAAAGGATAAAAAAAACATCTCTAAAAGTCTGGATGTTCATCAATCGACAGGCAGCGAAGTTGTCTACAAATGGAGAGAGTTTGGCACTGTTGCTTCTCTTCCAAGGAGTGGCCGTCCACCAAAGATGACGCCAAGAGTTCAGCGCAGAATACTCAGAGAGGTAAAAAAAAAAAAAAACGAGAGTGTCTGCTAGAGACTTACAGAAATCACTGGCACAGTCCAATATCTCTGCGCACCCATCAACTATATGTAAAACAATGGCCAAGAATGGTGTTCATGGGAAGACTCCAAGGAGGAAGCCACTGATGTCTAAAAAAACTTTGTTGCTTGTTTAATGTTCGCAAAAAGATACTTGGACACTCCACAGAAGTTTTGGCAAAATATTTTGTGGACTGATGAAACCAAAGTTAAATTGATTGGGAGGAACACACAACGTCATGTGTGGAGGAAAAATGGAACAGCTCACCAACATCAACATCAACACCTCATCCCCAACGTGAAACATGGTGGAGGGTGCATCATGTTTTGGGGCTGTTTTGCTGCCTCGGGGCCTGGACAACTTGCAGTCCTTCATGGAAAAATGAATTCAAATGTTGATCAGGATGTTTTGCAGGAAAACCTGAGGCCGTCTGTCAGACAGTTGAAGCTAAAAAGAGGATGGATGCTGCAACAAGACTGATCCAAAACACAGAAGTAAATCAACTTCAGAATGGTTTCAGAAGAACAAAATACACGTTCTGGAGTGGCCAAGTCAAAGTCCAGACTTGAACCCCATTGACATGCTGTGGCATGACCTCAAGACAGCGATTCATGCCAGACATCCCAGGAATCTGACTGAACTACAGCAGTTTTGTCAAGAAGAATGGGCCAAGAATGGCCACATCCTGATCGATGTGCCAGACTGATCTGCAGTTACCGGAAGCGTCTGGTTGAAGTTATTGCTGCCAGGGGAAGGGGGGGGCACAAAATATCAGATCACATTTGATGGTGATTTTATGCAGAAATGTGAGAAAATCCAAAAGGTTCAGATACTTTTTCATACCACTGTAGTCTGACACAACCCTCCATCTACATCCTCATTCTTGAGTTTGTAAATATGGAGACTGTGGCACAACGACCACATGCTTGTATCACCCAGTACATCAGCACTATATTTTGTTTAATTATTTCATTAGCTATAAGCTAGGGTGCTGAAATACTGAGCCCAAGATGTTACCAAGATGTCACTGTTATCCTCACAGTGCAGCTAACAGGGGAATCAATGGCCAGTCATGTCTCTCACTGATGTGCTGAGAGGTTCATGTAAAAGAACTATTGCTGACTTTCAACAAGAGGAGCTGGATAGCCTTCAGTGTGTTTCTGCCCTGCAATGGCCTTGCAATCTGTCCAGGGTGTGCTCTGCACCTGCACCTGGTGTTCTCAATGTACTTCTATGCTTTCTTTGTTTTAAGCTCAACAATCCCATCATTTCCAGAAACCAGATGGTGCCTTTCAACATTATTAGGAATATCAGCTGACAGTCCTGGCTATGGAACTTGCTACATTTTTAGGAGATTTGGCAGAACGCCCTCTCCCGGAAAATCCCTACATCACACATTTTATTGCTTGTAATGTCACACACCATGAGCAAGGTGCCTAAAGTCAATCTGACACTCGGGACCAGGTCACTCAGGTTTGTTTTTGGCCCTGTAACCCTATACAACAGTAAACTTATGTATTCATGTGTTCTTGGCATCCTTCTATCTCGAGAAAAAAATGGGGTTGAGGGTAGAGTACCCCCTGGACAGCTTGGCAGGTCATCACAGGGCAGAAACACACTGACAGCTATGGAGCTTACTGTTGACGAAAGTTAGCAATGGTTCTTTAATAACATGAACCTCACCACACAGACAGTGAGAGACATGGCCGGCCTTTGATAACCCAGTTAGCTGCAGTGGGGGGGACAGTGAGAATCTGTGGAGAGTGGGATTGAAACCCCAACCTTAGGATCAGGTGGGGCCCATTATAGCAAAAATAAATGTAACAGATCAAATATAACATCTAAATGTCACAGGTTTTAATTTTAAAAGAACCTTTTCACCTGGCCATGAAATGGATCATTATAAAAAGAAAATTGATTCCATGGTGTTAACATTAAATCTGTGATTTCATAAATCACAAATGAAAATAAAAAAATAAAAAGATTCAAGAAACTCAATTAGAAAACATTCCACTGAACCCAATAATTTTTATTATTTAAATCAAATCCCATCACCTTCCATACAGTTTACTATTATACTCATATTGAAAATCAAGGTTCATAAATGCTTGAACACCCATCAACCAGAGCCACACAATGCAACACCCATCACCTAAAAACATACAATGAAACACCCATCACCTAAAAACATACAATGAAACACCCATCAACTAGAAACACGCAATGCAACACCCATCCCCTAAACACACACAATGCAACACCCATCACCCCAAAACACACAATGAAACACCCATCAACACACAATGCAGAACATAAAATTTATAATTTGGTTTGCTCATTGCACTCGTGCCCGTTTGGACTGCTGCGCACCATCGTCAACCTTCCGAATTATCTTCCAGAACATTGCCATGTCCTCCTCGGATAGTTCTGGGGCAGGCTTTTTCTTGTAGAACAACATGACTTTTCTTTCAGAGAAGATTTCTGGTTGAATGTAAGAGACCTTGGAGAGACACATGATATTAACTTTTAATTTGTATTTTTTTTAATTAGATTATTTTTTTATACACCATTTTTAAATTGTATTTATTTTGCAATACTGTATTAATCCTCCAAGGGGATCTCTCGGCTCTGCCTTTAACCCATCCAAAGAGAGCACACACACACACACACACACACACACACACACACACACACACACACACACACACACACACACACACACACACACAGGGAGCAGTGGGCTGCCACACACACAGTGGCATCGAGAGAGCATCTGGGTGTTAGGTGCCTTCGGGTGAGGGAAGGTACAGCTCATTCCCCACAACCACACTTTATTCCTGCAGGTTTGGGAATCAAACCAACGACCTATCAAAGATAAACTAACAACTACTGTGTAAAACTTTAGGGAAATAGACTCACTAGATTGGGACATATTGAACCTATAAAAGGGGTGTGTGGCCCCCATATAAACATAAAAATTAATAATAAAATGAAAGTGGTGGCAAAGGCCAAATAAGGCTTACTGGAAAGTAAGTTTGTATTCGTTAGAACTTCTGATGCTATATATCTCCAGATTTAATGAACCAGATGTTTAATTATATACACACATACATATATATATATATATATATATATATATATATATATATATATATATATATATATATATATATATATATATATATATATGAGGGGCAGTGTTGGTCTAGTGGTATAGGGCGCTGGATCGCTGATCCAAAGGTTGGGGGTTCGAGTCTCACTCTCCACAAGGTTATCACTGTCCCCCCCAGTGCAGCTAACTGGGTTATCAAAGGCGGGCCATGTCTCTCACTGTCTATGGTGAGAGGCATGTAAAAGAACCATTGCTGACTTTCGTAAAGAGTAGGCTGCAAAGTCGTCAGCGTGTTTCTGTCCCTTGCTAAAAGGGTTGTGACAGGAAGGGCATCCGACGTAAAAATCTCTGCCAAATTAAACGTGCGAATCAGATGATTCGCTGTGGCGACTCCCGAGTAAAAGGTAAAAAGCCGAAAGGAAGAAAGAAAGAAAATATATATATATATGGGCAGTGGTGGTCTAGTGGTATAGGGCGCTGGATCGCTGATCCAAAGGTTGGGGGTTCGAGTCCCACTCTCCACAAAGTTGTCACTGTCCCCCCAGTGCAGTTAACTGGGTTATCAAAGGCGGACCATGTCGCTCACTCGCTATGGTGAAAACCTCTGCCAAATCAATCATGCGAATCAGAGGATTCGCTGTGGCAACTCCCGAGTAAAAGGGAAAAAGCCGAAAGGAAGACAGACTGGTTATATATATATATATATATATATATATATAGAGAGAGAGAGAGAGAGAGAGGATTTTCTGAGTAGATCCTTCCGTAGGAGAGTGCTCAATACTTTTTGGTAGAGCAAATAACAAAAATAAAAGGACAGGACAAAGACTTTCTCTTGAAACTCCATTTATCACTACAGATCTGTTTCGAGGGGTGGTGAAACCATCCTCTCTCTTCAGGTGATTATAGAGGAATTCTAATAGTTTTTTTTGTTTATATTTACATATATCAACTTTTATATTTACAAGATTCATTTGAGTCGGTGAGTAAAAACATTTTTTTTATTTATTTATTTTTCATTTTGGAAAATATTTCAACTTTTCAGGAAATCAGGAGACATAAGAGAACTACAGGGATTCCTCGCTATTTTGCACTTCAATTTATGTGGCTTCAGGGCATCTTGTTTTTTTTGTTTGTTTTTTTTTTAATAGTCATCGAAATAGAAAATAAGCAAATTAAAGAAGAAAAGGGAAAAGGTTCAAGAAAATGAAACAAAGACAAGGCCAATTATGCAGAAAAAAAACCCCCAAAAAAACAAAAAAAAAACAAAAAACAACCCAAAATCTCCCATGAAAACTACATTTTTGTGAGGTGCGCATCTGCGTGCGTGTGTCTTTATGTGTGTGTATTTATAATTTATTTACATCTTATGCATTATTGTTTTATGTTTAATTTTATTATAAGCATTTATAGCATTGAACATGCATTTATTGATATTATATACACATATACATTTACGTATACGTCAGTCAGGGGGTTGGGGGAAGATGGGGGGGTTGATCCTACTTCGTGGATTTCAGTTATCTTAAGGGGATCTCGGTCCCAATTAACAGTGGGAACTAAGGGAGCCCTGTAAACCACTGAGTAAATGTAAAATCCCACCTGCTTTGCAAACAGTTTTATTGCCTTATCCTTGGAATCTTTTTTGTAGAACCATAGAAGATTGATGGGATTTTTATCCTCCATTCCATAAGTGATATCCCTCACCTGTAATAGAAGGCACCATCATTAAAATTCATTCCAGCCTAAATTGGTGGCAGTTAAAATGTGTAAAGGATTATGAACATTTAAATATAAATTCCATGATCTAGATAAGTCCAGAAAAAGTTATTTCATTACAGCATGACCACATATTCATGTTCACACAATTTTATTTTGTTGCTGAAAGTCTTAATGTACTTTACAGTCTATACGATTTTCTAGTTGGGTTTCTCTCATCACTTGGTATCAATAAACTCTACAGCAGAACAACATAAGACCACACAGCATCAAAACCTTACAATCAGCCGAGGGGTTGAACAAGATTCACTCTCTTAACTAGCCTGAGACTGGCCAGTGTTTTGAAAACATATATACAGAACAAGATATTTTTCAACCAAGTTGTATTAGAAATTTATCCCAAAATCCATAAAATCTCTAAATCCATGAAGACATCGAATGATTTAAAACTGATGAGCTGGTTGAGGTCTCAAGATCCATCAAAACTATATAAAACAGCCGATAACATGGTGCTGAGGACCAGATGCACTGAGAAAACCAGTGGACGTTCACCATGGACTAAAAACAATAAACAATCCCTGCGATTGAGAAAGAGCATTCTGAGCATGACAGAGATCCATTCTGAGCTGATTTAAATTAAGAAATAAATAAAAACTAATAAAGCCTAGTATTTGTGTTTGTTTACCCAGACCATCACATAGCCATTCACACTCACACCTGGAGGTAATTTGAAACAGTCAATTACCCTGATGTGTCTTAGGAATGTGGGATTAAACCATAATAACCAGCGGAATCCCACAGAAGCACGGGGGAGGGGGGGAACCACACAGAAACACCTGAGCCTGGGATTTGAGCCTCGACTTTCATTCAGATGTAAAGATTTTAAATGTAAAACTCTGAACATTATAAGAGTTTTTCTCGACTCACTTTGATTTCAAACATTTTTTTTGTTCCTTCTTTAAACAGCTCAATCTTCTGGATGCTCCGAAGCCACTTGTCCACTGCATCCTACACACACACACACACACACACACACACACACACACACACACACACACACACACACACACACACACACACACACACACACACACACACACACACACACACACACACTGAATGTCAACCCAAGTGAAGTAAATGACTGATTTTTAAATTTTTTTTGATTTATTTTTTTTTTTTGTGCCAACATTCATCCTGCTGTTTAAAGTCCAAATAATTTGACAATGTAACTAACGTCTCGTTTTATTGGAGAGCTCAAATCCTCCAGTTCATCAGGTGGGAAGATTTTGCTCCCAACACAGCTGTATATATCTCGCTTCTCAATTCTCTCAATGATCTCATTTGCTTCTGCTGATTTACCAGAGAGTTTGATTTTTTTAAGAATGTCATCTGCAAAACAGAGAAAAGGGAAAATTATACAAGATGCAGCTTTTGATGCTGTTATGTCTGAGGTACTGAACTCACAGTTTAATAATAACTCAGATAATCAACTTTTATAACCACAATGAGATTTAACACAATGAGATTTATAACCACAATGAGATTTAATAGTAAAAGCTATATATTTCTGAATCAAGTAAATGTAAGATTGAAGCTGATGCCCACATTTCACTAAAGCGTTCAATGCAATGATCATGGCAGAAAGGTACGGAACGCACTCTATGGAGTGGCCTCAGCATTTTTACATGGAAAATGGGTCCAAAACCTATGGAAAATTGCACCTTTGGAACAATCACGGAATGTGCGGAAAAAAAAACAGAAAGAATGCGGTACAAGGACAGAACACATGTGTAAAAGCGTTCGGATTACCTTTGGAATCAGTGCAGATAGCAAAGGAAGACCTTTGGATAATTCCTGGAATGTTCAAGGAAAGCACAGAACATTCGAGGAACGACCACGGCACTACTCCTTTTTAGAAGGGACACCCACGGAATGATCACAGAACAGGCGGAATTCAGGCGGAAAGTTCACTGAGGGAATGACGAAGGAATGACTGAGGAATAGCTAGCGTAACCACGTTTCAATGTGGAAAAATGTGCAAACATCAAAGGATTTGCTCCTGATTCTGCCCAAACACAAGCAGATTTGACCAAGGAAGCTCATTTCCTCATTCATGTTTCTAACTTAATAATATGTACACGATGTAAAATAAATTCAAAATTTAATATATGTTTGCAATTTACAACAAGTTTATAATTTACAATATGTTTACTACATGTTTATAATTTACAATAAGTTTACTATATTCTTATATTTTACAAGATATTACTATATGTTTATAGTTTACAGGATATTTGTTCAAGCAATATATTTTTTTATTTACAAGATGTATAGAATGTACTATATGCTTGTAATTTACAAGATATTTATTAAAGTATTATATGTTTATATTTTACAATATGCTTATAATGCACAATAAATTGAAATTTTAACATATGTGAATATATTTAATATCAATAATGTCGATATGCTCCTTTTATTTGCAACTCACTAAATCCTTCCAGACTAAAAACCATGCACACAAGTCCAAACCTCAGTGATTAAAAGTGATGTGGCTCTTTTGATGACTGCATCTGGCTCTCAGATAAATCAGGTGTCCTTTCTTAACAGAATAACTAATAATAATTTTGCTGTCATTTAAATAAAAATACAGAAAAACCCATCAAATAAAACAAAAACAGATCACTAATTCTCACACATTTTAATCTATACATCTCTTTTCCACTCGCTTGTCGCTGTGGCGTGCAGCGGAGAGACAATCCTTTTTGTACTGTAGTGGGCGGGAAGGTTTGATAACTTGAAAACGCTTTTGAAGGAAATTTTTATTGGATTACATACAACAGTCTGCGCGAGTTGCTTTTGGGTCAAGAGGTAAATTTCCCTCATTTTTTATCAGCTCATTTGTGCAGAGTGAACCCTTTCAACCAAGAAGATTGTGAAAAGGAAGAAAAAAAGATGAGGAGTAGGCTACAATCACTGAATGAAGATTTTGGAAATACTTGCATGAAGCCAAGCAGAGCTGGCAACCAGCTGATTGGCAAAACTTGGAACGTCTTCCTGTCACATACCGAACACTGCAGCGTGTGAGTTTTGATGTATTGACCATGTTTAGCTTTATCATGCGCATATGCCCTGCATACAATAGCTTAGTGTATTTGATGCCCAGGTAAAAAAAAAATAATAATAATAATAAAAAGCCCTAGTCCTTCATCTCAAGGTGTTAGCTTGAGATGTGGTGAAGATTTCTGTTTTTCTCCCTTCATGTTGGTTCATCTATTCAATGTGTGGTGCGTTTCAGAGCATCATCTGGGCTTTATTCCTACTCGCCAATCCCTCAAATAGAGTTCGTGCTGGATGAAAGCATACACTTGAGCACGTGATTAAGACACGCTGATCTTTGAACCCTGCTTTGTATTTGATCATTTATTATAAGGCGACGTGTGCGGCGCGGTCTGTGCTCCGTCCGCACGCACGTGATCATCGGCATGAGGAGGATAACCATGCAGACCCGATCAAAGTCTCAAGCAAACCACAATCAGCAGTGGATCACTGAATCAAAAGAAGGTGAAATACTCACGGTGTGCCATAGATAAACTTACATCTGGTCTGCATAATCATCCTCCTCATGCTGATGATCATATGTGCATGGATGGAGTAGAGAGTGCCGCACGCACAGCCAAAGTGAGGGGCAAAGCACCCGGCAAGCGCTCGGTCTGATGCTACTGCTGATGGTGCTGATGGTGTGTGGTGTGTAGAGCAGCTCTCTTCACTGCTTTTGACCACACGGAAGAGGAGGGAAGACTTGTGGATAAGTTAAGGAACAGTTGCGGTATAAAAGGAAAGATCACAGAACCAAAGGGAACACTCTCGATTTTTTTTTCCATGAACGTGCTTTTGAACCTGTTCAAAAGCACGTTGGCAGAAGATTTTGGCCTTCCGGAAGTGGAGGAATACATTTGGAATCATACGGAAGGACGCGGAAGATGATGGAACGACTGATGAACGTTGGAGGATGATGACATTTTTGCTTCTGCAAGTCTGCCGCGCTCCAGTGAAATGAGGGTATTTGTTATTTCAGATCATGATCACAAAAAAAAAAACCTGTGAGCTCGAGGAATGCTTCAGGTACATCTGCAGCATCAGAGATTTTGATTTCATTCTCCAATGTGAAGCCATCTGTTTCAGCCGCCACAAGTGCATCGATAATCCTGGGAAAAAAGAACAGTTATTCCTGAAACATAGTTTCTTATAAATATATATTTTACACATACTTTTCAGACAGAATTTGTGGAATGTTTTCTTTTTCAAGGCAGTATAACTCATGACACAGGACACATTTTAGTGGACCGGGAGGTTCCATGGAAAAGGCAGACACCACTTAGTGGCGCTCTACTGAGGGACAGACTTCATATCCTTCAGTCTCCTGGCCTGTTTGTCTCTCTTTCTGTCACAATGTTCCACCAGTGTGTCACATGACCTTCACTCTCTGTGATGGTGTAACAGAGACAGGCCGATACACTCTAGGATATCTCACTTGCTTGCAGCGTCTCAGACTTTTTATAGTTTCACAGAAAAGAATCCCAACCATGTTTAGGTGAAACCAGATAAAAATATAAACCATGTAGCAGAAAGTTCACTATATTTTAAAACGATGTCTATTTGGTTTCACCACAACTATAAGTCCTAAATCGTTTAGGCAAAATAGTTTATTTAATCGATAAATCATGTTTATACTCCTCAGAAAGCAGAAGGATCAGGACGACCAACATCACTGGCAGAAGTAACATGTGTACCTCAATAAAAAAAAACAGAAAATTAGAGAGAGAGAGAGAGAGAGAGCGAGAGCGAGAGAGCGGGAGGTTTCTAGGTATGCTCATAGCACTTGGAAAAGAACCTTGTGATCTAAAGAGGTGTGCTGGATCATAAACGACATAAAGTTCACCAAGACAATGTGGAGCGAGACCATAAAGTACTTTATCGGTTCAACATAGTATTTTATATTCGATATGAAATGTAACTGGGAGCCAGTGCAGTGTAAATAAGGGCGGGGTGATATGCTTGTGTCTTTTGGTGCCAGTTATGACTTGTTGGGAAAAGATCTTTCCATAATGACATACATGTATTTTCTATACATGATATTTAAACATTCAATAAGTAAAAAGATTCAAATAATAGTTTGACAAGAAACTCATGTGATAGTGTAGCATGACCTTGATTTTAAAGTAACTCACATCATTTCAATTGCTTCTTTAACCCCGTGATGGCAAACATTGTGGTGAAGCAGGTAGCGTACATGAAAAAGTTCATACATGTTCAGTGCTTCCTAAAATACACAAAACACACAAATCTATGTTTTAATGTTGTTTCATTTTATACCAATTATAAATGAACTTTATTCTTTAAATGAGTCCCAGCTTTAACTTACCTTATCTCTCATAGCAATCACCTTTTCATTCTCATTGGTGCAAACTCGGGCAAACTTCATGAAGCGCTCATGGGAGAAGTTGCTTTTCATTCCCAGATGTAGGCAGTCTCTGAAAAATGAAAATATAAGAATGTTAAATATTCAGTATTGTTTCCTATTAACAATGGGTTTAGAGAATAATCCCCTTTCTTATTCACATTTATTACTTTGCAGCTTGAGATGAAGACACATCTGCATTGAATTAGCACTACTTACAACATCCACCTAAAAAGATATAATGGCAACAGTTTACAAAACAACAACATAATCAATAGTATGGCAAAAGGATGACTACTGTTTGTCAGTACTTTGTGGAACCACTTTCAGCTTTGAATCCAGTCACGAGTCTGTTACAATTCTTCTCTGCCAACTTTAACATCGAGACTATGCAATATCCACACAATCATCTTCACACAACTGTTTAATTAGGTCGGATGGTTGGATGTTGGCCGACTACAAACTTCATGCCATTCCTCAGATTTTCAACTGGGTTTAAGTCTGGGGTCTGACCTGGCCATACAAAGACCTTCACTTTTTTCTCTTTCACACACTATGTGGGCAACTTTTTTATTGTCAAATTAGAAGGTGAACCTTTCAACAAAAGGCACCATGGTTTCCTCAAGAATTTGATGGCATTTGGCTCCAACTATTTTCCTGCGGAAAGTATTTTTCCTTAGAAAGGACGTTACCACCTTCATTCTTCACTGGAGGGATTGGGTCCTTTAAATAGTAAGCTGTGTAAAAGATTTTTCATTTGGCCTCAGCATCATCCCTTTTGGGAAAGCTCAGCAGAGTTTATGTGGTCTTTCTTCAGGGCTCTTATTTCTTGCAATCCTTTCATTAAAGCTACATTTGTAGATCATTTTGATATTGTTGCTGCACACACACAGTGAGCATTTTTGCCAAAAAATTCCTCAAACTGCTTCGAAAGCTGCTCGAGGCCTCACGGTAGCTTCTTTAAGCAGCTGTCTCATTTCTCCTTTATCTAGTTTAGAGGGACAGCCTTTTTCATTCAAGGGCGTGAGTAAGAAAGAATACTTTCAATTGCTGATTATATCTTGTGTAGCATTGCAAAACCAGTTCTCTATGAGGTCACAGGGAAGCTGATGCCTATCTCACTCAACACCGAGTGAGAGTGAAGTACACCCTGAACAGCTCACCAGACTATTGCAGGGTCAACACACACACGCACACACACACACACACACACACAATAAATAATAATCATAATAATAATAATAATAAGAAGAAGAAGAAGAAGAATTTATGAAATAAAAAAAACATTTTGGCAATTTGGAACAGTCAAGTAACCTTATGAGTATGTCTTTAGAAAGTGGGATTAAGCTGGAATACCAGGAGAGATGTTAGACAAGTGCAAGGAGAACATGCAACTTAACATGTTGCTGCTGTGAGGTGGACATGCTTCTCAGTCATTGTTTCTTTCCTTCTTTCTTTCTTTCTTTCTTTCTTTCTTTCTTTCTTTCTTTCTTTCATTTATTTTATTCCTAACTGTTGATGTCATGACTGTTATATGTTACACTGTACAAAATCTCTCTCTCTCTCTCTCTCTCTCTGTCTCTCTCTTTGCGCATAGTATAAAACAAAATAAGATGAAAAACCACAAAGAAGAACTTCATAACTCACCGACTGAAAGAATCCATTTTATCCACATCAATCCCTGTGCATTTATTGGCTACGATCTCATATAAGTAGGCCTTGTCTTGGCTTCTTCCTTTGTAGTTGTGCTGAAATTATATATATATATATAAAACATCACACTTTATAACATCATACTATGTGCAAATTCATCAGTATATTATTATTATTATTATTATTATTATTATTATTATTATTATTATTATTATTATTATTATTATTATTGTTGTTGTTGTTGTTGTTGTTGTTGTTGTTGTTGCTGTTGTTGTTGTTGTTGTTGTTTACCACAGATGGAGAAGTCTCTGCATTGTTTGTAGATGGAGGAGGCAGTGCATTAAATCGTTGAGAAGGTGGATTTTTTCCATAGATGAGCTCCTCGATAAACACAATGTCTTTGTTATCAAATCCATACTCTTTTCTCATGACTTCCTCAACTGTATATGTTCGGTTGTTCTTGGAAATCCTCCTGGTGATCAGGTTTTCAAACATGCTGACCGACGCTGCATCATGCTGCTCCATACAAACAGAAGAAAGAAACAAGAAAGAACCGAGTTGTGTACATGTACCTGATTCGTTTTAATGTGATTCATCTTACCTTTTATTTCATCACAATTATAATAATGCACACACACACACACACACACACACACACACACACACACAGTATATATATTCTTCTTTTCCTGTCGGCTGTTCCCTTCAGGGGTCGCCACAGCGAATCATCTACCTCCATCTCACCCTATCCTGAGCATCTTCTTCTTGTACACCAAATGCCTTCATGTCCTCCTTCACCACCTCCATGAATAGTCTCTTTGGTCTTCCTCTAGGCCTTCTGCCTGATAGTTCCAACCTCAGCATCTTACTACCAATATACTCACTATCCCTCCTCTGTGCATGTCCAAACCATCTCAATATAGCCTCTCTGACTTTGTCTCCAAAATGTCTTACATGTGCTGTCCCTATAATGTGCTCATTCCTGATCCTATCCATCCTTGTTACTCCCAAAGAGAACTTCAACATTTTCATCTCTGCCTCCTGTCTTTCCTGGCCTCATCACCGTCTTGTACACGTTTCCTTTCATTCTTGCTGATACCCTCCTATCACACATCAGACCGGACATTTTTCTCCAACCATTCCAACCTGCCTGCACACACTTATTCACGTCTTTTCCACACTCTCCATTGCTCTGAATTGTTGAGCCGAAGTACTTAAAATCACCCACCTTCCTTATCTCTGCTCCCTGTAACCTCACCGTTCCTCTTGGGTCCTTGTCATTCATACACATGTATTCTGTCTGACTGAGGCTAATCTTCATTCCCCTCCTTTCCAGGGCATACCTCCACCACTCTCGATTTTCCTGCACTTGTTCTCTGCTCTCACTACAGATCACAAAGTCATCTGCAAACATAATCCATGGGGAATCTTGTCTAACCTTGTCTATCAGCCTGTCCATCACCATAGCAAACAAGAAGGGCTCAGAGCTGACCCTTGATGCAGTCCAACCTCCACCTTGAACTGTGACACCAGCAGCACACCTCACCACTGTCTTACATCTCTCATACATATCACCACTCTAACATACTTCTCTACCACTCCAGACTTCCTCATGCAATACCACAGTTCCTCTCTCAGCACCCAGTCATATGCTTTCTCCAGATCCACAAAGGCACAATGCAGCCCCTTCTGACCTTCTCTGTATTTCTCCATTAACATCCTCAAAGCAAACACTGCATCTGTGGTGCTCTTTCTTGGCATGAAACCAAACTGTTGTTCACAAATGCTGACCTCTGTGCTGACCTCTGCCCTTAGTCTAGCTTCCACTATTCTTTCCCATAACTTCATTGTATGACTCATCAACTTTATCCCTCTGTAGTTGCCACAACTCTGCACTTCTCCCTTGTTCTTAAAAATGGGCAGTAGCACACTTCCCCTCCATTCCTCTGACATCTGCTCACTAAGACCTTGTCGAATGTTCATGACCGAAAATCTACTGCTACCTCTCCTAGACACTTCCATACCTCCACCAGTATGTCATCAGGACCAACTGCCTTTCAATTCTTCATCCTCTTCAATGCCCTCCTCACTTCACACTTACTGATCTTTGCTACTTCCTGGTCCTCAATGGTCACTTCTTCTACTCTTTTTTCTCTCATTTTCTTTATTCATCAGCTGTTCAAAGTACTCTTTCCATCTTCCCAGCACACTTCTGTCATCAGTCAATACATTTACCTCTCTGTCCTTTATCAATTTAACTTGCTGCACATCCTTCCCATCTCTATTTCTCTGCTGTGCTAACCTGTCGAAATCATTTCCTCCCTCTTTACTTTCCAACCGAGCATACAAGTCATCATACGCGCTCTGTTTGGCCTTTGACACTGCTACCTTCGCCTTACGCTGTGTCTCCCTGTACTCCTGTTTACTCTCTTTGGTCCTCTCTATGTCCCACTTCTTCTTTGTTAACCTCTTCTTTTGTACATACTCCTGCACGTCCTCATTCCACCACTAAGTCTCTTTATCTACTCTTCTTCCAGATGACACACCAAGTATTCTCCTACTTGTCTCCCTGATCTTATTAGCTGTAGTTGTCCAGTTGTCCAGTTGTAGTTGTATCTGGAAGCACTTCCTGACCACCCAAAGCCAGTTTCAACTCCTCCTTGAAGACAAAACAACACTCTTCCTTTTTCAGCTTCCACCACTTTGTCTTCTGCTCTGTCTTTGCCTTCTTCACCTTCCTCACCATCAGCGTCATCTTGCACACCACCATCTTATGTTGTTTGTCAACATTCTCACCCTCTACTACTTTGCAGTCACTGACTTCCTTCAAATCACATCGCCTAAACAAGATGCATTCTACCTGTGTGCTCCTACCTTTGCTTTTATGTCACCCTATGCTCCTGTCTCTTCTGGAAGAAAGTATTGACCACAGCCATTTCCATCCTTATTGCAAAATCTACCAACATCTGTCCTTCTGTGTTCCTGTCCTGGATACCAAACCTGCCCATCACTTCCTTGTCCCCTCTGTTGCCTGCACCAACATGTCCATTGAAATCTGCCCCAATGACCACTCTTTCACCTCTGGGGGTACTCCGCATCACTTCATTTAACTCACTCCAGAATCTCTCCTTCTCTTCTAGCTCACATTCTGCCTGTGGGGCATAAGCACTTACAACATTGAACATCACACATTCAATTTCTAACTTGAGACTCATCACTCTGTCTGACACTCTCTTTACTTCTCGAGCATTCCTGACAAATGCTTCTTTCAAGATGACTCCTACTCCATTTCTCTTCCCATCCACACCATGAAAAAACAGCTTAAACCCTGCTCCTACACTTGCTACCTTTCCACCTGGTCTCCTGAACACAGTATGACCAACTTCCTCCTCTGCATAATGTCAGCCAGCTCTCTACCTTTTCCTGTCATCGTTCCAACATTCAAAGTCCCTACTCTCAGTCCTCGACTCATGTTATTCCTCTTCTCTCTCTGCCTACATACACACCTCCCGCCTGTCCTTCTTTGACTTCTTCGACCAACAGTAGTCCAATTTCCACCAGCACATATATATGTGAGTGTGTGTGTGTGTATAAACATTTGTATGATCTTAAATGTTAGATGATAAATTTAATAATTTTTAACTATTTACCTTCCAATTTGATTCTGGTTTTGTCTTTTCCATAAAATCATCAAATGAATCCGAAAATGGGCCATGACCTAAAGCAAACAAATAAACAAATAAATAAATGAGCTTAAATAACAATCAGAAGTCATTCTTCTTTATATATCAATGAATGTCAAACAGAAAATTTATGTTTAAACTCCAAATTTATAAATACACTCCAAAGACATGCACATTCAGTTCGTTGGCTTTTTAAATTGCCCCAAGTGTGAGAGTGAATACTTCGGTGTATGTTACCCTCTAATGGTCAAGGAAGCTGTTCAGGATGTACATTGACTTTGCGCAGAGTTCACTGAAATAGGCTCCAGCTTCTTCTTGACCATAGTAGAATTAAGTGGTCACGAAATCAATAAATATTTGCACCCCCAGTGTGCTAACTGGTGCTAAATCAAAGGCCGGCCGTGTCTCTCACTGTCTTTGGTGGAGTTTCATGTGAATGAACCATTGTTGACTTTCAAGACAAGCTGCATAGCTGTCCACGTGTTTCTGCTCTTTGATGGCCTGGCGAGCTCTCCAATGTGTACTCTGCCCTCACCTGGAGTCGGCTGAGATGGGCTCCAGTTTCCTCATTACCCAAATTAGGATTAAATGGTTAAAGAAAATGAATGAATGAATGATTCAATATTTGTAGATTCTTCTGACTGCTGTGTCCTGAGACACTGAGACAGCATTTTAGACTCTTTTTGGTTTACGCCAATGACACTTTGTTCTGGGCTGTTTGGAGCCTCAGTGTTATTTCAGTGTGTCTCAGACAAACTCCTCCACTTGCAAAACATGTATATATATATATATATGTATATATATATATATATATATATATATATATATATATATATATATATATATATATATATATATATATATATATATATATATATATATATATGTTCCTCTTAGATAACGTAATAAGGTTGAAGCGTGAAAGGCTTGAGATGTGTAGGTTTTCATTTGCTGCTATGCTACACCTAAATGCACATGAACAGAAGTTTGTAAAATATGTGGGTGGCAAAAATCACATATCCATGATTTGTGGTGGTCACTGGAAAGGAATAGAGATAAAAGGCAGGTCTGAAATGGCCATAACTAAATTATTGGGGGGAAATCAGGGACAACGCCCACCTGAAACCCCTACAAAACAAACAGACAAACAAACAAACAAACAAAGAGCTATATCAATAAATGAATGAATAATTGAATTAAGATGAAATTTGATGTGATCCACTGACAGGAGTATAGGTCCTGACTGTTTACTGTTTACTGCCAGGAAAGGTGATCAAGCAGAGAGAATAAAATAGAGATGTTTGTGTGGGGGACTGGGCACCCAGCAGAAAATTGGAATGAGATTCATGTGTATATAATTGTACTCCTGATTATGTGTGTGTGTGTGTGTGTGTGTGTGTGTGTGTGTGTGTGTGTGTGTGTGTGTAATGCACAGTGAATAACTCACCGAGGTCATGACACAGTCCTGCAATCTGAACACACAGCTTATCTTTCTCACTTATACTCGCCCCATGATCAATCAGTGCTTGTACAAGTTCCCCTGCCAGATAAGCAACACTGGTAAAAAAGCAAAACACACAATTAATACCTGCTGAAGGACCAGAACCATTCTTTTTGTTTTATTAATTTCACTTTCCAAACCACTTTATCCCTTATTAGGATCATGGGGAGGCTGGACCCCATCCCAACCAACTTTGGGCAAAGATGAGATACACCCTGAACATCTCGCCAGATCTTTGAAATGCTAAAACATACACAACCATTCACACTCGCCCTCACACCTATGGACAATTGCAAAAGTACAATTAGCCTAATGTGAATGACTTTAGTTTGTGTGAGGAAACTGGTGTACAAGGGGAAAACCCATACAACATGCAACATGAACATGCAAAGTTCACACAGAAACACCTTCACTAATCTTCTTCTTCTTCTTCTTCTTCTTCTTCTTCTTTTCGGTTTTTCCCTTTTTTTTACAGGGGCCACCACAGCGGATCATCTGATTTCCATGTTTGATTTAGTATAGATTTTCACGCCGGATGCCCTTCCTGACACAACCCTTTAGCAAGGGAAAGAAACACGCTGATGGCTATGCAGCTCCTCTTTATGAAAGTCAGCAATGGTTCTTTTACATGAACCTCTCACCATAGACAGTGAAAAACATGGCTGATAACCCAGTTAGCGGCACTCCGGAAAACATCTTCACTAATCATTCTCCTCGAACCAAGAACATTATACCACAGTAATTCATTATTAATTAATTCATTCATTAACTGCTTAGTGCTAATTAGGGTTGCGAAGAGGCTGGTACCCATCCCAGATGACTCCGGGCGAGGGCAGAACACACCCTGGACTGTTTGCCAGGCCATCACGGGGCAGAAACATGCTGATGGCTATGCAGCTCTGACGAAAGATAGCAATGGTTCTTTTACATGACCCTCCCACCATAGATATTGAGAGACACAGCAGGTGTTAACCCAGTTTGCTGCATTATGTGCATCATCATCATCATCATCATCATCATCATCATCATCATCATCATTATTATTATTATTATTAGTCGTAGTAGTAGTAATAGTAGTAGGCTGAGGAGGAGGAGGAGGAGGAGGAGGTGGGGGGAGGTGGGGGGGTTGTTGTTGTAATCATATTAATAATAGTTTGTTTGTCCCAATATCAGCTACCACTACCTATACTTAGCACAGTTTTTTTATTATTGTAAGAGTGTATAAAACATTTTTACCCGATAGAATGCTCAAAGCGGTTGTGAGAAGCTCCAGGAAAGACAAAATAGCCTCCTCCCAGCTGCTTAATGTTCCTCAAGCGCTGAAACTCTGGTGTGTCAATGATTTTTACCAGCAGAGGATGCATCTGGATGTGGCCATGAACAGAGTCATTGAAGATCTACAATTAAAAAAAAAAATTCTCAGTTAATTCCTCCCACCAAATACACAATTACACAGTAACCAGCTCATCAATAGAACAGAACACATTTCACAGGAGGACCAAGTTTTCCCTGGGGTGGAGGAAAGGGGTACATTCTGATCCAGGATCAAGGTGTGCAATCTGAACAGATGCATTATTACCATAAGGATAAACATCTGGAGACATACAGTGGCATCGTGTCCATGGTCGACCCACTGTATTTACTTTATACTTATTCATCTAATTGGAACGAGAGAAAAATTTAGATAGGAAAGCCCAGGCTTAAATGTCAGATGTAAGGGAAGTGTGAAATTATCAAAGGGAAAATTGAAAAATGTCACTGGAAAAAAAAAACAGTTCCACTCCCCAAGTGTTCACAGAGATGATGTTCAGCATGCAGAGCATAGTGAGTAGATAATGAGTTAAATGCTTATCTCACCTTATCCTCTCCTGGAGTCTTGTTTCAAGTGAATAGAGAGAAGAAAAAAGATACAATTATTGGAACTTTATTTAAATTCATTAATTAACATGGAACATTCACAACAATTCTGACATGATTCTCATAAATATGACAATGATAAATTACAATACCATAAGTAGCATATATATGATAGTTTATATATATATATATATATATATATATATATATATATATATATATATATATATATATATATATATATAAATAAAACAAAGAAGCAAATATACCTGTGATTGCCCTGCCATACTTTTTAGAGGGTTTGCAAGTCTAAGAGAAAATACACAATACAATAAGACGTGTTGAAGAGCATGTATTCTGGGGATAATTGTGATAAATTTAAGTTTTGATTCTGACTGAGTCTGAGTAACAGAGCACTTTGCAGTGCTCCACTCAGGGGCCAGACTCTGTGTCCCTCTGGCAGTGTGTCCCATCACCTGCACACCCCATGGCTGGACTTTTGGAAGCAATCTTTCATTTCAACTCTGACTGAGAAACCCACTCACCCACCTCCATGGTGAAAGCACCTCAGATTCTCTGATTCCAATTTACACTTTATTCAAACATACAGTAGAATTATGATGTTTTATGTGTCTTAATGTCTAAATGTATACAAGCGTTAGTAGTTAATGAATGCTGCATAACAGGAAAATCCCCGAATACCTGTTGAGTTGGAGATGAATAGATGAAGTAATTCCACCTTTACAATGCAGCACTTGGTCATGTTTCCTGTTCTTGTTCTGATACAGTGGCTTGTAAATGTACTCACATATTTACAATGTAGAACATAAAGGGATTTTAATTCTCATTTTATATAATGTCAAGTCATATTATCATGAGAGAGATTTTCTTTCAGCTTTTTTCTTTTTATCAGAGATCGTCACAGCGAATGATTTGCACGTTTGATTTAGCATAGGTTTTAGGTCGGATGTCCTTTCTGACACAACCCTTTAGCAAGAAACAGAAACACGCTGACGGCTACTCTTTATGAAAGTCAGCAATGGTTCTTTTACATGAACCTCTCACCGTAGACAGTGAGAGACATGGTCCGCCTTTGATAATCCAGTTAGCTGCACTGGGGGGGGAATAACAACCCTGAGGAGAGTTCGACTTGAACCCCCAACCTTAGGATCAGCGATCCAGCACCCTATACCTCTCAAGTAATGTTATTATATTATCATTCACACAGTCTGACAGGACAGAATACCTAATACAGTACACCTTTTTAGCTCTGCTTCATCTCTCACTGCAGTACAGACGAGTAGAAACCAGTTTAAATTTGTCGATCAAAGGTAGGAAAGTCTGAGCTCTCGCCCCACTCCCTTGGCGGAAAGGAATGGCAGCTTTGGGTATATCAGATCTTAAGGTTCACATGGACGAATACTCCGCAGCCTTCGTTGCTAAATTGCATGAATTATGGTCCAGAGTTAATGCATCCACTGCCCCTCTCCCTAGCACACCTACACATAGCTACAAACAGGGGAATAGAGTGCTCGTAAAAATATTTAACCGATCTGGACAATTGGGTGAACCTAAATATGGCAAACCTGCGGAGATAATTGCCATCACCCGAACAGCTGTATTGATTTCTTTCCACGGTTGATCCATGTGACAAGATTGAAGCCGGCCCCATCATGACGTCTCCCCCTTTGTGTGTGTTATTATGTTTATGTTTCTTTTCAGTGTGTATCTCTTAAGTTCTTTTTAAGGCTCTGTACAGTGACACTCTCCTCTCATCCTCTCTCCGCTGAAACACGAGATCAATCAGCAGATAGCATGAGGTTCTTTCCCCTCTTTCCCATCCTTGGGACCCTGCTGATGACAAGAGAATTACCCTCCCAAGCACACCCGCACGACAACACCTTCCAATAACACCTGCTGGCAATTCGCCAAATGGACCGCCAGACATCATATGAAGAGTTCATGTTACATTTGTCAACTCTTACCTTCTGCCTCCAAGATAATTTCTCTAACCCCCAGCAAGCATAATGCCACTAATGTAGTGGATATGATGTATACTAGTGAACATTGTATGAATAAGACTAAGAAAAAAATAATACCACCAATTATTATCCAGTACAACTTAAATCTCATCAGTGACGCCACTCTCTTGATTATGACGAAGTTAAAAGGGGGACTGAGGAAGAAGTGTGATACCATATTAAGCTAATATCAAAGAGGGACTCAAAGGGTTTTTCAGAGTTGCAGTAATTTATATTTTTGTGTTTGATATCCTTTAACTATGTATTTATATTTGTTTCCATATGGAAAAGCACAAAGGTGTTCTTATAAGTATTGTAACCCAGATGTCGTTCCTCTTCTGGTGAGAAACTGTCACCAAATGGTCAAGAACCATTTGTTCTTGCAATCAGCTCCTTGTATCTACTTTGTGTCCTGTTTAGCCAGCTGTTCTTTTAACTTTAATGCTCAGGGGTAATACCTTGGGCAGGACTGGTCTCATACCTTGGGTCATACAAGGGTTCTATTGTTTTATGACCCCCACCCATAAATACTGTAAATGGTGTACAAATACTTTGTTCACTTCTGAAAGCTTTGCTGAGCTTGTGAATAGAGAGCATGACCCTTTATTGCAAGTCATCCCAGAGCTCTGGGTGACACAGAACGACTGATCTACCAGATGATTAGAACTCAGAACCAGCGAGAGAAAGAACCAGCCAACGAAAATAAATAGCAACAAACTTTAACTAAATGTGATGTTCTCTTTATTAATTGTGGAATTTGAAAAGATATGTTAGTGTCAACATTGACTCAACTTTTTTTCTGGACTTAACTTATCTGAGTTGAGTTTCTCAAATAGCCATCAGGAAAATAACCAATCATGCATAAACATGAAACAACATTTCATCCCACATCAATCCCAATTCAGATTATTTTATTTTGTCCTGATCTAATCTGGCTCAGACCTAGGAACAGATTAATGTCAAAATAATTAATCATTATTATTTTTTTTAAATATGCACTACTCACCTGTGAGGAGTTTGTACTAAATTTGTGGAATTATCACCTCTACTGTTGACAGAAAAAATAAAGGGTGACGGCTTGTGACTGCAACAGAAGCGACACAATTCTAGTGTCTACATTTACTAAAACTATTACTGCTATTCTACATTAGCATTGTACTGATCATTTAAAGTGAATTAGGTCTGTATAAATACAATAAAATGGGACGAAGCATCAAGAGTGAGATACAAATAAAGTACAACAAGAATGACATGATAAACCTTCACTTACAGATTGATGATAGCAGTGATGAGGAGCTGAGGAGAAGTGAGATATAAAGTCACCAGCACACACTATATCTGAATAATCCTGGTTTTGCATTTGATGCCCTGCCCCTGTGGTGTTGTTAAAACTTGGACATGAACTAAACTAAACTTGGACTTTGTTGAAAGCAAAATATTTATTTGCATGAAAGCGAAGGAAATAAAAAAACCCAAGAAAACAGAAAAGAAAAAACGTTGTAATTTATTGTCTTATAATGCATTTGGGAACTTGTTTTTAGTTTTGAATGTGCTCATAGCTATATGTTTTTGATGAGTTTCTAAGGTTAACTCATATCAAACATATCGCCAGCATATGTAGACGTATCAGGTGTATTCTGGACGACCACAGAACTTTTACTGAATGTCTTTCCAACTTGCAGATAGTGTAGTAATAGTAGTAGTAGTAATCCTCTTTGTGCTTAGATAGCACAGAAGGCCTCAACTAGAGCATCGCCATTGATGTCGGTCGGCTGAAACACGTTCCAGGCAGCCCCATGTCCAACCCTTCTCCTTTATCTCTCTCGCAACTGTTCTCCTCCAAGTCACCTTGGGGTGCCCTCGCGTCCTTCGGCCATCTGGAGTCCATCATAGGGCAATTCTGGATAGAGCTGTTTTCTTCTGGTGGAGCACATGTCCTATCCATCACCAACATCTTCGTTTAACTTGCGTGGAGATGGGTTTGGTTTCTGATCTTCGGTGGACTTTTTCATTACTTATTGTATTTGGCCAATAGATGTGTAGAATGCATCTAAGACATCTGTTCTGGAAGACATCAAGTTTGTTTTTGATGTTTTTTGTTATTTTCCATGACTCTGGAAAAAATTTTCAAATTGGTCTTCAGGCGAATGTTCCCTGCCTTCCATATGCTCCTGAGTGAGGCAAAAGCCAAGCTGGCTTTTGGAAGATTTGCATTCAAATTTCTGAGGATGAGTGCCATGTCATGTGTGTGGATGCACTCAATGGCTGTTTGGAGCTGATCATAAAATGCATCCTTGACTTCTGCATCTGTGTCTTCAGTTGGTACGTAGCAGACTAGCACTGTCAACTTGGTGCACTTGGAGCGGAATCTTGCTTTCAAAAGTTTTGGTCCAAAAGATTTCCATTCTGTCAATGCCTTTTCGGCCTTTCTTTTGAGAAGTCGTCCTACTACCTCCAAGTGCTGGTCATCTGATCTTCCCGAGAAGATCATGAAGTGTCTGGATGCCAGTCTCTTCTTTCCAGCACCGGTCCATCTGATCTTGCTGCTCCCCAAAATGTCCAAGTTGAAAGTTGTCAAACTCTTTGACTAGCTGGGACATCTTGCCAGTGTGGTACAGGGTTTGGACCTTCCAGCATCCTACCCTCATCTTCTGTTTCGGCTTCAGTAAATCCACCATCGGGGTGCCAGCGCCTTCTCGAGTTTGGCTGTTGTCCATCATCCGTCCAGTTTCCTGGTGTGCCTCATTTCCGTTGCCATCAATGTTGGATACTCCATTATAGGTTTCTGTAACAAACATTTTTGTTTAAGGGACCGGATTGTTAGTCCTGTGTCTAACACCCAATCCGAAGGACCAGTGGATTGCTCTTTCTTTGGCTCCTACCCATCGATCTGTTTGGTATGGGTGGCCCTACCAGGAGCTTAAGCGCCAGCCAACATAGCACTTGGGGTCATTGAAGCACGCAAGCTTTTTCACTGTGGTAAGGTGATGGTTATTGAAAGAGTGCAGATAGTGTACGGCGGGCATATTGGTAGTGTTTAGGCCAGAAGTCGACATTCCAATGGGTCGTAGAGGCCTGCGGCACTTTCATCCCTCTGCTGTGGTTCACGTGGCTCATATTGCTGCCAGTCAAATGACTAATTTTAGATCCCTGGTAAGTGAGCAATGGATAAATCTAAGAAGAGAAAAGTTTCTGTTAAAAAACTGACTAATGACAGACTTTTTTTTTTTTCACTGCTGACAAAACTAATTTAGCAGTTTAATATGTGATGAGAAATTGAGCTCCTGTTACATACTGATGACTTGGCCAGTGTATGCCAATATATGAGAAATTTCCCAAAACATTATTGCTGATTCAAATCAGATCTGCAGTACACATCACAGTATCTACAGTACATCATTGCCATGCCAAAGAAATTGTATTTCACTGCCATTATAAAATCTCACAGCAGCAGCATATTCACTGTCATTAATAAGAGCTTTCTTTCTTTCTTCCTTTCGGCTTTTTGCCTTTCTCAGGAGTCACCACATCTGATTTGCACATTTGATTTGGCAGAGGTTTTTACGTCGGATGCCCTTCCTGTCACAACCCCTTTAGCAAGGGACAGAAACACGCTGACGGCTTTGCAGCTACTCTTTACGAAAGTCAGCAATGGTTCTTTTACATGCCTCTCACCATAGACAGTGACAGACATGGCCCGTCTTTGATAACCCAGTTAGCTGCACTGGGGGGGACAGTGACAACCTTGCGGGGACTCGAACCCCCAACCTTAAGATCAGCAATCCACTACCACTAGACCACCACTGCCCCTACTGTCATTAATAAGAGCAAATAATAATAATAATAATAATAATAATAATAATAATAATAATAATAATAATAATAATAAATCACTTCACATGTTAATGTTTATTTTGGTGTGCCTTCATTCCCTAACTGCACAGTGTCTCCATATCAGTCTTCCAAGATGTCAATTTTGTTTTTATGCAGAATTGCAAGCGTTCATCTGTGAAAGTTTTAATCTTTTACTTTTGATGTAGTTCGTGATAGAAAAACCTGCTGACACAAGTATGCGGATCCAAAGATCAACAGGACTCCAAATGCATACTCTTTCTTTTTTATATAAATGTCAGGACAAAGAGGGAAAGTGAAGCAGTGTACTCTGTCCAACTGTGTAAAACAATGTCATCTTGAACTCAAATTCTACAACCTCCTGCAGCATCTGCAGGGCTGTGTTTCATTTCCTCTGTGCTTTCCAAAGAATGTTTATGTACCCAAGGTTCATAGCAAACCATTTCAGCACGTAAAACATGGACAGCAACTTAACTTTGTCCTGTAGCCAGAGATCATAATACTTAATTCCAGAATGAATGGAACTTTATTCTGAAAATGTCTTTCAAAGTTTGATTTCTTGAATTTAAATCTTTCTAATCTCGTTTCCAATTCTAAGTTCTCACCACATCAGTAAACATCTTTTTTCAGCAGTAAAAACACTTTACGAAAGTCAGCAATGGTTCTTTTACATGCCTCTCACCATAGACAGTGGGAGACATGGCTCGCCTTTAATAACCCAGTAAGCTGCACTGGGGGTGGGGCAGTGACAACCTTGTGGAGAGTGGGACTCGAACACCCAACCTCAGGATCAGCGATCCAGAGCCACTAGACCACCACTGCCATGCTGAGGGATATATATATATATATATATATATATATATATATATATATATATATATATATATATATATATATAAAATGCAGCCGTGAGGGGGGGCACAAACCAGTGTCTCTCCCTCACGCCCGGTCCCAAGCCGGATAAATGCAGAGGGTTGCGTCAGGAAGGGCATCCGGCGTAAAACAAATGCCAAATAAACTATGCGAATCACAAGAAAGAATGACATACCGGATCGGTCGAGGCCGGGTTAACAACGACCGCCATCAGTGCCGTCAACCAACAGGGTGCTGATGGAAATTGGACTACTGTTGGTCGAAGACGTCGAAGAAGGAGAGGCGGGGCATGTCCGTTGCCAGAGAGAGAAGAGGAGAGGCATGAGTCTAGGACTGAAAGTAGGGACTTTGAATGTTGGAACTATGACAGGAAAAGGTAGAGAGCTGGCTGACATGATGCAGAGGAGGAAGGTGGACATACTGTGTGTTCAGGAGACCAGGTGGAAAGGTCGCAAGGCTAGAAGCATAGGAGCAGGGTTTAAACTGTTTTATCACGGTGTGGATGGGAAGAGAAATGGAGTCGGAGTCATCTTGAAGGAGGAGTTTGCCAGGAATGTTCTAGAAGTGAAAAGAGTGTCAGACAGAGTGATGAGTCTCAAGTTAGAAATTAAAGGTGTGATGGTCAATGTTGTTAGTGCTTATGCCCCACAGACAGGATGTGAGCGAGAAGAGAAGGAGAGATTCTGGAGGGAGTTAGATGACGTCATGCAGCGTCACCCCAGAGGTGAAAGAGTGGTCATTGGGGCAGACTTCAATGGACATGTTGGTGCAGGCAACAGAGGGGACGAGGAAGTGATGGGTAGGTTTGGTATCCAGGACAGGAGCATGAAGGACAGATGTTGGTAGATTTTGCAAAAAGGATGGAAATGGCTGTGGTGAATACTTTCTTCCAGAAGAGAGAGGAGCATAGGGTGACTTATAAAAGTGGAGGTAGGAGTACACAGGTAGACTACATCTTGTGCAGGCGATGTAATTTAAAGGAAGTCAGTGACTGCAAAGTAGTAGCGGGTGAGAGTGTTGCCAAACAGCATAGGATGGTGGTGTGCAGGATGATGCTGATGGTGAGGAAGGTGAAGAAGGCAAAGGCAGAGCAGAAGACAAAGTGGTGGAAGTTGAAAAGGAAGAGTGTCGGGTTGTCTTCAAGGAGGAGTTGAAACAGGCTTTGGGTGGTCAGGAAGTGCTTCCAGATGACTGGACAACAACAGCTAATGTGATCAGGGAGACAGGTAGGAGAATACTTGGTGTGTCATCTGGAAGGAAAGTAGATAAGGAGACTTGGTGGTGGAATGAGGAAGTGCAGGAGTGTGTACATAGGAAGAGATTAGCTAAGAAGAAGTGGGACATTGAGAAAACCGTACAGCAAAGGTAGCAGTGTCAAAGGCCAAACAGAGCGCGTTTGATGACTTGTATGCTCGGTTGGAAAGTAAGGAGGGAGAAAATGATTTATATAGGTTGGCACAGCAGAGAAATAGAGATGGGAAGGACGTGCAGCAAGTTAGATTGATAAAGGACAGAGAGGGAAATGTATTGACTGATGACAGAAGTGTGCTGGAAAGATGGAAAGAGTACTTTGAAGAGCTGATGAATGAGGAAAATGAGAGAGAAAAAAGAGTAGAAGAGGTTACTGTTGAGGACCAAGAAGTAGCAAAGATTAGTAAGGGTGAAGTGAGGAGGGCATTGAACAGGATGAAGAATGGAAAGGCAGTTGGTCCTGATGACATACCGGTGGAGGTATGGAAGTGTCTAGGAGAGGTAGCAGTAGATTTTCTGACAAGAACATTTAACAAGGTCTTAGAAAGTGAGAGGATGCCAGAGGAATGGAGGAGAAGTGTGCTGGTGCCCATTTTTAAGAACAAGGGAGACGTGCGGAGTTGTGGCAACTACAGAGGGATAAAGTTGATGAGCCATACGATGAAGTTATGGGAAAGAATAGTGGAAGCTAGACTAAGGGCAGAAGTCAGCATTTGTGAACAACAGTTTGGTTTCATGCCAAGAAAGAGCACCACAGATGCAGTGTTTGCCTTGAGGATGTTAATGGAGAAGTACAGAGAAGGTCAGAGGGAGCTGCATTGTGCCTTTGTGGATCTGGAGAAAGCATATGACAGGGTGCCGAGAGAAGAACTGTGGTATTGCATGAGGAAGTCTGGAGTGGCAGAGAAGTATGTTAGAGTGGTGCAGGATATGTATGAGAGATGTAAGACAGTGGTGAGGTGTGCTGTCGGTGTGACACAAGAGTTCAAGGTGGAGGTCGGACTGCACCAAGGGTCAGCTCTCAGCCCCTTCTTGTTTGCTATGGTGATGGACAGGCTGACAGACGAGGTTAGACAAGATCCCCCATGGACTATGATGTTTGCAGATGACATTGTGATCTGTAGTGAGAGCAGAGAACAAGTGCAGGAAAACCTTGAGAGGTGGAGGTATGCCCTGGAAAGGAGGGGAATGAAGTTTAGCCCCAGTAAGACAGAATACATGTGCATGAATGACAAGGACCCAAGAGGAACGGTGAGATTACAGGGAGCAGAGATAAGAAAGGTGGAGGATTTTAAGTACTTAGGCTCAACAATCCAGAGCAATGGAGAGTGTGGAAAAGAGGTCAAGAAGCGTGTGCAGGCAGGTTGGAATGGTTGGAGAAAAGTGTCCGGTGTGATGTGTGATAGGAGGGTATCGGCAAAAATGAAAGGAAAAGTGTACAAGACGGTGTTGAGGCCAACAATGTTGTATGGTTTAGAAACAGTGGCCCTGGGGAAAAGACAAGAGTCAGAGTTGGAGGTAGCAGAGATGAAAATGTTGAGGTTCTCTTTGGGAGTAACGAGGATGGATAGGTTTAGGAATGAGCACATCAGAGGGACAGCACATGTAAGACGTTTTGGAGACAAAGTCAGAGAGGCTAGATTGAGATGGTTTGGACATGTACAGAGGAGGGATAGTGAGTATATTGGTAATAGGATGCTGAGGCTGGAACTACCAGGCAGAAGGCCTAGGGAAGACCCAAGCGACGATTCATGGATGTGGTGAAGGAGGACATGAAGGTCGTTGGTGTAAGAGAAAAAGATGCAAAGGATAGGGTGAGATGGAGGCAGATGATTCGCTGTGGCAACTCCTGAAGTGAAAAGCCGAAAGGAAAAGAAGAAGATATATATATATAAATCTGATATAATCTGTCAGCTATAATCCGTTACCTATAATCCGTGCTAATAAAGGTGAGAAGCTGCAACAAAAAAATCTATTGAAAATTACTTCTGCTGACTGTCACTGATGTGTTGATGGATATGTGAAGGTAGAGAGAGGAGCATGCACGGAGGGAATAATGAGTAACATTAATGTGAATGCACAGGACCAAAGAACAGACTTTGTGCTCATGCATGTTGTTTCTACAGCCGAGTATGATGACCATGAGCCGAACTGTGAGGAGGTGTTGTACGCCAATCAAAAAGCAGAGAAGAGTAATGGGTTGAACTCAGCAGGAGACAGAGGAGAGGAGCCAAACTACAGTGCTGACACTCAGACATGTCAGTGGCATCATGTACTCAGACTCAGTAACCATGAGGATCCTCAGAAACTTGAAGAAGGGCTCTGTCACATACACTGGCACCTCAAGGACTGTTCTGTAGGGGACAAACTGGGCCACCTCACCCCCAACGATTTCCTCAGACCCAGGATCGGGACCTCCACACTCCACACGCCTCAGCAAATCGGACAAGGTTCGGACACAACGGAAGGATGAAACAAACATCTCCGTATGCTCCTGTCAGTCCAGAGAGGACCCTAGTGAAACCAGTGACACCTTATTGGTGTTGGAGGGTTTGGGTACGAATCAAGTAGGACACAATGAGGTGAAAGAGCAGACAAGTCTCACCCAGACTATAAGCACTTCTAGTGCTCTAAGTGGCCTGATGAAACAGTTGACCTCTGACCCCTGCCATCAGAATGTAACCCCCCCCCCCCTCCAGCTGCCCCTATGAATTGCCCACACACTTCAAAACACATGGGTTCAGCATTGCAGCTCTCAGCCTGAAGCAACCGCATTAGCAGGGAGTGTGAGCATGGGAAGTCCAAGAAGGGATCGTTCAAAGTATGTCTGAGCAAACTGTTCCGCTCTAAAAGCACGGACAATACAGACGAAGATCATCTTACCCACAAGAGACCATCCATCACTTCATCCACTTCGTCTGGAGGCAGCCTCGTTAACGTGTTTGTGTCCAGCGAACCGGACAGCACCAGATCAGGACAAGACCATGTTTACCATATCTTTAAAATCTATCTTTCATTATCCTTATTTACATATACTTATAGTGCAATATATCAGTGAATAATAATTTATACCATACAATAATTTATAATTTTGGGTTTCTTAAATGGCATAAAAAGCAAAAATTATTTGTACAAAGCTCACACCAATATATTACTCATAAATAATAATAAACTGATAAATAAAATAAAAATAAACTGATAAATTATTTGCATTACTGATATAAAATGAGGTAATTAAGTATAGAAAACCAAAATAATACATAAAGTATATAAAAATAAAATAACAGATAAGTACAAGTATAGATAATGTATTAAATAAAGATTTGGTAACAACTTTATGTAAATGTAGAATAACAAATAAAATAAATAAAACAAAATTAATTAATTCATTAATTAATTAAATAAAATAAATAAAAATCCCGAGTATTTATAATAGTTGTATTAAGTTATATAGTATGATATAATATGATATGTGATATAATGTAATATAAGTTACATCATATAATAGTTGAAATCAAGGATAGCCTATAAAGTTTGGTCAAACTTATTTCCAACGGGGTCCTTACAATTACACCAAAATGAGTTGCATTGAAAAAGTGCTGATTTAAGTCAAATGATTAAGTATAATACTGGTAAATACAAAATTACATGATAGTCACTTCTTAAATTGGCGTGGGCTTTGTGTGTTTAATGTGTGTGGTTTGGTTGTGTAGAGCTCTATGGTGCCGGTGTGAGGGGATCTGATCCCTGGGTATATGTGTGTGTGTGTGTGTGTGTGTGTGTGTGTGTGTGTGTGTGTGTGTGTGTGTGTGTGTGTGTGTGTGTGTGTGCGGGCAGTTTTTCCAGCACAGCTTCAGTGTAAACAGTTTGACCGCGTCGCGATTTATTTCACATCATATTTCCAAACTGGGAGCCGATGGTGGGCGTCTAACCCCGTTATTAACCGTCATAAGGCCGTAATAAACCGTTAATACACCGCTGGCTCTTCAGCTTCACGAATTTGGACTCTTTTAAGGTTTAGAGACAGTTTTCTATAGTTCTGACCGGACTACACACTCACTACACAGGCCGCATGACGTCATCACATTTTATGTCTATAAAGTTCAAAAGAATTGTAAACTAAGTCATTCATAATTACTACGAATGCTACCACCAGTAACTAACAATGCACAACAATAAAACCAATAATAGTAGTAGTTTCTTTTCGGCTTTTTTCCTTTTTCAGGGGTCGCCACAGCAAATCATCTGATTCGCATATTTGATTTGGCATGGGTTTTTACGTCGGATGCCCATCCTGACACAACCCTTTAGCAAGGGACAGAAACATGCTGATAGTTTTGCAGCTCCTCTTTACGAAAGTCAGCAATGGTTCTTTTACATGCCTCTCACCATAGACAGTGAGAGACATGGCCGGCTTTTGATAACCCAGTGGCTGGGGGGGGCAGTGACAACCCTGTGGCGAGTGGGATTCAAACCCCCAGCTCTAGGATCAGCAATCCAGTGCCCTATACCACTAGGCCACCACTGCCCTAAAACCAATAATAGTACTTCACTCTTCACTTCACTTATCCCTGAACATCCAAGGATGTCGTTGGGACGCCTTCATGGCGAGACTTGGGCTGATTTGGCCTGGCGGCGCCCATCCCTCTCCAGATCGTAGAAGCACGCTGATGGCTTTGCAGCCTGATCTTTGTGGGGGTCAGCAATGGTTCTTTTGCATGCCTCTCACCATGGATGGTGGGAGACGTGGCCTGCCTTTGACAGCCCAGTTGGCCATATATTTCTGTCCCTTGCTAAAGGGTTGTGACAGGAAGGGCATCCGACGTAAAAACCTATGCCAAATCAAATGTGCGAATCAGATGATTCGCTGTGGCGACTCCCGAGAAAGGGAAAAAGCCGAAAGAGAAGAAGAGTCACTTCTTAAATTATGGAAATAAAATGAAGACTCATCTTCTTTTCTGGCTTTACTTCTGATTTTTTGAAGATATTTAAAGATGGCCTTGATTGAACATTCGGAAGCAGACTGTTTCAGTCTTTTATACTTTGCACATAAAAATTATTTGGACGTGCATTTTTACCATTTGGAAGATAAAAACCACAGATACTATTTATTATATTATGACTATGAATATTAACTAGTCTTCTAAAATAGTTATATAAATATTTAGCTGCAGTATCGTTAAAAAATGTTTGTATTAAGTTCAATATTAATACAATAATTTTCATTCAGCCATCCAAGGTCTTGTTATATTTGTTCATTGTTCATTTGTTATATCCTACATGTGTTCTAGGTCCCATTTTAGATATAAACCTCACAGCTTTATTTTGTACAATTTGTAACTTTTTTTTTTTTTAATGGTTTGGATAGAGCACTGTACCAGGCTGTTGATAAATATTCCATATGACATAATACTAGTACATTACACAGTGCTTTTCTTGTGTCTTTATGGAGCACACTGGTTTGTCTGTATAGAAATTTCAATGTGGATGAACTTTTTTTTATGAATGACTCAGCTATATTAATGCCTGACAAGTCTTTATCTAGTAAGATGCCTAAGTATTTCTTTTTTTTTTTTTTCGACAGCTACCTGTTGTACCAACTGGAAGTGGTTCTTGAGTTCACCTATCTGGGATCCATCATTACAGACAACCTGTGCCTTAATGCCAAGTTAAACAAACGTACTGGCAGGGCTGCAATGACGCCACTCATGTCTGGGAGAACCCCAAGCTGACTACCAAAACCAAGATGGTTCTTAAAAATGCCTGCGCCATCAGCACCCTCCTATACGGGAGCGAGGCATAGACAACCTACAGCAAGCAAGAGTTGGAAACTGCAAAGCCTCCACTGTATCCTCGGCATCAGCTGGAGAGACAAGGTGCCCAACACCGAAGCCCTGGACCGCACCGGTCTCCCCACCATGTACACACTACTCAGGCAGTACAGAATACGCTGGATTGGCCATGTGCACTGCATGGAGGATGGCAGAATACCAAAGGACATTCTCTATAGAAAACTTGCGATTGGCAAACCACCTCATGGCCGCCCACAGCTGAGGTGTAAGGACGTGTGTAAATAAGATATGAAAGCCTTGGAAATCAAGCCTGAGAACTGGGGTTGTCAGAGTTCTTCTTCTTCCTCTTCTTCTTCTTCTTCTTCTTCTTCTTCTTCTTCTTCTTCTTCTTCTTCTTCATAGTAGTAGTAGTAGCAGCAGCAGCAGCAGTATTAGTAGTAGTAGTAGTAGTAGTTGTTGTTGTTGTAATAGTATTAATAATAGTTTGTTTATCTCAATATCAGCTACCACTACCTGTAAATAGAATAGTTTTTTGTTATTGTATGAGTATATTAAACATTTTACCCAATAGAATGCTCAAAGCAGTTGTGAGAAGCTCCAGGAAAGACAAAATAGCCTCCTCCCAGCTGCTTAATGTTCCTCAAGCGCTGAAACTCTGGTGTGTCAATGATTTTTACCAGCAGAGGATGCATCTGGATATGGCCATGAACAGAGTCATTGAAGATTTACAATTTTTAAAAAAATCCTCAGTTCATTCCTGTCCACAAATACACAATCACACAATAACCAGGTCTTCAGTAGAGCAGAACACGTTTCACAGGAGGATCAAGTCTTCCCTGACCAAAGACGTGGGGGTGGGGGAAAGGGGTACATTCTGATCCAGGATCAAAGTGTGCCATCTGAACATATGCATTGTTACTATAAAGATAAACATCGGGAGATATTTGGTGGCATCGTTTCCACGGTCGAGCCGCTGGATTTACTGTATATGCGTATTTATCTAATTGGCAGGAGAGAAAAGTTTAGATGGGAAAGCCCAGGCTTTAATGTCAGGTGTAAGGGGAATGCTAAATTATTGAAGGGAAAAGCATGAAGTGAGACGTGCCACTCACTGTAAAAAATGTCACTATAAAAAAAAAAATAATAATAAATAAATAAAAAAGTCCCACTCCTCAACTGCTCATAGAGATGATGTTCAGCATGTCGAGCGCAGTGAGTCGACAATGAGTTAAATGCTTATCTCAACTTGTCCTCTCCTGAATCCGTGTCTTCTCCAGGAGTCTTGTTTCACGTGAATAGAGAAAAGAAAAACAAAAATATTCAATAAATGGAGCTTTATTTAAATTCCTTCATTCACATGGAACATTCACAACAATTCTGATATGATCCTCATACGCATTACAATGATAAATACTGCAATACCATATATATCAGAACAAATAGAAAAAAAAACAAACAAACAAACAAACAACCAATAAAATAAGATGGCACATTGAAGAGCATGTATTGGGGCAGTGGTGGTCTAGTGGTATAGGGCACTGGATCGCTGATCCAAAGGTTGGGGGTTCGAGTCCCACTCTCCACAGGGTTGTCACTGTCCACCCCCAGTGCGGCTAACTGGGTTATGAAAGGCGGGCCATGTCTCTCACTGTCTATGGTGAGAGGCATGTAAAAGAACCATTGCTGACTTTCGTAAAGAGGAGCTGCAAAGTCGTCAGCGTGTTTCTGTCCCTTGCTAAAAAGGGTTGTGACAGGAAGGGCATCCGACGTAAAAACCTCTGCCAAATCAAACATGCGAATCAAATGATTCGCTGTGGCGACTCCCGAGTAAAAGGGAAAAAGCCGAAAGGAAGACAAACAGACATTGAAGAGCATGTATTCTGGCTATAATTGTGATAAATTATACCTCTGGCAGTGTGTCCCATCACCTGCACACCCCATGGCTGGTATTTTGGAAACAATCTTTCATTTCAACTCTGGCTGAGAAACCCACTCACCCACCTCCATGGTGAAAGCACCTCAGAGTCTCTGATTCCAATTTACACTTTATTCAAACATACAGTAGAATTATGATGTTTTATGGGTCTTGATGTCAAAATGTATACGAAAGTTAGTAGTTAATGAATGCTGCATAACAGGAAATACCCCGAATACCTGTTGAGTTGGAGATGAATAGATGAAGTAATTGCACCTTTACAATGCAGCACTTGGTCATGTTTCCTGTTCTAATACAGCGGCTTATAAATGTACTAACTTATTTACAATGTAGAACATAAACTGATTTTTTTTAATTCTCATTTTATATGATGTCAAGTCATATGATAATATTATTATTCATGCAATCTGACAGGACGGAATACAGTGATCCCTCACTTTTCGCAGTTAAGTGGGACCGAGATCCCCACACAACCATCAACATCCGCGGAGTAGGATCACCCCCGACCACACCCCACCACACCCCCACCCCACGGACTGACGTACACGTCCATGTATATGTGTATATAATATCAATAAATACATATTCAATGCTATAAATGCTTACAATAACAATTTAACATTAAGAAAAATAACATAAGATGTAAATAAAATATAAATACAAACACACATACAGATGGTATTGCATGAGAAGAAGACAAGACACATGTATACGTAAGCGTAGGTGCACACACACACACACACACACACACACACACACACACACACACACAAACAAAGACACACGCACAGATATGTGTGCACACACAGATGTGTACCTCACAAAAATGTAACTAGTTTTGATGGGAGATTTTGTGTTGTTGTTTGTGTGTGTGTGTGTGTGTGTGTGTGTGTGTGTGTGTGTGTGTGTGTGTGTGTGTGTGTGTGTGTGTGTTGGTTTAGGTATTGTGTTGATTTTTTTGGAAAAAAAAATGCAATGCACTGAAGCGGAGGGATCCCTGTACACAATACATCTTTTTAGCTCTACTCCAGCTCTCTGCAGTACAGACTATTACAAACCAGTTTAAATCTGGGATCAAAGGCAGGAAAATCTCCAGTGGGGTGATTAGTGATTAAAAAGCACAACGCAATATACACAAACCTACAAAACCATGGACTCAACGTTGTACAGTAAAACCTCCGCTGACGAACGCTTAAGCTCAACTTTTCAACTTTTTTCAACAGAACTTTTCGCCTCAAGAACATTAAATTTGCGAGCATATGGTCTCTGCTGACGAACTAGTTTTCGGCGGACGAACCAAACCACGCGGTCGAACAGCGCCACGGTGGCGACCACGAGAAGCTGACGCACGCTCACTGCGTCACAGTTCGTCACCCCCTTTCTTTGAGTGCGGAAGTGGTTTGTGTTTGATAGACATTTTGGACCATATTGAGTGTACTTTTGCTATTATGGGACCGAAAAAGACCCCACCACAGGCGGAGATCATTGAAAAACACGAACGAGGTGTCCCAGTACCAGTACGCTAAGTCTACCATTGCTCCCATCCTTAAGAACAAGGAAGCTATTAAGAGTGCGTGTGTGGCTAAGGGTTTTTCCAAACAGTAGGCGTTGCCAAACACTCCTTCCAAACAGTAAGTCCCTCCCTCCCTCCTCCTCCCACTCCATTCCATCAAGCCATCAACTACCATCACAAAGGTAAATAAAACGACTTTATTATACAGTACAGTTTATTTCTTTAATTACAATACAATAGCACATTTATTATACATAAAATAAGGTATATTTTGTGTAGTTTTAAGGCTTATTTAGTAGAAAATTATGTTTTATGGGGACCTGGGAACGGATTATTCTCATTTTAATTTTTTCTTATGGGAAATAAATGTTCGGAAGACGAACTTTTCGCCTTACACACACTTTCTGGGAACCAATTATGTTCGTGAGCTGAGGTATCACTGTATGCTGTAAATATTCCTGATTATTTTGCAAGTGAAAGCCAAAAGGAAATGATTTCCAAAACTAACCGAGATGTGCGGCATTTCTAATCCTATCCATCCTCGTTACTCCCAGAGAGAACCTCAACATTTTCATCTCTGCTACCTCCAGCTCTGCCTCCTGGCTTTTCCTCAGCGCCACTGTTTCTAAGCCATACAACATCGCTGGCCTCATCACCGTCTTGTACACTTTTCCTTTCATTCTTGCTGACACTCTCCTATCGCACATCACACCAGACACTTTTCTCCAACCATTCCAGCCTGCCTGCACATGCTTCTTCACCTCTTTTCCCCACTCTCCATTGCTCTGGATTGTTGAGCCTAAGTACTTAAAATCCTCCACCTTCTTTATCTCTGCTCCCTGTAACATCACCGTTCCTCCTGGGTCTTTTTCATTCACACACATGTATTCTGATTTTCTGAGGCTCTCCTTCATTCCTCTCCTTTCCAGGGCATACCTCCATCTTTCAAGATTTTCCTCCACTTGTTCTCTGCTCTCACTGCAGATCAGAATGTCATCTGCAAATATCATAGCCCATGGGGAATCTTGTCTAACCTCGTCTGCCAGCCTGTCCATCACCATAGCAAACAAGAAGGGGCTCAGAGCTGACCCTTGATGCAGTCCCCCCTCCACCTTGAAATCTTCCATCACACTGTAATCACACCTCACCATTGTCTTACATCTCTAATACACGTCCTGCACCACTCTAACATACTTCTCTGCCTCTCCAGCCTTCCTCATGCAATACCACAGTTCCTCTCTCAGCATCCTGTCATGTGCTTTCTCCAGATCCACAAAGGCACAAGGCAGCTCGCTCTGTACTTCTCTATTAACATCCTCAAACAAACACTGCATCTGTGTTTAATCATCTTGGCATGACACCAAACTGTTGTTCACAAATGCTGACCTCTGCCCTTAGTCCAGCTTCCACTATTCTTTCCCATATCTTCATCGCATGCCTCATCAACTTTATCCTTCTGTAGTTGCCACAACTCTGCACATCTCCCTTTTTTCTTAGAAATGGGCCCCAGCACATTTCTCCCCCATTCCTCTGGCATTTGCTCACTCTCTAAGACCTTGTTGAATGTTCTTAACAGAAAGTCTCCTGCGACCTCACCAAGACACTTCCATTGCTCAATCGGGTATGTCATTAGGACCAACTTCCTTTCCACTTTTTATCCTCTTCAGTGCCCTCCTCACTTCACCCTTACTAATCTTTGCTACTTCCTGGTCCTCAACGGTCACCTCTTCTACTCTTTTTTTCTCTCTCATTTTCCTCATTCATCAGCTATTCAAAGTACTCTTTCCATTTTCCCAGTACACTTAGGTCATCAGCCAATACATTTCCCTCTCTGTCCTTAATCTCTCTAACTTGTTTCATGCCCTTCCAATCTCTATTTCTCTTCTGTTCCAACCTGTATAAATCGTTCTCTTCCTCCTAACTGTCCATCCTAGGATACAAGACATCATATGCCCTCTGTTTGTATTTTGGCACTGCTACCCTTGTCTCCCTGTGTCTCCCTGTGCTCCTGTTTACTCTTTTCTGTCCTCTCAATGTCCCACTTCTTCTTAGCTAACCTCTTCCTTTGTACACACTCCTGCATATCCTCATTCCACCACCAAGTCTCTTTATCTTCTTTACTTCTAGAAGACACATCAAATACTCTTCTGAGTTCAGCAGTGAGTCCAGTGCAGCATAACTAAAAGAGAGAGAACCATAACGAAGGCAGACAAGACAGACCATGTGGCATTGGGGCAATCATTCACCCCACTGTCAAACAGACTTTGGTTGTGCATATAGAGTGGGTGAGCGGCAGCATCTCAACATCACAGTTTACCAGAACTTTCTTTGCCTGAGACCCACAGATCTGCTCTTTTATATAATAAAATCTTTTAACTAAATGCTCCACTCAACAAGTCAGTTTTAAGTCTCATCTTAAAAGCAAAGACTGTGTCTGAGTCCCAAACATGAACTGGAAGGTTATTCCATAACCGTGCGATTTTGGAAGAGAATCTTTGCCCCCTGCTGTCGTCTTCATTATTCGAGGTTTCACTAAATACCCTGCACCTTTTGATTTCAGGGGGTGTGCTGGATAATAAATGACAAGAGTTTTACCAAGATAACGTGGCATGGGACTGTGAAGTGCTTTATCGGTTAAATGCAATTTGGGTGGGAAATAAAGTAAAAGATGGGAATAAATAAGCATTAATTTACCTAAGGCAATATACAGATGTTCTATGATACCATAGAGAAGAAAAAATGCAGATGTAATATATACAGTGGTAATATGAAAAATATATATACAGATGTGTTATTATGTATAAATAGACATACAGTATATACAGTGTGCTATGGATACAGTAGAGAATGAAAAGCACTTTGAACAGACTACAGTAGTAGATTTTTTTTTTTCATGTGCATGAATGGTATGGATGGTACAGATTTTATTGATATCTGGCATGGTGCAGTGTGGATGGGAAGGGGAAGTTCAGCTGGGGACTGAGTTCAGTAGAGAGACAAGTGTTAGGAAGAAGCTGTTTTTAATCCTGCTGGTTTTTATCCGAAGGTTCCTGAAGCACCTTCTTTACGGAAGGAGCTGAAAGAGTCTGTTGGAAGGATGAGAGGAGTCCCTGAGAATGCTTTGTGCCCAGTGAAGACATCTCTTCTTGTGGACATCTTCACTAGTAGGAAGTAGAGTCTCTGTAATGTGTTGAGTGCTTTTCACCACCTGCTGCAATGCCTGCAGTCTGCGACAGAGCAATTCCCATTCCAGACTGTAATGCAGTTGGTCAGAATGCTCTCTATCGCACAGTGGTAAAGGTTACCCAGGATACCCGGGATCACATGGAGGGAACAATCTTCTCACGCTGGGAGGAGCGTGCCGCTCATATTTATAACCCGGTGATGGCTGAGTGGAATCAGGTGTGCTCTTCGGGTTCCGCCTGCGTGTGACAGCTATGCCCCTTACCAACGCCTGCAGTGCAGAGGGAGAGAGAAAGAGAGTTAAAAGCCACCAAATAACACAGACAATAACAGAAAGTAAATTAATCTGTCCACAAAGGATTCTACATGCGGCACCGTAACCAGGGGTTGCTGAGTTCTGCCCTATATGCTACCAACACGCTACGCATTCAGTGGTATGAGTTATATATCGGTTCTAATTATGCTAGACATTACATTATATGGATGTGCCTGTGGCCCACAATGAAGAACAGAAATAGCTTATTTTGGAAGTGGTCGAAAACTTATTGAAATAAGCCAATAATCTCAGCTTTTGTTTATATATACATATATATATTTTTTTTTTTTTTTCTTTTACTTTTGACTGTTCCTTCAGGGGTCTCCACAGCGAATCATCTGCCTCCATCTCACCCTATCCTCTGCATATTCTTCTTTTACACCAACTGCCTTCATGTCCTCCTTCACCACGTCCATGTGCCTGTTTGGTCTTCCTCTAGGCCTTCTGTCTGGTAGTTCCAACCTCAGCATCCTACTACCAATAGAGTCACTATCCTTCCTCTGTACATGTCCAAACCATCTCAATCTATCCTCTCTGACTTTGTCTCTAAAACGTCTTGCATGTGCTGCCCCTCTACTGTGCTCATTCCTGATCCTATCCATCCTCATCATCATCATCATCATCTTCTTCCGCTTAGTCCAGGGTCGGGTCGCGGGGGCAGCAACCTTAGCAAAGAGGTCCAGACATCCCTTTCCCGAGCTACTTCCTCCAACTCTCCCGGGGGGACACCGAGGCGGTCCCAGACAAGCTGAGAGACATAGTCCCTCCAGCGTGTTCTAGGTCGACCCCGGGGTCTCTTCCCGGTTGGACATGCCCGAAACACCACACCAGGGAGGCGTCCGGGGGGCATTCTGACCAGATGCCCGAGCCACCTCAACTGGCCCCTCTCAATGCGGAGGAGCAGCGGATCTACTCCGAGCTCTCCCCGGATGGCGGAGCTTCTCACCCTATCTCTAAGGGAGAACCCCGCCACCCGGCGAAGGAAGCTCATTTCAGCCGCTTGTATCCGTGATCTTGTTCTTTCGGTCATTACCCAAAGCTCGTGACCATAGGTGAGGGTTGGAACGTAGATCGACTGGTAAATTGAGAGCTTCGCCTTGCGGCTCAGCTCCTTTTTCACCACAACGGACCGGTACAGGCACCGCTTAACAGCGGAGGCTGCAGCGATCCGTCTGTCGATCTCTCGCTCCATCCTTCCCTCACTCGTAAACAAGACCCCAAGATACTTAAACTCCTCCACTTGGGGCAGGACCTCATTCCCGACCCGGAGGGTGCATTCCACCATTGTCCGACTGAGAACCATGGCCTCGGACTTGGAGGTACTGATCTTCATCCCGGCTGCTTCGCACTCAGCCGCGAATCGCTCCAATGAGAGCTGGAGGGCCCGACTTGATGAAGCCAAAGGACAACATCATCCGCCAAAAAGCAGAGACGATATCCGATGGCCACCAAACCAGAACCCCTCATCGCCTCGACTGCGCCTAGAAATTCTGTCCATAAAAATTATGAACAGAATCGGTGACAAAGGACAGCCTTGGCGGACTCCAACTCCCACTGGAAACGAATCCGACCTGCTGTTACCAATACGGACCAAACTCTGGCTCCGGTGATACAGCGACCGAATAGCTCGTAGCAACGGATCCGAACGCCGTATTCTCGAGCACGCCCCACAAGATCTTTCGAGGGACACGGTCGAAAGCCTTCTCCAAATCCACAAAGCACATGTGGACAGATTGGGCAAACTCCCATGCCCTCCAGAATCCTGTGGAGCGTATAGAGTTGGTCAAGAGTGCTGCGGCCAGGGCGAAAACCACATTGTTCCTCCTGAATCCGAGGTTCGACTATCGGTCGGATCCTCCTCTCTAGTACCCCTGCATAGACTTTCCCAGGTAGGCTGAGGAGTGTAATTCCCGATAATTGGAACACACCCTCCGGTCCCCTTCTTAAAAATTGGGACCACCACCCCAGTTTGCCAATCCAGAGGTACAGCCCCGATGACCACGCGATGTTGCAGAGACGTGTCAACCAAGACAGTCCGACAACATCCAGAGCCCTGAGATATTCCGGGCGGATCTCGTCCAACCCCGGAGCTCGACCACCGAGGAGCTTTTGACAACCTCAGTGACCTCCACTCCAGTGATGGGCGGACCCTCACCCGAACCCCAGGGTCTTCCTCTTCCACGGAGGCGTGTTGGTGGGATTGAGAAGGTCCTCAAAGTATTCCCTCCACCTCTCAACAACATCCTCAGTCAAGGTAAGCAGCTCCCCACCTCCACCGTAAACAGTGTTTGTGAAGAACTGCTTCCCCTCCTGAGGCGTCGGATGGTGGCCCAGAACCTTTGAGGCCAACCGATAATCACTCTCTCAGCCCCTCCCCGAACTCCTCCCACGCCCGAGATTTTGCATCTGCGACAGCCTCGGCTGCAGCACGTTTGGCCTGCCGGTACCCGTTTGCTGCCTCAGGAGTCCCACAGGCTAATAAAACCCGATAGGCCTCCTTCTTCAGCTGGACGGCCCCCTTCACCGCAGGTGTCCACCACCGGGTTCGAGGATTGCCGCCACGACAAGCACCGACGACCTTACGGCCACAGCTATGGGCTGCCGCCTCAGCAATGGAGGCACGAAACATGGCCCATTCGGATTCCATGTCCCCGCCTCCTCCGAACGTGGTTGTAGCTCTGCCGGAGGTGGGAGTTAAAGGCCTCTCGGACAGGGGCTCCGCCAAACGTTCCCAGCAGACCCTGATTACACGCTTGGGCCTGCCAGGTCTGGAAGGCAACCTCCCACACCACCGAAGCCAACTTCACCACCAGGTAGTGATCGGTAGACAGCTCAGCTCCTCTCTTCACCCGAAAGTGTCCAGAACATATGGTCGCAAGTCCGATGACACGACTACAAAGTCAATCATCGAACTGCGACCTAGGTGTCCTGGTGCCAAGTGCACTTATGGACACCCTTATGTTCGAACATGGTGTTCGTGATAGACAAACTGTGACGAGCACAGAAGTCCAACAACGACACACCATTCGGATTCAGACTGGAGAGGCCGTACCTACCGATCACACCCTTCCAGGTCACACTATCGTTGCCCACATGGGCGTTGAAGTCTCCCAAGACAACGAGCAAGTCTCCCGAGGGAGCGTTCTCCAACACCCCCCCAAAGACTCCAAAAAGGGTGGGTACTCTGAACTGTCATTTGGTGCATAAGCACAAATAACAGTCAGGACCCGTCCCCCACCCGAAGACGGAGGGAAGCTACCCTTTCGTCAACCGGGAGAACCTCAACATTTGGGCACCGAGACGGGGGGCAACAAGAATACCCACACCGGCTCGCCGCCTCTCCCCATGAGCAACTCCAGAATAGAAGAAGGTCCAGCCTCTTTCGAGATGGATGGTTCCAGAGTCCAAGCTATGCGTTGAGGTGAGCCCGACTATATCTAGTCGGGTATCTCTCCACCTCACGCACCAAATCAGGCTCCTTTCCCGCCAGAGAGGTGACATTCCATGTCCCGAAGGTCAGAGTAAGCAGCCGAGGATCAGTCCGACAGAACCCATGCCTTTGGCTGCCACCCAACTCACACTGCACCCGACCCCTAAAACTCCTCCCACCGGTGGTGGGTCCATGGGAGGGCGGACCCATGTCTCCTGTTCGGGCTGGGCCCGGCCAGGCTCCATGGGCATAAGCCCGACCACCAGGCGCTCGCCTTCGAGCCCCTCCCCTGGGCCTGGCTCCAGGAGGGAACCCCGGTGACCCGCGTCCGGGCAAGGGAGACTGATTCCTATGTTGTCTCGTGTCTTAGGGGTTTGTTTTGAATCGCACTTTGTCTGGACCTTCACCCTGGACCTGTTTGCCTTGGGTGACCCTACCAGGGGCATTTGCCCCCGACAACATAGCTCCTAGGATCATTAGGTCACGCAAACCCCTCCACCACGATAAGGTGGCGATTCAAGGAGGGGCCTATCCATCCTCATTACTCCCAAAGAGAACCTCAACATTTTCATCTCTGCTACCTCCAGCTCTGCCTCCTGTCTTTTCCCCAGGGCCACTGTTTCTAAACCATACAACATCGATGGCCTCAACACCGTCTTGTTCACTTATTGTCCATGGGGAATCTTGTCTAAACTTGTCTGTCAGCCTGTCCATCACCATAGCAAACAAGAAGGGGCTGAGAGCTGACCCTTGATGCAGTCCCACCTGCACCGTGAACTCTTCTGACACACCGACAGCACACCTCACCACTGTCTTACATTTTTCATACATGTCCTCCACCACTCTAACATACTTCTCTGCCACTCCAGGGTTCCTCATGCAATACCTTCTCAAGATCCACAAAGGCACAATGCAGCTCCTTCTGACCTTCTCTGTACTTTTCTATGAACATCCTCAAGGCAAACACTGCATTTGTGGTATATATATATATATATATATATATATATATATATAAGTCCCACTCCACAACTGTTCATAGAGATGATGTTCAGCATGCAGAGCGCAGTGAGTAGATAATGAGTTAAACGCTTATCTCACCTTGTCCTCTCCTGAAGCCGTGTCCTCTCCTGGAGTCTTGTTTCAAGTGACTAGAGAAAAGAATAAATAAATAAATAAATAAATGGGACTTTATTTAAATTCCTTCATTCACATTGAACATTCACAACAATTCTGACATGATCCTCATAAACATTACAATGATAAATACTGCAATACCATATCTAACATAACAAATAGAAGGGAAAAAAAAAAAAACCAACCAAACAAACAAATACACCTGTGATTCCTCTTTCATACTTTTTAGAAGGTTTGCAAGTCTAAGAGACCATACAAAATGAAATAAGCCTGCACATCTCATGGCTGGTATTTTGGAAGCAATCTTTCATTTCAACTCTGGCTGAGAAACCCACTCACCCACATCCATGGTGAAAGCACCTCAGATTCTCTGATTCCAATTTACACTTTATTTAAACATTCAGTAGAATTATGACGTTTTATGGGTCTTAATGTCTAAATGTATACAAGAGTTAGTAGATAATGAATGTTGCATAACAGGAAAACCCCCGAATACCTGCTGAGTTGGAGATGACTAGATGAAGTAATTGCGCCTTTACAATGCATCACTTGGTCATGTTTCCTGTTCTGAGACAGGGGCTTGTAAATGTACTCACATATTTATGATGTAGAACATAAACAGATTTTTTTATTCTCATTTTATATAATGTCATATGACAGTATTATTATTCATAGAGTCTGACAGGACGGTATACAGTGATCCCTCACTTTCCGCGGTTAATTGGGAAGTAGGATCACTCCCCACACCCCACCACCGACTGACGTATATGTATATGTGTATATAATATCAAAAAATACATATTTGATGCTATATATGCTGACAATAACAAATTAAACTTTAATAAAAATAAGATGTAAATAAAATATGAATACAAACACACATACACATGGTATTGCATGAGAAGAAAACAAACATGCATATGTAAGCGTAGGTGAACACACACAGACACGCACACACACACACACACACACACACACACACACACACACACACACACACACACAAACACAAAGACACACATGCAGATGCGTGTGCACACACAGATGTTTACCTCATAACAATGTCACTAGTTTTGATGGGAGATTTTGTGTTGTTGGTTTTTTTTTTTGTTTGTTTGGTGTTGGTTTCTTTTTTTTTCTTTTTTTTTTTGCATAATTGGCCTTGTTTTTGAGGCATTTCCCTTAACTTTTTCCTCTATTCTTCCTGAATATCATGTGTTTCAATTTGATTAATATTAAAAAAAAATTGCAATGCACTGAAGCTACATGGATTTTAACACGAAGTAGAGAGGGATCCCTGTACAGAATACAACTTTTTAGCTCTGCTCCAGCTCTCAGCAGTACAGACGAGTACAAACCAGTTTAAATTTGGAGATCAAAGGTAGGAAAATCTCCAGTGGAGTGATTAAAAAGCACAAAGCAATATAGTCTGCACCCACAAACCTACAAAACCATGGACTCAACACTGTATGCTGAAAATATTCCTGATTACTTTGCAAGTCAAAGCCAAAAGGAAATGATTTCCAAAACTAACCGAGATGTGCAGTAGATGATTTGTTTAAGATAATATGTGATCTTTAAATAGATAAAACTGTTCGATGGTCAGAAGCTTTCCTGAAACCCAACCACCACACCCATGTCAATGTGGTGGTCTTCTTCTTCTTCATTTCCTTTCAGCTGTTCCCTTCAGGGGTCGCCACAGCAAACCATCCGCCTCCATCTCACCCTGTCCTCTACATCTTAGTCCAATGACCTTTATGTCCTCCTTCACCACATCCATAAATCTCTTCTTTGGTCTTCCTCTAGGCCTTCTTCCTCTAGGCCTTCTTCCTGGTAGTTCCAACCTTAGCATCCTACTGCCAATATACTCACTAACCCTCCTTTGTACATGTCCAAACCATCTCAATCTACCCTCTCTGACTTTGTCTCCAAAACATCTTACATAGGCTGTCATTCTGATGTGCTCAATTCTAATCCGATCCATCCTCATTACTCCCAGAGAGAACCTCAACATTTTCATCTCTGCTACCTCGAGCTCTGCGTCCTGCCTTTTCCTCAGCGCCACTGTTTCTAAGCCATACAACATCGCTGACCTCATCACTGTCTTGTACACTTTTCCTTTCATTCTTGCTGACACTCTCCTATCGCACATCAAACCAGTCACTTTTCTTTAACCATTCCAGCCTGCCTGCACATGCTTCTTCACCTCTTTTCCACACTCTCCATTGCTCTGGATTGTTGAGTCTTAGTACTTAAAATCCTCCACCTTCTTTATCTCTGCTCCCTGTAACATCACCGTTCCTCCTGGGTCTTTTTCATTCACACCCATGTATTCTGATTTTCTGAGGCTCTCCTTCATTCCTCTACTTTCCAGGGCATACCTCCACCTCTCTAGATTTTCCTCCACCTGTTCTCTGCTCTCATTACAGATCACAATGTCACCTGCAAACATCTCCCAAAGAGAAGTTCATGGATTCCCCACTGCCTAATCCTGGACCCAGATTTATTAGACGAATTTTATCCACAGTTCCGGGACAAGCCTGGTCGGGCGCCAGGTGCCGCCCCTTAAGGGGGAAGGGGTGTACTGCCATGGTCTGTGCTGGCTGGCGGCATTAACTCTCTTCTCTAGTCATTGCAGGCGCTGGCGAGGGGCGTGGCAGTTCGTTTGAATCTTCTTTTGGTCTCCTGCATCTCTGGGTAAAACGCATACACTCCAGGTTTAACATTTATAGCCATAAAATAGTTATTGAGGGTTGGATTAATTCAGACGGAGCACTACTGAAATCCCAGGTGTGAAATGCATGGCCCACTACTGATATATATATATATATATATATATATATATATATATATATATATATATATATACAGTGATACCTCAGCTCACGAACATAATTGGTTCCCAGAAAGTGTGTGTAAGGCAAAAAGTTCGTCTTACGAACATTTATTTCCCATAAGAAACCATTAAAATGAGAATAATCCATTCCCAGGTCCCCATAAAGCATAATTTTCTACTAAATAAGCCTTAAAACTACACAAAAATATACCTTATTTTATGTATAATAAATGTGCTATTGTATTGTAATTAAAGAAATAAACTGTACTGTATAATAAAGTCGTTTTATTTACCTTAGTGATGGTAGTTGATGGCTTGATGGAATGGAGTGGGAGGAGGAGGGAGGGAGGGACTTACTGTTTGGAAGGAGAGCCACCTTCCATAAGGACTGTAGGTAACTCAACCTCCGGTGTGGCTTCTCTTCTTTGCTTCTTAGAAGGAGACTCTTTATTCTTTTTGCTGACTAAAAACCTCTTAATTGACACCTGTTGCTTTCTGAGTTGTAAGGTCTTACGAAACTGAGGCATCACATTATCATTCATCATGTTGATGATTCTCATAGCCACAGTCTTTTCTGAATGGTACTGTTCGATAAAAGCCTGCACATCACTCCACTTAGCTAACATGGTCTTGATGCTCTCACTTGATGCTGCAGCCATCTCCTCCTCCTCGTCCTCAGATGACAACTCCTGAATGGCTTCCTGCTGCTTGTCCTCTTGAAGGCGAATCAAATCCTCTGTGTTGAGGACCTCATTATGGTCAGCAACAAGCTCCTCGACGTCATCTGCATCCACTTGGAGTCCCATGTTCTGTCCCATGGAAACAATGTCGTTCACAACAACAGAGTCTTGAGGATCAAATCCTTCAAAGTCCCTCTCAAGGATGCATGCGGGCCACGACTTCTTCCATGCTGCTTTCAAGGTTCGAAAGGTAACATCATGCCAAGCCTTTTCTATCAGTTGAACACAATGATACACATTGAAATGGTCCTTCCAATAATCCCTAAGGGATAGGTCGGTGTCATTGGTCACGTGAAAGCACCGAGTAAATAAAGCCTTAGTGTAAAGCTTCTTAAAGCTTGCGATCACTTGCTGGTCCATGGGCTGCAGGAGCGGGGTTGTGTTGGGAGGGAGGAATTTGACCTTGATGAATTCAAGATCACCTTAAAGTTCCTCCTCCAAACTTGGTGGATGCGCTGGGGCATTGTCAAGGAGAAGAAGACACTTGACAGGGAGTCCTTTCTCCTCGAGATATTTTCTCACTGAAGGAGCGAAAACATCATGCATGCAGTCCATAAACAGGAGACGAGTAACCCAAGCTTTGGTGTTGGACTTCCACATTATAGGAAGCTTGGATTTAACCACCTGGTTTTTCTTGAAGGCCCTTGGGTTTTCTGAGTGATAAACCAACATTGGTTTTATCTTACAGTCGCCACTGGCATTGGCGCACATCAGGAGGGTTAGTCTATCTTTCATAGGCTTATGCCCAGGGACGGACTTCTCTTCCTGTGTAATGAAAGTCCGGTTAGGCATCTTTTTCCAAAAAAGGCCGGTTTCATCAGCATTAAATACTTGATGAGGAACGTAGCATTCTTCTTCCACCACCTTGAGGAATGATTCCTTGTAAGCTTCGGCAGCTTTATATATATTTAATATATATTTATTAGCGAATACGAATTTATAGCCTTGAAATCATCAATGGATGACGAACTTCCAGGTTGCCTCTTGATGATATCCGAGTGAAGTTGCCGTGCTTTCTCGGCGATAATACCCTCACTCACACTGTCCCCTGCTAGCTGCTTTTCATTAATCCAAATCAACAGAAGTTTTTCAACCTCTTCTATTGCCTGAGACCGTTGCTTAGACAACACAGAAACACCCTTAGCCACACACGCACCCTTAATAGCTTCCTTGTTCTTAAGGATGGTAGCAATGGTCGACTTAGCGTACTGGTACTGGGACGCTAAGTCACACAAACGCACACCTCGTTCGTGTTTTTCAATGATCTCCTTCTTCTGCTCGATCGTAATTTTCTTTAATGTCTTCTTAGGCTTAACACTAGCCTGTGGTGGGGTCTTTTTCGGTCCCATAATAACAAAAGTACACTCAATATGGTCCAAAATGTCTAGCAAACACAAACCACGTCCGCACTCAAAGAAAGGGGGTGACGAACTGGGATGCCGTGAGCGTGCGTCAGCTTCTTGTGGCCGCCACCGTGGCGCTGTTCGACGGCGTGGTTTGGTTCGTCCGCCGAAAACTAGTTCGTCAGCAGAGACTATATGCTCACGAATTTAATGTTCTTGAGGCGAAAAGTTCGTGAGCTTAAGCGTTCGTCAGTGGAGGTTTTACTGTGTGTGTATATCTTCTTTTCCTTTCGTCTGTTCCCTTCAGGGGTCGCCACAGCAAATGATCTGCCTCCAACTCTCCCTATCCTCTGCATCTTCTACTCTTACCCCAACGACCTTCATGTCCGCCTTCACCTCATCCATAAATCTTCTCTTTGGTCTTCCTCTGGGCCTTCTGCCTGGTAGTTCCAACCTCAGCATCCTACGACCAATATGCTCACTATCCCTCCTCTGTACATGTCCAAACCATCTCAATCTAGCCTCTCTGACTTTGTCTCCAAAACATCTAACATGTGCTGTCCCTCTGATGTACTCATTTCTGATCCTGTCCATCCTCGTTACTCCCAAAGAGAACCTCAACATTTTCATCTCTGCTACCTCCAACTCTGACTCCTGTCTTTTCCCCAGGGCCACTGTCTCTAAACCATACAACATTGCTGGCCTCATCACCGTCTTGTACACTTTTCCTTTCATTCTTGCCGATACTCTCCTATCACACATCACACCGGACACTTTTCTCCATCCATTCCAACCTGCCTGCATGCACTTCTTCACCTCTTTTCCACACTCTCCATTGCTCTGGATTGTTGAGCCTAAGTACTTAAAATCCTCCACCTTCTTTATCTCTGCCCCCTGTAACCTCAAAGTTCCTCTTGGGTCCTTGTCGTTCACACACATGTATTCTGTCTTACTAAGACTAACCTTCAATCCCCTCCTTTCCAGGGCATACCTCCACCTCTCTAGATTTTCCTCCACTTGGTCTCTGCTCTCACTACAGATCACTATGTCATCTGCAAACATCATAGTCCATGGAGATTCTTGCATAAACTCGTCTGTCAGCCTTTCCATCACCATCGCAAACAAGAAGGTGCTCAGAGCTGATCCTTAATGCAGTCCCACCTCCACCTTGAATTTGTCAGTCACGCAGACAGCACGCCTCACTACTGTCTTACATCTCTCATACATGTCCTGCACCACTCTAACTTCTCTGCCACTCCAGACTTCCTCATGCAATACCACAGTTCTTCTCTTGCCACCCTGTCATATGATTCTTGTCTAACCTCATCTGTTAGCCTGTCCATCACCATAGCAAACAAGAAGGGGCTGAGAGCTGACCCTTGATGCAGTCCCACCTCCACCTTGAACTCTTCTGTCACACCGACAGCTATATATATATATATGATGCAGTGTACTCTGCCCAAATCTGTAAAATAATGTCACCTTGAGCTCAAATTCTACAACCTCCGGAAGCATCTGCAGTGCTGTGTTTCATTTCCTCTCTGCTTACCGAAAAATGTTTACATATGCTCCAGGCTCATAGCAAACCATTTCAGCATGGAAAACATGGACAGCAACTTAACTTTGTCCTGCAGCCAGAGATCGCAATAGTTTATTCCAATATGAACGGAACTTTATTCTCACCACATCAGTAAGCATGTTTTATCAGCAGTGAAAGTGTGACGACGGGAGCTTTCTGTCGGACCCAAAGATGCAGGGGACCGAGTATGATGATACAAATAAGCTTTATTGAACACAGAGCAGGCACTGGAGTGCAGGGAATCGTGATCACTGTAAGGGTGAGGGGAAACCTGAGAACCAAAATCACGAAGGGAAATCTCCAAGCGGGAACTGGTTGAGCATTGAGCTGAGAACTAGGGAGCCAGAGAGATCATGGGGAGATGGGATCTCATGGAGGGAACAATCTTCTCGCGCTGGGAGGAGCACTCCACTCATCTTTATAACCTGGTGATGGCTGAGTGGAATCAGGTGTGCTCTCAGAACTCCACCTGCGTATGACAGCCACGCCCCTTGTCAGCTCCTGCAGTGCATAGGGAGAGAGAAAGAGAGTTAAAAGCCGCCAAATAACACAGACAATTACAGAAAGCAAATGAATCTGCCTACAAAGGACTCTACATACGGCACCATAACCAGTGGTTGCAGAATTCTGCCCTAAAGGCTGTCAACACGTGACGCATTCATTGGTATGAGTTATATATTGGTTCTGATTATGCTACACATTCCATTATATGGGTGCTTGTGGCCCACAATGAAGAACAGAAACATTTTATTTTGCAAGTGGTTGAAAAGCACCAAAATTAAATCTCAAACACAGTAAAGGGAAATAAGCCATTAAACTCAGCTCTTGTGTGTGTGTGTGTTTGTGTGTGTGTGTGTGTGTGTGTGTGTGTGTGTGTGTGTGTGTGTGTGTGTGTGTGTGTATGTGTGTGTTTATATATATATATATATATATATATATATATATATATATATATATGTATGTATATCATCATCATCATCATCTTCCGCTTAGTCCAGGGTCGGGTCGCGGGGGCAGCAACCTAAGCAAAGAGGTTCAGACGTCCCTCTCCCGAGCCACTTCCTCCAACTCTCCGGGGGGACACCGAGGTGGTCCCAGACAAGCCAAGAGACATAGTCCCTCCAGCGTGTTCTAGTTCGACCCCGGGGTCTCTTCCCAGTTGGCCATGCCCAAAACACCACACCAGGGAGGCGTCCGGGGGGCATTCTGACCAGATGCCCGAGCCACCTCAACTGGCCCCTCTCAATGCGGAGGAGCAGCGGATCTACTCCGAGCTCTCCCCGGATGGCGGAGCTTCTCACCTTATCTCTAAGGGAGAATCCCGCCACCCGGCGAAGGAAGCTCATTTCAGCCGCTTGTATCCGTGATCTTGTTCTTTCGGTCACTACCCAAAGCTCGTGACCATAGGTGAGGGTTGGAACGTAGATTGACTGGTTAATTGAGAGCTTCGCCTTGCGGCTCAGCTCCTTCTTCACCACAACAGACCGGTACAGGCACCACTTAACAGCAGAGGCTACAGCGATCCGTCTGTCAATCTCTCGCTCCATCCTTCCCTCACTCGTAAACAAGACCCCAAGATACTTAAACTCCTCCACTTTGTGAAAGACCTCATTCCCGACCCGGAGGGTGCATTCTATCATTGTCCGACTGAGAACCATAGCCTTAGATTTGGAGGTACTGATCTTCATCCCGGCTGCTTCACACTCAGCTGCGAATCGCTCCAATGAAAGCTGGAGGTCCCTACTTGATGAAGGCAAAAGGACAACATAATTCGCAAAAAGCAGAGACGAGATCCGATGGCCACCAAACCAGAACCCCTCATTGCCTCGACTGCGCCTAGAAATTCTGTCCATAAAAATTATGAACAGAATCGGTGACAAAGGACAGTCTTGGCGGACTCCAACTCCCACCGGAAATGAATTCGACCTGCTGTTACCAATACGCACCATACTCTGGCTCCGGTGATACAGTGACCGAATAGCTCGTAGTAAAGGGTCCGGAACGCCGTACTCTCGGAGCATACCCCACAAGATCGTTCGAGAGACATGGTCGAAAGCCTTCTCCAAATCCACAAAGCACATGTGGACAGATTGGGCAAACTCCCATGCCCCCTCCAGAATCCTGTGGAGCATATAGACTTGGTCGAGTGCTACGGCCAGGACGAAAACCACATTGCTCCTCCTGAATCCGAGGTTCGACTATCGGTCGGATCCTCCTCTCTAGTACCTGCATACCTGCATCGACTTTTCCAGGTAGGCTGAGGAGTGTAATTCCCTGATAATTGGAACACACCTTCCGGTCCCCCTTCTTAAAAATTGGGACCAACACCCCAGTTTGCCAATCCAGAGGTACAGCCCCTGATGACCACGTGATGTTGCAGAAACGTGTCAACCAAGGCAGTCCTACAACATCCAGAGCCCTGAGATATTCCGAGCGGATCTCATCAAACCCCGGAGCTCGACCACTGAGGAACTTTTTGACAACCTCAATGACCTCCACTCCCGTGATGGGCGGCCCTCCACCCGAACCCCCAGGGTCTTCCTCTTCCACGGAGGGCGTGTTGGTGGGATTGAGGCGGTCCTCAAAGTATTCCCTCCACCTCGCGACGACATCCCCAGTCAAGCGAAGCAGCTCCCCACCTCCACTGTAAACAGTGTTTGTGAAGAACTGCTTCCCCCTCCTAAGGCGTCAGATGGTGGTCCAGAACCTTTTTGAGGCCAACCGATAATCACTCTCGAGGCCCTCACCAAACTCCTCCCACGCCCGAGATTTTGCATCTGCGGCAGCCTCGGCTGCAGCACGTTTGACCTGCCGGTACCCGTTTGCAGCCTCGGGAGTCCCACAGGCTAATAAAACCCGATAGGCCTCCTTCTTCAGCTGGACGGCCCCCTTCACCGCAGGTGTCCACAACCGGGTACGGGGATTACCGCCACGACAAGCACCGACGACCGTACGGCCACAGCTATGGGCTGCCGCCTCAGCAATGGAGGCACGAAACATGGCCCATTCGGGTTCCATGTCCCCGGCCTCCTCCAGGACATGGTTGTAGCTCTGCTGGAAGTGGGAGTTAAAGGCCGCTCAGACAGGGGACTCCGCCAAACGCTCCCAGCAGACCCTGAATACACGCTTGGGCCTGCCAGGTCTGGAAAGCAACCTCCCCCACCATCGAAGCCAACTCACCACCAGGTAGTCATTGGTAGACAGCTCAGCTCCTCTCTTCACCCGAGTGTCCAGAACATATGGTCGCAAGTCCGATAACACGACTACAAAGTCAATCATCGTATTGCGACCTAGGGTGTCCTGGTGCCAAGTGCACTAATGGGCACACTTATGCTCGAACATGGTGTTCGTGATAGAGAAACTGTGACGAGCACAGAAGTCCAACAATGAAACACCATTCGGATTCAGACTGGAGAGGCCTTACCTACCGATCACACACTTGCAGGTCACACTATCGTTGCCCACATTGGCGTTGAAGTCTCTCAAGACAACGAGTGAGTCTCCCGAGGGCGCGTTCTCCAACACCCCCCCAAAGACTCCAAAAAGGGTGGGTACTCTGAACTGTCATTTGGTGCATAAGCAGAAATAACATCAGGACCCATCCCCCACCCGAAAACGTAGGGAAGCTACCCTTTCGTCAACTGGGGAGAACCCCAACATTTGGGCACTGAGACGGGGGGGCAACAAGAATACCCACACCGGCTCGCCGCCTCTCCCCATGAGCAACTCCAGAATAGAAGAAGATCCAGCCTGAATCACACTTTGTCTGGACCTTCACCCGGGACCTGTTTGCCTTGGGTGACTCTACCAGGGGCATTATGCCCCCGACAACATAGCTCCTAGAATCATTAGGTCACGCAAACCCCTCCACCACGATAAGGTGGCAATTCAGGGAGGGGATTGTATATATATATATACACACACACATATATACACACACACACACACACACACACAGTAGGCCCTTGACTATTCACGGTTTTGCCCACATGGTTTGAGTATTCAGGTAGCAACTTGCACGTGATTCAAATTCAGCCAGTGGCTGTCCTCTTTCTTGCTGATTGGTTGAGGTGATGTAACGCCCCTTTTTCCTCATTTGTGCACAAGTTGGCAATGAGTCTTTTTTCCTCGTGTGTTTTAATTACCAGTTCAGTTCTATGATGTCACTCAAACACCTGCTTAAGCACCACAAAAAGGTAATGAGGTTGGATGTCTCTTCTGAAGAAATAAGACTTTCTCCGGAAGAAACGACAGTTTCTGAAGTCACGTCATTGCTGAAGAGGAATAATCATCTGAAATGTTGTAAAACACTCCACTATTAAAGTCTTTTTTAATTATTCTTCCAGTACATGACCTAAGGTCTGTCTTCCCTTTGGCTTTTTCCCTTTTTTTACTCGGGAGTCGCCACAGCGAATCATCTTTACGAATGTCAGCAATGGTTCTTTTACATGCCTCTCACCATAGACAGTGAGAGACATGGCCCGCCTTTGATAACCCAGTTTGCTGCACTGGGGGGAACAGTGACAACCTTGTGGAAAGTGGGACTTCAACCCCCAACCTTTGGATCAGTGATCCAGCGCCCTGGACCACCACCTAAGTTAGGTACATGACCTAAGGTAATGTTTAAAATGTATGTGTGTGATATTTTATTTACTGTGGTGTGGCATGTTTCTCATTTGGTTTTGTTTATCCAAATTATTACATTTCTTGTTCTTTTATGTCCTTTTTTTGTTATGGTCTGTGTTTTGGGGGACTTTGATTTTGGCGTTGTGCCTCTCACTGTTTACTTCCTGAGGGGCGTGGCTGAGCTGCTTAGTAGCACACACCTGAATTCACTATTCTCATTTACTCCCAATAAACAAAAGCATGCTCACCTCTGCACCAGAGTATTAACTCAGATCAACATCACAGCTTCTTTTGTTTGTAAGGCCTCTTAGTCTCTCACTCTAAAATTCTGTTTTGTACTCGCTCCAGCTGGGAGGCATGGAGCTGCTCGGACTTAATGCAATTAATACCTGAATTCAGTTATGTCATGCCTAATGCAATACTCTAGTGGGCATTTTTGAAAACTATAGTGCTGTACGTTTAGAGAATGCATTGAAAGGTGTTTTTATGCGTATGCTGTATACAGTCATCCCTTGCCACTTCGCGATTTGAGCATCGCAGTCTTGGTACATTGCGGTATTTTAATAAAAAAATAAAATAAAAAAATATATATTCATAAAAAATTCAAAATTCGTGTTGAAACTTATATGTAAGCAAGCGGATGGCAGGGACCTGCGTCCATTGCTTCCAAACGAAGTGCTTCTCCTCCCCAGTTCAGGCAGGGACCGCCCACTCAACTCAATCTCGCAAGCTGATTGGCTTAGACGCGTGACGCTGTTGACTTGCACATTCCCTCGGGATTTTTTGTGATTTTGTGATCTTACTGTATAGTGTTTGTGAACGTCCTGCACCGTGAAGAAGAGCTATTGTCGGAGGTGAGTACAGTACTTAAAATATTTATATATAAATTCTATTTAAATATTAATACATTACAGTATTTACATATGCATTAATACCTGTTGAAGGACCGGCATCATTCTTTTTATTTTATTAATTTCATTTTACAAACTACTATATCCTTTATTAGAATAATGGGGAGGCTGGACCCCATCCCAAGCAACTCTCGGTAAAGGTGAGGTACACCCTGAACATCTTGCCAGATCACTGTAAGTCTAAAGCATACACAACCATTCACACCTGCACTCACACCTAGGGGTAAGTGAGAAAATACAATTAGCCTACTATGCATGACTTTAGTCTGTGGGGGTGGACCTTAAACCTAGAACCTTATTACTGTGAAGTAGAAACACCAAACATTATGCCATGGTGCCGTCCATTTGAAATCATCTGAATGAGGTAATATAATATATTACAAATAATCATCTGAATGAGGAATGAGGTAAATTCCGAGATAATTTATTTCATCTATTATTTGTATTATATGGAATTAAAATGAAAATGTATTATTATTATTATTATTATTACTATTATTATTATTATTATTATTATTATCCATTCATTCATTCATTTTCTGAACCGCTTAGTCCTAATTAGGGTCATAGGAATGTTGGTGCCCATCTCAGCTGACTCTGACCGAGGGCAGAGTACACCCTGGGCCACTCACCAGGCCATCGCAGGGCAGAAACACACTGACGGCTTTTCAGTTCTTCTGGAAGAAAGTCAGCAATGGTTCTTTTACATGAACCTCACACCATTGACAGTGAGAGACATGACCGGCCTTTGATAACCCAATTAGTGCACTAGGTATTTCTACTTCTTCTTCTTCTTCCTAGTAGTAGTGTAGTAGTTGTTGTTGCTGTTGTTGTACTAGTATTAATAATAGTTTGTTTATCTCAATATTAGCTACCACTACCTGTACATAGAATAGTTTTTCTTATTGTATGAGTATATTAAACATTTTAACCGATAAAATGCTCAAAGCGGTTATGAGAAGCTACAGGAAAGACAAAATAGCCTTCTCCCAGCTGCTTAAAGTTCCTCAAGCGTTGAGACGCTGGTGTGTCAATGATTTTTACCAGCAGATGCATCTGGATATGGCCATGAACAGAGTCATTGAAGATTTACAATTTGAAAAAAAAATCCTCAGTTCATTCCTGCCCAAAAATACATAATCACACAATACCCAGGTCTTCAGTAGAGCAGAACACGTTTCACAGGAGGACCAAGTCTTCCCTGACCAAAGATTTGGGGGTGGGGGAAAGGGGTATGTTCTGATCCAGGATCAAAGTGTGCCATCTGAACATATGCATTGTTACGAAAAGATAAACATCTGGAGACATTTGGTGGCATCGTTTCCACGGTCGACCCGCTGGATTTACTTTATATGTGTATTCATCTAATTGGCAGGAGAGAAACGTTTAGATGGGAAAGCCCAGTCTTTAATGTCAGGTGTAAGGGGAATGTGAAATTATCGAAGGGAAAAGCTTGAAGTGAGATGTGCCACCCACTGTAAAAAATGTCACTATGAAAAATTAAATAAATAAATAAAAAAGTCCCACTCCTCAACTGTTCATAGAGATAATGTTCAGCATGTAGAGCGCAGTGAGTAGATAAAGAGTTAAACCTTGTCCTCTCCTGAATCTGTGTCCTATCCTGGAGTCTTGTTTCAAGTGAATAGAGAAAAGAAAAAGGAAAAAAAATCAATAAATGGAACTTTATTGAAATTCATACATTCAAATGGAACATTCACACTAATTCTGATATGATCCTCATAAGCATTACAATGATAAATACTGCAATACCATATATAACATAAATAGAAAAAAATAATAATAAGAAGAAATAAATAAATAACTAATAATTAAAAAAAACAAACAAACAAATATACCTGTGATTACTCTTTCATACTTTTTAAAGGTTTGAAAGTCTAGGAGAACATACACAATAAAATAAGATGGCACGTTGAAGAGCATGTATTCTGGGGATAAATGTGATAAATTTAAGTTTTGAGTCTGACTAACAGAGTGATTTGCAGTGCTCCACTCAGGGCCCAGACTCTGTGTCCCTCTGCCAGTGTGTACCATCACCTGCACACCCCATGGCTGGTATTTTGGAAGCAATCTTTCATTTCAACTCTGGCTGAGAAACCCACTCACCCAAGCACCTCAGATTCTCTGATTCCAATTTACACTTTATTCAAACATACAGTAGAATTATGATGGGGCAGTGTTGGTCGAGTGGTATAGGGCACTGGATCGCTGATCCAAAGGTTGGGGGTTCGAGTCCAACTCTCCACAAGGTTGTCACACACACACACACACACACACACACACCCCCAGTGCGGCTAACTGGGTTCTCAAAGGCGGGCCATGTCTCTCACTGTCAATGGTTGAGAGGCATGTAAAAGAACCATTGCTGACATTCGTAAAGAGGAGGCTGAAAAGTTGTCAGCGTGTTTCTGTCCCTTGCTAAAAAAGGGCTGTGACAGGAAGGGCATCCGACATAAAAACCTCTGCCAAATCAAACGTGTGAATCAGATGATTCGCTGTGGCGACTCCCGAGTAAAAGGGAAAAATCCAAAAGGAAGATAGACAGTAGAATTATGATGTTTTATGGGTCTTAATGTCTAAATGTATACAAGAGTTAGTAGTTAATCAATGTTTAACATTTACAGGGATCCCTCACTTTCCGCGTTAAATTGGGACCGAGAGCCCCACGCAACCATCAACAGCCACGAAGTAGGCTCACCCAACGGACTGACGAACATGTACATGTATATGTGTATATAATAGCAATAAATACATATTTGATGTTATAAATGCTTATAATAACAATTAAACATTAAGAAAAATAACATAAGATGTAAATAAAATATAAATATGAAGACAACATACATGCATCCGTAAATGTAGATACACACACACACACACACACACACACACACACACACACAGACACACACACAAAGACACAAAGACACACATGCAGATACATGTGCACACACGGATGTGTACCTCACAACAACGTAACTAGTTTTGATGGGAGATTTTGTGTTGGGTTTTTTTTTTTGTTTGTTTGTTTGTTTTGTGTGTTTTTTTTTTTTTTTGGCATAATTGGACTTGTTTTTGAGGCATTTCCCTTAACTTTTTCATCTATTCTTCCTTAATTTCATATGTTTCAAATCAATTAATATATATATATATATATATATATATATATATATATATATATATATATGTGTGTGTATACAATGTAGTGCACTGAAGCCACATGGATTTTAGCACGAAGTAGAGAGGGATCCCTGTACATAATACACCTTTTTAGCTCTTCTCCAGCTCTCTGCAGTACAGACTAGTACAAACCAGTTTAAATTTGGAGATCAAAGGGAGGAAAATCTCCAGTGGGATGATTAAAAAGCACAAAGCAATATAGTCTGCACCCACAAACCGACAAAACCATGGACCACTGTCTGTCTTCCTTTCGGCTTTTTCCCTTTTACTCGGGAGTCGCCACAGCGAATAATCTGATTCGCACGTTTGATTTGGCAGAGGTTTTTACGTCGGATGCCCTTTTTAGCAAGGGACAGAAACACGCTGACGACTTTGCAGCCTACTCTTTACGAAAGCCAGCAATGGTTCTTTTACATGCCTCTCACCATAGACAGTGAGAGACATGGCCCGCCTTTGATAACCCAGTTAGCTGCACTGGGGGGACAGTGACAACCTTGTGGAGAGTGGGACTTGAACCCCCAATGTTTGGATCAACGATCCAGCACCCTATACCACTAGACCACCACTGCCCCATGGACTCAACACTGTATGCTGCAAATATTCCTGATTACTTTGCAAGTCAAAGCCAAAAGGAAATGATTTCCAAAACGAACCGAGATGTGCAGTAGATGATTTGTTTAAGAAAGTATGTGATCTTTAAATAGATAAAACACAGTTCAATGGCCAGAAGCTTTCCTGAAACCTAACCACCACACCCAGATCTATGTGGTGGTGTTTATTATAAACTCTAAAACAACAGTGTTTCAGGACATGGCCTTGTGTGTATTTTACCTTTCAATATAACCTCAGGAAATGATATCGGAAATTCAGTGGGAAAACCGAGACGTAAACCATACAAATATAGAACCGCAGTTCAAAAATGAAATATTTATATATGTCTCTGCAAGGCCTTCTCTGCTAGTCTAAAAAATATCTGAATCACAGACTGATGTTAATTATATTTTGTCCATGAATACTTATTAAATACAATAATTCAAAAATGGTCTGTCAGCTTCCTTGCATTGCTTTTCCCCTGGTTGCGCTGCTTCCAGATGTGTGTTTTCATATTTAAGCATTTAACCAATCACATTTCAGCCATTATTTGTTGCCAGGGTCAGAAATCTACCTGGAGGCCTTCATAATCAGTTCTGCGGGCCCTGTACCATAAAATAAGTATCGGGAAAACTGTTACTTTAACCAATCACATTTAGAGTTGGCGACACCAAGGCCTTCTAGAATTCTAGAAGGCGTACGGAAACGTCAGCGTTTTCACACCCTATGATTGGATAGCGAGAGAGTTTTCAAGCCAGAGCTAGCAAACTGCATCTGTAGCAAGCTGCACAAGCAAATATATTGTTGTGTTGATTTAATAGCGGTTTTGTCAACCCACAATGGCTGAAGGAAGAGAAGTAACGGATTTGGTTGCAGATTTACTGTCAAAGCCATTTTCAAGACGGACTTTTCAAGAAAAGCTGGACATTGTTAAGAAAGGTCAGGCAACTCCGAAGCTAGCAGGCCTATCACAACCGGGAAAAGGATTTGTCTGCCACTTTCAGTCCACTAACTTCAAGCGGTACCCCTGGCTCACAGGCTCCGAGGAACACTGCAAATTGTATTGCTGGGAGTGCTTGTTATTTGCCACAGATCAACATGGTGTTTGGAGCAACACTGGTTTTGTAAATTTGACTTGCCTAACCAAGGCAGCAGTGAGACACCAAAGCACTGCCGGACACTGACAAGCAATGGTGCTCTCCAAAACTTTTTGGGAAACCAGAGTGGATCTACAGCTGAGCGAGCAAGTGTGCAGGGAAACGGAGCTCAACAATGAAAAGGTGAAGAAAAATAGGGAAATCTTCAAAAGTCTCATAGACTGTGTCATTTTTTTTGGGGCAAGTGGGAACTTTCATTTTGGGGACATGATGAAAGCGCTGAATCCAAAAACAAAGGAAAATATGTGGAGCTTCTTTCATTGCTGAGAGCAACACGGATTTACATTACCACCTGTCTACTAATAAGGTGTTGAGTGGGATGTCGAGGAAAATACAAAACGACCTGATCACTGCTATTGCTGAAGTGATGGGGGAAGAGATCAGAAGGAAAGTTAATAAAGCACCGTTTGTCTCTGTTTTGGTGGATGAGACGAGAGACGCAGGTAACACAGCGCAGCTCGCGCTGGTTCTACGTTATGTAACGACCACAGGTGTCAGGAAGTGGTTTGTCAGATTTGAAGGAAGGAAAGGAGGATCGATGTTGTGGACAAATAAAAAAGATTTTTGGTGAATAAAATGTGGCTATATTCAGAAATAATATTGCAATTTTGATTTTATTACTGATGATTTTTGTGTGTGTGTCTCGCAGCTGTAACTGCAGTAAAAGTTTCATTGTTTTGGTCTGTGCCGGCTGGCGGAATTAATTTTCTTCTCTAGTCATTGCAGGTGCTGGCAAGGGGCGTGGCGGTTGCCGGCAGGCGAGTTCCAGCAGAGCACACTCCATGCTTCCCTCCACTGGCAGAAGATTGTTTTTCTTGTGATTCTGCTCTGCGGCTTTCTCTTTGACCCCTGTTTCTTGCTTCATGCTCGACAAGTTCCATTGACTTAGTATTCTTGTAATTTACATTTCCTAGTGCTTAAATAAATCGTTTGAACCTTCGTTTGGTCTCCTGCATCTCTGGGTCCAACGCTCCATACCCTCCAGGTTTAAGAAAAATCTTCTGACCTGAAACATGGACCCAGCGGAGACCGCACAGCTTTGGCAGGAACTATCCGACCAGGATGTCCTGCTGGGATGACACGACACCAACTTGCATCAGATGATGGACAATCTCCATTACATCACCACCAGCTTGGCACAGCTCGGCGGAAGGATAGACGCCGTTACCACTCACCTCGCTGCCGCAACCCCGCCCCTTCACCTTTCACTTTCCGTTGCGGCAGCCGCACCAGCACCAGCTATACTCCCATGCACCAAGAACCACTCATCCCAAAGCCAGCCAGGTATTCAGGCGAGATTGGTTCTCGCGCACAATTTCTTCACCAGTGTTTGCTCGTCTTCAGCCAGCAGCCGCTCACATACTCTACTGATCAAGCAAAAACCATCTTCATCATGAGCCTACTCACGGATCAAGCCTCATCCTGAAGGCTAGCGGTCATCACCCATACCCCGGAATTATGCTCCCAGTTAGACCAGTTCATGTGAGAAATGAAGAAGGTTTTCGATCGTCCGGCGAAAGGGGAGGAGGCGAGCTCCCAGCTCTTACGAATTCGGCAAGGCTCACAATCGGTGGCGGAGTATGCCATCCGATTCCGGATTCTCGCCATCGAAAGCGGCTGTAACGACCCCGCCCTTCGGGGGGCCTTCCTTCAGGGGCTTAATGAACGGCTGAAAGACAAGCTCGCGGCCCGAGACGACTACTCTTGAGGAGTTAATTGCCTTTTCTACCAGACTGGACAACCGGCTGAGACAGAGGGATAGATCCCGGAAGGGGGCCCCACCTCGAACTCACTCACCATTTCCCCCTTGGAGGCTGAAGAGAGGCACCGGTGGCTGGGCAACGGTCTCTGCATCTACTGGGCTGAGAAGGGCCATTACCTCGCCCAGTGCCCCGTGCGGCAAGGCCCGACAGCTACAAGAGGATCCTCCACTACACCTGGAAAGTGCCTGCAAGTTCAAGGTACGCTACACTCCGCACAATACTCTCATCCTGTAGACGTAGTTATTGACTCAGGCGCTGAAGCTAACTTTATCGATCTGGGGATGGTTGAGCTCCACGATCTGCCCATGTATGAACTCGAGACCCCCAAGGAGGTAGTGGCCATTGATGGCCAACTCATAGCTCGCGTCACGTGACGCACAAGACCAATCCAGTGAAGCTCACTTTGGCCGGTAACCACCAGAAATATTTGGAACTGTTTGTTCTCTCTGCTTCTCTCTTTCCCCTAGTGTTGGGGTGGCCATGGTTGCAGACCCACAATCCCCGCATTGACTGGTGCATCCTCACCATACGCAGCTGGAGTGAATACTTTCTGCAACACTTCCTAATGGTAACCATACCCTCCCAAGCTTCATGAACCCTGGTCGACCTGGAGGATCTGGACTTAACCGGTGTGCCCAAAGAATATCAAGACCTGCAAGAGGTTTTCAGCAAGGAACGGGCTCGCTGCTTACCTCCCCATCGACCGTACGACTGTGCCATTGACCTACTCCCAGGTTCCACGCTCCCTTCCCAGCAACTATACAACCTCTCTAAGCCAGAGAAAGACACCATGGAGGCATACATTAACGAGTCGCTGGCTGCAGGTCTCATTTGACCCTCATCGTCCCCGGCAGGTGTGGGATTGTTCTTTGTCGAAATTAAAGACAAGACCCTGAAACCTTGCATCGATTACATGGGCCTGAACCAGATCACCATAAAAAAAACAACAACTACTCTCTCCCCATAATCGATTCAGCCTTCACCCCTATCCACAATGCTACCGTTTTTCCCAAGCTGGACCTGAGAAATGCCTACCACTTAGTCCCAATTCGGGAGGGGGACGAGTGGAAGACAGCTTTCAACACGCCCCTGGGGCACTTCAAATACCTGGTCAGGCCATTCGGACTAACCAATGCCCCGGCGGTTTTACAAGCTCTGGTCAACAATGTACTTAAGGACATGCTGAACCGCTTTGTATTCGTATACCTTTACGACATTCTGATCTTCTCTAGAGACCAAGATAAACATCTCCACCACGTAAGAATGGTACTAAAGAAGCCCCTGGAGAACAGATTGTTCATTAAGGCAGAAAAATGTGAGTTTCATGACCCCTCAGTCTCTTTCCTGGGGTTCATCGTGGAGATAGACAGATAGGACTCAATCTGGCGACGGTGAAGACAGTGGTGGAGGGGACGACTCCAGGGACGCGGAAACAGCTGCAGAGGTTCCTGGGGTTCGCAAACTTCTATCGCCGGTTTGTGCAGGACTACAGCCGCCTAGCAGCCCCCCCCACACACACACAGTTGACATCATCCAAGACCCCGTTCCAGTGGTTCCCAACTGCACAGGCGGCGTTTGACAGGCTGAAGGCTAAATTCATCCAGGCGCCCGTACTGATCCACCTGGAGCCCTTGCTGCAGTTACTGATGGAAGTCGACGCCTCAGACTCGGGGGTGGGGCCTGACCTCTCCCAACGGTCTCCCACAGACCAGAAGCTCCACCCATGCGCCGCCTTCTCCCATCGCCTGTCCCGGGTGGAACAGACTTATGATGTTGGGAATCGCGAGCTGCTGGCGGTGATCTTGGCCCTCTAAGAGTGGAGGCACTGGCTGGAAGGGGCAGCCCACCCCTTCGTGGTCTGAACCGACCATAAAACCCTATCCAACCTCCGTACAGCCAAGAGGTTGAACTCCCGTCAGGCACGATGGTCACGCTACTTGGGGAGGTTCAACTTCACACTGACATACCGACTCGGCTCCCGGAATACAAAGCCAGATGCTCTCTCCAGGCAGTTATCGTCGGGTGAAGACACTACCATGGAGATAATCCTGCCCTCCTCCTGTATACTTGGAGCAGCCCAATGGTAGGTGTAACGGCTTGTTTGGGATGCCCATCAGGTGGAACCGGAGCCTGTCGGGTGCCCCCCAAGGTCGACTATATGTTCCCCCACGGGCCAGAACCTCAGCACTCCAGTGGGCTCACTCCTCTAAATTAGCCTGCCACTCCGGAGCCCACCGAACTCTCTTCCTGCTTCGACAATGCTTCTGGCGGCCAACAATGGCAACTGACACCAGGGAGTTTGTGGGAGCTTGTGCCACTTGTGCCCAGAGCAAGTCCTCCAATTGTGTAACCACAGGTCTCCTCCAACCCTTACCCATTCCCCATTGCCCCTGGTCGCACATTGCGGTGGATTTTGTCACAGGTTTACCACTGTCTGAGGGAAACACTGTTATGACACAGTGGACCAGTTCTCCAAGGCGGTTCATTTCATTGCCCTACCCCTCGGCAATGGAAACAGCTGGTCTCCTAGTCCAACACAACTGTCGCCTCTATGGCATCCCCCAGGACGTCGTTTCAGACCGGGGCCCCCAGTTTGCATCCAGAGTTTGGAAGGCATTCTGCGACACCTTGGGAGTCTCCTGCAGCTTGACCTCTGGTTACCATCCTCAGTGGAATGGGCAGGCGGAAGCACGAATCAAAGCCTCGGATCCTCCCTGCGGCGCGTTGCCTCCCGCCTCCCAGCCTCCTGGGCCACACACCTCCCATGGGTCGAATACGCATACAATTCTCTGATCTGCACCGCCACCAGGATGTCCCCCTTCATGGTGATTAATGGGTTCCAGCCCCCCTGTTTCCCAGCCAGGAGGTTGAAGTGGCCATCCCATCAGTCCAGGCACAGTTTCACAGAGCACACCAGGTCTGGAAAGAAGCACGGGTTGCCCTGGAATGAACAGGGACCTGGAGGGGACCTGCCCCTGCAAGTTGACGCCAAAAAACTGTCTCCCAGATACATTGGTCCCTGTGTAATAGAGAAAATGATAAACCCCAGCGCTGTCCCTGAGACTCCCACCCACATTGGGTTGGATTGATTCAGACGGAACACTACTGAAGGCCTATGTGTGAAATGCACGGCCCACCACTGATTTTATTTATTCATATATATATATATATATATATATATATGAAGCAGTGTACTCTGCCCAACTCGAAAATAATGTCAAATTCTACAACCTCCTGCAGCATCTGCAGTGCTGTGTTTCATTTCCTGTGTTTTCCGAAAAATGTTCATATGTGCCCTAGGTTCATAGCAAACCGTTTCAGCACATAAGACATGGACAGCAACTTAACTTTGTCCTGCAGCCAGAGATTGCAATAGTTTATTCCAATATGAACGGAACTTTATTCTCACCATATCAGTAAGCATGTTTTATCAGCAGTGTGACGCCGGGAGCTTTCAATCGGACCCAACGATGCAGGAGACAGAGTATGATGATACAAATGAGCTTTATTGAACACAGAGCAGGCACTGAAGTATGGGGAATCGTGATCACTGTCAGGGTGAGGGGAACCCGAGAACCAAAATCACTCAGGGAAATCTCCAAGCAGGAACTGGTTGAGCACGGAGCTGAGAACCAGGGAGCAGGAGAGATCATGGGGAAATGGGATCGCACGAAGGGAACAATCTTCTCGTGCTGGGAGGAGCGCGGCGCTCATCTTTATAACCTGGTGATGGCTGAGTGGAATCAGGTGTGCTCTCTGAACTCTGAAGAATGGAAGAATTCTTCTATAATCACCTGAAGAGAGAGGATGGTTTCACCACCAATCGAAACAGATCTGTAGTGATAAATGGAGTTTCAATAGTAAATCGTTATCCTGTCCTTTTATTTATTTATTTATATATATATATATGTGTATATGTATATATATGTGTATATGTATATATATATATATATGTGTATATGTGTATATATATATATATATATATATATATATATATATATATATATATATATATATATATATATATATATATATATATACATACACACATATATATATATATATATATATATATATATATATATATATATATATATATATATATATATACACACCCACAGACATGCATCCATACATACATATTCTTCTTTTTCCTTTTTTTCTTTCGGCTGTTCCCTTCAGGGGTCGCCACAGCAAATGATCTGCCTCCATCTCTCCCTATCCTCTGCATCTTCTGCTCTTACTCCAACGACCTTCATATCCGCCTTCACCACATCCACAAATCTTCTCTTTGGTCTTCCTCTGGGCCTTCTGCCTGGTAGTTCCAACCTCAGCATCCTACTACCAATATACTCACTATCCCTCCTCTGTACATGTCCAAACCATCTCAATCTAGCCTCTCTGACTTTGTCTCCAAAACATCTTACATGTGCTGTCCCTCTGATGTACTCGTTTCTGATCCGATCCATCCTTGTTACTCCCAAAGAGAACCTCAACATTTTCATCTCTGCTCCCTCCAACTCTGACTCCTGTCTTTTCCCCAGGGCCACTGTCTCTAAACCATACAACATCGCTGGCCTCATCACCGTCTTGTACACTTTTCCCTTCATTCTTGCCGATACTCTCCTATCACACCTCACACCGGACACTTTTCTCCATCCATTCCAACCTGCCTGCACACGCTTCTTCACCTCTTTTCCACACTCTCCATTGCTCTGGATTGTTGCGCCTAAGTACTTAAAATCCTCCTCCTTCTTTATCTCTGCCCCTGTAACCTCACCGTTCCTCTCTGGTCCTTGTCATTCACACACATGTATTCTGTCTTACTGAGACTAACCTTCATTCCCCTCCTTTCCAGGGCATACATCCACCTCTCTAAATTTTCCTCCACTTGTTCTCTGCTCTCACTACAGATCACGATGTCAACTGCAAACATCATAGTCCATGGAGATTCTTCTCTAACCTCGTCTGTCAGCCTGTCCATCACCATAGCAAACAAGAAGGGCTGAGAGCTGACCCTTGATGCAGTCCCAACTCCACCTTGAACTCTTCTGTCACACCGACAGCACACCTCACCACTGTTTTACATCTCTCAGACATGTCCTGCACCACTCTAACATACTTCTCTGCCACTCCAGACTTCCTCATACAATACCACTGTTCCTCTCTCGACACCCTGTCATATGCTTTCTCGAGATCCACAAAGGCACAATGCAGCTCCGTCTGACCTTCTCTGTACTTCTCTATTAACATCCTCAAAGCAAACTGCATCTGTGGTGCTCTTTCTTGGCATGAAACCAAACTGTTGTTCACAAATGCTGACCTCTGCCCTTAGTCTCGCTTCCACTATTCTTTCCCATAACTTCATCATATGGCTCATCAACTTTATCCCTCTGTAGTTGCCACAACTCTGTACATCTCCGTTGTTCTTAAAAATGGACACAAGCACACTTGTCCTCCATTCCTCCGGCATCTGCTCACTTTGTAAGACTATCACGTACAACATTGTAAGGTCACATTCTGACTTATCTTTAACCATTGTATAATTAGCAGCATTCCTGTGCTTTTAACCGTGGACTTTTATTGCTGTTGTGATGCTTTACGAGGCAGCATTCGTCCTGAGGTCAAAGTTCACAGAGTAGTAAATGTCACCCCTAAGGCAAAGGAATGTGATGGACGGTTTCTTATCATGCACTTTGATTTTGGTACAACTTTTAGGCTGTGAACAAAGAGACATGTGACTCTGTACCCACTTTTTCACGCACACACCTCCACTGTATAAAAGCTTTATGCCCAGTGACACACACTGAGCAGCAGATGAATAAACCAGACTGATTTCACTCGTGTGGTTTGTTGTCCTCTGTTCCCGGAGTACTCCCAGACGTTGAGATACAGGAATCCAGACCGTGCAGGTTTACATGAGAGCTTCTTCTAAGAGAGTTCTTACAATTTGGTGACCCGGCGTGATACTCCTGATCAGGTAAGACAAGATTTGTTTGACTACCTGGTTAGCAGTATCTGAGCTTCTTTTATCCCCTTTTCATAAGGGACGGTTATCCCCTTCTCTAGAAGGGATGGTTTATCCTCAGTTGCTATAACTGGGACGGTTTATCCTCAGTTGTTATAACTGGGACAGTTATCCTCAGTTGCTATAACTGGGAAGAGCGCTATACAAAAGGTGCACGTGTATTCCTGTATGCCAACGTATTTTTTATTTTTGTTAGAGGGTAAACAATGGGAAATTCCTACCCAAAGCCTAATCCCGGGGAAACCCCCAAGGAATGGATGAATAAATGTGGTCTTGCTTATTATCCTGAACCATGGCTTAGTAATTTAGCCGGATGGACGGAGGGACTTGACCAAGTACCAAACTTTCCTCAAAATGGGACTTTTGATGCAGGATTTCTGACATAAGATAAGATACAGCTTTATTAATCTCACAATGGAGAAATTCACTGTTACAGGCTCTTGAGGTACTATCAGTAGGGGGTGCAAAAATAGATACAAGTACAAACATACACACGTACATATATATTATATAAGTAAATAAATAAATAGATACATAAATAGTATAAATTAATAAACAATAAAAGAAAAGAATGGAGCAACTTTATAGACTGGCCTATATTAAAGTGTAATGTATCTGAGTGCAGAGTAGATGGATTGATATGGTTCACAGTCGCATGATTTATGATGGATTGGGCAACCCCTCCTGGGATCATGAATACATGAAGGAGGCTTATGAAAAATGGTATGAAATGCGCTCGTACTGGTTGCAACTTAAAAAGCTCTTCGAGCCCAAGAAGGTGACTCAGAATGTCCCCAAACCTAAATTAATGAGTAAAGAAAAGGGAAAAGGGAAAAATACCAAAAGTCCAGCTTGCTGTGTGCAAACTGAGTCCCCCGTAACTCCCCCGTCGGCTCCCCCACCATATCCAGTAGGATCGGGGGAGATAGTTCCGCTACTCCCCGCTGACCCTAAGCCAGCGGAGGTCCCCGCCTTATACCCAACCCTGCTCACTGCCGAAGGAGGAACCCCCGGAGCCGGAGCGCGACCTAATATTAAATCGAAACAAAGACCCACGGTTGTAATTCCCTCCCCGCCTCCACCAGTAAATGAGGAGGATTCTGAAGATACGGATGGGAATGAGGATTTGGATTGGAAAAACCCGGGGTACATTGGTCCCGACGCGGGCTCTCAGCACAATCCCCCTCCTCTCTCGGAGCCACCTAAACCTAGGGCCGTGAAGAATGTAGCTTGTATATGGCAGAAACGTGGAAGAGGTATTGTCGTGGAGCCACCATCCGTGGCCGCACTTAAGGACATTATCTCCATGCTCCCTGGCTTGGACGCACCCCTAGCCTACGTAGATATGCTTATACGGTCCACCAGATATTGCCAGCTAACGGGAGGGGATTATCGCTTTATCCTGCAACACACCCTCAAGGAAGCTTACAATGAGGCTGTGGTCCTTCAGAACGTCCCCTGTTTGGCCCCTGAGAATGACGTAGTGACTAATGTTAAAGTGGAAGAAGAAGGGGAAGTCGAGGGTCGTCGTAACACCACCTATCGGTCCACCCTCTTTTGGCGGGATGATCCCGAGGCATTGACCCAACTGCGCGCGCAACTTACTATGGTTAAGTTATGGTTATGGTTACTAGGGTTACCTCATCTAGTCTCCCGACGGGAGGGAGCTTGTGATCTTTCACACGTGACCAATTGCAAGCAGAAGCGAGGCGAACTAACCTCAGTATTTTGGAATCGCTTTACTGAAACTTGGCGTCATGTAGGAGGGTTTCCTCTTGATACCGAAGCGGCAAACTCTATGTTCGTGTCCAGTTTTTTAAGTAATTGTCTCCCAGAAGTCCAGAGCGCACTTAAACCGCATTTCACAGACCGTCAACGTCTCATCGTTAGAACTGCCGGAGAAAGGGTTCGTATGTTAGAATCAGATGGACTATTGAATGTGAAGAATAAGGTTCTGCTGGCGGTGGCCCCCCAGGGCCCTCGTGATAAGAATAGGAGAAGGGATTCGTATAGAAAGACCGGAAAATGTCATTATTGTGGTAAGGAAGGGCACTGGGAAAAAGAGTGTAGAAAGAAACAGAGAGACGAACGTAATTCTGCCTCTCGGACCCACCAAGGAGATAATTTGTCTCGCCCCCACTCAGATTCCGCAGGCATAGCGCCAACACGGCCGTACCCGCGGGAGCACGAATAGGGATGCCCGCGGAGTAGGGACCCCGTGACCTGTAGCTTAATGCACCTAGTTTTTAATTCACCCTGCAATGAGAATCTGCCCCTCCTTCCTATTGTTCTAGAAGGGGTAGAATATCTTTTTGTTATCGATAGCGGTGCAACCCTATCTTCTTTAGGCAGGGACTATCAGGGTGCTGTATCCTCCAGGTCTACCAGCTCTGTGGGAATAGATGGGGTCCCCTTCTCCTCCCCATATACGCCGCCCCTTCTTTTATGTTTTCCTGATGACCCTACGCTTGATAAATTGCAAATATCCTACTCCTTTGTACATATGTCCGAATGCCCTTTTAATTTGCTCGGCCATGACCTCATGAGTGTTCTGGGGTTCCAAATCTCTTTCCAAGGTTCGAGCATGACCATCCAAACGTGCGACACCTCCTCCGTTTCTCTGTTATCATTGCAAGCGCAGCCCTTGCCCTTTAATGTTAATTCGGCGTGCGTGGCGAGTTCCACCTCGCCCCCTGTACGCGACACATTGCCCACCAATCTTTGGGCAGAACATAAGAATGACGTGGGTTGTGTGGACTGCGTCCCGTATGAAGCTACCGTGAAGCATATTTCGCCCGTGTACATCCGACAATACCCCTTATCGCCTCAAAAAATGTCGGTATCGACACTATTTTGGCCGCTCTTCTGGAACAGGGTATCATCGTGCCGTGCACAAGCCCTTATAACACTCCTGTGAACCCGGTTCCCAAGCCGGACGGTTCCTGGCGTCTGACACAGGACCTCAGAAAAATTAACGAGCTCATCATTCCAGTTTCGCCGGTCGTTCCGGACGTGCCCTCTATTATGGCTTCTATTCCTTGCGTTCATACCCATTTCTCCGTGATTGACCTATGCTCTGCGTTTTTTAGTATCCCTGTTGAGCCCAGCACACAACCCCTCTTCGCTTTCACACACCGGCAGCGACAGTACACATGGACTAGATTACCTCAAGGATTTATTGACTCTCCTGCCGTTTTCTCGGCTGCAGTTAGGAATGCACTGGGGTCTCTTGACGTTCCCGTAGGTTCCTGCGTTCACTCTTATGCTGATGACCTCCTGGTGTCCGGCCTAACTTATGAACTGTGTTTCGATGCAACCATTCAACTGCTCCTCTTACTGGAAAAAAAGGGTTTCAAGGTCTCCAAGCCCAAGTTACAGTTCTGTCTCCCCACTGTGATATATCTGGGCTACGAACTCTCTCACGGGATAAAACGACTTACTCAGGATCGCGTCAAGATAATAGTGGACACTCAGAAGCCTGCCACTAAACAAGTGCTCCTGGCTTTCCTGGGCCTCATTAACTACTGCCGACAATGGATCCCGGACTGTTCCTTTTATGACAAACGTTTACGCTCTGCCGTGGCTCACACTGACCCTCTCCACCAACTCTTGGTCTGGACTGAGGACATGCTGGACGCATTCAAAGCCCTGAAGTCGGCCCTATGCTCCGCGCCGGCTCTTGGGCTCCCGGATTACAACAAACCCTTTCATCTCTACGTCGCTCACCAGGCCGGCACGGCTTCTGGAGTCTTGGCGCAGGACCACGGGGGGGGGGGACTTAGGCCTTGTGCTTTCCTCTCCAAAACTCTAGATACTGTGGCTCAGGGTTTACCTGCATGTCTCCGCGCCGTCGCTGCCAGTGCGGTGTTAGTTCTCGAAGCAGAAAAAATAGTGCTCTCTCATCCACTCGTTTTACACACCAGCCATCAGGTTAGGCATATCCTTAATACTTTGTCTACACAACACATGTCTTCTCAACGTCGCTCAGGTTACGAGGCCATCCTTTGTGCTACTGATAATCTAACCATCTCTTGTTCCTCTTCCCTAGATAACGTGGCCCAGGCCCTACAGCGCCTGCTTAATGTTCAAGATGACTGCGAACCGTTGGAACATGACTGCATGGACACCATTGTCCATGACACCAGTATTAGGTCCGACTTATTATCCACGCCTCTCTCGACAGGTCTCTCCCTGTTTGTAGATGGGTCATGCTCGAAACCCTCCGATGGAGTGTTCCTCTGCGGCTACGCGGTATGTTCCTTACCGGACCAAGTTTTGGAAGCGTACTCGCTCCCCTTTAATTCCGCTCAAGCAGCGGAGTTATACGCGCTCACTCGGGCATGCACTCTCGCTTCCGACCAGGACGCTACTATATACACTGACTCTCGTTACGCTTTCGGGGTGGCGCATGATTTCGGCCGTATCTGACAATCTCGTGGTTTCACTGCTGCTGACGGTAAGCCCATTTCACATTCTACTTTGGTCCAGGACCTTATTGTGTCCTGCAATCTCCCGCTCCGTTTAGCGATCGTAAAGACCCGCGGTCATCCCTCTGACCACACTGATGAGGCACGAGGTAACTCTTTGGCTGACCGCGCGGCTAAACAGGCTGCCTCGCTCGGCTCCATGCCGCCGTTCCTGCAGCCCGCGCTGGTGTCAACTTCACACATGCTTAGCGCTCTCCTCCCTGACTTGAATCTGAAATCCCTTCAGTCCTCGGCGTCCACAGAAGACACTGATTTTTGGTCCTCGCAGGGCTCTCAGCCCTCGAGTGACAGCATTCTACTCGTTTCGACTGGTCGTTTATGCCTGCCCACACACTGCCTTCCTTTCCTCGTCCGCGAGTTTCACGGGCCTACACATCGCGGTCGAAGAGGGGTGGTGACAGATATGGAAAAAGATTTTTGTATACGACAACTAGCCTCTACGGTGCACAGCATTCTGGAAAAATGCCTGATTTGTGCACAGAACAATGTGTCCAAACCACATGCATCACATCAGCATCTGCCGAAACCAGATACTCCCTTCCAGGAGTGGCAGATAGACTTTACCCACATGCCCCGGCAGGGTCCCTTTAAATATCTACTGGTTATCGTGGATAAATTCTCTCGGTGGGTTGAAGCTTTCCCGTGTGGGAACGAAAACGCCCGAGTAGTGGTTCAAAAGTTATCACAGGAAATTATTCCCAGATATGGCCTCCAGTTGGGTATTGATTCGGACAAAGGCACACGATTCACCTCAAAAGTCACTCAACTGTTGGCCCAAGAGCTAAAGATCAATTGGCGTTTCTATGTCCCATATCACCCTCAGTCCTCCGGAATCGTGGAACGAACAAACAGAACAATTAAAGGGAAATTACGAAAAGCAATGCACGCCACCGGATCCAGGAATTGGGTTTCGGTGCTGCCTGTGGTCCTAGCGGATCTGCGGATGACCTCGCAGGTGGCCTTAGGGAATTTATCCCCTTACGAAGTGGTAATGGGGAGACCCTTTCCCGCGCCTTGGAGGAAGGGAAAACAGGCTTTGGGGACGGAAGATTTAGATATACACATGAGCGAGTATGCCGTGGGCCTTGTTAAGGTCCTAAATGACTATTGGGAACGCACTAATCAGAATACTTCGGTCCCGGCCGATGCAAGCACTCATGCCTTCAAGGTAGGAGACAAGGTGCTGGTCAAGAAATTTGCGAAACTAAATTCCTCTTTGGGAGACACTCCTTACGGTGAGCCCACGGAGATGTTACTCGTACCGCCATACTAACTGACCTCTTTCCACAGTGGATCCATGCTACCAGACTGAAGAAAAGCCCACAATGAAGTATTATTTGTATTGTGTGACTATGATGTTGTCCATTTTTATTACCTCTGTTCCAGGTCCAGAGATATATATCACTTAAGAGGGGAAAAGCACCTCCCAACGGATCAGACCTGACATAGACATATAAGTATCACACCTTTTAACATCGCTTATTGGGTATAGCCCTTTTTCCATGCTAAATACACCAACAGTTCGGATCCTCTGCAAGCTTTACAGCCATCAACCCCATTGCAGAACCTGTAGATGTAAGCTGGGAGGCGAGTGGAAGCCCCTCACTGCTAAAAAGGCACACCATGAAGGGTTTTCTAGTCCTTTTTGTCCTTTTATTCAATCTAAGTCTTTGGGAACTGAGCATAAGCCACCCACACGATAACACATTTTGGCAGTTCGCCAACTGGACTGCGCGACAATATACGAATGATTCTTGCTATGTATGTCATATGTTACCTGTAAGCAGCTCACACTACTCTATGAAACCCAGCATGATGCCA
>CM045748.1:8915359-8957859 GCA_024760905.1 Plotosus lineatus
GAAACATATACGAATGTGCTACTATGTATAAATTGGCATACAGTATATACAGTGTGCTATGGATACAGTAGGGAATGAAAAGCACTGTGAACAGACGACAATAGTAGATTTTTTTTCATGTGCATGAATGGTATGGATGGTACAGATGGTACTGATATCTGACATGGTACAGTGTGGATGGGAAGGGGAAGTTCAGCTGGGGACTGAGTTCAGTAGAGAGACAAGTGTTAGGAAGGAGCTGTTTTTAAACCTGCTGGGTTTTATCCGAAGGCTCCTGAAGCGCCTTCTTTACAGAAGGAGCTGAAACAGTCTGTTGGCAGGATGAGAGGAGTCCCTGAGAATGCTTTATGCCTCGTGAAGACATCTCTTCTTGTTGACATCTTCACTAGTAGGAAGTAGAGTCTCTGTAATACGTTGAGTGCTTTTCACCACCCGCTGCAAAGACTGTAATGCAGTTGGTCAGAATGCGCTCTATTGCACAGTGGTAAAAGTTACCCAGGATACCCAGGATCACACGGAGGAAACAATCTTCTCGCCCCTCTTTATAACCCGGTGATGGCTGAGTGGAATCAGGTGTGCTCTTCGGACTCTGCCTGCGTGTGACAGCCACGCCCCTTGCCAGCGCCTGCAGTGCATCGGGAGAGAGAAATAGAGTTAAAAGACACCAAAGAACACAGACAATAACAGAAAGCAAATTAATCTGTCCACAAAGAATTCTACATGCGGCATTGTAACCAACGGTTGCCGAGTTCTGCCTTACATGCTGCCAACATGCCACACATTCAATGGTATGATTTATAGGTCAGGTCAGTTATGAGGGCAACCACCAGGACGGCACTTCGCTGCATCCACCAGCCACCTCCACTCATCCGGCCATCTCCTGGCGATTGACCAGGCCTGCACAGGGCCTGCGCTATACCCCTTGGCAGGGCAGCCCTCAGTTGCAACAACCACGTCGCATGCGGCCGTCCCCATGATCAGCTCCAGCCCCTAGGATCCCGAAAGGACAGGATCTGTTGTGCTGGGTCTGAAGGCAGGAAATGTGCCAAGTGCCCATAGTAGTGCTCCTGACAGTCGCGGATCAAGCAGGTTACTCTTACCATCCCCACATCCCCGAGCACCTTCCGGTTGGTAACAAAGTCCCACCAGCGGTATCCGAAGATGCAGCGAAGGGGAGTCATAACGAAGGAGTCCAGTTGTCGTCCAAGTTCAACCGTGATCGTCCATGTCTCGCTCAAGTAGAGCAAGACAGGGAGCACAAGGGAGCGAAAGACTCGGGCTTTCGTTCGCCTGCTTAGATACCTCGACGGCCACACGGTCCTGTCCAGCGAGTTCATCGCCCCGTAGGGTACCGCATGGTACCTCCGGGCATCTGCCTGTCAGGCAGCGATGCCCCTGCCCTAGAGGAACCTCGGGGGGTGGGGTTTGCACCCTCACCCTCTTAAAAACAGCAGCAAAACACACAACTAAACGCTGGAGTCCGCTCCAGAAGAGTAACCCTGCCGCCTGCCTCAGGCGGCATCGTATGAGGGGGTGGGGCAAAACCTCTGGGACTCTTTCTCCATGATGGGGGTGAGAGCCTAGAGCAACCAGGTCGGGCGTGATAGGGTGAGTGACGCGGGCGGTGCAAAGGTGTCGGACACCAGCTGCTTTCGGTCGCTTCAGTTGAATCTGAGGCGGTTGGTCCGAGTCGGCGCATGGAACGTTACTTCCCTGCGGGATGAATCTCACCTGCCTCTGCTATCAAGGGAGCTTAGTCTGCTTGGCATCAGCATTCCGGCCCTCTCTGAGATGTGGAGGCCTGGGTCCGGCAAGACAAGTGTCGGTGGGAACACCTACTACTGGTCTGGCCGGGCCGAAGGTCTTCACACTCAGGGAGTGGCCGTTGCTGTCACTGATCGATTGGCTCCCTTGGTATTTGGAGGTGGTCCCGGTCAACGAGCATATTATGTGACTGAGGGTGACTCACACAGTTGGGACGCTCTCTATCGTCACAGTGTATGGTCCGACCGGGGTGAGTGATCGATCTATGAAGGAAACCTTCTATAACCAGCTCAACTCAGTGGTGTCGGGGGTTCTGGGAAGGGACACCCTGATCATACTGGGGGACTTCAATGCGACCACTGGCACTAACCGGGATGACTACGAAGCATGTGTCGGTCCTCACGGCTCTGGACGCCACGATGAAAGCGCCTTAATGCTTCTTGACTTTGCAAAAAGTCGGGACTTAAGGATTGCTGGCTCGTGGTTCCAGAGATCGAATCTGTGACGCTGGACTTGGTACTCCAATGACGGCGTCACCAGGAAGGAGATCGACCATGTTCTCGTAGGTAGTCGCTGGCAGCTGGTCCAGAACTGCCGTGTCTTCAGAAGTGCCCAGCTTTTCTCAGGAGACCACAGGCTTCTGGTGGCGACTCAGAAGATCTGCTAAGGGTTCCCTCAGAAAGCCCCGGCTCATCAAATGCGACTTGACATAAGCCGAATCGGGGACCCTGATGTGGCTTGGGGAATCCCTGGAGGATCTTGACGCGGGTGCTGGCACGGAGGCTATCTGAGCTGGTTTCAGAGACCACATCCTGGAGGTGTCCCGTGGCTGCATACCGGGGTCGCCCAGACGGCCGAGAACGGCCATCTCCTCTGAGACCATTGACGTCATCGAGAGAGCGAGACAGGCTCGACTCGACAGCAGAGTTGGACTGGCCAGGGACCTGAAGCACAGCCTGGACATCGGGGATGCTGAAACTCTTGTTGCTGACCCTCTCTCAGGTTGCGACCCACCAACTCTTGAGGAAACTCGGAGGGCGGTGTGGCGTTTGGCGAATGGCAAATCTGCGTGAGTTTGTGGTATCCACGTGGAAATGCTGAAGGCGGGAGATGAGGCCGTCCTCAGGTGGCCGTTCGTTCTTGTGTGCTCCTGCTGGAGCATTGGTGTCATCCCAACTGACTGGAAATGGGGCATTGTTGTCCCGATCTGGTAGGGGAAGGGTGATACCCGAGAATGCAACATATGCAGGGGGGGTTACTCTCCTCTCAGTTCCGAGCAAGGTTTTTGCACAGATTCTACTGGACAGGATCCGACAGCAGCTTCTAGTGCACCAGTGGCCTGAACAGTCTGAGTTGACACCAAAGAGGTCTACCGTTGACCGCATCCTGGCGCTCCATGTCCTATCTGAGCGCTTCCGGGAGTTTGGTAGGGGGTTCCTTGCCGTCTATATAGACTTTCGCAAGGCGTTCTACTCGGTGGATCGGGAGGCCCTCTGGGGCATACTTCGTCTACGTGGGATCCCGTCGGCTCTGGTCCGGCTGTATCGTCACTGTATTCTGGGACACAGAGTGCTGTGAGGTGTGGGGGCTCCACCTCTGACTTCTTTTCAGTCAAGACCAGAGAGAGACAAGGGTGTGTTCTGGCCCCCACTCTCTTTAGTATTGCAATGAACTGGATCATGGCGGCAGTATTGGGTGGATCGACCAGCGGTGTGTCGTTCGATGAGGTTTGGATTACTGATCTGGACTTTGCCAATCACGCAGTCATCTTCGTGGAGATGGTGGATGTTCTGACAGAGAATCTCTGTTCGCTGGGTGAGGAGGCAGAACCACTTGGTTTGCAAGTCTCCTGGATCAAAACCAAGATCCAGGCTTTCAGTAAAACAAAATCCATAAACAAAATCTAGACACAGTGCTTTCACACAGGAAAAGAAAGGATCATGAAAGACACACTACATCCAGCTCACTCTCTGCTTAAACACAAACACTACACATACAACCTCGGGCACAAATGAGTGGGCAGTATTGTGATACATAGAACTCGCTTCCTTCACAGCTTCCTTCCTGCTGCAGTGAGACTCTTAAGTTTCCAAACAAAAGGATGGCCTAGTGCGCCACACACACACATATATACACATATATACACACATCCCCCCTTCCTTTCGGCTTTTTCCCTTTTACTCGGGAGTCGCCACAGCGAATCATCTGATTCGCACGTTTGATTTGGCAGAGGTTTTTACATCGGATGCCCTTCCTGTCACAACCCTTTGTAACAAGGGACAGAAACACGCTGACAGCTTTGCAGCCTACTCTTTACGAAAGTCAGCAATGGCTCTTTTACATGCCTCTCACCATAGACAGTGAGAGACATGGCCCGCCTTTGATAACCAAGTTAGCCGCACTGGGGGGGACAGTGACAACCCTGTGGAGAGTGGTACTCGAACCCCCAACCTTTGGATCAGCGATCCAGCACCCTATACCACTAGACCACCACCGCCCCCTATACACACAAATACACACAAATACATACATATATATATATATATATATATATATATATATATATATATATATATATATATATATATATATATATATATATATATATACATATATATATACATATATATATACATATATATATATATATACATATATATATATATATACATATACATATATATATATATATATATATATATAGATATATAGATATATAGATATATAGATATATATATACACACACACACTGGTCCTTCTAAAACCAAAAATCCCTCTCTCAAAAAATTAGCATATTTCATCCGACCAATAAAAAAGTGCTTTCAATACAAAAAAGTCAACCTTCAAATAATTATGTTCGATTATGTACTCAATACTTGGTCGGGAATGCTTTTGCAGAAATGACTGCTTCAATGCGGCGTGGCACGGAGGCAATCAGCCTGTGGCATGGCAGAGGTGTTATGGAGGTGCAGGATGCTTCGATAGTGGCATTAAGCTCATCCACAATGTTGGGTCTGGTGTCTCTCAACTTTCTCTTCACAATTTCCCACAGATTCTCTATGGGGTTCAGGTCAGGAGAGTTCGTAGGCCAATTGAGCACAGTACTACCATGGTCAGTTTACCATTTACCAGTGGTTTTGGCACTGTGAGCAGGTGCCAGGTCGTGCTGAAAAATGAAAATCATCATCTCCATAAAGCTTTTCAGCAGATGGAAGCATGAAGTGCTCCAAAATCTCCTGATAGCTTGTTGCATTGACCCTGCCCTTGATAAAACACAGTGGACCAACACCAGCAGCTGACATGGCACCCCAGACCATCACTGACTGTGGATACTTGACACTGGACTTCAGGCATTTTGGCATTTCCTTCTCCCCAGTCTTCCTCCAGACTCTGGCACCTTGATTTCCGAATGACATGCAAATTTTGCTTTCATCCGAAAAAAGTACTTTCTTCTACCACTGTTTCTGGTTCAAAAGTGGCTTGACCTGTGGAATGTGGCAGCTGTAGCCCATTTCCAGTACACGCCTGTACATGGTGGCTCTGGATGTTTCTACTCCAGACTCCGTCCACTGCTTCCACAGGTACCCCAAGGTCTGGAATCGGCCCCTCTCCACAATCTTCCGGTTCCGGTCCAGTCACCTCTTCTGGTTGTGCAGCATTTTCTGCCACACTTTTTCCTTCACACAGACGTCCCGCTGAGGTGCCTTGATACAGCACTCTGGGAACAGCCTATTCGCTCAGAGATTTCTTTCTGTGTCTTACCCTCTTGCTTGAGGGTGTCAGTGATGGCCTTCTGGACAGCAGTCAGGTCGACAGTCTTACCCATGATTGCGGTTTTGAGTAATGAACCAGGCTGGGAGTTTTTAAAAGCTTCAGGAATCTTTTGCAGGTGTTTAGAGTTAATTGGTTGATTCAGATGATTAGGTTAATAGCTCGTTTAGAGTACCTTTTCGTTATATGCTAATTTTTTTAGATAGGAATTTTGGGTTTTCATGAGTTGTATGCCAAAATCATCAGTATTAAAATGAAAGAAGACCTGAAATATTTCAGTTGGTGTGCAATGAATCTAAAATATATGAAAGTTTAATTTTTATGAGTACATTACAGAAAATAATGAACTTTATCACAATATGCTAATTTTTTGAGAACAACCAGTATATATATATATATATATATATATATATATATATATATATATATATATATATATATATATATATATAAACAAAAATAAAAGGACAGGACAAAGACTTTCTCTTGAAGTCTTTGTCCTGTCCTTTTATTTCTGTTATTTGCTCTACCAAAAAGTATTGAGCACTCTCCTACGGAAGGATCTACTCAGAAAATCCTCTATATATATAAATATATATATATATAGGGCAGTGGTGATCTAGCGGTATAGGGAGCTGGATAGCTGAACCTAAGGTTGGGGGTTCAAGTCCCACTCTCCACAATGTTGTCACTGTTGCCCTCAGTGCATCTAAGATAACTCAGATGCATACCTCAAATAAAAATATAAGTGGTTTTGATGATGGTTTTTTATTTATTTATTTTTATTTACATAATTGTTCTTGTTGTGTTTCTTAACTTTTCCCCTAGCTTTTATTTATTTCCTTTTTTTAATTAAATGAATATGCAATGCACTGAAGCCGCATGAATTGAAGGGTGAAGTCGAGACGTTATGTATTGTGTTTCGTCGTGGGATTTTTTTTTTTTTTACGTTCAGGCTAATTGTGTTTTCCCTGAACCCTGAATTGTTTATGAATGTATTGGCTTTATTATGTGTCTGTTTAACTGGGTGTACCTTGAGTGAGGGTGGGAGTCTCAATAGGGGTTTATAATTTTTTCAATCACTTAGGGCCCAATGTATCGGGGAGTTTTTTAGAGTCCACTTTCAGGGGCAGGTCCCGGGAGGAGAGCCACACTTGTTGCCCGACCGTGTAGGGAGGTGCCGGGGTTCAGGGGCGATCAGCAATCCTCCGGTTTCAGGCCACTGTTCGTTCCAGGGCAGCCCGTGCTTCTTTCCAGACCCAGCGTGCTCTGTGGAACTGTTCCTGGACCAATGGGACGGCCCACCTGGGAAACAGGGGGGGCTGGAACCCATTAAGCACCATGAAGGGGGACATCCCTGTGGCTGTGCAGATCAGCGAGTTGTGTGCGTATTCGACCCATGAGAGGTGTGTGGCCCAGGAAGCTGGGAGGCGGGAGGCGACGCAGCGCAGGGAGGATCGGAGGCTTTGATTCACACGTTCCGCCTGCCCATTCGATTGAGGGTTTTAACCAGAGGTCAAGCTGCAGGAGACTCCTAAGGTGTCGCAGAACACCTTCCAAACTCTGGATGCAAACTGGGGGGTCTGACACGATGTCCTGGGGGATGCCATGGAGGCAAAAGGTGTGTTGGATCAGGAGACTCGCTGTTTCCATTGCCGAGGGGAGTTTGGGGAGGGCAATGAAATGGACCGCCTTGGAGAACCGTGTTACCCTCGGATGGGGATAACCCGGTGACAAAATCCACCGCAATGTACGACGAGGGGCAATCTGGAATGGGTAAGGGTTGGAGGAGGCCCGTGGGTGCACAATGGGAGGACGTGCTCTGGACACAGGTAACGCAAGCTCCCACAAACTCCCTGGTGTCAGTTGCCATCGTTGGTCACCAGAAGCATTGTCGGAGCAGGAAGAGAGTTCGGTGGGCTCCAGGGTGGCAGGCTAACATTGAGGGTGAGCCCACTGGAGTGCTGCAGTTCTAGCCGGCGGTGAAACAGATAGTTGACCTTGGGGTCCCCTGATGGGAATCCCGAACTAGTCGTTCTACCTCCCATTGGGCTGCTCCGAGTATGCAGGACTCGGGCAGGATAGTCTCCATGGTAGAGTCTTCACCCGAGGAGAACTGCCTGGAAGGAGCAGCTGGCTTTGTATTCCGGGAGCCTGGTCAGTATGTCAGTGTGAAGTTGAACCTCCCCAAGTAGCGTGACCATAGTGCCTGACGGGAGTTCAACCTCTTGGCCGTGCCAAGATTCTTGGCCGTAGGATAGATTCTTATGGTCGGTCCAGACCACAAAAGGGTGAGCTGCCCCTTCCAGCCACTGCCTCCACTCCTGTAGTGCCAAGACCACTGCCAGCAGCTCGTGATTCCCAACATCATAATTCTGTTCCATCCGGGGACAAGCGATGGGAGAAGGCTGCGCATGGGTGGAGCTTCTGGTCTGTGGGAGACCGTTGGGAGAGGACCGCCCCCACCCCTGAGTCCGAGATGTCGACTTCCACCACAAACTGCAGCGAGGGGTCCGGGTGGATCAGTATGTCCCTAAGCACATCGTTGACCAGAGCTTGGAAAACCACCAGGGCATTGGTTAGTCCAAAAGTCATGACCAGGTATTCGAAGTGCTACAGGGGCGTGTTGAAAACCGTCTTCCACTTGTCCCTCTCCCGAATTCGGACTAAGTGGTAGGCATTTCTCAGGTCCAACTTGGAAAAAAATGGTAGCATCATGGAGAGGGGTGAAGGCTGAATCGATTAGGGGAAGTGGATACTTATTTTTAATGGTGATCTGGTTCAGGCCCGTGTAATCAATGTAAGGTCTCGGGGTTATGTCTTTCTTTTTGCGCTCAGCTTGAAACTCATCTACCGGCAACCGCCACGCCCCTCGCCAGTGCCTGCAATGATTAAGGAAGAGTTAGTTCACCAGCCAGCACAGACCGTGACAGCTGGACCCCATCCCAAGCAACTCTGAGTAAAGGTGAGGTACACCCTGAACATCTTGCAGGTTCACGATAAGTCTAAAGCAGCGGTCGGGAACCTTTTTGACCTGGAGAGCCATAAAACTAAATTATTTCTAGATATATATTTTTTGAGAGCCATATAGTATTTTAAACATATAATAATAATAATAATAATAATAATAATAATAATAATAATAAAAGGTTTACTTTTAATGCGACTTCTGGTGCTGCATGGTTTTGCTGATGGCCTTGTAGTCTGGTTCATATGTAGTGAGGTTGAGTTTCATGCAGGCGTTGAGGCTTCCATCAGTTAAACGCGCGTAGGTTGGTCTTAATGTTTCTCATATGCGAGAATGACTGCTCACATGCATACGTAGAGCCAAACATGGTCAGTACGGCAATACTCACACGCTGCATTGTGTAATATGTCACAGGAAGCTCGTTCCAAGTTTTAAGAATTAGCTGGTCTTCAGGTTGAAGCTTTTTTATTTCTGACCACTTGTGTTCCCTCGCCAGCTCTGCTCGCTGTCGTGCAAGTCTTTCCAACTCTCCATTAAGTGACTTGAACTTAGTCATCCATGTATCAGATGCCTTCAGGTCTGCAACTTCCAGCTCAAAGTCTGCGATGGAGACTCCGGGGATGCACATCAGGTTGATTTTGTCCACTTCACACTCATGTGGATGAGTGATGAATTTGAAAAGACCAGTGTTCGCACGAAATTCTCCAAAACGTGCCTTGAATGACTGCAGGAGATTGGACGTATAGTCAGCTAGCTGCTGGAGATCCAGATGTTGTGTGGGGTCGCTTGCTAAGCATGCATCTCTAAATTTCTGCAGTCCTTCAAAGTGCAGAAGACGACCTGTTTCAATGTCCCTGAGAAAAACTTCCAGCTTGCTTTCAAATGCAAACACTGCTTGTTGAAGGGATGAGATTGTATTCCCAATACCTTGCATTTTCACATTAAGCTGGTTTAGATGGCCAGTTATGTCCACAAGATAGTGAAAATGCAGGAGCCAGGCAGTATTGTCCAGCTCAGGATGCTTGACGCCTTTCATTTCTAGAAAAATCCGTATTTCACTCAGGCAAGCTGCAAAACGGTTGAGCACCTTCCCCCTGGACAACCAACGCACGTTGTTGTGTAAAATCAGACCGGGATATTGATTCCCAACTTCTTCCAACAGAGCATTAAACTGCCGATCATTTAAAGCTCGGGCGACAATGAAGTTGACCACTCGAATGACCAGCGACATCACCTCACCAAGTTGCTGGCCACACGTCTGAGCACAAAGCGCCTCCTGGTGCAGGATGCAATGAAAACTTAGGATTGCTCTCTTTTCATGCTCACGGAGAAGTGCTACAAACCCTTTGTTCTTCCCCAACATGCATGGTGCACCATCAGTGCACACAGAAATAAGTTTATCCAGTGGTATTTTTTTTTTCTTTAGCAAACTCCATGAACGACATGAATAAATCCTCTCCTCTTGTTGTCTCTTTCATTGGCGAAACAGCCAAGATTTCTTCACGCAGTGTGTCACCTGTAGCATACCTGGCAATTATACTGAACTGAGATAGATTGCTAACGTCTGTTGACTCGTCTAACGCGAGAGAAAAGTATGTCCCAGCGTTTATGTCCTTAATTTGTGTTTCCTCAACTTGATTCGCCATCATGATGCTCCGATCGTGAACCGTTCTTGCTGACAGTGGAATGTCTTTTATTTTTTTGATTATCTTGGCTTTATTTGGAAAGTCATCAAAAAGTTCATTGGCCACATCAAGCATAAATGTTTTGGCATATTCGCCATCTGTGAACGGCTTTCCACTCTTCACTATTGCCAAAGCACCCGCAAAGCTAAGCGGAATTACCGTCACCTTGCGTGGTCCAGACACGCAGTTGCTGCTGGCTCGTCTGCACTTTCCGTTGCAGCTCTTCGCATGCCTTTTTCCTGCTGTCCCCCGGTGGATATTTCAATGCAAAAGAAGCATGACGCGGATCGAAGTGCCGCTTTATATTTGAGCGTTTCATTGATGCAATTTTGTCATTGCATATTAGACATACTGCGGATCCTGCTCTCTCCACAAATGCAAATTCCTCTGTCCACGCAGCCTGGAATGTACGGTAATCATCGTCTTTTTTTCTTTTCGCCATCTTTTCTGTTACAATGGTTGAAGCGGGTTGAAGGGTTGAAATTTTATCTCTGATAAAATTAATTTCCGTACATTGACAATGACCCGTGACGTACTTGCGATCGATTGGTTCCCGACCTGATCCTCGGGTCACCGGCGGATTGCAAGTGCCGCAACCCACCCCTGACTTTTAAAATGTACCTTTAAAACTAATTTTAAATTACTTAATATTATTAAGATTATCACTAGTATTATGCCATGGTGCCGTCCATGTGACATCATCTCCATGAGGTAAATTCCTAGATAAGTTATTTCATCTATAATTTGTATTATATGGAATTAAAATGAAAATGTATTATTATTATTATTATTATTATTATTATCCATTCATTTTCTGAACCGCTTAGTCCTAATTAGGGTCACGGGAATTTTGGTGCCCATCTCAGCTGACTCTGGCCGAGGGCAGAGTACACCCTGGACCGCTCGCCAGGCTATCGCGGGGCAGAAACACGCTGACGGCTGTTCAGTTCCTCTGGAAGAAAGTCAGCAATGGTTCTTTTACATGAACCTCACACCATTGATAGTGAGAGACATGACCGGCTTTTGATAACCCAGTGAGTGCACTGGGTATTTCTTCTTTTTCTTCTTCGTCTTCTTGTTATTAGTAGTAGTAGTTGTTGTTGCTGTTGTTGTACTAGTATTAATAATAGTTTGTTTATCTCAATATCAGCTACCACTACCTGTACATAGAATAGTTTTTGCTATTGTATGGGTATATTAAACATTTTACCCGATAGAATGCTCAAAGCGGTTATGAGCAGCTCCAGGAAAGACAAAATAGCCTCCTCCCAGCTGCTTAATATTCCTCAAGCGCTGAAACTCTGGTGTGCCAATGATTTTTACCAGCAGATGCATCTTGAACAGAGTCATTGAAGATTTACAATTTTTTTAAAAATCCTCAGTTCTTTCCTGCCCACATATACATAATCACACAATAACCAGCTCTTCAGTAGAGCAGAACACGTTTCACAGGAGGACCAAGTCTTCCCTGACCAAAGACGTGGGGGTGAGGGAAAGGGGTACGTTCTGATCCAGGATCTAAGTGTGCCATCTGAACATATGCATTGTTATTATAAAGATAAACATCTGGAGATATTTGGTGGCATCGTTTCCACGGTCGAGCCGCTGGATTTACTTTATATGCGTATTTATCTAATTGGCAGGAGAGAAAAGTTTAGATGGGAAAGCCCAGTCTTTAATGTCAGGTGTAAGGGGAATGTGAAATTATCGACGGGAAAAGCAGGAAGTGAGACGTGCCACTCACTGTAAAAAATGTCACTATAAAAAAAATAATAATAAATAAATAAATAAGTCCCACTCCCCAACTGTTCATAGAGATGATGTTCAGCATGCAGAGCGCAGTGAGTAGATAAAGAGTTAAATGCTTATCTCACCTTGTCCTCTCCTAAAGCGGTGTCCTATCCTGGAGTCTTGTTTCAAGTGAATAGAGAAAAGTAAAAAATGTCAAAAAATGGAACTTTATTTAAATTTCTTCATTCACATGGAACATTCACAACAATCCTGATATGATCCTCATACGCATTACAATGATAAATACTGCAATACCATATATAATATTACAAATAAAAAAAAAAAAAAGCCAAACAAACAAATATACCTGTGATTCCTCTTTCATACTTTTTAGAGGGTTTGCAAGTCTAGGAGAACATGCAGCCGTGAGGGGGGGGGGGGGCACAAACCAGTGTCTCTCCCTCACGCCGGTCTCAAGCCCGGATAAATGCAGAGGGTTGTGTCAGGAAGGGCATCCGGCGTAAAACAAATGCCAAATAAACTATGCGAATCACAAGAAAGAATCACATACCGGATCGGTCGAGGCCCGGGTTAACAACAACCGCCATCAGTGCCGTCAACCAACAGGGTGCTGATGGAAATTGGACTACTGTTGGTCGAAGACGTCGAAGAAGGAGAGGCGGGAGGCGTGTCCGTTGCCAGAGAGAGAAGAGGAAAGGCATGAGTCTAGGACTGAAAGTAGGGACTTTGAATGTTGGAACTATGACAGGAAAAGGTAGAGAGCTGGCTGACATGATGCAGAGGAGGAAGGTGGACATACTGTGTGTTCAGGAGACCAGGTGAAAAGGTCGCAAGGCTAGAAGCATAGGAGCAGAGTTTAAGCTGTTTTATCACGGTGTGGATGGGAAGAGAAATGGAGTTGGAGTCATCTTGAAGGAGGAGTTTGCCAGGAATGTTCTAGAAGTGAAAAGAGTGTCAGACAGAGTGATGAGTCTCAAGTTAGAAATTAAAGGTGTGATGGTCAATGTTGTTAGTGCTTATGCCCCACAGACAGGATGTGAGCGAGAAGAGAAGGAGAGATTCTGGAGGGAGTAAGATGAAGTGATGCAGAGTACCCCCAGAGGTGAAAGAGTGGTCATTGGGGCAGACTTCAATGGACATGTTGGTGCAGGAAACAGAGGGGACGAGGAAGTGATGGGTAGGTTTGGTATCCAGGACAGGAACGCAGAAGGACAGATGTTGGTAGATTTTGCAAAAAGGATGGAAATGGCTGTGGTGAATACTTTCTTCCAGAAGAGAGAGGAGCATAGGGTGACTTATAAAAGTGGAGGTAGGAGCACACAGGTAGATAGACTACATCTTGTGCAGGCAATGTAATTTAAAGGAAGTCAGTGACTGCAAAGTAGTAGCGGGTGAGAGTGTTGCCAAACAGCATAGGATGGTGGTGTGCAGGATGATGCTGATGGCGAGGAAGGTGAAGAAGGCAAAGGCAGAGCAGAAGACAAAGTGGTGGAAGTTGAAAAAGGAAGAGTGTCAGGTTGTCTTCAAGGAGGAGTTGAAACAGGCTTTGGGTGGTCAGGAAGTGCTTCCAGATGACTGGACAACTACAGCTAATGTGATCAGGGAGACAGGTAGGAGAATACTTGGTAGGTCATCTGGAAGGAAAGTAGATAAGGAAACTTGGTGGTGGAATGAGGAAGTGCAGGAGTGTGTACAAAGGAAGAGGTTAGCTAAGAAGAAGTGGGACATTGAGAAAACCGAAGAGAGTAAACAGGAGTACAGGGAGACACAGCGTAAGGCAAAGGTAGCAGTGTCAAAGGCCAAACTGAGCGCTGCTTGATGACTTGTATGCTCGGTTGGAAAGTAAGGAGGGAGAAAATGATTTATATAGGTTGGCACAGCAGAGAAATAGAGATGGGAAGGACGTGCAGCAAGTTAGATTGATAAAGGACAGAGAGGGAAATGTATTGACTGATGACAGAAGTGTGCTGGGAAGATGGAAAGAGTACTTTGAAGAGCTGATGAATGAGGAAAATGAGAGAGAAAAAAGAGTAGAAGAGGTGACTATTGAGGAGCAGGAAGTAGCAAAGATTAGTAAGGGTGAAGTGAGGACGGCATTGAAGAGGATGAAGAATGGAAAGGCAGTTGGTCCTGATGACATACCGGTGGAGGTATGGAAGTGTCTAGGAGAGGTAGCAGTAGATTTTCTGACAAGAATATTCAACAAGGTCTTAGAAAGTGAGCAGATGCCAGAGGAATGAAGGAGAAGTGTGCTTGTGCCCATTTTTAAGAACAAGGGAGACGTGCAGAGTTGTGGCAACGACAGAGGGATAAAGTTGATGAACCATATGATGAAGTTATGGGAAAGAATAGTGGAAGCTAGACTAAGGGCAGAAGTCAGCATTTGTAAACAACAGTTTGGTTTCATGCCAAGAAAGAGCACCACAGATGCAGTGTTTGCCTTGAGGATGTTAATGGAGAAGTACAGAGAAGGTCAGAGGGAGCTGCATTGTGCCTTTGTGGATCTGGAGAAAGCATATGACAGGGTGCCGAGAGAAGAACTGTGGTATTGCATGAGTAAACATACAGTAAGGTTGTCACTGTCCCCCCCCAGTGCGGCTAACTGGGTTATCAAAGGCGGGCCATGTCTCTCACTGTCTGTGGTGAGAGGCATGTAAAAGAACCATTGCTGACTTTCGTAAAGAGTAGGCTGCAAAGTCGTCAGCGTGTTTCTGTCCCTTGCTAAAAAAGGGTTGTGACAGGAAGGGCATCCGACGTAAAAACTTCTGCCAAATCAAACGTGCGAATCAGATGATTCGCTGTGGCGACTCCCAGGTTAAATGGAAAAAGCCGAAAGGAAGACAGACAGACAGTAGAATTATGATGTTTTATGTGTCTTAATGTCTAAATGTATACAAGAGTTAGTAGTTAATGAATGTTGCATAACAGGAAACCCCCAAATACCTACCGAGTTGGAGATGAATAGATGAAGTAATTACACCTTTACAATGCAGCACTTGGTCATGTTTCCTGTTCTGATACAGCGGCTTGTAAATGTACTCACATATTTACAATGTAGAACATAAACTGATTTTTTTATTCTCATTTAAAATAATGTCAGGTCATACATGTATATGTGTATATAATATCAATAAATGCATATCCGATGCTATAAATGCTTACAATAACACTGAAACATTAAGAAAAATAACATAAGATGTAAATAAAATATACAAACACACATACAGATGGTATTGCATGAGAAGAAGACAACACACATGTATACGTAAGTGTAGGTGCACACACACACACACACACACACACACACACACACACACACACACACAAGCACACAAAAAAAGACACAAAGACACACGTGCAGATGCATTTGCACACACAGATGTGTACCTCACAACAATGTAACTAGTTTTGATGGGAGAGTTTGTGTTGGGGTTTTTTCTTTTTTTTGCATAATTGGCCTTGTTTTTGAGGCATTTCCCTTAACTTTTTCCTCTATTATTCCTTAATTTCATGTTTCAACTCTATTAATATGAAAAAAAAATGCAATGCACTGAAGCCACATGGATTTTAGCGCGAAGTAGAGAGGGATCCCTGTACACAATACACCTTTTTAGCTCTACTCCAGCTCTCTGCAGTGCAGACTATTACAAACCAGTTTAAATTTGGAGATCAAAGGTAGGAAAATCTCCAGTGGGGTGATTAAAAAGCACAAAGCAATATAGTCTGTACCCACAAACCTACGAAACCATGGACTCAACACTGTATGCTGTAAATATTCCTGATTACTGGCGCTGCACAGTGGCGACAGGTGCCCAGAGCACAAACCAAATTTCAATGTATGTAAAAGTACTTTGACAATAAAGAATTGTTTGTTTGTTTGTTTGTTTGTACTTTGCAAGTCAAAGCCATGCATGCAAACCGAGATGTGCAGTAGATGATTTGTTTAAGAAAGTATGTGATCTTTAAATAGATAAAACACAGTTCAATGGCCAGAAGCTTTCCTGAAACCTAACCTCCACACCCAGATCTATGTGGTGGTGTTTATTATAAACTCTAAAACCACAGTGTTTCAGGACATGACCATGTGTGTATTTTACCTTTCAATATAACCTCAGGAAATGATATTGGAAATTCAGTGGGATAACCGAGACGTAAACCACCCAAATATAGAACCACAGTTCAAAAATGAAATATTTATATATGTCTCTGCAAGACCTTCTCTGCTGGCCTAAAAATATCTGAATCACAGACTGATGTTAATTATATTTTGTCCATGAATACTTATTAAATATAGTAATTCAAAAATGGTCTGTCAGCTTCCTTGCATTGCTTTTCCCCTGGTTGCACTGCTTCCAGATGTGTGTTTTCATATTCAAGCATTTAACCAATCACATTTCAGCCATTATTTGTTGCCAGGGTCAGAAATCTACCCAGAGGCCTTCATAGTCAGTTCTGCGGGCCCTGTACCATAAAATAAGTGTCGGGAAAACTGTTACTTTAACCAATCACATTTAGAGTTGGCGACACCAAGGCCTTCTAGAAGGCATACGGAAACGTCAGTGTTTTCACACCTGATGATTGGACAGTGAGAGAGTTTTCAAGCCAGAGCTAGCAAACTGCATCTGTAGCGAGCTGCACAAGCAAATATATTGTTGTGTTGATTCAATAGTGGGTTTGTCAACCCACAAAGACTGAAGGAAGAGAAGTAATGGATTTGGTTGCAGATTTACTGTCAAAGCCATTTTCAAAACGGATTTTTCAAGAAAAGTTGGACATCGTTAAGAAAGGTCAGGCAACTCCGAAGCTATCAAGCCTGTCACAACCGGAAAAAGGATTTGTCTGCCACTTTCAGTCCACTAAACTACGATAGGTACCCCTGGCTCACAGGCTCCGAGGAACACTGCAAATTGTATTGCTGGGAGTGCTTGCATTGACATGGTGTTTGGAGCAACCCTGATTTGTAAATTTGACTTACCTAACCAAGGCAGCAACGAGACACCAAAGCACTGCCAGACACTTACAAGCAACGGTGCTCTCCAAAACTTTTTGGGAAACCAGAGTGGATCTACAGCTGAGCGGGCAAGTGTGCAGGGAAACGGAGCTCAACAACGAAAAGGTGAAGAAAAATAGAGACTCCCACTGTCGGAAGTAGCCCCAGGCGCCCGTATCCTACGCCAATCGGAATGAGCTTTTAACCGGTAACTGCTACTTCCTGTGTTGAGCCGAAGTCTTGCATCAACGCTGGAGTGTCCTCTCCAGTGCGCTACAAGCCTGGGCGGGAACTATGGAGAACTTGGGCTGCCCAGACGTCAAGTCCCCCCTCTCGGCCTTGCTGATAGCATCCAAAGGAAAGGAAGATCCAGTACAATTTGGTACCAGCGCAGCTGCAGGAGTTGCCAGAAGGTAGGGGAATCCTCAGACCAGCTGCCTTACGGGCTCCACTCTGGATTTCTGTAGGGTTTACCCCTTAGCCTTCTCCCAACCAAGGGAATCCACAAGGCAGTGGGACTATTTAACCCATAGTTGGGGGTTTGGGTCATGGGGCGTGTCCACACGCCGTGTCCACACGCCGGTGGGCCTGCATGTCGCATGTCTGGGGGCCAAACCTCCTCCGAGTCCCCTGTAGTTAAGCCTGAGTCCGCAAGGTACTCAGTTACCATGTTTCGCCGCAAGGAGGCACTACATGGGGCTTGATGGTGGAGAGGCTATGTACTGGCAGGGAGAGATTTACTCACACGGCTCCCCTTTTCACAGGCAAGCTGCTAGCCAGCAGTGTTAGTTGAAAGCGTGAGGTAACAAGCACTACTACTACGACCACAACTACCACACTTTGCACATGACAACACCCATTTGACCCACAATACATACACATACATATGCATATATATAATATATAGTTAGATTGATACAATCATATAATTACTATACTTAAGGGGGTGTGTTGCATAATAATGTTTTTTTTCCTGTGTCGGCATGAAGCTAAGAGTTCGTTTCTTTTATTTAATGAAGACAGTTCGGGTCTGTATATAATGAGGAACTTCTCCCTGAGGCATAAATTGCATCTTTTGTTTGAGCTGTTGTATGTCGGGTGTGATGATAGAATTCTCCATGAGATATGGTGATCAATGTTCATGTCTTTGAGTGTCCAGGTGTGCTTGCTGAGTTCGGTGGAGTTTATGCTTTTGACGTTGCGAAAGGATGCGATGTGGTTTCTGTTGCATTATTGTCTGTACGTGTGACGGTGGCCTGATAGATCACTGATGATTGCAGACAGTTCCCGTTGAATGGGCAGGCGTCTTTCTGTCGGCAGTTGCATTGCGTTCTTTTGTTTAATGTGCTGGTGTCATCAGTATTGTCATGTAAAGCCAGAGTGCGCTTGTTGTGGTGTTATTCATGTAGCTGTAACTGATCTTGAGGGTGTTGCTGTTGAAAATTTTTCAGAGTTTGTGGTCCTTGGTGAAGTGCTTGTCTATTAGGGTGAGGAATCTGTGTTCGATGTTGGTGCTGGTGTTTTTACTGAAGGGTGGGTTGTACCATAAGATGTTATATACTAGTCCTTCTCAAAAAATTAGCATATTGTGATAAAGTTCATTATTTTCTCTAATATACTGATAAAAATTAAACTTTCATATATTTTTGATTCATTGCACACCAACTGTAATATTTCAAGTCTTTTATTGTTTTAAGACTGATGATTTTGGCATACAGCTCATGAAAACCCAAAATTCCTATCTCAAAAAATTAGTACATCATGAAAAGGTACTCTAAACGAGCTATTAACCTAATCATCTGACTCAACCAATTAACTCTAAACACCTGCAAAAGATTCCTGAGGCTTTTAAAAACTCCCAGCCTGGTTCATTACTCAAAACCGCAATCATGGGTAAGACTGCCGACCTGACTGCTGTCCAGAAGGCCATCATTGACACCCTCAAGCAAGAGGGTAAGACACAGAGAAAAATCTCTGAGCGAATAGGCTGTTCCCAGAGTGCTGTATCAAGCCACCTCAGTGGGACGTCTGTGGGAAGGAAAAAGTGTGGAGGAAAACACTGCACAACCAGAAGAGGTGACCGGACCCTGAGGAAGATTGTGGAGAGGGGCCGATTCCAGACCTTGGGGGACCTGTGGAAGCAGTGGACTTGGCTACAGTTGTTGCATTCCCCAGTTCAAGCCACTTTTGAACCAGAAACAGCGGCAGAAGCACCTGACCTGGGCTACAGAGAAGCAGCACTGGACTGTTGCTCAATGGTCCAAAGTACTTTTTTTTTGGATGAAAGCAAATTTTGCATGTCATTCGGAAATCAAGGTGCCAGAGTCTGGAGGAAGACTGGGGAGAAGGAATTGCCAAAATGCCTGAAGTCCAGTGTCAAGTACCCACAGTCAGTGATGGTCTGGGGTGCCATGTCAGCTGCTGGTGTTGGTCCACTGTGTTTTATCAAGGGCAGGGTCAATGCAGCTAGCTATAAGGAGATTTTGGAGCACTTCATGCTTCCATCTGCTGAAAAGCTTTATGGAGATGAGATTTCATTTTTCAGCACGACCTGGCACCTGCTCACAGTGCCAAAACCACTACTAAATGGTTTACTGACCATGCTATTACTGTGCTCAATTGGCCTGCCAACTCTCCTGACCTGAACCCCACAGAGAATCTGTGGGATATTGTGAAGAGAAAGTTGAGAGACACCAGACCCAACACTGGATGAGCTTAAGGCCGCGAGAAAGGTAGCAAGGCTCGAAGCATAGGAGCAGGGTTTAAGCTGTTTTTTCATAGTGTGGATGGGAAGTGAAATGGAGTCGGAGTCATCTTGAAGGAGGACTTTGTCAGGAATGTTCTAGAAGTGAAAAGAGTGTCAGACAGAGTGATGAGTCGCAAGTTAGAAATTGAAGGTGTGATGTTCAATGTTGTTAGTGCTTATGCCCCACAGGCAGGATGTGAGCTAAAAGAGAAGGAGAGATTCTGGAGTGACTTAGATGAAGTGATGCAGAGTACCCCCAGAGGTGAAAGAGTGGTCATTGGTGCAGACTTCAATGGACATGTTGGTGCAGGCAACAGAAGGGAAGAGGAAGTGATGGGCAGGTTTGGTATCCAGGACAGGAACACAAAGACAGATGTTGATCGATTTTGCAAAAGGGATGGAAATGGCTGTGGTAAATACTTTCTTCAAGAAGAGACAGGAGCATAGGGTGACTTATAAAAGCGGAGGTAGGAGCACACAGGTAGACTACATCTTGTGTAGGCGATGTAATTTGAAGGAAGTCAGTGACTGCAAAGTACTAGTGGGTAAGAGTGTTGCCAAACAGCATAGGATGGTGGTATGCAGGATGACGCTGATGGTGAGGAAGGTGAAGAAGGCAAAGGCAGAGCAGAAGACAAAGTGGTGGAAGTTGAAAAAGAAAGTGGGTCGTGTTGTTTTCAAGGAGGAGTTGAAACAGGCTTTGGCTGGTCAGGAAGTGCGTCCAGATGACTGGACAACCACAGCAAATGTGATCAGGGACACAGGTAGGAGAGTACTTGGTGTGTTCGCTGGAAGGAAAGTAGATAAGGAGACTTGGTGGTGAAATGAGGAAGTGCAGGAGTGTGTACAAAGGAAGAGATTAGCTAAGAAGAAGTGGGACATTGAGAGGACAGAAGAAAGTAAACAGGAGCACAGGGAGATACAGTGTAAGGCAAAAGTAGCAGTGGCTAAGGCCAAACAGAGGGTGTATGATGACTTGTATGATAGGTTGGACAGTAAGGAGGGAGAAGATGATTTATACAGGTTGGCACAGCAGAGAAATAGAGATGGGAAGGGCATGAAACAAGTTAGAGAGATTAAGGACAGAGAGGGAAATGTATTGACTGATGACAGAAGTGTGCTGGGAAGATGGAAAGAGTACTTTGAAGAGCTGATGAATGAGGAAAATGAGAGAGAGAGAAAAAAGAGTAGAAGAGGTGACTATTGAGGAGCAGGAAGTAGCAAAGCATGTAAGGGTGAAGTGAGGAGGGCACTGAAGAGGATGAAAAATGGAAAGGCAGTTGGTCCTGATGATATACCTTTGGAGCTATGGAAGTGTCTAGGAAAAGTAGCAGTAGATTTTCTGACAAGAACATTCAACAAGGTCCTAGAGAGTGAGCAGATGCCGGAGGAGTGGAGGATAAGTGTGCCGTTGCCCATTTTTAAGAACAAGGGAGACGTGCAGAGTTGTGCAACTACAGAGGGATAAAGTTGATGAGCCATACGATGAGGTTATGGGAAAGAATAGTGGAAGCTAGACTAAGGGCAGAGGTCAGCATTTGTGAACAACAGTTTGGTTTCATGCCAAGAAAGAGCACCACAGATGCAGTGTTTGCCTTGAGGATGTTAATAGAGAAGTACAGAGAAGGTCAGACGGAGCTGCATTGTGCCTTTGTGGATCTGAAGAGAGAGAGCCTATGACAGGGTGCTGAGAGAGGAACTGTGGTATTTCATGAGGAAGTCTGGAGTAGCAGAGAAGTATGTTTGAGGACATATGTATGAGGGATGTTAGACAGTGGTGAGGTGTGCTGTCGGTGTGACAGAAAAGTTCAAGGTGGAGGTCAGACTGCATCAAGGGTCAGCTCTGAGCCCCTTCTTGTTTGCTATGGTGATGGACAGGCTGACGGACGAGGTTAGTCAATAATCTCCATGGACTATGATGTTTTGCAGATGACATTGTGATCTGTAGTGAGAGCAGAGAACAAGTGCAGGAAAATCTAGAGAGCTGAAGGTATGCCTTGGAAAGGAGGGGAATGAAGGTTAGCCTCAGTAAGACAGAATACATGTGTACAAATGCCAAGGACCCAAGAGGAACGGTGAGGTTCCAGGGAGCAGAGATAAGGATAGTCGAAGATTTTAAGTACCGAGGCTCAACAATCCAGAGCAATGGAGAGTGTGGAAAAGAGGTGAAGAAGCGTGTGCAGGCTGGTTGGAATGGTTGGACAAAAGTGTCCGGCATGATGTGTGATAGGAAGGTATCGGCAAGAATGAAAGGAAAAGTGTACAAGACGGTGTTTAGGCCAGCGATGCTGTATGGTTTAGAAACACTGGCACTGAGGAAAAGACAGGAGTCACAGCTGGAGGTAGCAGAGATGAAAATGTTGAGGTTTTCTTTGGGAGTAACAAGGATGGATAGGATCAGGAATGAGTATATCAGAGGCACATGTAAGATGCACATGTAAGATGTTTTGGAGACAAAGTCAGAGAGGCTAGATTAAGATGGTTTGGACATGTACAGAGGAGGGATAGTGAATATATTGGTAACAGGATGCTGAGGCTGGAACTACCAGGCAGAAGGCCTAGAGGAAGACCAAAGAGACGATTCATGGATGTGGTGAAGGAGGACATGAAGGTCGTTGGTGTAAGAGAAGAAGATGCAAAGGATAGGGTGAGATGGAGGCAGATGATTCGCTGTGGCGACCCCTGAAGGGAAAAGCCGAAAGGAAAAGAAGAAGAATCACACTCAGTCTTCAAAAAGTTCTTCGAATTTTCACTTCTAACGGACGAAATTTCAAAAACCGTAGCAGAGATAAAAAAGTATGTTGAACCCCGATATTCTCCCTCAAGCGAACTGATATTTCTGCGCATGCGCATCTCACGTAGTCCCGATATGACGGAATAGGAAGGTGGAATTTCAAATAAGTCACTTATTTATACCGAGTCACTTTACATGACGCTTTAAACAGTCAATCAACGCTTACAATATGGGAAGCGCTCAATACCGAAAGTAGTGTACTTGCGAAGGTAGTGTACCTGTTGTGAGTTATACAGACTTTCGGTCTTTCAAGTGCACAAGGGTGCCGTTGAACTCGTTTAGAACACAGCCTGCACGTGAATCCCAGCAAAGCGGAGAGTTCTTTCTTTTGTGTAAGTAAGTAAGTAAGTAACTTTTTTCAAGAGATGCATACAAAGAACAAGTACAAATCCTAATGAATATTTATATAAAAATAAGAATACACTCTTAGGATTCTGCTAAAAGATAATAAATATAAAGATTGTGCTGATCTGAGCAGATAGTTAATTCATCTCTGTGTATGTTGCACCCATGCTAGTAGGCTTATGCTTCTGACCAACCATATTTGCTTAGGGTTACAAAAGTCCACAAAACAGTGTAAACACAAAGATCACAGAGACGACGTCTTAGCACTAGGGTAACACACGATATAACTGATATATATATATATATATATATATATATATATATATATATATATATATATATATATATATATATAAACAAAAATAAAAGGACAGGACAAAGACTTTCTATTGAAACTCCATTTATCACTACAGATCTGTTTCGAGGGGTGGTGAAACCATCCTCTCTCTTCAGGTGATTATAGAATTATATTCTTCTACATATTATAGAAATATATTCTTCTATAATCACCTGAAGAGAGAGGATGGTTTCACCACCCCTCGAAACAGATCTGTAGTGATAAATGGAGTTTCAATAGAAAGTCTTTGTCCTGTCCTTTTATTTTTGTTATTTGCTCTACCAAAAAGTATTGAGCACTCTCCTACGGAAGGATCTACTCAGAAAATCCTCTATATATATGTGTGTGTGTGTGTGTGTGTGTGTACACACTCAGTGTCATCAGTTCATTTTCTGTAACAGTTTCATCCTAATTCGGGTCTCAGGGAGGCTGGTGCCCATCCCAGCCAACTCAGGGTGAGGGCAGAGTACACCCTGGACAGCTCGCCAGGCCATCGCAGGGCGGAAACACGCTGACGGCTTTGCAGCCTACTCTTGTCGAAAGTCAGCAATGGTTCTTTTACATGCCTCTCACCATAGACAGTGAGAGACATGGCCCGCCTTTGATAACCCAGTTAACTGCACTGGGGGCTCACTCAGTGTGTAGTTTATAAACAATGAATGCAGCATCATTGCGTCATTACGTCAGTGTACGTCCAAACTCAAAATTTGACTTTAAAAAAAAACCTCAAAACGGATGAACGTAAGTCGGGGAGCGTCTGTATAATTCATACCAAGTTGCTCGATATTCAAGGAACAATGTATTGGAAAATGGTGAGAGACATCACAAGTGCCAACTCCAAAATCCTTAACTCGTGGAAACAAGGAGGTTGATGCTATCATATAGTAGACTAAACTTGCTCCGTTATGTGTAACACAAGTAAACTGGCCCTCTTTATCCCTGAATAACCTGCCATTCATGATATTGATTCCAAAAGTACAACACAATTCTACTAATTTTTCCCAAATTATTATGGTTAAGATTATCTCGATTTGAACAAGGCATTTTAAAATTATCTAAAGGATAGTCATCAATATCGTTTTGGATAAAATCAATATTATCGTCAGGAATAAAGTCTAGAAAGTCTTTAGTCCTTGCATTTAGGTCACCAGCTAAAAGTAAATGTAAGTAATGTAAATGTAAATGAAGACCTGTGCTGAAAAAGCCCGGCTTGGTGGGGGCCGAGATCGCGACCGCCAGTCGAACAGGGTGTCACAGTGGTGCAGGGGTCAGCATATTCACTTGATGGCAATAAGGTCCTGTGCTCGGTCCCCGGGCTCAGGCGATTCCCTGTGGAGTTTGCATGTTGTCCTCATGCTTGTGTGTGTGGGTTCCCTCCAGGAAATCCGGTTTTCTATCACAATAATAAATCATGCAGAGTCGGCTGATTGGCTGATCCAAATCACCCCTAAGCATCACACTGCGTGTGAATGGTTGTATGTGTGTAGCAGTGTGGACGTGCTAATCATGACAGCTCCATTTTTACAGTGGCCCCCATGTTTTATTCTAAATGATCCCGAAACATTTAACGATATAATGACCTGTTTATTCAGCTCTATATACAGAAAAGGTTCATGTTCGTAGCGCTTGCATACAGACCACATAAACTATATTACACTCTCGCAGTCAAAGGGTTTAGAAAACCCCCGATTTTCCAGTTTTAAGTGAAATTTATGAGGCCCGTGTTGCTTAAAATGAAAGCATAGAACAAAAAATAAAATACATTTCAAGTTTAAAAGGTTGGAGTCATTTTCTTCACTTGAACGTGATATGATCACATTTTAAAGTTTCGCCCTGACACTGCTGCACAGCCTCTTACAGATTTATTTATTATTGGTTTCTTTGCGGGCAGTGGTGGCCTGGAGGTCAGGTGCTGGATTATCAATCCTAAAGTCAGGGGTTCAAGCCCCACTTCCACCGGGTTGTCACTGCTGTCCCCCTGGTGCACTAACTGGGCTATCAAAGGCTGCAGTGTCTCTCAGCCATTAGTGTGTTTCTGCCCTGTGATGGCCTGGTGAACAGTCTGGGGTGTACTCTGCCCTTGTCCCGAGTCAGTTGAGATGGGTGCCAGCTTCCCCGTGACTTGAATTAAGATTAAGTGGTTCAGAAAATGAATGAATGGTTCTTTGCCTTTACACTTTTGTCCCCTTCATCGTAAACCTGAGGTGACACCACAATGCTGATATTTTGTCTTGGAATCTGACAGAATCTTGGTGATTGCAGCTGATGTGCACCACAGCGCTGCAAGCCGGGAAGGACGGGGACTTCAGTGCAGAGTGGAAGCACAGATTCTTCAAATCAAGTGAGAGAAAGTTTGAGTTCTTTCAGTTTGTTCACATATCATAACCTTCATGATGGTCGCTGTGTAATAAAACGAGTCATTTTGCTTTGCACAGTGATGGAATGGGAACTGGAGCAGAGTTTTCTCTCAACGTGAGAGAACTACCTCATCTGAAAAATAGTGGAAGTAAAAAGCAAATGGAATTCTTGGATGTCCCAGCTGATGGTCTCATAGACAGCGAGGCCCAGGACCTCTTGAGAAAACTCAAGCAGCGTATCTCCAGTACCTGTCCAGGTCATATCACCTTGGAGCTTAGTAGAGAAGATCAGCCAGAGACCAACTCTGGAAACCAACCAGAAGGAGCACAAGGAGTATCTGGAGAGGTTCTCTGAACAGATTGTAAATCAGATAAAGGAGAAAGCAGACATTACACGGAAGTGCTTTTTTCAGATATTAATTGCTTTTTCTAAAGAAGTATAATTCTGTGGAGCCTTCTGAAAACTATAACTGGGATTAGATGTGAAATACATTCTGTACAGACTTCCATATCAGCTTGATAGCCATGTCCAACAAAAAGAGTCTTCTCCGGAAAACCATCATGATTATGTCACTGATGCTGTTGGTACTGCAGATAATAATATATGAACATATATAAACATACACATATATATACACATATACATATATATATACACACACACACACACATATATACATACATACATATATAAACATACATATACATACATACATACACACATACATATACACACATATGTACATATATATGCATAAATTCATATATATACATACGTATATATATAAACATAGGTACGTATATAAACATACACACATATATATATATATATATATATATATATATATATATATATATATATATATACATACACATATACATATATATATACACACAGATATACACACACACACACACACACACACACATATATATATATATACATACACACACACACACACACACACACACACACACACATATATATATATATATATATATATATATATATATATATATATATATATATATATATATATATATATATATATATACACATATACACATATACATACATATACATACATATATATACATACATATATACACATATTATATATATATATACACATATATATGTGGTGAAGGATGACATGAAGGTCGTTGGTGTAAGAGAAGAAGATGCAAAGGGCAGGGTGAGATGGTATGATATATGGAACCAGTGCTGCATGAAACCTGCTCAGATAATGTGTTTCGGGAGCTTTTATTCTTAATGCTGTCAATTCTTTACAAGTTGTGCTAGATTGTAAATCCGAGAACTTCTAGAAACCCTGTACTTGTTATACTTTCAGCCAGTGTAATTTACACATCATTAGATCTGTAACTCTGATACTTCACACTAAATATTTAAGTCTTTAAGGTATTGCCTGGTAACAAGAAACCACAAAAAAATATGAGTTTTATTTTTGAGATACTGTGAACCCAAAAAGTGAACTTGAACCTGGATTGAGAAACAGCCCAACAACAAATACACAGCAACAAAGAACTTTATCTTTTGTTATTTTTCTTAAAAGTTTGTGATTGTTATTTCTACTGTTACATGTTGCACTTCCTGTTGCACTTCCTGCTGCACTTCTGCTGCACTGCTTCCTCCAGGGTCTTCTGCCTCAGCTCCTGGAGCACCACTGGTATCTTCTGAAGCTGAACATTTTCCTCCACTGAAACTCCACCTCTCTTCTGAAGCTCATAGTCCATTTGTCTCCGTTTGCTTTTCTTAATCTTATTGAACCACTTGTGGGAAAAAGTTCTCCTTCTCTGCCTTCCTATGTTCTGCGGTTTCTTTTCTGTCCTCCATCCTTTCTGCTGTCTCCAGCACTTTGACCTGTTCCAGAATCTTCTGCTCTCCACTCTTCATTTCAGTCGGAGGGCTTTTCCTCTGTGCATTCGTTTTCTCCATCATCTCTTCCATGGCTTTTCTCTGTCTATTCAGGAGCTCAGGATTCTCTTTATTTTTCTCTGTAATCATGTCCAGCTTTTCATTCTTTTCCTGAATCGTTTTTAAAAATTTATAACGTGTCATCCAGTATGCTATGATGGTCTCCTGCCATCTCTTCGTTTCAACAGAGAGTTCTTTCTCCTTCTGCGTGTTCCGTCTCTCTTCCTCAATCTGGACCACCAGCTTGTCGTTCTCAGCGAGTAACCTTTTCTCCATCTCATCCTTTTCCCTCAGCAGAGCCTTCATTTTTTCTCTCGTCTGAGCTTCTCTGGCTTTGCTCTCTCTCAGCTGGAACTCCAAGCTCTCCGTCTCCTCCACCATCATCTCTGTCACCTTCTCAGGTCCAATCAGTAAACTGCTTCTCTCTATTTCATCCAAGTTCTGCACCACAGTTTCCATCTCTGTGGTTCAAATAATTAAGCAGAAAGAAAAAACATGAAGAGTCAATGTCAAAGAAAATTAATTGGGGAAAAAATAAATGATTAAAAATTAAATGTAGCTGTTGCATCCTCTTCATTTCCAGATTTTTCTTAAGACAAAAAAAGATTTAAATTAAAAATCAGGGAAATCAAAATAAAATCATATCTTAACTTAAAGCTTTTTTATAACACATTACTAACACCTTTTGTAAAAGTGCATCATATTATCATGTACTTTAGTACAAACACTGCCGTATATAACGGTACAATGGTATTTTGTTTTTCTATGTTTTGCTATACTTAAATGCTTGCTGAGAATAATCAAATAATATGCTTAAGGGGCCATTCTGCATGTCTATTGTAAAAGTGCATACTCAGACACCTATGACACACTGAGCCGTTTGGGGTCTGTGTGCAATTCAGTAGTTTCTAAATCCGATGGTTTCCTCACTTCCTCATGTCTCCTCACTTCCTCACAATTTCCTCACTTCCTCATTTCGAGATCAGGAGGCGACAGCGTGAAACTGATGTGTGTAGAGGTGAGGGGAGTGTGGGGGTCGTGACGCACCCGGATAGAGCCCAGACTTATCTCCTCCTGTTGAGACAACGACACAGCGTAGACCCAGCCCCAAACCAGGAAGAGGGAACCTGCTCTGAAGCCCTTAAAAGCACACACCCGCGAGTGAGACCCCAGACCTTTTCTAGCGTGTCTTTTATGCATGTTTGTTGGGTCTCCGTCCTTTGCAAACGACGCAATAAAGCTTCTCATATTCAACTCAAAACCAGTCTCCAGTCGTCTTCTTCCACATTCAACGGACTCAACAGTTTCAACTAAATTTCTGCTCATGTCTCTCTTTTTTTTCCTATCAAGTAAATCTGTTTTTCACTCACTCATCTGAATATCCTTTAATTTTCTCCTTAGTTCTTCCAAAAAAATCATAAACCTATCGAGCTTTATTCTCTGCTTCGTATTCTGACTGCATGTGTGTGCTGGAGAACCAGGCTGGAATATTCCAAAAAATGTCTGTGACGTCACATGTGCCTGTGTCGTGAGATGTGGAACATGGAACTCGAGCGCTGTGACAGGAACACGAGCGCTGTGACGTCGCACATTAATTATGTAAACCATTGCTGACTTTCGGGAAGAGCATCGCCGTCAGCGTGTTTCTGTCCCTTGCTAAAGGATTGTGTCAGGAAGGGCATCCGACAAAAACCTACGCCAAAGCAAATGTGCGAATCAGATGATTCACTTTGGCGACCCCTGAAAAAGGGAAAAGCCGAAAGGAAAAGAAGAAAAAGAAGAAGATTATGTCCTGTTGTAGATACAGGACTGTAGTTTTGTTTGTCTTAATGCCCGGATGTAGGGCTCAGGGTGGGGTTTGGAGCGCTTCTCCTGAATCACACACACAGCTGAGGATTTTCACTCTCAGCACTGTCTGTTCGTTCCTCTAACACTGTGGGATATTTTTACTCTAAATTCTCTGCAACCTGAATAAATACTTCACAAAATGCCTGTAGAGGTTGGGTCTGAGCAAACAAAAGAACAAAATAAAAATGAAGTTGATTGAAGAAAAAACAAAAACAACCAAAGCTCTTCAAGTTCACGTTCTGTTCGGGGGAAAATCCGAGCTCAGTGCTGCAGTGTTAGCTAAATGGCTAGTGCTAGCTAGCGTCAGCTATCCAACTGTACATTAGCTTGGTTTACTTTATTAAAACAAATAACTATTATTATTGTTGTTGTTGTTGTTGTTGTTGCATGTAAGTGAAAATTTCGCCCTTTGGCGATCATGACGCTGAAAACATCTTTTCATATTAAAAATAAATTTGATTAAGAATGTAAATATTTCGGTTTAAACCCTACACATCCCTCATGAATCAGCCTGCAGCGGCTTTAGAAGGTAAAAAAAAACTCCCTCAGGTGACACGAGGTCGGAACCTTGAGAGGAACCGGACTCGGAACAGAAACCAAGCACATCACAAGTAGTTCATCACTTCAAAGGGTGTTTTGTGGTTTCTTTTATTCGTTTTTATCTCATTTTATTTAATTTTTGAATGAAAATATGTGCATAAATTCTCTGCAACCCCAATAAATACTTCATAAAATGCCCGTGGAAGTTTGGTCTGGATGTCAGCGCGTTCTGTTTCAGGTGAAAATCCGAGCTCAGTGCTGCAGTGTTAGCTAAATGGCTAATGCGAGCTGTGATGAAACTTGTAAAATGGCGGGCGTTCCGGATGTGATTAATACGTCACTACTTTCTGTTTCGGCTCCCTCGAATGTGTAATGCAGTCCATGGTGTAAGGGAGGCAACTCCACTTCGCTTTACCTTATATCTATCTCCCTTCTCAAGCAAATGAGCCACACAAAATGCTATGTTCATGACATTAAACCTGGAAATTAACGTTTAAACAACATTAAACGTGGAGCCGGTGGTGTAGTGGTTAGAGTGCTGGGCTCATGCTCGGGAGCTTGTGAGTTCAAATCCCACTGACACCCCCACTGTGCTAAAACCCCTGGGCAAAGCCTCAACCACAAGTGTGCATCTGTTCACCCAGCAGTGTAAAAGGGTACCAGTGAGAATATCGTCAGGTTCTAAATAAACACGCATATGCAACAAGAAGGGCACAAAAGAATTAAGTTCTTTTATATACTCATATGAGGAGCGTGATCAAACCAGCTCTAATCACTCTGAACTAAGTCTGATCGAGAACCTCTATTTATTTCTTTAGGGAAGTTCCTGGTTACATATCGTTCCTGGCACTAAGGGAATGGGGAAGAAAAAACACATGAGCCAGTAATGTGAAAGTTTATCTTATAGGTCACACAAGTGTTTTAGCAAACATAATTAACACAGACAAAACATTCTTTCTTGTAGACGCAGTCTTCTTGCAATCAATAGGTCATCCTGATATGGTGCTGACCCACCCAAACGGCTCTGCTATGATTTGATAGTTTTCTGCAAAGACACTAGTAAAGCAGTTTCTATGCATTGTTCATATTGGTCATATACAAGGTTGAGCTGTGTTAACTATATGAACAATTACTTCAACAGATATACTGGGAGGGTGGCCTGTGATGGACTAGCATCCCATCCAGGAGAGTTTCAGCTCCTGATTGCTTCACGCTGCGGAAACCGGGGATAAGCACTGGCCTGATGAGCCACTAGGCTCGGTTCTAAAAACCCAACAGTTAATCAATAAAAAAAAATCAAAAACATAAAATTAAAATCGGTTGTTATTTTCCAGTCGAAACAACAGTCTCTGAAAATAAGCAGTACTTTTTTCATTGTATTTATGAGCACATTTTCACGTTAAAGTCACATTCACTTTGAAATTTCACTATGCTCTTGAATATCCTGGAAAGAAAACACAACTAAAATAAATTAACACTATTCTGGGTTGAAACAATTAAAGTTCAGTTCTCCGAGACATCACAGTTCTGTCCTGGTATCAGAGTGGCATTTTAACCACTCTGCCTGATCTCGATCTTCGGACATCCAGCTCAACGCTGATGTTGGTCGCGTTGTTTGTTGACTGCTCTACTGCCTGAGGTTGTGAGACAACAGCAAGAACACAGGTATGTTCCACTGGTGGAACAGTGGGACTGAACATTTCTGGTGTAGCTCTGAGATGTCTATGGTTGCATCTCAGTTTCCTACCATCTGCATTCATTAACACATATGACCTTGGACACTGGTCAACCTCGATAACTATTGCAGGATTCCACCTATTCCCCTCCTGGATTCTCACAGAATCTCCCTTCGCAGGGGGGGACAACTCCTTTTGTACCCTGTCTAACATAAAAGTATTTCTGAGTGTTCTGCTGTTCTATCAGTCTCTTGAGAATTTCAGTCTGATTCTGCACTTGAGGCAGCAGCAGCGACGTTGACGTTGGCAACAGGGTTTTCAATAGGCGGCCGATTAACATTTGAGCTGGCAACAGGTTCACACCGTCAATTAGCGAATTCCTGTATTCCAGGAGCGCTAAATACACATCCCTACCACTTCTCTCCGCCTTTCTCAGCATGTTTTTAACTGTCTGAACAGTGTTTTCAGCTTGGCCGTTGGATTGTGGGTATGTTGGACTCGATGTTTTGTGACCAAACTCCCACTCCTTGGTGAATCTGTGAAATTCTCCACTAGAAAACTGTGGACCATTATCTGATATCAGAAGGTCTGGTATTCCATATCGGGCAAACACGGATTTCATTGCTGTGATAGTCGTTCTGCTTGGCAAGTCCTCAAGTCTCACAATCTCTGGATACTTTGAATAGTAGTTTACACACAGTAGATAGTCACTGTTCTTGTACGTGAACAGGTCTGCTCCAACTTTAGCCCATGGCCTTGTAGGAATGTCATGACTTTGTAATGGCTGCTTGGGATTTGAGCTCTTGTTTTCATTGCACACTGCACATTTTGTGAAAAAGTCCTCAATCTGCTTGTGCATTCATATCCAGAAAAGAATGTCTTTGACATGTTCTTGACATTTAACAATGCCCAAGTGAGATTCATGAACTTTATGAAGCATTTGGTTCTGCAGATTGTTTGGAACAATTGGCTTCATGCCCTTAAACAACTGTCTTCTGGCCATCAGTACATCACAGCGATTTCAGTTGTTGCAATTGAACATCATTTGCAGTGGCATCTTTGAATTCATTCACCTTTTCAGGTGTCATAGGAAGCATTGAGATATCCCCAGTGCAGCTAACTGGGTTATCAAAGGCGGGCCATGTCTCTCACTGTCTATGGTGAGAGGCATGTAAAAGAACCATTGCTGACTTTCGTAAAGAGTAGGCTGCAAAGCCGTCAGCGTGTTTCTGTCCCTTGCTAAAAAGGGTTGTGACAGGAAGGGCATCTGACATAAAAACCTACGCCAAATCAAACATGTGAATCAGATGATTCTTTCTGCAACAGTCTCTTCAGAACTTGAACAAGTCTCACGTCGTGTTCACGAACATTTCAGCCCTTACCAGCATATCGTCAACAATGCACTCATCCCCGTCAAGTCCTTCTAAAATCTGCGTCATAGCTCTCTGAAGCACTTCTTGTGCAGATTTTACGCCAAAAGGTAAACATAAAAACCTGTAGCGTCCAAATGGCGTACAGCATTGAATGTGCATAATTTGAAGCTTTTGTCATCAAGTCTGATCTGCCAAAATCCTGCTGCAGCATCCAGGACACTGAAGTCAGTAGCACTTGGCAACCTCGACATTATTTCTTCAACAGTTCTTATTGGATAATGTTCACGATTCACCGCTTTAATGAGGTCTTTGGGGTCAATGTATATGCGTATCTTGTGAGGCTTCACCACTGTGACCATGCTGTTTACCAAACTGGTAGGCTCTGTTTGTTTTTCAACAACACCAATTTTCTCCATTCTGTTCAGTTCTGCTTTTACTTTGTCCATAAGTGCAGCTGGCACCTTTCTCAGTTGATGAACCCCTGGTGTCACTTCAGGGTTAGTGTCGATGTGATGCTCTCCTGGCATACACCCTAAGCCCTTGAATAATGCTGGAAATTCTTCCAAGACATTCGTCTCACATTTTGGAGACTCTTCAAACACTGGTTGTTCAACTATGTTGACTTGTCGCATTAAGTTGAAGTTTGTGGACGATCTTTTACCTAATATGCTGGGTCTATCATCTTTCACCACTTGGAAAGGCACCTTGTGAACAGTATCATCACCTTTCAGTTTTCATTTGAGTTCAATCAGTCCTAGTGGTGCAGTTTTATCACCAGAATAAGAGCTTAACCTGGCACGGGAATTTGACAAATGGTATTGACCTAGTTTGAGACTGTCCAGCACTGACTGAAAAATCACATTACACTGGGCACCAGTGTCAAGTTTGAAAGAAACTTCTTGTCCTTCAACGAATAGAGGCTCACACCAATCCTCGTCATCATCAGTTTCCACCATGCCAATGAATAAATCTTCATATTCACTCTGTGAATCAGTCTGCTCTAAAGTGTGCACTGACTTCTGGCCTTTACCACGTGAATCTCTTCTGTCAGATCTTGAGAGTCTAGTCCTACACATTTTGGCGAAATGATGCCTTCCACCACACTTATCACATGTTTGTCCAACCGCGGGGCACCTGTCCTTCATGCGTTCCCGCCACACAACTGTCTGTTTAGGCGACCTCGAGTGTGTAACGCAGTACACGGTGTAAGGGAGGCAACTCCACTTAGCTTACCTTACACGAGCTAGCGTCAGCTATCCAACTGTACATCAGCTGCATTTACTTTATTCAAAGAAATAACATTAATCCTATTATTATTATTATTATTATTATTATTACTATTATTACAATTATTACTATTATTACTGTAGTTGTTGTTGTCATTATTATTATTATTATTATTATTATTATTGTTGTTATTATTATTATTATTAATATTGCATGTATGTGAAAATTTCGCCCTTCAGCAATCATGAAGCTGAAAGCGTCTTTTCAGATTAAAAATAAATTTGGTAAAGAATGTAAACATTTCAGTTTAAACCCTACACATCCCTCATGAATAAGCCTGCAGCGGCTTCAGAAGGTAAAAAACTTCATCAGGGGACACGAGGTAGGAACCTTGAGAGGAACCAGACTCGGAACGGAAACCCATCGCATCACATGTATTGTATCACTTCAAAGGGTGTTTTGTGGTTTCTTTTATTCATTTTTATCTCATTTTATTTCATTTTTAGAATGAAAATATGTGAAAATATATGTATATATTTGTATATCATAAATTATTTGCATTTGCACCTGAAAAGGCGTGAAAATGATTGCCCTGTTCTTTAGCACCTTTCGCATCTTTATACACCACCTGATCACCAGTTACTGAAGGGGAAACACAAACAGTTGGTGGGTTTAAGAGTAAAATGTCACTTTTACATCAGATAACTAAAACCATATGTCAATAAACAAACAAATAAATAAATAAATCCTTGTTTTCCTCACCAGTGGCTCACTATTATATCCAGTAAATATAGCCAGTTGAGCAACGTCTGTAATGTTGACGCTCTCATCAATTGCAACAGAAAAAGCAAGAAATGACTCGGCTTTGTGTTTCAGTTTGTTGTGCAAATCTGTGGATAGTTCCGAAATCCTCTCTGCAATCGTATTCCTCGTCAGGCTGATGTTGGCAAAAGGTTGTCGCTTCTTGTCCCCTTCGTAATACGGCTTCGATGCTAATGCTATTTTGTTCGCAATTATGTAGCTTTTTACCACTGCATCACTGACCTCTCGGCTCCGAGTGAAAACAGAACTGCTGTTTTTCTAGACCCGCCACAGCAACTCACATAAGTTCTCTCATCACAGTTGTCCTCCCCTGTCATTGTTCACCATGCCAAGTCTCATGGTGATGCTGAATATTATATTCCTCAAACACCAACACGTGTTGTATCCACACCAAGCACGCAGGTTTCCCATTCACCTCAGTGAATAGATCGGATGCTGTCTATTTTTCTTGGAAAACTCGACACTCCGTATCCACTTTTCTCGTTTTTGGCAAAGACATGTGGGCTAATGAGGGTATAAAGGCGAGTACAAAAGTAAGAAGATGTATCATAGGAATCAGTGATGATTACTGGTGTGTTGACATGCTTCTGGCATCACTGGCCCTTGCATGTGTCCACTCTCTCTTAGTGAAGGCAGAATCTTTCCTGGACAGCTCACCGGCCATCGCAGGGCAGAAACACATTGAGGGCTATGCAGCTACTCTTTACAAAAGTCAGCAATGGTTCTTTTACATGACCTCAAACCACAGACAGTGAGAAACACAACCAGCCTTTGATAACCCAGTTAGCTGCACTCGGGGGACAGTGACAACCCATGGAGAGTGGGGCTTGAACCTTCAACCTTGGGATCAGCAATCCAGCACCTTTTACCACCAGGCCACCACTGCCCATAATCACTGAACATTAGCTGTGTCTATCTCAGCATTGTTTTGTCTTTTCCTTCTTCTTTTTTCAGCTGCTCCAAGTCTGAAACAGTTTGCCCCAAGCGGACAATTTAGGAATAGCAATTTATTTTTAAAAAGTCCAGTTTGTGTCTCATGGGTAGTAGTGGGGCCGGTGGTGTAGTGGGTAGGGTGCTGGGCTCATGATCAGGAGGTTGTGTGTTCAAATTCCAGTGAGACCCCCACTGTGCTAAGACCCATGGGCAAGGTCTTAACCACAAGTGTGCCTCTGTCCACCCAGCAGTATAAATGAGAACCAGTAAAAATATACTGGAAAGATAACCTGTGATGGACTAGTGTCCCATCCAGGAAAAGTTCTAGTCCTAGTCACTTCATGCTACAGAATTCAGGGATAAGCACTGGTCTGATGAGCCAGTAGTCTCTTGGGTTTTTACACCTGAGCCTAGTGGCTTAGCCTCATGCCTCATCAGGCCGGTACTTATCACTGGTTTCCATAGCGTGAAGCGACCAGGAGTTCAACTCCCCCTGGATGGGACGCTAGTCCATCGCAGGTTACCTTCCCAGTATATTTTTCTGGTACCCATTTATACTGCTGGGTGAACAGAGGCACACTTGTGGTTGAGACCTTGCCCAGGGGTCTTAGCACAGTGAGGGTCTCAGTGGAATTCAAACTCACAACCTCCTGATCATGAGCACAGCACCCTAACCACTACGCCATTGGCCCCATGATGAGCCAGTAGGCTCGGGTGTAAAAAGCCCAATGGACTTTTCCTTTACCTTACCACCACTGCCCATAATCAGTGAACATTAACTGTGTCTATTTCAGCATTGTTTTGTCATTTCCTTCTTCTTTTTTCAGCTGCTCCAAGTCTAAAACAGTTCGCCCCAAGCGAACAATTTAGGAATAGCAGTTTATTTTTAAAAATTCCAGTTCGTGTCTCATTGCATTTTGTCATTTTCAGATTTATCCTGCAGGGTTGGCTTGGACCCCGTGGCAGGCCCGTTAAGCCTTGTGGGCCGTGCATTTGACACCCTTGGGTCACAGAATGTCAGGATCAAATCATATGGGTCAATATTGCTCAGGGGGTTTTTCATCCATTTTAGCGGTAAAAGTTTTCCATTCAGTTCCAGGTTATTAAATAAAGAACGAACACAGTGGTGTCTGTCAGAAATAAAAGGGACTCGGATCCATAATGTCTTTCTGGAAACGTAAGCTTCCTCCTGTACGCGAGTGTTAATGAGCCCTGCACCGGACGCTATGAATCACATCACCACTTCACTATACCCCCTGAATCACATCACCTCTTCAGTACACCTATTCGAATCACTTCGCCACTTACTATTTTTGTTGATTCTCACTCACTCGTTTGCCGAACCTGATTGGAGCACCATAACCATAGAACATGACTTGGATGGTTATCACCTGTCTGTGCTCCTCACAGTAAACACAATATGAATTGATGCTTATTGGTTGTTTTGTATCGCTGACTTTCATTATGACGAGCAGCAATAATAAAAAACAGATTTATTATTCATCACGAAACACATCAAATAGAGGCTCAGACACCACGACTCAGACTCACACAGAATAAAAACCCAACTCCAACAGGCACAGACTTTTCTGTGTGAAGTACACATTGCCCCCTGCTGGGTCTGTTTTACAACTACAAAAACGGAAAAAGTAGAAGCAGAAAATCATTTCCTGTATTTATTCTCTGGTTGATGATGAGACAGACAATTAGGCAACTGTGCATGTTTTTGGACTGTCTATGGAAACCAGAGCACCTGGAGGAAATCCACACAGGCACAGGATAGCATGCAAACTTCACAGAGAGACAATCCAAAGACAGGAATTGGACCCAGGACTCTCTTGCTGTGAGGCAGGCGTGCTAACTGCTGTGCTAAATCTGCAATCTGGAGCAGAGCGGAACGAAACTTGGTCCCACATCAGAATTTCTGATCCTCAACATCCAGAACAAGTTTCATTCAAATTGGATTTATATCGCATGTTTGTTTTTAACAGAGATTTGATTGTTTTTTAATTTCACTTGTTGTAAAAGAGGAAACATTTAAAGGAAACATTCCTGGGTGATCCATCATAAAAAATTCAGATCAATGTCTAAACACTGTGGACAGAAATTTTTTAATAGACAGACTGATAATTAAACCTACAAAAGCATAACCTTCTTGGTGAAAGTAAAAAATTAGGGAATGAATTTAAATGAAGGCCTGTGCTGAAAAAGCCCAGCTCGGTGGGAGGCAAGACCACGACCACCAGTCAAACAGGGCGTCACGGTGGTACAGGGGTCAGCATATTCACCTGACAGCAAGAAGGTCCCATGCTTGGTCCCCAGGCTCGGGCATTTCCGTGTGGAGTTTGTATGTTGTCCTTGTGCTTGTGTGTGGGTTCCCTCCAGGAAATCTGTTTTTCTCTCACAATAATAAATCATGCACAGTCAGCTGATTGTCTGATCCAAATCACCCCTAAGCGTCAGACTGAGTGTGAATGGTTGTATGTGTGTTGATCTTGTGATGGCATAGTGAGCTGTTCAGGGTGTACAAACTTTTCTTCATTCGCGCACGTTTTCAATGAGCCTCTTTCTTTAGTGTGTTTTAATTACCAGTTAAGCTGTATGATGCCACTCAAACGCTGTGCGTCTTCTCTGGCTAAGCACTAGAAAAGGTAATGATGTTGGATGTCTCTTTTGAAGAAATTAGACTTTCTCCTGAAGAAACGACAGTTTCCTCTGAAGTGCCTGAAGAGAAATAATCATCTGACCACACTCTAGTATTAAAGTCTTTTTCAATCATTATTCCAGTACAATACCTATGTTTTGAATGTTTTGAGTGTGATTTTTAGGTACTGTGGTGTAGTATGTTTATCGTTTTGTTTTGTTTAACCAATTTATTACATTTCATGTTCTTTTTGTTATGGGCTGTGTTTTGGGGGGACTTTGATTTTGACGGCTGTGTTCTCGAACTCTAACTGGCTGCTCTGGCTGAGGGGCGTGGCTGAGCTGCTCCGTGGCTCACACCTGAATTTCATTCTCATCTACTCTCAATAAACACAAGCATGCTTATCTCTGCGCTAGAGCATTAACTCACATTTTTGCAGGTGACAAACGGAGCTTGTGAGATGAAGCACGGCTTATCTGGACTTCTGATCTTTTAAGTGTGCAAGATCAAGCTCCATGTGTCACCTGCAACAAACAACTCACATTCAAAGGGGAAGGACTTAAGAAGCACGCTTTAATTGAGGTGAACGTGCAGTTTGTGTTTATAGGGAGTAAATGAGATTACTTAATTCAAGTATGAACTGCATTCAGTCCGAGCAGCTCAGCCGGAGCGGGAAACAGCAACCAAACACACAAACATTCTAAACATTAACATAGGTACTGTACTGGAATAATAATTGAAAGTTCAGATGATTATTCCTCTTCAGGCACTTCAGAGGAAACTTTCGTTTCTTCAGGAGAAAGTCTTACTTTCTTCAGAAGAGACAGTGCTTAGCTGGCGTTTGAGTGGCATCAGAGAGCTTAACTGGATAATATATTATACATACAAAATGAATTTAAAAAAAATATATATATATATACACTATATAAGTATGCTGTATAATGTTTATATATTTTATTAATAAATATCACAGTACAAAATTAAAAAGTTTTTCTATGTACTTTTCAATAAACGTTTTTTTATATTTCTTAATACTGTAATAATGAGTATTGAGTATGCCTGTCTATAGAATGTGTTTAAGAAGCATATTTTAGCGCATGTGGTAGATACATAGTATTTTATTTCTGGTTGATCATTTGCACATGTAATATGATATATGGGCTTCTCTTCCAGGTACTGAACTCGTGGATTATCTTCATTCGCGGGAGGGGCCGGAACCAAACCCCCACAAATATCGAGGGCCTACTGTGTGTGTGTGTGTGTGTGTGTGTGTATGTATATACACATTGTATATATATATATATATATATATATACACACACACACATATATATATATATATATATATATATATATATATATATATATATATATATATATATATATATATATATATATATATATATATATATATATATATATATATATATATATATATATATATATATATATATATATATATATATATATATATATATATATATATATATATATATATATACATATATACATATACACATACATATATACATACATACACACACACATATATACATACATACACACACACATATATATATATATATATACATACATATACATACATATATATACACATAAATATATACACACATACATATATATACATACATATACATATATATACACATATCTATATATACATATATATATATATACATATATATACACATATATATATATACATATAAATATATATATACATACATATATATGTTGAAAGACCCAAAACATCCGAGGACCTCAGATTACATCACTGATGATGTGTTCAGGAGCATCCTAGAGATGTATCATAACAATCACTTAGCTGGTCAAACCAGTGGCGACCAGGAATAGACTGGTTGGCAACCAAGAATAGAGTGGTGACAACTGGAGAGACAGTGGACAGCACGGAGAGACAGCAACCGGGGCAGGGAGGGTTGGCAGCCTGAACTGCATCTTCTGAGAAGAGGAAACCCAAAGAAAGCTACGAATGAACTCATGGAACGATACCCCCAGGGATGCCCGAGAGGGGGGGAGGATGAGCATCCCAACCCGACGGACCTAGGGTTAACGAACATTGGCAATGGTCAATCGACGATGAGTGTGAAGTGCAGATGTGGAAAGGTCTGCAAGAACAGCCGAGGTCTTAAGATTCACCAGACTCGGATGAAGTGTTTAGAGGGAGAGCAAGCGTCACAACGCACAGAGAACACACCTGGTGAGACGCAGGAGGAGCCAGGTTTGGAGATACCCCACAGAGCCAGGAACCTCCAAGTGCCGCAACCAATTCATCAGAACAGACTTCCGGAGAGGGATCGAGTCAAGTGGCCGCAGGCTTGCAAGACGGCAGTCTGGCAGCAGTTCGACGAGGATGTGGACTCTGTGCTAGAGGCAACAGCGAGGGGCGACGCGGACCGAAGACTTCAAACGATGACCATAATCATCGTTAGTCTGGCTGTGGAAAGGTTCGGAGTAGTGGAGAAGAGGACGGAAAGAGCACCCTTCACCATGAACCAGAAAGCAACAAAAATCCATCGGATCCGGCAGGAGCTCAAGTCTCTTAAGAGGCAGCACAAGGAGGCAAGCGAGGAGCAACGCCCCCCCTTGGTCGAGCTGCGAACCATCTTGAGAAAGAAGCTGTTGACTCTCCGAAGAGCTGAGTGGCACCGGCGGAGGTGAAAGGAAAGGACCAGGAAGCGGGCATCCTTCATTGCCAACCCCTATGGCTTCACCAAGCAACTCTTGGGACAGAAGCGTGGAGGGAGATTGACTTGCTCCAAGGAAGAGATAGATCGGCACATCCAGACCACTTATAGCGATCCTGACAGGCAGCAGGAGCTGGGCCATTGCAACACCCTGATACAACCATCACCCCCCACGAAGGAGTTTAATCGAAGAGAGCCGCTCCTTAAAGAGGTACAGGATGTTGTGAGGAAAGCCCGAACCAGTTCAGCTCCAGGGCCAAGCGGAGTGCCGTACAAGGTTTATAAGAACTGTCCCCTGTTACTGAAGTGGCTATGGAAGATCTTGAAAGTCATCTGGAGAAGAGGGAAGGTGGCGCATCAGTGGCGATATGCTGAGGGAGTCTGGATCCCAAAGGAAGAAAATTCCAAGAACATCGACCAATTCAGGATTATTTCCTTGCTGAGTGTGGATGGGAAAATCTTCTTCAGCATAGTAGCAAGGCGGTTGACCAACTTTCTCTCCAGCAACAGCTACATCGACACCTCAGTGCAGAAGGGCAGCATAACCGTGGTGCCAGGTTGCCTGAAGCATACGGGAGTGGTGACCCAGCTCATCAGAGAAGCTCAGGAGAACAAAGGAGACTTGGCAGTGCTTTGGCTCGACCTCGCTAACGCCTATGGATCCATCCCACACAAGCTGGTCCAAGCAACCTTGGAGAGGCATCATGTGCCAGGCCAGGTCGCACAACTCATTATGGACTACTACAATCAGTTCAGTATGAGAGTGTCAGCAGGGCTTGTAACATCAGATTGGCACAGAGTCGAGGTTGGGATCATCACAGGCTGTACCATCTCCGTGATCCTTTTTGCCTTGGCAATGAACATGCTAGTTAAGTCTGCTGAAACTCAGTGTCGGGGTCCAAAGACTGCAACGGGAGTGCGGCAACCACCAATCAGGGCATATATGGACGATCTTACCATTACCACTGAGTCAGTACCAGGAAGCAGGTGGATTCTGCAAGGGCTGGAAGAGATGTGTAGATGGGCAAGGGTGAGGTTTAAGCCGGAGAAATCGCGGTCACTGGTGCTGAAGAGGGGCAAAATTGTGGACAGGTTCCGCTTCAGCATCGGTGGGGCACCAATCCCAACGGTCTCTGAAAAACCAGTGAAGAGTCTTGGCAAGGTGTTCAACACATCCTGCCCAAAGTGCTGTGGCCTCTACTCATCTACGAGGTTAGGTTAGCAGTTTCCTCAGGAGGTGGCTGGGTCTGCCTAGGAGTCTTAGTA
>CM045748.1:8962859-9040359 GCA_024760905.1 Plotosus lineatus
TCAGGTGACACGAGGTCGGAACCTTGAGAGGAACCGGACTCGGAACGGAAACCAGTCACATCACAAGTAGTTCATCACTTCAAAGAGTGTTTTGTGGTTTCATTCGTTTTTTATCTCATTTTACTTAATTTTTTTAATGAAAATATGTGCATAAATTCTCTGCAACCCCAATAAATACTTCATAAAATGCCCGTGGAAGTTGGGTCTGAGTGTCAGCGCGTTCTGTTTCAGATGAAAATCCGAGCTCAGTGCTGCAGTGTTAGCTAAATGGCTAATGCGAGCTGTAATGAAACTCGTAAAATGGCGGGCGTTCCGGATGTGATTAATACGTCACTACGTTCTGTTTAGGCTCCCTCGAGTGTGTAATGCAGTACATGGTGTAAGGGAGGCAACTCCACTTAGCTTTACCTTATATCTATCTCCCTTCTCAAGCAAATGAGCCACGCAAAATGCTATGTTCATGACATGAAACCTGGAAATTAACATTTAATGGCAGATGATTCGCTGTGGCGACTCCTGAAGGGAAAAGCCGAAAGGAAAAGAATATACTGTACATACATATATTAGTGGTACCTGACTTTACGAAAGTCTCACCAAACGAAAAATGCAGGTTACAAAATGCATTTTCCAAAGATTTTTGTCTCAGGATACGAAACAAGTTCACGTTATTAAAGCGCCATCTTAAAAATTCAAATGCGTCATTCAAACTTTCAAACAATGCGCGAGTTGCTTTCCCATTGGTTGTCTCCCAACACCCCGCTCTGCTGGCCTCCCATTGGCTAGGAGGGAGCTGAATCTCCATAATACAGTACTGTACCCATAATGCTTTTCGTGTGCCTTCTTGTTCGACACGTTTTTTTTAGTGTGCTTATTGCAGAGTTTCATCTTCTTCTTTTCCTTTCGGCTGTTCCCTTCAGGGGTCGCCACAGCAAATGATCTGCCTCCATCTCTCCCTATCCTCTGCATCTTCTACTCTTACTCCAACGACCTTCATGTCCGCCTTCACCGCATCCATAAATCTTCTCTTTGGTCTTCCTCTGGGCCTTTTGCCTGGTAGTTCCAACCTCAGCATCCTACGACCAATATACTCACTATCCCTCCTCTGTACATGTCCAAACCATCTCAATCTAGCCTCTGACTTTGTCTCCAAAACATCTAACATGTGCTGTCCCTCTGATGTACTCATTTCTGATCCTATCCATCCTCGTTACTCCCAAAGAGAACCTCAACATTTTTATCTCTGCTACCTCCAACTCTGACTCCTGTCTTTTACCCAGGGCCACTGTCTCTAAACCATACAACATTGCTGGCCTCATCACTGTCTTGTACACTTTTTCCTTCATTCTTGCCGATACTCTCCTATCACACATCACACCGACACTTTTCTCCATCCATTCCAACCTGCCTGCACGCCGCTTCTTCACCTCTTTTTCCACACTCTCCATTGCTCTGGATTGTTGAGCCTAAGTACTTAAAATCCTCCACCTTCTCTTTATCGCTGCCCCTGTAACCTCAAAGTTCCTCTTGGGTCCTTTGTCGCTCACACACATGTATTCTGTCTTACTAAGACTAACCTTCAATCCTCCTTTCCAGGGCATACCTCCACCTCTCTAGATTTTCCTCCACTCGGTCTCTGCTCTCACTACAGATCACTATGTCATCTGCAAACATCATAGTCCATGGAGATTCTTGTCTAACCTCATCTGTTAGTCTGTCCATCACCATAGCAAACAAGAAGGGGCTGAGAGCTGACCCTTGATGCAGTCCCACCTCCACCTTGAACTCTTCTGTCACACCGACAGCACACCTCACCACTGTCTTACATCTCTCATACATGTCCTGCACCACTCTAACATACTTCTCTGCCACTCCAGACTTCCTCATACAATACCACAGTTCTTCTCTCGGCACCCTGTCATATGCTTTCTCCAGATCCACAAAGGGACAATGCAGCTCAGTCTGACCTTCTCTGTATTTCTCTATTAACATCCTCAAAGCAAACACTGCATCTGTGGTGCTCTTTCTGGGCATGAAACCAAACTGTTGTTCACAAATGCTGACCTCTGCCCTTAGTCTTGCTTCCACTATTCTTTCCCATAGCTTCATTGTATGGCTCATCAACTTTATCCCTCTGTAGTTGCCACAACTCTGTACATCGCCCTTGTTCTTAAAAATGGGCACAAGCACACTTCTCCTCCATTCCTCTGGCATCTGCTCACTTTCTAAGACCTTGTTGAATATTCTTGTCAGAAAATCTACTGCTACCTCCCTAGACACTTCCATACCTCAACTGGTATGTCATCAGGGCCAACTGCCTTTCCATTCTTCATCCTCTTCAATGCCTCCTCACTTCTCCCTTTACTAATCTTTGCTACTTCCTGCTCCTCAACGGTCACCCCTTCTACTCTTTTTTCTCTCATTTTCCTCATTCATCAGCTCTTCAAAGTACTCTTTCCATCTTCCCAGCACACTTCTGTCATCAGTCAATACATTTCTCTCTGTCCTTTATCACTCTAACTTGCTGCACGTCTTTTCCCATCTCTATTTCTCTGCTGTGCTAACCTGTATAGATCATTTTCTCCCTCCTTACTGTTCAACCTATCATACAAGTCATCATACGCCTCTGTTTGGCCTTTGACACCGCTTACCTCGCCTTACGCTGTGTCTCCCTGTACTCCTGTTTACCTCTTCAGTCCTCTCAATGTCCCACTTCTTCTTGGCTAACCTCTTCTTTGTACACACTCCTGCACTTCCTCATTCCACCACCAAGTTTCCTTATCTACTTTCCTTCCAGAGGACACACACCAAGTACTCTCCTACCGGTCTCCCTGATCACATTGGCTGTGGTTGTCCAGTCCTCTGGAAGCACTTTCTGACTACCCAAAGCCTGTTTCAACTCCTCCTTGAAGACAACACTTACACTCTTCCTTTTTCAGCTTCCACCACTTTGTCTTCTGCTCTGCCTTTGCCTTTTTCACCTTTCTCACCATCAGTGTCATCCTGCACACCACCATCCTATGCTGTTTGGCAACACTCTCACCCACTACTACTTTGCAGTCACTGACTTCTTTTCAAATTACATCGCCTACACACGATGTAGTCTACCTGTGCGCTCTTACCTCCGCTTTCATACGTCACCCTATCCTTCTGTTTCTTCTTGAAGAAAGAATTCACCACAGCCATTTCCATCCTTTCTGCAAAATCGACCAACATCTGTCCTTCTGTGTTCCTGTCCTGGATACCAAACCTGCCCATCACTTCCTCGTCCCTCTGTTGCCTGCACCAACATGTCCATTGAAATCTGCTCCAATGACCACTCTTTCACCTCTGGGGTACTCTGCATCACTTCATCTAACTCACTCCAGAATCTCTCCTTCTCTTCTAGCTTACATCCTGCCTGTGGGGCATAAGCACTAACAACATTGACCATCACGCCTTCAATTTCTAACTTGAGATTCATCACTCTGTCTGACATTCTTTTCACTTCTAGAACATTTCTGACAAACCCCTCCTTCAAGATGACTCCTACTCCATTTCTCTTCCCATCCACACCATTATAAAACAGTTTAAACCCTGCTCCTAAGCTTTTAGCCTTTCTACCTTTCCACCTTGTCTCCTGAACACACAGTATGTCCACCTTCCTCCTCTGCATCATGTCAGCCAGCTCCCTATCTTTTCCTTGCATAGTTCCAACATTCAAAGTCCCTACTCTCAGTCCGAGGCTCACGCATTTCCTCTCCTCTCCACCTATGGATACACCTCCCGCCTCTCCTTCTTCGACGTCTTCGACCAACAGTAGTCCAATTTCCATCAGCACCCTGTTGGTTGACAGCACTGATGGCGGTCGTTGTTAACCCGGGCCTCGACCGATCCGGTATGAATTCTCTATTGATCATTTGCATTTTTTTTTTGGCAGAAGTTTTACGCCGGATGCCCTTCCTGTCGCAACCCTCTGCATTTATCCGGGCTTGGGACCAGCATAAGGGGGGGGAGACACTGGTTAGTGCCCCCCCGCCTCATGGCTGCATTGAAGATTGCATATTGCAGAGTTTCATGAGCCCCAAGAAAGTGTTCCTGGTGAGACTGAAAAGAAGAAGCGGGTTTCGTTATCAATAAAAGTAAAACAGGAGATGATAAAAAAAATATGAAAGTGAGATTCAGTTGAGTGAAAACGCAATGGAGTATGGCCGACACCCCTCTACAATCGGGATGATATTGAAGCTGAAGGAGGCCTTAAAAGCGGAGATACAATGACGGAGGTGATTATTTTGGAAAAAGCAACCCCCATATTTAAGGACCTCGTGAAAGGGGGGTGAGGGTTCTTCAGACCAGTAACCCCTGGACTTTAAAGCATTGCATGGGTGGTTCGAGAGATTTAAAAAAAAAGGGAAATAATTTATTTTATTTTTAACATTTATTTCATACATATTTCACACAAAATTGGTGTACTTTTATAATTTTTAAAGAGTTTATGGGGTAGTATTGGGAGCCTTATGCAAAATGTTGTTCAACTTACAAAAAATGCAGTTTACGAAAAAGGCACTGGAACGGATTAATTTTGTAAAGTGAGGTACCACTGTATACATATATATGTATATACACGAAATTAATACATTTTAAGACCTCCTGCTTCAATATCGTACTGATGGTAGATGGGTTTGGTCATACAGACACTCGACTGCGTTCGTTCGTTTTGTTTTTTTTTAATTGTCAAATTTTGAGTTTAGACATGCCTACGTAGTACGCTGACATAATGATGCAATGACGCTGCGTCCATTGTTTATAAACGACAGACTGAACGTGCCCCTCCTTCTTTCCAGTTCAGTTATATATATTTGTTAAGACATCATCGCTGTGATCTTTGAGTTTATACTGTTTTGCGGACTTTTGTAACACAAACCAAATATGGTTGGTCAGAAGCATAAGCCTACTAGCATGGGTGCAAGTCTCATACACAGAGATGAATTAACTATCTGCTCAGATCGGTGCAATCTACCATGCATACTCAGTTAAGCAAAGAGAGTTGTAAAATGAATGAAAACCCAAATCCAGAAAAGAAAGAGAACTCCGTTCTGCTGGTTGTTCACATCAGCGCAGGCTGAGTACTAAACGAATATTCAATGTCGCCCTTGCTCACTTGAAAGACCGGAAGTCCGTATAACCCGCACTTTGTCTCAAGCACAAGCAAGTAAACTACTTTCAGTGTTGAGCGCCTCACATGTTGTAAGCGTTGATTGCTGTTTTAAGCTTCATGTAAAGTGACTCGGCTGAGCTTCATGTAAAGTGACCATCGGAAACATTTACAAGCAGAAAGATCTCATCACAGAGCATGTTAAAGGTTACATTTGATACTGTATTTGATATTTGATTAGTGAATTTGATTAAAATTTATCTATTTGAAATTATTTTTGCTTGAATTTAATTTATTTGAAATTTATGTTGGGTGCTTGCTCGCGGTTTTGGTCCCATCTGGTGGTTAAACGGTTAAAGTGCATACAGGCAAAAAAGCAGTCAAGTTATTAAGTCTGGTTTCAATGGTTATTTTTGTTTTTCACTCTCACCACCACCACCAGCTTGACGTTCTCAGCGAGTAACCTTTTCTCCATCTCATCCTTTTCCCTCAGCAGAGCCTTCATTTTTTCTCTCATCTGAGCTTCTCTGGCTTTGCTCTCTCTCTCAGCTGGAACTCCATGCTCTCCGTCTCCTCCACCATCATCTCTGTCACCTTCTCAGGTCCAATCAGTAAACTGCTTCTCTCTATTTCATCCAAGTTCTGCACCACAGTTTCCATCTCTGTGGTTCAAATAATTAAGCAGAAAGAAAAAACATGAAGAGTCAATGTCAAAGAAAATTAATTGGGGAAAAAATAAATGATTAAACATTAAATGTAGCTGTAGCATCCTCTTCATTTCCAGATTTTTCTTAAGACAAAAAAGATTTAAATTAAAAATCAGGGAAATCAAAATAAAATCATATCTTAACTTAGTAATGTGTTATAAAAAAGCTTTAACACCTTTCAACTAAATTTCTACTCATGTCTCTCTTTTTTTTCCTATCAAGTAAATCTGTTTTTCACTCACTCATCTGAATATCCTTTAATTTTCTCCTCAGTTCTTCCTAAAAATCATAAACTTATCGAGCTTTATTCTCTGCTTCGTATTCTGACTGCATGTGTGTGCTGGAGAACCAGGCTGGAATATTCAAAAAAAAATGCTCCAAAAATGCCTGTGACGTCACATGTGCATGTGTCGTGAGATGTGGAACATGGAACTCGAGCGCTGTGACAGGAACACGAGCGCTGTGACGTCGCACATTAATTATGTAAACCATTGCTGACTTTCGGGAAGAGCATCGCCGTCAGCGTGTTTCTGTCCCTTGCTAAAGGATTGTGTCAGGAAGGGCATCCGACAAAAACCTACGCCAAAGCAAATGTGCGAATCAGATGATTCACTTTGGCGACCCCTGAAAAAGGGAAAAGCCGAAAGGAAAAGAAGAAAAAGAAGAAGATTATGTCCTGTTGTAGATACAGGACTGTAGTTTTATTTGTCTTAATGCCCGGATGGAGGGCTCAGGGCGGGGTTTGGAGCGCTTCTCCTGAATCACACACACAGCTGAGGATTTTCACTCTCAGCACTGTCTGTTCGTTCCTCTAACACTGTGGGATATTTTTACTCTAAATTCTCTGCAACCTTAATAAATACTTCATAAAATGCCTGTAGAGGTTGGGTCTGAGTGTCAGCACGTTCTGTTCAGGGGAAAATCCGAGCTCAGTGCTGCAGTGTTAGCTAAATGGCTAATGCTAGCTAGCATCAGCTATCCAACTGTACATTAGCTTGGTTTACTTTATTAAAACAAATAACTATTATTATTGTTGTTGTTGCATGTAAGTGAAAATTTCGCCCTTTGGCGATCATGACGCTGAAAATGTCTTTTCATATTAAAAATAAATTTGATTAAGAATGTAAATATTTCGGTTTAAACCCTACACATCCCTCATGAATCAGCCTGCAGCGGCTTTAGAAGGTAAAAAAAAAACTCCCTCAGGTGACACGAGGTCGGAACCTTGAGAGGAACCGGACTCGGAACAGAAACCAAGCACATCACAAGTAGTTCATCACTTCAAAGGGTGTTTTGTGGTTTCTTTTATTCGTTTTTATCTCATTTTATTTAATTTTTGAATGAAAATATATGCATAAAATGCCCGTAGAAGTTTGGTCTGGATGTCAGCGGTGTTCTGTTTCAGGTGAAAATCCGAGCTCAGTGCTGCAGTGTTAGCTAAATGGCTAATGCGAGCTGTGATGAAACTTGTAAAATGGCGGGCGTTCCGGATGTGATTAATACGTCACTACTTTCTGTTTCGGCTCCCTCGAATGTGTAATGCAGTACATGGTGGAAGGGAGGCAACTCCACTTCGCTTTACCTTATATCTATCTCCCTTCTCAAGCAAATGAGCCACGCAAAATGCTATGTTCATGACATTAAACCTGGAAATTAACGTTTAAACAACATTAAACGTGGAGCCGGTGGTGTAGTGGTTAGAGTGCTGGGCTCATGCTCGGGAGCTTGTGAGTTCAAATCCCACTGACACCCCCACTGTGCTAAAACCCCTGGGCAAAGTCTCAACCACAAGTGTGCATCTGTTCAACCAGCAGTGTAAAAGGGTACCAGTGAGAATATCGTCAGGTTCTAAATAAACACGCATATGCAATAAGAAGGGCACAAGAGAATTAAGTTCTTTTATATACTCATATGAGGAGCGCGATCAAACCAGCTCTAATCACTCTGAACTAAGTCTGATCGAGAACCTCTATTTATTTCTTTAGGGAAGTTCCTGGTTACATATCGTTCTTGGCACAAAGGGAATGGGGAAGAAAAAACACATGAGCCAGTAATGTGAAAGTTTATCTTATAGGTCACACAAGTGTTTTAGCAAACATAATTAACACAGACAGAACATTCTTTCTTGTAGACGCAGTCTTCTTGCAATCAATAGGTCATCCTGATATGGTGCTGACCCACCCAAACGGCTCTGCTATGATTTGATAGTTTTCTGCAAAGACACTAGTAAAGCAGTTTCTATGCATTGTTCATATTGGTCATATACAAGGTTGAGCTGTGTTAACTGTATGAACAATTACTTCAACAGATATACTGGGAGGGTGGCCTGTGATGGACTAGCGTCCCATCCAGGAGAGTTTCAGCTCCTGATTGCTTCACGCTGCGGAAACCGGGGATGAGCACTGGCCTGATGAGCCACTAGGCTCGGGTCTAAAAACCCAACAGTTAATCAATAAAAAAAAATTGTTATTTTCCAGTCGAAACAACAGTCTCTGAAAATAAGCAGTACTTTTTCACTGTATTTATGAGCACATTTTCACTTTAAAGTCACATTCACTTTGAAATTTCACTATGCTCTTGAATATCCTGGAAAGAAAACACAACTAAAATAAATTAACACTATTCTGGGTTGAAACAATTAAAGTTCAGTTCTCCGAGACATCACAGTTCAGTCCTGGTATCAGAGTGGCATTTTAACCACTCTGCCTGATCTCGATCTTCGGACATCCGGCTCAACGCTGATGTTGGTCGCGTTGTTTGTTGACTGCTCTACTGCCTGAGGTTGTGAGACAACAGCAAGAACACAGGTATGTTCCACTGGTGGAACAGTGGGACTGAACATTTCTGGTGTAGCTCTGAGATGTCTATGGTTGCATCTCAGTTTCCTACCATCTGCATTCATTAACACATATGACCTTGGACACTGGTCAACCTCGATAACTATTGCAGGATTCCACCTATTCCCCTCCTGGATTCTCACAGAATCTCCCTTCGCAGGGGGGGACAACTCCTTTTGTACCCTGTCTAACATAAAAGTATTTCTGAGTGTTCTGCTGTTCTATCAGTCTCTTGAGAATTTCAGTCTGATTCTGCACTTGAGGCAGCAGCAGCGACGTTGACGTTGGCAACAGGGTTTTCAATAGGCGGCCGATTAACATTTGAGCTGGCGACAGGTTCACACCGTCAATTAGCGAATTCCTGTATTCCAGGAGCGCTAAATACACATCCCTACCACTTCTCTCCGCCTTTCTCAGCATGTTTTTAACTGTCTGAACAGTGTTTTCAGCTTGGCCGTTGGATTGTGGGTATGTTGGACTCGATGTTTTGTGACCAAACTCCCACTCCTTGGTGAATCTGTGAAATTCTCCACTAGAAAACTGTGGACCATTATCTGATATCAGAAGGTCTGGTATTCCATATCGGGCAAACACGGATTTCATTGCTGTGATAGTCGTTCTGCTTGGCAAGTCCTCAAGTCTCACAATCTCTGGATACTTTGAATAGTAGTTTACACACAGTAGATAGTCACTGTTCTTGTACGTGAACAGGTCTGCTCCAACTTTAGCCCATGGCCTTGTAGGAATGTCATGACTTTGTAATGGCTGCTTGGGATTTGAGCTCTTGTTTTCATTGCACACTGCACATTTTGTGAAAAAGTCCTCAATCTGCTTGTGCATTCATATCCAGAAAAGAATGTCTTTGACATGTTCTTGACATTTAACAATGCCCAAGTGAGATTCATGAACTTTATGAAGCATTTGGTTCTGCAGATTGTTTGGAACAATTGGCTTCATGCCCTTAAACAACTGTCTTCTGGCCATCAGTACATCACAGCGATTTCAGTTGTTGCAATTGAACATCATTTGCAGTGGCATCTTTGAATTCATTCACCTTTTCAGGTGTCATAGGAAGCATTGAGATATCCCCAGTGCAGCTAACTGGGTTATCAAAGGCGGGCCATGTCTCTCACTGTCTATGGTGAGAGGCATGTAAAAGAACCATTGCTGACTTTCGTAAAGAGTAGGCTGCAAAGCCGTCAGCGTGTTTCTGTCCCTTGCTAAAAAGGGTTGTGACAGGAAGGGCATCTGACATAAAAACCTACGCCAAATCAAACATGTGAATCAGATGATTCTTTCTGCAACAGTCTCTTCAGAACTTGAACAAGTCTCACGTCGTGTTCACGAACATTTCAGCCCTTACCAGCATATCGTCAACAATGCACTCATCTCCGTCAAATCCTTCTAAAATCTGCGTCATAGCTCTCTGAAGCACTTCTTGTGCAGATTTTACGCCAAAAGGTAAACATAAAAACCTGTAGCGTCCAAATGGTGTACAGCATTGAATGTGCATAATTTGAAGCTTTCGTCATCAAGTCTGATCTGCCAAAATCCTGCTGCAGCATCCAGGACACTGAAGTCAGTAGCACTTGGCAACCTCGATATTATTTCTTCAACAGTTCTTATTGGATAATGTTCACGATTCACCGCTTTAATGAGGTCTTTGGGGTCAATGTATATGCGTATCTTGTGAGGCTTCACCACTGTGACCATGCTGTTTACCAAACTGGTAGGCTCTGTTTGTTTTGCAACAACACCAATTTTCTCCATTCTGTTCAGTTCTGCTTTTACTTTGTCCATAAGTGCAGCTGGCACCTTTCTCAGTTGATGAACCCCTGGTGTCACTTCAGGGTTAGTGTCGATGTGATGCTCTCCTGGCATACACCCTAAGCCCTTGAATAATGCTGGAAATTCTCATCTCATCTCATCTCATCTTCTTCCGCTTAGTCCGGGGTCGGGTCGCGGGGGCAGCAACCTTAGCAAAGAGGTCCAGACATCCCTCTCCTGAGCCACTTCGTCCAACTCTCCCAGGGGGACACCGAGGCGGTCCCAGACAAGCCGAGAGACATAGTCCCTCCAGCGTGTTCTAGGTCGACCCCGGGGTCTCTTCCCGGTTGGACATGCCCGAAACACCACACCAGGGAGGCGTCCGGGGGGCATTCTAACCAGATGCCCGAGCCACCTCAACTGGCCCCTCTCAATGCGGAGGAGCAGCGGATCTACTCCGAGCTCTCCCCGGATGGCGGAGCTTCTCACCCTATCTCTAAGGGAGAACCCCGCCACCCAGCGAAGAAAGCTCATTTCATGCTGGAAATTCTTCCAAGACATTCGTCTCACATTTTGGAGACTCTTCAAACACTGGTTGTTCAACTATGTTGACTTGTCGCATTAAGTTGAAGTTTGTGGACGATCTTTTACCTAATATGCTGGGTCTATCATCTTTCACCACTTGGAAAGGCACCTTGTGAACAGTATCATCACCTTTCAGTTTTCATTTGAGTTCAATCAGTCCTAGTGGTGCAGTTTTATCACCAGAATAAGAAATTAACCTGGCACGGGAATTTGACAAACGGTATTGACCTAGTTTGAGACTGTCCAGCACTGAATGAAAAATCACATTACACTGGGCACCAGTGTTAAGTTTGAAATAAACTTCTTGTCCTTCAACGAATAGAGGCTCACACCAATCCTCGTCATCATCAGTTTCCACCATGCCAATGAATAAATCTTCATATTCACTCTGTGAATCAGTCTGCTCTAAAGTGTGCACTGACTTCTGGCCTTTACCACGTGAATCTCTTCTGTCAGATCTTGAGAGTCTAGTCCTACACATTTTGGCGAAATGATGCCTTCCACCACACTTATCACATGTTTGTCCAACCGCGGGGCACCTGTCCTTCATGCGTTCCCTCCACACAACTGTCTGTTTAGGCTACCTCGAGTGTGTAACGCAGTACACGGTGTAAGGGAGGCAACTCCACTTAGCTTACCTTACACGAGCTAGCGTCAGCTATCCAACTGTACATCAGCTGCATTTACTTTATTCAAAGAAATAACATTATTATTATTATTATTATTATTATTATTATTATTACTATTATTACAATTATTACTATTATTACTGTAGTTGTTGTTGTCATTATGATTATTATTATTATTATTATTATTGTTATTATTATTATTATTAATATTGCATGTATATGAAAATTTCACCCTTTAGCAATCATGAAGCTGAAAGCGTCTTTTCAGATTAAAAATAAATTTGGTAAAGAATGTAAACATTTCAGTTTAAACCCTACACATCCCTCATGAATAAGCCTGCAGCGGCTTCAGAAGGTAAAAAAATTTCATCAGGGGACACGAGGTAGGAACCTTGAGAGGAACCGGACTCGGAACGGAAACCCATCGCATCACATGTATTGTATCACTTCAAAGGGTGTTTTGTGGTTTCTTTTATTCATTTTTATCTCATTTTATTTCATTTTTAGAATGAAAATATGTGAAAATATATGTATATATTTGTAGATCATAAATTATTTGCATTTGCACCTGAAAAGGCGTGAAAATGATTGCCCTGTTCTTTAGCACCTTTAGCATCTTTATACACCACCTGATCACCAGTTACTGAAGGGGAAACACAAACAGTTGGTGGGTTTAAGAGTAAAATGTCACTTTTACATCAGATAACTAAAACCATGTGTCAATAAACAAACAAATAAATAAATAAATCCTTGTTTTCCTCACCAGTGGCTCACTATTATATCCAGTAAATATAGCCAGTTGAGCAACGTCTGTAATGTTGACACTCTCATCAATTGCAACAGAAAAAGCAAGAAATGACTTGGCTTTGTGTTTCAGTTTGCTGTGCAAATCTGTGGATAGTTCCGAAATCCTCTCTGCAATAGTATTCCTCGTCAGGCTGATGTTGGCAAAAGGTTGTTGCTTCTCGGGACAAATGAGTTTGTGCAGCTTTCATCAGGCATGTTTTGATGAACTCCCCTTCGTAATACGGCTTCGATGCTAATGCTATTTTGTTCGCAATTATGTAGCTTTTTACCACTGCATCACTGACCTCTCGGCTCCGAGTGAAAACAGAACTGCTGTTTTTCTAGACCTGCCACAGCAACTCACATAAGTTCTCTCATCACAGTTGTCCTCCCCTGTCAATGTTCACCATGCCAAGTCTCATGGTGATGCTGAATATTATATTCCTCAAACACCAACACATGTTGTATCCACACCAAGCACGCAGGTTTCCCATTCACCTCAGTGAATAGATCGGATGCTGTCTATTTTTCTTGGAAAACTCGACACTCCGTATCCACTTTTCTCGTTTTTGGCAAAGACATGTGGGCTAATGAGGGTATAAAGGCGAGTACAAAAGTAAGAAGATGTATCATAGGAATCAGTGATGATTACTGGTGTGTTGACATGCTTCTGGCATCACTGGCCCTTGCATGTGTCCACTCTCTCTTAGTGAAGGCAGAATCTTTCCTGGACAGCTCACCGGCCATCGCAGGGCAGAAACACATTGAGGGCTATGCAGCTACTCTTTACAAAAGTCAGCAATGGTTCTTTTACATGACCTCAAACCACAGACAGTGAGAGACACAACCAGCCTTTGATAACCCAGTTAGCTGCACTCGGGGGACAGTGACAACCCATGGAGAGTGGGGCTTGAACCTTCAACCTTGGGATCAGCAATCCAGCACCTTTTACCACCAAGCCACCACTGCCCATAATCACTGAACATTAGCTGTGTCTATCTCAGCATTGTTTTGTCTTTTTCTTCTTCTTTTTTCAGCTGCTCCAAGTCTGAAACAGTTTGCCCCAAGCGGACAATTTAGGAATAGCAATTTATTTTTAAAAATTCCAGTTTGTGTCTCATGGGTAGTAGTGGGGCCGGTGGTGTAGTGGGTAGGGTGCTGGGCTCATGATCAGGAGGTTGTGTGTTCAAATTCCAGTGAGACCCCCCACTGTGCTAAGACCCATGGGCAAGGTCTTAACCACAAGTGTGCCTCTGTCCACCCAGCAGTATAAATGGGAACCAGTAAAAATATACTGGGAAGATAACCTGTGATGGACTAGTGTCCCATCCAGGAAAAGTTGTAGTCCTCGTCACTTCATGCTACAGAATTCAGGGATAAGCACTGGTCTGATGAGCCAGTAGTCTCTTGGGTTTTTACACCTGAGCCTAGTGGCTTAGCCTCATGGCTCATCAGGCCGGTACTTATCCCTGGTTTCCATAGCGTGAAGCGACCAGGAGTTCAACTCCCCCTGGATGGGACGCTAGTCCATCGCAGGTTTCCTTCCCAGTATATTTTACTGGTACCCATTTATACTGCTGGGTGAACAGAGGCACACTTGTGGTTGAGACCTTGCCCAGGGGTCTTAGCACAGTGAGGGTCTCAGTGGAATTCGAACTCACAGCCTCCTGATCATGAGCACAGCACCCTAACCACTACGCCATTGGCCCCATGATGAGCCAGTAGGCTCGGGTGTAAAAAGCCCAATGGACTTTACCTTTACCTTACCACCACTGCCCATAATCAGTGAACATTAACTGTGTCTATTTCAGCATTGTTTTGTGTTTTCCTTCTTCTTTTTTCAGCTGCTCCAAGTCTAAAACAGTTCGCCCCAAGCGAACAATTTAGGAATAGCAGTTTATTTTTAAAAATTCCAGTTCGTGTCTCATTGCATTTTGTCATTTTCAGATTTATCCTGCAGGGTTGGCTTGGACCCCGTGGCAGGCCCGTTAAGCCTTGTGGGCCGTGCATTTGACACCCTTGGGTCACAGAATGTCAGGATCAAATCATATGGGTCGATATTGCTCAGGGGGTTATTCATCCATTTTAGCGGTAAAAGTTTTCCATTCAGTTCCAGGTTATTAAATAAAGAACGAACACAGTGGTGTCTGTCAGAAATAAAAGGGACTCGGATCCATAATGTCTTTCTGGAAACGTAAGCTTCCTCCTGTACGCGAGTGTTAATGAGCCCTGCACCGGACGCTATGAATCACATCACCACTTCACTATACCCCCTGAATCACATCACCTCTTCAGTACACCTATTCGAATCACTTCGCCACTTACAATTTTTGTTGATTCTCACTCACTCGTTTGCCGAACCTGATTGGAGCACCATAACCATAGAACATGACTTGGATGGTTATCACCTGTCTGTGCTCCTCACAGTAAACACAATATGAATTGATGCTTATTGGTTGTTTTGTATCGCTGACTTTCATTATGACGAGCAGCAATAATAAAAAACAGATTTATTATTCATCACGAAACACATCAAATAGAGGCTCAGACACCACGACTCAGACTCACACAGAATAAAAACCCAACTCCAACAGGCACAGACTTTTCTGTGTGAAGTACACATTGCCCCCTGCTGGGTCTGTTTTACAACTACAAAAACGGAAAAAGTAGAAGCAGAAATTCATTTCCTGTATTTATTCTCTGGTTGATGATGAGACAGACAATTAGGTAACTGTGCATGTTTTTGGACTGTCTATGGAAACCAGAGCACCTGGAGGAAATCCACACAGGCACAGGATAGCATGCAAACTTCACAGAGAGACAATCCAAAGACAGGAATTGGACCCAGGACTCTCTTGCTGTGAGGCAGGCGTGCTAACCGCTGTGCTAAATCTGCAATCTGGAGCAGAGCGGAACGAAACTTGGTCCCACATCAGAATTTCTGATCCTCAACATCCAGAACAAGTTTCATTCAAATTGGATTTATATTGCATGTTTGTTTTTAACAGAGATTTGATTGTTTTTTAATTTCACTTGTTGTAAAAGAGGAAACATTTAAAGGAAACATTCCTGGGTGATCCATCATAAAAAATTCAGATCAATGTCTAAACACTGTGGACAGAAATTTTTTAATAGACAGACTGATAATTAAACCTACAAAAGCATAACCTTCTTGGTGAAAGTAAAAAATTAGGGAATGAATTTAAATGAAGGCCTGTGCTGAAAAAGCCCAGCTCGGTGGGAGGCAAGACCACGACCGCCAGTCAAACAGGGCGTCACGGTGGTACAGGGGTCAGCATATTCACCTGACAGCAAGAAGGTCCCATGCTTGGTCCCCAGGCTCGGGCATTTCCGTGTGGAGTTTGTATGTTGTCCTTGTGCTTGTGTGTGGGTTCCCTCCAGGAAATCTGTTTTTCTCTCACAATAATAAATCATGCACAGTCAGCTGATTGTCTGATCCAAATCACCCCTAAGCGTCAGACTGAGTGTGAATGGTTGTATGTGTGTTGATCTTGTGATGGCATAGTGAGCTGTTCAGGGTGTACAAACTTTTCTTCATTCGCAAGACGTTTTCAATGAGCCTCTTTCTTTAGTGTGTTTTAATTACCAGTTAAGCTGTATGATGCCACTCAAACGCTGTGCGTCTTCTCTGGCTAAGCACTAGAAAAGGTAATGATGTTGGATGTCTCTTTTGAAGAAATTAGACTTTCTCCTGAAGAAACGACAGTTTCCTCTGAAGTGCCTGAAGAGAAATAATCATCTGACCACACTTCTTCTTCTTCTTTTACTTTCGGCTGCTCCCTTCAGGGGTCGCCACAGCAAATCATCCGCCTCCACCTCACCCTGTCCTCCGCATCTTCTTTTCTGACTCCAACGACCTTCATGTCTTCCTTCACCACATCCATAAATCTCTTCTTCCGTCTTCCTCGAGGCCTTCTGCCTGGTAGTTCCAACCTCAGCATCCTACTGCCAATATACTCACTATCCCTCCTCTGTACATGTCCAAACCATCTCAATCTAGCCTCTCTGACTTTGTCTCCAAAACATCTTACGTGGGCTGTCCCTCTGATATACTCATTTCTGATCCTATCCATCTTCAAGTTACTCCCAGGGAGAACCTCAACATTTTCATCTCCGCTACCTCCAGCTCGGCCTCCTGCCTTTTCCTCAGCGCCACTGTTTCTAAGCCATACAACATCGCTGGCCTCACCACCATCTTGTACACTTTTCCCTTCATTCTTGCTGACACTCTCCTATCGCACATCACACCGGATACTTTTCTCCAACCATTCCAGCCTGCCTGCACACGCTTCTTCACCTCTTTTCCACACTCTCCATTGCTCTGGATTGTTGAGCCTAAGTACTTAAAATCCTCCACCTTCGTTATCTCTGCTCCCTGTAACATCACCGTTCCTCCTGGGTCCTTCTCATTCACACACATGTATTCTGATTTTCTGAGGCTAACCTTCATTCCTCTCCTTTCCAGGGCATACCTCCACCTCTCTAGATTTTCCTGCACTTGTTCTCTGCTCTCACTACAGATCACGATGTCATCTGCAAACATCATAGTCCATGGAGATTCTTGTCTCACCTCGTCTGTCAGCCTGTCCATCACCATAGCAAACAAGAAGGGGCTCAGAGCTGACCCTTGATGCAGTCCCACCTCCACCTTGAATTGCCGGTCACACCGACAGCACACCTCACCGCTGTCTTACATCTCTCATACATGTCCTGCACCACTCTAACATACTTCTCTGCCACTCCAGACTTCCTCATGCAATACCACAGTTCTTCTCTTGGCACCCTGTCATATGCTTTTTCCAGATCCACAAAGGCACAATGTAGCTCCCTCTGACCTTCTCTGTACTTCTCTATTAACATCCTCAAGGCAAACATTGCATCTGTGGTGCTCTTTCTTGGCATGAAACCAAACTGTTGTTCACAAATGCTGACCTCTGCCCTTAGTCTAGCTTCCACTATTCTTTCCCATAACTTCATCGTATGGCTCATCAACTTTATCCCTCTGTAGTTGCTGCAACTCTGCACGTCTCCTTGTTCTTAAAATTGGGCACCAGCACACTTCTCCTCCACTCCTCCGGCATCTGCTCACTCTCTAGTACCTTGTTGAATGTTCTTGTCAGAAAATCTACTGCTACCTCTCCTAGACACTTCCATACCTCCACAGGTATATCATCAGGACCAACTGCCTTTCCATTCTTCATCCTCTTCAATGCCCTTCTCACTTCACCCTTACTGATCTTTGCTACATCCTGCTCCTCAATGGTTACCTCTTCTACTCTTTTTTCTCTCTCATTTTCCTCATTCATCAGCTCTTCAAAGTACTCTTTCCATCTTCCCAGCACACTTCTGTCATTAGTCAATACAGTTCCCTCTCTGTCCTTTATCAATCTAACTTGCTGCACGTCCTTCCCATCTCTATTTCTCTGCTGTGCCAACCTGTATAGATCATTTTCTCCTCTTTACTATCCAACCTCTCATACAAGTCATCATACGCCCTCTGTTTGGCCTTAGCCACTGCTACTTTCGCCTTACGCTGTGTCTCCCTGTACTCCTGTTTACTCTCTTCGGTCCTCTCAATGTCCCACTTCTTCTTGGCTAGCCTTTTCCTTTGTACACACTCCTGCACTTCCTCATTCCACCACCAAGTCTCCTTATCTACTTTCCTTCCAGAGGACACACCAAGTACTCTCCTACCTGTGTCCCTGATCACATTTGCTGTGGTTGTCCAGTCATTTGGAAGCACTTCCTGGCCACCCAAAGCCTGTTTCAACTCCTCCTTGAAGACAACACGACACTCTTCCTTTTTCAGCTTCCACCACTTTGTCTTCTGCTCTGCCTTTGCCTTTTTCACCTTTCTCACCATCAGAGTCATCCTGCACACCACCATCCTATGCTGTTTGGCAACACTCTCACCACTATGACTTTGCAGTCACTGACTTCCTTCAAATTACATCGCCTACACAAGATGTAGTCTACCTGTGTGCGCCTACCTCCGCTTTCATAAGTCACCCTATGCTCCTGTTTCTTCTCAAAGAAAGTATTCACCACAGCCATTTCCATCCTTTTTGCAAAATCTATCAACATCTGTCCTTCTGCGTTCCTGTCCTGGATACCAAACCTGCCCATCACTTCCTCGTCCCCTCTGTTGCCTGCCCCAACATGTCCATTGAAGTCTGCACCTATGACCACTCTTTCACCTCTGGGGGTACTCTGCATCACTTCATCTAAGTCACTCCAGTATCTCTCCTTCTCTTCTAGCTCACATCCTGCCTGTGGGGCATAAGCACTAACAACATTGAGCATTACACCTTCAATTTCTAACTTGAGACTCATCACTCTGTCTGACACTCTTTTCACTTTTAGAACATTCCTGACAAACTCCTCCTTCAAGATGACTCCGACTCCATTTCTCTTCCCATCCACACCGTGATAAAATAGCTTAAACCCTGCTCCTAAGCTTTTAGCTTTGCTACCTTTCCACCTGGTCTCCTGAACACACAGTATGTCCACCTTCCTCCTCTGCATCATGTCAACCAGCTCTCTACCTTTTCTGTGCATAGTTCCAACATTCAAAGTCCCCACTCTCAGTCCTAGACTCATGCCTTTCCTCTTCTCTCTCTGCCCTACGGACACCCCTCCCTCCTCTCCTTCTTCGACGTGTTCGACCAACAGTAGTCCAATTTCCATCAGCACCCTGTTGATTGACAGCACTGATGGCGGTCGTTGTTAACCCGGGCCTCGACCGATCCGGTATGGAGGTAATACTTTTGATTTGCATTTTAAGTAATTGGCATTGGTTTTACGTCGGATGCCCTTCCTGACACAACCCTCTGCATTTCTCCGGGCTTGGGACCGGCATGAGGGGGAGAGACACTGGTTAGTGCCCCCCACCTCATGGCTGCATTAATCATCTGACCACACTCTAGTATTAAAGTCTTTTTCAATCATTATTCCAGTACAATACCTATGTTTTGAATGTTTTGAGTGTGATTTTTAGGTACTGTGGTGTAGTATGTTTATCGTTTTGTTTTGTTTAACCAATTTATTACATTTCATGTTCTTTTTGTTATGGGCTGTGTTTTGGGGGGACTTTGATTTTGACGGCTGTGTTCTCGAACTCTAACTGGCTGCTCTGGCTGAGGGGCGTGGCTGAGCTGCTCCGTGGCTCACACCTGAATTTCATTCTCATCTACTCTCAATAAACACAAGCATGCTTATCTCTGCGCTAGAGCATTAACTCATGTTTTTGCAGGTGACAAACGGAGCTTGTGAGATGAAGCACGGCTTATCTGGACTTCTGATCTTTTAAGTGTGCAAGATCAAGCTCCATGTGTCACCTGCAACAACTCACATTCAAAGGGGAAGGACTTAAGAAGCACGCTTTAATTGAGGTGAACGTGCAGTTTGTGTTTATAGGGAGTAAATGAGATTACTTAATTCAAGTATGAACTGCATTCAGTCCGAGCAGCTCAGCCGGAGCGGGAAACAGCAACCAAACACACAAACATTCTAAACATTAACATAGGTACTGTACTGGAATAATAATTGAAAGTTCAGATGATTATTCCTCTTCAGGCACTTCAGAGGAAACTTTCGTTTCTTCAGGAGAAAGTCTTACTTTCTTCAGAAGAGACAGTGCTTAGCTGGCGTTTGAGTGGCATCAGAGAGCTTAACTGGATAATATATTATACATACAAAATGAATTAAAAAAATATATATATATACACTATATAAGTATGCTGTATAATGTTTATATATTTTATTAATAAATATCACAGTACAAAATTAAAAAGTTTTTCTATGTACTTTTCAATAAACGTTTTTTTATATTTCTTAATACTGTAATAATGAGTATTGAGTATGCCTGTCTATAGAATGTGTTTAAGAAGCATATTTTAGCGCATGTGGTAGATACATAGTATTTTATTTCTGGTTGATCATTTGCACATGTAATATGATATATGGGGCTTCTCTTCCAGGTACTGAACTCGTGGATTATCTTCATTCGCGGGAGGGGCCGGAACCAAACCCCCACAAATATCGAGGGCCTACTGTGTGTGTGTGTGTGTGTGTGTGTATGTATATACACATTGTACATACATATATATATACACATATACATATATGTACACACATACATATATACATACATACACACACACACACATATATATATATATATATATATATATATATATAAACATACATATATACATATACATATATATATATATATATATGTATATGTATATACATATATACATATATATACACATACATATATACATATACATATATACACACATACATATATATACACATATCTATATATACATATATATATATATATATATATATATATAGAAATATATATACATACATATATATGTTGAAAGACCCAAAACATCCGAGGACCTCAGGTTACATCACTGATGATGTGTTCAGGAGCATCCTAGAGATGTATCATAACAATCACTTAGCTGGTCAAACCAGTGGCGACCAGGAATAGACTGGTTGGCAACCAAGAATAGAGTGGTGACAACTGGAGAGACAGTGGACAGCACGGAGAGACAGCAACCGGGGCAGGGAGGGTTGGCAGCCCGAACTGCATCTTCTGAGAAGAGGAAACCCAAAGAAAGCTACGAATGAACTCATGGAACGATACCCCCAGGGATGCCCGAGAGGGGGGGAGGATGAGCATCCCAACCCGACGGACCTAGGGTTAACGAACATTGGCAATGGTCAATCGACGACGAGTGTGAAGTGCAGATGTGGAAAGGTCTGCAAGAACAGCTGAGGTCTTAAGATTCACCAGACTCGGATGAAGTGTTAAGAGGGAGAGCAAGCATCACAACGCACAGAGAACACACCTGGTGAGATGCAGGAGGAGCCAGGTCCGGAGATACCCCACAGAGCCAGGAACCTCCAAGTGCCGCAACCAATTCCTCAGAACAGACTTCCGGAGAGGGATCGAGTCAATTGGCCGCAGGCCTGCAAGACGGCAGTCTGGCAGCAGTTCGACGGGGATGTGGACTCTGTGTTAGAGGCAACAGCGAGGGGCGACGCGGACCGAAGACTTCAAACGATGACCATAATCATCGTTAGTCTGGCTGTGGAAAGGTTCGGAGTAGTGGAGAAGAGGACGGAAAGAGCACCCTTCACCATGAACCAGAAAGCAACAAAAATCCATCGGATCCAGCAGGAGCTCAAGTCTCTTAAGAGGCAGCACAAGGAGGCAAGCGAGGAGCAACGGCCCCCCTTGGTAGAGCTGCGAACCATCTTGAGAAAGAAGCTGTTGACTCTCTGAAGAGCTGAGTGGCACCGGCGGAGGTGAAAGGAAAGGACCAGGAAGCGGGCATCCTTCATTGCCAACCCCTATGGCTTCACCAAGCAACTCTTGGGACAGAAGCGTGGAGGGAGATTGATTTGCTCCAAGGAAGAGATAGATCGGCACATCCAGACCACCTATAGCGATCCTGACAGGCAGCAGGAGCTGGGCCATTGCAACACCCTGATACAACCATCACCCCCCACGAAGGAGTTTAATCGAAGAGAGCCGCTCCTTAAAGAGGTACAGGATGTTGTGAGGAAAGCCCGAACCAGTTCAGCTCCAGGGCCAAGTGGAGTGCCGTACAAGGTTTATAAGAACTGTCCCCTGTTACTGAAGCGGCTATGGAAGATCTTGAAAGTCATCTGGAGAAGAGGGAAGGTGGCGCAGCAGTGGCGATATGCTGAGGGAGTCTGGATCCCAAAGGAAGAAAATTCCAAGAACATCGACCAATTCAGGATTATTTCCTTGCTGAGTGTGGAAGGGAAAATCTTCTTCAGCATAGTAGCAAGGCGGTTGACCGACTTTCTCTCCAGCAACAGCTATATCGACACCTCAGTGCAGAAGGGCAGCATATCCGGGGTGCCAGGTTGCCTGAAGCATACGGGAGTGGTGACCCAGCTCATCAGAGAAGCTCAGGAGAACAAAGGAGACTTGGCAGTGCTTTGGCTCGACCTCGCTAACGCCTATGGATCCATCCCACACAAGCTGGTCCAAGCAACCTTGGAGAGGCATCATGTGCCAGGCCAGGTCGCACAACTCATTATGGACTACTACAATCAGTTCAGTATGAGAGTGTCAGCAGGGCTTGTAACATCAGATTGGCACAGAGTCGAGGTTGGGATCATCACAGGCTGTACCATCTCCGTGATCCTTTTTGCCTTGGCAATGAACATGCTAGTTAAGTCTGCTGAAACTCAGTGTCGGGGTCCAAAGACTGCAACGGGAGTGCGGCAACCACCAATCAGGGCATATATGGACGATCTTACCATTACCACTGAGTCAGTACCAGGAAGCAGGTGGATTCTGCAAGGGCTGGAAGAGATGTGTGGATGGGCAAGGGTGAGGTTTAAGCCGGAGAAATCGCGGTCACTGGTGCTGAAGAGGGGCAAAATTGTGGACAGGTTCCGCTTCAGCATCGGTGGGGCACCAATCCCAACGGTCTCTGAAAAACCAGTGAAGAGTCTTGGCAAGGTGTTCAACACATCCTGCCCAAAGTGCTGTGGCCTCTACTCATCTACGAGGTTAGGTTAGCAGTTTCCTCAGGAGGTGGCTGGGTCTGCCTAGGAGTCTTAGTAGCATCGCTCTCTATGGACGCAACACCAAGCTCCAACTGCCTCTGAGATCACTAGAGGAGGAGTTTAAGGTGACAAAGGCAAGAGAAGTGATGATGTACCGGGACTCCAGTGAACCTAAGGTGCCCAGGCAGGGGTCAGAGTGAAAACCGGGAGGAAGTGGAGAGCCGATGAAGCTGTCACACAAGCTGAATTGCGGATACGACACAGAGCCCTGGTCGGAGCAGTGACCCACGGTAGGGCTGGTCTGGGAACATGTACAACGCCACAGTATGAGAAGGCCAAGGGGAAGGAGAGACGGCGATTGGTGCAGGAGGAGGTGAGGGCAGAAGTGGAGGAGAGGAGGAGCAGCAGAGCAGTCGGCCTAAAGCAGCAGGGTGCCTGGACAAGGTGGGAGCAGGCCATGGAACGAAAAGTCACATGGGCAGAGCTTTGGCGGGCAGAGCCGCACCGAATAAAGTTCCTTGTCCAAGCGGTCTATGACATTCTGCCCAGTCCATCAAACCTCTCCATTTGGGGTAGAATAGAGTCTCCCAACTGCCCGCAGTGCCCAGGCAGAAGCACGTTGGAGCGCATTCTGAGCTGCTGTCCAGTAGCCCTTGGGCAGGGGCGGTACACCTGGCGCCACAACCAGGTTCTGAAACCCATTGCGGAAGTCATCAGCATGGGAATCAGCAAAAGCAGCAGACGGTCCTGCCCCACCACTCAGTTGATCACCTTTGTGAAGGCGGGTGAGAAGTTGGGAAGAACCACAGGAGCCAGGAACCCATCAGGGCTACTGGCAACCGCAAAAGACTGGCAGCTGTCTGTTGACCTGGAGAAACAACTCAAGTTCCCCCAGTGTATTGTCTCAACCACCCTGAGGCCAGACATCCTCCTGGTGTCAAAGGAGACAAAGAGCATCATCTTGATGGAGCTCACCGTGCCATGGGAGGACCGACTGGATGAGGCCCATGAGAGAAAGAAGACCAAATATGAAGATCTGGTCGTAGGCTGCCGTAAGCAGGGCTGGAAGGCACAGTGTATGCCCATCGAGGTTGGCTGCAGAGGGTTCGCAGGCCAATCACTCGATAAAACCTTGAGTGTGCTGGGCATTATGGGGATGGAGAGGAGAAGAGTCATCAAGAGGATCACTGAGGAAGCAGAGAAAGCCTCGAGATGGCTGTGGATTAGGAGAGGAGATCCATGGAAAGCAAAAGCCACCTGAACACAAGTCGGGTCTGATCAACCATGGCTGGGTCGCCTGGGCGAGGGTGTCTGATGTTGAAAGACCCGAAACATCCGAGAACCTCAGGTTACATCACTGATGATGTGTTCAGGAGCATCCTAGAGATGTATCATAACAATATACACATATACATATATATACACACACACACACACACACATACACACACATATATATGTGTATATATATATACACATTCATACATAAATAAACATACATATACATACATACACACATATACATATATGTACATATATACACACACACACACATATATATATATATATATATATATATATATATATATATATACATACATACATATATAAACATACACATATATATACACATATACATATATATACATATATACACACACACACACACACATATATATATATATATATATATATATATATATATATATATATATATATATATATATATATACACACGCACATATATACATACATACATATATAAACATACATATACATACATACATACACACATACATATATACACATATACATATATGTACATATATATACATACATATATATATACATACATACATATATAAACATACGTACATATATAAACATACATATATATATATAGACACAAAGATATACACACACACACGCACACACACATATATATATATATATACATATACATATATATATACACAAATATACACATATACATACATATATATATATATATACACATATATATGTGGTGAAGGATGACATGAAGGTCGTTGGTGTAAGAGAAGAAGAAGAAGCAGGGTGAGATGGTATGATATATGGAACCAGTGCTGCATGAAACCTGCTCAGATAATGTGTTTCGGGAGCTTTTATTCTTAATGCTGTCAATTCCTTACAAGTTGTGCTAGATTGTAAATCCGAGATCTTCTAGAAACCCTGTACTTGTTATACTTTCAGCCAGTGTAATTTACACATCATTAGATCTGTAACTCTGATACTTCACACTAAATATTTAAGTCTTTAAGGTATTGCCTGGTAACAAGAAACCACAAAAAAATATGAGTTTTATTTTTGAGATACTGTGAACCCAAAAAGTGAACTTGAACCTGGATTGAGAAACAGCCCAACAACAAATACACAGCAACAAAGAACTTTATCTTTTTGTTATTTTTTATTAAAAGTTTGTGATTGTTATTTCTACTGTTACATGTTGCACTTCCTGTTGCACTTCCTGCTGCACTTCTGCTGCACTGCTTCCTCCAGGGTCTTCTGCCTCAGCTCCTGGAGCACCACTGGTATCTTCTGAAGCTGAACATTTTCCTCCACTGAAACTCCACCTCTCTTCTGAAGCTCATAGTCCATTTGTCTCCGTTTGCTTTTCTTAATCTTATTGAACCACTTGCGGAAAAAGTTCTCCTTCTCTGCCTTCCTATGTTCTGCGGTTTCTTTTCTGTCCTCCATCCTTTCTGCTGTCTCCAGCACTTTGTCCTGTTCCAGAATCCTCTGCTCTCCACTCTTCATTTCAGTCAGAGGGCTTTTCCTCTGTGCATTCGTTTTCTCCATCATCTCTTCCATGGCTTTTCTCTGTCTATTCAGGAGCTCAGGATTCTCTTTATTTTTCTCTGTAATCATGTCCAGCTTTTCACTCTTTTCCTGAATCGTTTTTAAAAAATTATAACGTGTCATCCAGTATGCTATGATGGTCTCCTGCCATCTCTTCGTTTCAACAGAGAGTTCTTTCTCCTTCTGCGTGTTCCGTCTCTCTTCCTCAATCTGGACCACCAGCTTGTCGTTCTCAGCGAGTAACCTTTTCTCCATCTCATCCTTTTCCCTCAGCAGAGCCTTCATTTTTTCTCTCGTCTGAGCTTCTCTGACTTTGCTCTCTCTCAGCTGGAACTCCAAGCTCTCCGTCTCCTCCACCATCATCTCCGTCACCTTCTCGGGTCCGATCAGTAAACTGCTTCTCTCCATTTCATCCAAGTTCTGCACCACAGTTTCCATCTCTGTGGTTCAAATAATTAAGCAGAAAGCAAAAACATGAAGAGTCAATGTCAAAGAAAATTGGGGAAAAAATAAATGATTAAAAATTAAATGTAGATGTTGCATCCTCTTCATTTCCAGATTTTTCTTAAGACAAAAAATATTTAAATTAAAAATCAGGGAAATCAAAATAAAATCATATCTTAACTTAAAGCTTTTTTATAACACATTACTAACACCTTTCAACTAAATTTCTGCTCATGTCTCTCTTTTTTTTCCTATCAAGTAAATCTGTTTTTCACTCACTCATCTGAATATCCTTTAATTTTCTCCTCAGTTCTTCCTAAAAATCAAACTTATCGAGCTTTATTCTCTGCTTCGTATTCTGACTGCATGTGTGTGCTGGAGAACCAGGCTGGAATATTCCAAAAAATGCCTGTGACGTCACATGTGCATGTGTCGTGAGATGTGGAACATGGAACTCGAGCGCTGTGACAGGAACACGAGCGCTGTGACGTCGCACATTAATTATGTAAACCATTGCTGACTTTCGGGAAGAGCATCGCCGTCAGCGTGTTTCTGTCCCTTGCTAAAGGATTGTGTCAGGAAGGGCATCCGACAAAAACCTACGCCAAAGCAAATGTGCGAATCAGATGATTCACTTTGGCGACCCCTGAAAAAGGGAAAAGCCGAAAGGAAAAGAAAAAGAAGAAGATTATGTCCTGTTGTAGATACAGGACTGTAGTTTCGTTTGTCTTAATGCCCGGATGTAGGGCTCAGGGCGGGGTTTGGAGCGCTTCTCCTGAATCACACACACAGCTGAGGATTTTCACTCTCAGCACTGTCTGTTCGTTCCTCTAACACTGTGGGATATTTTACTCTAAATTCTCTGCAACCTTAATAAATACTTCATAAAATCCCTGTGGAGGTTTGGTCTGAGCAAACAAAAGAACAAAATAAAAATGAAGTTGATTGAAGAAAAAACAAAAACAACCAAAGCTCTTCAAGTTCACGTTCTGTTCGGGGGAAAATCCGAGCTCAGTGCTGCAGTGTTAGCTAAATGGCTAATGCTAGCTAGCGTCAGCTATCCAACTGTACATTAGCTTGGTTTACTTTATTAAAACAAATAACTATTATTATTGTTGTCGTTGTTGCATGTAAGTGAAAATTTCGCCCTTTGGCGATCATGACGCTGAAAACGTCTTTTCATATTAAAAATAAATTTGATTAAGAATGTAAATATTTCGGTTGAACCCTACACATCCCTCATGAATCAGCCTGCAGCGGCTTTAGAAGGTAAAAAAAAAACTCCCTCAGGTGACACGAGGTCGGAACCTTGAGAGGGACCGGACTCGGAACAGAAACCAAGCACATCACAAGTAGTTCATCACTTCAAAGGGTGTTTTGTGGTTTCTTTTATTCGTTTTTATCTCATTTTATTTAATTTTTGAATGAAAATATATGCATAAAATGCCCGTAGAAGTTTGGTCTGGATGTCAGCGCGTTCTGTTTCAGGTGAAAATCCGAGCTCAGTGCTGCAGTGTTAGCTAAATGGCTAATGCGAGCTGTAATGAAACTTGTAAAATGGCGGGCGTTCCGGATGTGATTAATACGTCACTACTTTCTGTTTCGGCTCCCTCGAATGTGTAATGCAGTCCATGGTGTAAGGGAGGCAACTCCACTTCGCTTTACCTTATATCTATCTCCCTTCTCAAGCAAATGAGCCACGCAAAATGCTATGTTCATGACATTAAACCTGGAAATTAACGTTTAAACAACATTAAACGTGGAGCCGGTGGTGTAGTGGTTAGAGTGCTGGGCTCATGCTCGGGAGCTTGTGAGTTCAAATCCCACTGACACCCCCACTGTGCTAAAACCCCTGGGCAAAGTCTCAACCACAAGTGTGCATCTGTTCACCCAGCAGTGTAAAAGGGTACCAGTGAGAATATTGTCAGGTTCTAAATAAACACGCATATGCAATAAGAAGGGCACAAGAGAATTAAGTTATTTTATATACTCATAAGAGGAGTGCGATCAAACCAGCTCTAATCACTCTGAACTAAGTCTGATCGAGAACCTCTATTTATTTCTTTAGGGAAGTTCCTGGTTCCATATCGTTCCTGGCACAAAGGGAATGGGGAAGAAAAAACACATGAGCCAGTAATGTGAAAGTTTATCTTATAGGTCACACAAGTGTTTTAGCAAACATAATTAACACAGACAGAACATTCTTTCTTGTAGACGCAGTCTTCTTGCAATCAATAGGTCATCCTGATATGGTGCTGACCCACCCAAACGGCTCTGCTATGATTTGATAGTTTTCTGCAAAGACACTAGTAAAGCAGTTTCTAAGCATTGTTCATATTGGTCATATAAAAGGTTGAGCTGTGTTAACTATATGAACAATTACTTCAACAGATATACTGGGAGGGTGGCCTGTGATGGACTAGCGTCCCATCCAGGAGAGTTTCAGCTACTGATTGCTTCACGCTGCGGAAACCGGGGATGAGCACTGGCCTGATGAGCCACTAGGCTCGGGTCTAAAAACCCAACAGTTAATCAATAAAAAAAAATTGTTATTTTCCAGTCGAAACAACAGTCTCTGAAAATAAGCAGTACTTTTTCACTGTATTTATGAGCACATTTTCACTTTAAAGTCACATTCACTTTGAAATTTCACTATGCTCTTGAATATCCTGGAAAGAAAACACAACTAAAATAAATTAACACTATTCTGGGTTGAAACAATTAAAGTTCAGTTCTCCGAGACATCACAGTTCAGTCCTGGTATCAGAGTGGCATTTTAACCACTCTGCCTGATCTCGATCTTCGGACATCCGGCTCAACGCTGATGTTGGTCGCGTTGTTTGTTGACTGCTCTACTGCCTGAGGTTGTGAGACAACAGCAAGAACACAGGTATGTTCCACTGGTGGAACAGTGGGACTGAACATTTCTGGTGTAGCTCTGAGATGTCTATGGTTGCATCTCAGTTTCCTACCATCTGCATTCATTAACACATATGACCTTGGACACTGGTCAACCTCGATAACTATTGCAGGATTCCACCTATTCCCCTCCTGGATTCTCACAGAATCTCCCTTCGCAGGGGGGGACAACTCCTTTTGTACCCTGTCTAACATAAAAGTATTTCTGAGTGTTCTGTTGTTCTATCAGTCTCTTGAGAATTTCAGTCTGATTCTGCACTTGAGGCAGCAGCAGCGACGTTGACGTTGGCAACAGGGTTTTCAATAGGCGGCCGATTAACATTTGAGCTGGCAACAGGTTCACACCGTCAATTAGCGAATTCCTGTATTCCAGGAGCGCTAAATACACATCCCTACCACTTCTCTCCGCCTTTCTCAGCATGTTTTTAACTGTCTGAACAGTGTTTTCAGCTTGGCCGTTGGATTGTGGGTATGTTGGACTCGATGTTTTGTGACCAAACTCCCACTCCTTGGTGAATCTGTGAAATTCTCCACTAGAAAACTGTGGACCATTATCTGATATCAGAAGGTCTGGTATTCCATATCGGGCAAACACGGATTTCATTGCTGTGATAGTCGTTCTGCTTGGCAAGTCCTCAAGTCTCACAATCTCTGGATACTTTGAATAGTAGTTTACACACAGTAGATAGTCACTGTTCTTGTACGTGAACAGGTCTGCTCCAACTTTAGCCCATGGCCTTGTAGGAATGTCATGACTTTGTAATGGCTGCTTGGGATTTGAGCTCTTGTTTTCATTGCACACTGCACATTTTGTGAAAAAGTCCTCAATCTGCTTGTGCATTCATATCCAGAAAAGAATGTCTTTGACATGTTCTTGACATTTAACAATGCCCAAGTGAGATTCATGAACTTTATGAAGCATTTGGTTCTGCAGATTGTTTGGAACAATTGGCTTCATGCCCTTAAACAACTGTCTTCTGGCCATCAGTACATCACAGCGATTTCAGTTGTTGCAACTGAACATCATTTGCAGTGGCATCTTTGAATTCATTCACCTTTTCAGGTGTCATAGGAAGCATTGAGATATCCCCAGTGCAGCTAACTGGGTTATCAAAGGCGGGCCATGTCTCTCACTGTCTATGGTGAGAGGCATGTAACAGAACCATTGCTGACTTTCGTAAAGAGTAGCTGCAAAGCCGTCAGCGTGTTTCTGTCCCTTGCTAAAAAGGGTTGTGACAGGAAGGGCATCTGACATAAAAACCTACGCCAAATCAAACATGTGAATCAGATGATTCTTTCTGCAACAGTCTCTTCAGAACTTGAACAAGTCTCACGTCGTGTTCACGAACATTTCAGCCCTTACCAGCATATCGTCAACAATGCACTCATCTCCGTCAAATCCTTCTAAAATTTGCGTCATAGCTCTCTGAAGCACTTCTTGTGCAGATTTTACGCCAAAAGGTAAACATAAAAACCTGTAGCGTCCAAATGGTGTACAGCATTGAATGTGCATAATTTGAAGCTTTCGTCATCAAGTCTGATCTGCCAAAATCCTGCTGCAGCATCCAGGACACTGAAGTCAGTAGCACTTGGCAACCTCGATATTATTTCTTCAACAGTTCTTATTGGATAATGTTCACGATTCACCGCTTTAATGAGGTCTTTGGGGTCAATGTATATGCGTATCTTGTGAGGCTTCACCACTGTGACCATGCTGTTTACCAAACTGGTAGGCTCTGTTTGTTTTGCAACAACACCAATTTTCTCCATTCTGTTCAGTTCTGCTTTTACTTTGTCCATAAGTGCAGCTGGCACCTTTCTCAGTTGATGAACCCCTGGTGTCACTTCAGGGTTAGTGTCGATGTGATGCTCTCCTGGCATACACCCTAAGCCCTTGAATAATGCTGGAAATTCTTCCAAGACATTCGTCTCACATTTTGGAGACTCTTCAAACACTGGTTGTTCAACTATGTTGACTTGTCGCATTAAGTTCAAGTTTGTGGACGCTCTTTTACCTAATATGCTGGGTCTATCATCTTTCACCACTTGGAAAGGCACCTTGTGAACAGTATCATCACCTTTCAGTTTTCATTTGAGTTCAATCAGTCCTAGTGGTGCAGTTTTATCACCAGAATAAGAGATTAACCTGGCACGGGAATTTGACAAACGGTATTGACCTAGTTTGAGACTGTCCAGCACTGAATGAAAAATCACATTACACTGGGCACCAGTGTTAAGTTTGAAATAAACTTCTTGTCCTTCAACGAATAGAGGCTCACACCAATCCTCGTCATCATCAGTTTCCACCATGCCAATGAATAAATCTTCATATTCACTCTGTGAATCAGTCTGCTCTAAAGTGTGCACTGACTTCTGGCCTTTACCACGTGAATCTCTTCTGTCAGATCTTGAGAGTCTAGTCCTACACATTTTGGCGAAATGATGCCTTCCACCACACTTATCACATGTTTGTCCAACCGCGGGGCACCTGTCCTTCATGCGTTCCCTCCACACAACTGTCTGTTTAGGCTACCTCGAGTGTGTAACGCAGTACACGGTGTAAGGGAGGCAACTCCACTTAGCTTACCTTACACGAGCTAGCGTCAGCTATCCAACTGTACATCAGCTGCATTTACTTTATTCAAAGAAATAACATTATTCCTATTATTATTATTATTATTATTATTATTATTATTACTATTATTACAATTATTACTATTATTACTGTAGTTGTTGTCATTATTATTATTATTATTATTATTATTATTATTATTGTTATTATTATTATTATTAATATTGCATGTATATGAAAATTTCACCCTTTAGCAATCATGAAGCTGAAAGCGTCTTTTCAGATTAAAAATAAATTTGGTAAAGAATGTAAACATTTCAGTTTAAACCCTACACATCCCTCATGAATAAGCCTGCAGCGGCTTCAGAAGGTAAAAAAATTTCATCAGGGGACACGAGGTAGGAACCTTGAGAGGAACCGGACTCGGAACGGAAACCCATCGCATCACATGTATTGTATCACTTCAAAGGGTGTTTTGTGGTTTCTTTTATTCATTTTTATCTCATTTTATTTCATTTTTAGAATGAAAATATGTGAAAATATATGTATATATTTGTATATCATAAATTATTTGCATTTGCACCTGAAAAGGCGTGAAAATGATTGCCCTGTTCTTTAGCACCTTTAGCATCTTTATACACCACCTGATCACCAGTTACTGAAGGGGAAACACAAACAGTTGGTGGGTTTAAGAGTAAAATGTCACTTTTACATCAGATAACTAAAACCATGTGTCAATAAACAAACAAATAAATAAATAAATCCTTGTTTTCCTCACCAGTGGCTCACTATTATATCCAGTAAATATAGCCAGTTGAGCAACGTCTGTAATGTTGACGCTCTCATCAATTGCAACAGAAAAAGCAAGAAATGACTCGGCTTTGTGTTTCAGTTTGCTGTGCAAATCTGTGGATAGTTCCGAAATCCTCTCTGCAATAGTATTCCTCGTCAGGCTGATGTTGGCAAAAGGTTGTCGCTTCTTGTCCCCTTCGTAATACGGCTTCGATGCTAATGCTATTTTGTTCGCAATTATGTAGCTTTTTACCACTGCATCACTGACCTCTCGGCTCCGAGTGAAAACAGAACTGCTGTTTTTCTAGACCCGCCACAGCAACTCACATAAGTTCTCTCATCACAGTTGTCCTCCCCTGTCATTGTTCACCATGCCAAGTCTCATGGTGATGCTGAATATTATATTCCTCAAACACCAACACGTGTTGTATCCACACCAAGCACGCAGGTTTCCCATTCACCTCAGTGAATAGATCGGATGCTGTCTATTTTTCTTGGAAAACTCGACACTCCGTATCTACTTTTCTCGTTTTTGGCAAAGACATGTGGGCTAATGAGGGTATAAAGGCGAGTACAAAAGTAAGAAGATGTAGCATAGGAATCAGTGATGATTACTGGTGTGTTGACATGCTTCTGGCATCACTGGCCCTTGCATGTGTCCACTCTCTCTTCGTGACGGCAGAATCTTTCCTGGACAGCTCACCGGCCATCGCAGGGCAGAAACACATTGAGGGCTATGTAGCTACTCTTTACAAAAGTCAGCAATGGTTCTTTTACATGACCTCAAACCACAGACAGTGAGAGACACAACCAGCCTTTGATAACCCAGTTAGCTGCACTCGGGGGACAGTGACAACCCATGGAGAGTGGGGCTTGAACCTTCAACCTTGGGATCAGCAATCCAGCACCTTTTACCACCAGGCCACCACTGCCCATAATCACTGAACATTAGCTGTGTCTATCTCAGCATTGTTTTGTCTTTTCCTTCTTCTTTTTTCAGCTGCTCCAAGTCTGAAACAGTTTGCCCCAAGCAGACAATTTAGGAATAGCAATTTATTTTTAAAATTTCCAGTTTGTGTCTCATGGGTAGTAGTGGGGCCGGTGGTGTAGTGGGTAGGGTGCTGGGCTCATGATCAGGAGGTTGTGTGTTCAAATTCCAGTGAGACCCCCACTGTGCTAAGACCCATGGGCAAGGTCTTAACCACAAGTGTGCCTCTGTCCACCCAGCAGTATAAATGAGAACCAGTAAAAATATACTGGGAAGATAACCTGTGATGGACTAGTGTCCCATCCAGGAAAAGTTGTAGTCCTAGTCACTTCATGCTACAGAATTCAGGGAAAGCACTGGTCTGATGAGCCAGTAGTCTCTTGGGTTTTTACACCTGAGCCTAGTGGCTTAGCCTCATGCCTCATCAGGCCGGTACTTATCCCTGGTTTCCATAGCGTGAAGCGACCAGGAGTTCAACTCCCCCTGGATGGGATGCTAGTCCATCGCAGGTTACCTTCCCAGTATATTTTACTGGTACCCATTTATACTGCTGGGTGAACAGAGGCACACTTGTGGTTGAGACCTTGCCCAGGGGTCTTAGCACAGTGAGGGTCTCAGTGGAATTCAAACTCACAACCTCCTGATCATGAGCACAGCACCCTAACCACTACGCCATTGTCCCCATGATGAGCCAGTAGGCTCGGGTGTAAAAAGCCCAATGGACTTTTCCTTTACCTTACCACCACTGCCCATAATCAGTGAACATTAACTGTGTCTATTTCAGCATTGTTTTGTCATTTCCTTCTTCTTTTTTCAGCTGCTCCAAGTCTAAAACAGTTCGCCCCAAGCGAACAATTTAGGAATAGCAGTTTATTTTTAAAAATTCCAGTTCGTGTCTCATTGCATTTTGTCATTTTTAGATTTATCCTGCAGGGTTGGCTTGGACCCCGTGGCAGGCCCGTTAAGCCTTGTGGGCCGTGCATTTGACACCCTTGGGTCACAGAATGTCAGGATCAAATCATATGGGTCGATATTGCTCAGGGGGTTATTCATCCATTTTAGCGGTGAAAGTTTTCCATTCAGTTCCAGGTTATTAAATAAAGAACGAACACAGTGGTGTCTGTCAGAAATAAAAGGGACTCGGATCCATAATGTCTTTCTGGAAACGTAAGCTTCCTCCTGTACGCGAGTGTTAATGAGCCCTGCACCGGACGCTATGAATCACATCACCACTTCACTATACCCCCTGAATCACATCACCTCTTCAGTACACCTATTCGAATCACTTCGCCACTTACAATTTTTGTTGATTCTCACTCACTCGTTTGCCGAACCTGATTGGAGCACCATAACCAAAGAACATGACTTAGATGGTTATCACCTGTCTGTGCTCCTCACAGTAAACACAATATGAATTGATGCTTATTGGTTGTTTTGTATCGCTGACTTTCATTATGACGAGCAGCAATAATAAAAAACAGATTTATTATTTATCACGAAACACATCAAATAGAGGCTCAGACACCATGACTCAGACTCACACAGAATAAAAACCCAACTCCAACAGGCACAGACTTTTCTGTGTGAAGTACACATTGCCCCCTGCTGGGTCTGTTTTACAACTACAAAAACGGAAAAAGTAGAAGCAGAAAATCATTTCCTGTATTTGTGATGGGCAGGTTTGGTATCCAGGACAGGAACACAGAAGGACAGATGTTGATCGATTTTGCAAAAAGGATGGAAATGGCTGTGGTGAATACTTTCTTCAAGAAGAAACAGAAGCATAGGGTGACTTATGAAAGCGGAGGTAAGAGCACACAGGTAGACTACATCTTGTGTAGGCGATGTAATTTGAAGGAAGTCAGTGACTGCAAAGTAGTAGTGGGTGAGAGTGTTGCAAAACAGCATAGGATGGTGGTGTGCAGGATGACGCTGATGGTGAGAAAGGTGAAAAGGCAAAGGCAGAGCAGAAGACAAAGTGGTGGAAGCTGAAAAGGAAGAGTGTCGTGTTGTCTTCAAGGAGGAGTTGAAACAGGCTTTGGGTAGTCAGGAAGTGCTTCCAGAGGACTGGACAACCACAGCCAATGTGATCAGGAGACTGGTAGGAGAGTACTTGGTGTGTCCTCTGGAAGGAAAGTAGATAAGGAAACTTGGTGGTGGAATGAGGAAGTGCAGGAGTGTGTACAAAAGAAGAGGTTAGCCAAGAAGAAGTGGGACATTGAAAGGACCGAAGAGAGTAAACAGGAGTACAGGGAGACACAGCGTAAGGCGAAGGTAGCAGTGTCAAAGGCCAAACAGAGGGCGTATGATGACTTGTATGATAGGTTGAACAGTAAGGAGGGAGAAAATGATCTATACAGGTTAGCACAGCAGAGAAATAGAGATGGGAAAGACGTGCAGCAGGTTAGAGTGATAAAGGACAGAGAGGGAAATGTATTGACTGATGACAGAAGTGTGCTGGGAAGATGGAAAGAGTACTTTGAAGAGCTGATGAATGAGGAAAATGAGAGAGAAAAAAGAGTAGAAGGGGTGACCATTGAGGAGCAGGAAGTAGCAAAGATTAGTAAGGGAGAAGTGAGGAGGGCATTGAAGAGGATGAAGAATGGAAAGGCAGTTGGTCCTGATGACATACCGGTTGAGGTATGGAAGTGTCTAGGGGAGGTAGCAGTAGATTTTCTGACAAGAATATTCAACAAGGTCTTGGAAAGTGAGCAGATGCCAGAGGAATGGAGGAGAAGTGTGCTTGTGCCCATTTTTAAGAACAAGGGAGATGTACAGAGTTGTAGCAACTACAGAGGGATAAAGTTGATGAGCCATACAATGAAGCTATGGGAAAGAATAGTCGAAGCAAGACTAAGGGCAGAGGTCAGCATTTGTGAACAACAGTTTGGTTTCATGCCAAGAAAGAGCACCACAGATGCAGTGTTTGCTTTAAGGATGTTAATAGAGAAGTACAGAGAAGGTCAGAAGGAGCTGCATTGTGCCTTTGTGGATCTGGAGAAAGCATATGACAGGGTGCCAAGAGAAGAACTGTGGTATTGCATGAGGAAGTCTGGAGTGACAGAGAAGTATGTTAGAGTGGTGCAGGACATGTATGAGAGATGTAAGACAGTGGTGAGGTGTGCTGTCGGTGTGACAGAAGAGTTCAAGGTGGAGGTGGGACTGCATCAAGGGTCAGCTCTCAGCCCCTTCTTGTTTGCTATGGTGATGGACAGGCTAACAGACGAGGTTAGACAAGAATCTCCATGGACTATGATGTTTGCAGATGACATCGTGATCTGTAGTGAGAGCAGAGACCAAGTGGAGGAAAATCTAGAGAGGTGGAGGTATGCCCTGGAAAGGAGAGGAATGAAGGTTAGCCTCAGAAAATCAGAATACATGTGTGTGAATGAGAAGGACCCAAGAGGAACTTTGAGGTTACAGGGGGCAGAGAAAAAGAAGGTGGAGGATTTTAAGTACTTAGGCTCAACAATCCAGAGCAATGGAGAGTGTGGAAAAGAGGTGAAGAAGCGCGTGCAGGCAGGTTGGAATGGTTGGAGAAAAGTGTCTGGTGTGATGTGTGATAGGAGAGTATCGGCAAGAATGAAGGGAAAAGTGTACAAGACGGTGATGAGGCCAGCAATGTTGTATGGTTTAGAGACAGTGGCCCTGGGGAAAAGACAGGAGTCAGAGTTGGAGGTAGCAGAGATGAAAATGTTGAGGTTCTCTTTGGGAGTAACGAGGATGGATAGGATCAGAAATGAGTACATCAGAGGGACAGCACATGTTAGATGTTTTGGAGACAAAGTCAGAGAGGCTAGATTGAGATGGTTTGGACATGTACAGAGGAGGGATAGTGAGTATATTGGTCGTAGGATGCTGAGGTTGGAACTACCAGGCAAAAGGCCCAGAGGAAGACCAAAGAGAAGATTTATGGATGCGGTGAAGGCGGACATGAAGGTCGTTGGAGTAAGAGTAGAAGATGCAGAGGATAGGGAGAGATGGAGGCAGATCATTTGCTGTGGCGACCCCTGAAAGGAAAAGCCGAAAGGAAAAGAAGATTCTCTGGTTGATGATGAGACAGACAATTAGGCAACTGTGCATGTTTTTGGACTGTCTATGGAAACCAGAGCACCTGGAGGAAATCCACACAGGCACAGGATAGCATGCAAACTTCATAGAGAGACAATCCAAAGACAGGAATCGGACCCAGGACTCTCTTGCTGTGAGGCAGGCGTGCTAACCGCTGTGCTAAATCTGCAATCTGGAGCAGAGCGGAACGAAACTTGGTCCAACATCAGAATTTCTGATCCTCAACATCCAGAACAAGTTTCATTCAAATTGGATTTATATCGCATGTTTGTTTTTAACAGAGATGTGATTGTTTTTTAATTTCACTCGTTGTAAAAGAGGAAAAATTTAAAGGAAACATTCCTGGGTGATCCATCATAAAAAATTCAGATCAATGTCTAAACACTGTGGACAGAAATTTTTTAATAGACAGACTGATAATTAAACCTACAAAAGCATAACCTTCTTGGTGAAAGTAAAAAATTAGGGAATGAATTTAAATGAAGGCCTGTGCTGAAAAAGCCCACCTCGGTGGGAGGCAAGACCACGACCGCCAGTCAAACAGGGCGTCACGGTGGTACAGGGGTCAGCATATTCACCTGACAGCAAGAAGGTCCCATGCTCGGTCCCCAGGCTCGGGCGTTTCCGTGTGGAGTTTGTATGTTGTCCTTGTGCTTGTGTGTGGGTTCCCTCCAGGAAATCTGTTTTTCTCTCACAATAATAAATCATGCACAGTCAGCTGATTGTCTGATCCAAATCACCCCTAAGCGTCAGACTGAGTGTGAATGGTTGTATGTGTGTTGATCTTGTGATGGCATAGCCATTCAGGGTGTACAAACTTTTCTTCATTCGCGCACGTTTTCAATGAGCCTCTTTCTTTAGTGTGTTTTAATTACCAGTTAAGCTGTATGATGCCACTCAAACGCTGTGCGTCTTCTCTGGCTAAGCACCAGAAAAGGTAATGATGTTGGATGTCTCTTTTGAAGAAATTAGACTTTCTCCTGAAGAAACGACAGTTTCCTCTGAAGTGCCTGAAGAGAAATAATCATCTGACCGCACTCTAGTATTAAAGTCTTTTTCAATCATTATTCCAGTACAGTACCTAAGTTAATGTTTTGAATGTTTGTGAGTGTGATTTTAGGTACTGTGGTGTAGTATGTTTATCGTTTTGTTTTGTTTAACCAATTTATTACATTTCATGTTCTTTTTGTTATGGGCTGTGTTTTGGGGGGACTTTGATTTTGACGGATGTGTTCTCGAACTCTAACTGGCTGCTCTGGCTGAGGGGCGTGGCTGAGCTGCTCCGTGGCTCACACCTGAATTTCATTCTCATCTACTCTCAATAAACACAAGCATGCTTATCTCTGCACTAGAGCATTAACTCACGTTTTTGCAGGTGACAAACGGAGCTTGTGAGATGAAGCACGGCTTATCTGGACTTCTGATCTTTTAAGTGTGCAAGATCAAGCTCCATGTGTCACCAACAACAACTCACATTCAAAGGGGAAGAACTTAAGAAGCACACTTTAATTGAGGTGAACGTGCAGTTTGTGTTTATAGGGAGTAAATGAGATTACTTAATTCAAGTATGAACTGCATTCAGTCCGAGCAGCTCAGCCGGAGCGGGAAACAGCAACCAAACACACAAACATTCTAAACATTAACATAGGTACTGTACTGGAATAATAATTGAAAGTTCAGATGATTATTCCTCTTCAGGCACTTCAGAGGAAACTTTCGTTTCTTCAGGAGAAAGTCTTACTTTCTTCAGAAGAGACAGTGCTTAGCTGGCGTTTGAGTGGCATCAGAGAGCTTAACTGGATAATATAATATACATACAAAATGAAAAAAAAAAATATATATATATATATATATATATACACTATATAAGTATGCTGTATAATGTTTATATATTTTATTAATAAATATCACAGTACAAAATTAAAATGTTTTTCTATATACTTTTCAATAAACTTTTTTTTTATATTTATTAATACTGTAATAACAAGTATTGAGTATGCCTGTCTATAGAATGTGTTTAAGAAGCATATTTTAGCGCATGTGGTAGATACATAGTATTTTATTTCTGGTTGATCATTTGCACATGTAATATGATATATGGGGCTTCTCTTCCAGGTACTGAACTCGTGGATTATCTTCATTCACGGGAGGGGCCGGAACCAAACCCCCACAAATATCGAGGGCCTACTGTGTGTGTGTGTGTGTGTGTATGTATATACACATTGTATATATATATATATATATATATATATATATATATATATATATATATATATATATATATATATTATAAATACATACACACACACACATACACACACATTATATGTATATATATATATATATATATACACATATACATAAATAGATACACATATATACACATATACATATACATACATATATATATATGCATACACACATATATATATATATATATATATATATATATATATATATATACATACATACATATATGCATATGCATATACATATACATACATATATACACATACATATATACATATATGTACACACATACATATACATACATACACATATACATACATATACATACATATATACACATAAATATATACACATATCTATATATACATATATATATATATATATATATACATACATATATATGTTGAAAGACCCAAAACATCCGAGGACCTCAGGTTACATCACTGATGATGTGTTCAGGAGCATCCTAGAGATGTATCATAACAATCACTTAGCTGGTCAAACCAGTGGCGACCAGGAATAGACTGGTTGGCAACCAAGAATAGAGTGGTGACAACTGGAGAGACAGTGGACAGCACGGAGAGACAGCAACCGGGGCAGGGAGGGTTGGCAGCCCGAACTGCATCTTCTGAGAAGAGGAAACCCAAAGAAAGCTACGAATGAACTCATGGAACGATACCCCCAGGGATGCCCGAGAGGGGGGGAGGATGAGCATCCCAACCCGACGGACCTAGGGTTAACGAACATTGGCAATGGTCAATCGACGACGAGTGTGAAGTGCAGATGTGGAAAGGTCTGCAAGAACAGCCGAGGTCTTAAGATTCACCAGACTCGGATGAAGTGTTTAGAGGGAGAGCAAGCATCACAACGCACAGAGAACACACCTGGTGAGACGCAGGAGGAGCCAGGTCCGGAGATACCCCACAGAGCCAGGAACCTCCAAGTGCCGCAACCAATTCCTCAGAACAGACTTCCGGAGAGGGATCGAGTCAATTGGCCGCAGGCCTGCAAGACGGCAGTCTGGCAGCAGTTCGACGGGGATGTGGACTCTGTGTTAGAGGCAACAGCGAGGGGCGACGCGAACTGAAGACTTCAAACGATGACCATAATCATCGTTAGTCTGGCTGTGGAAAGGTTCGGAGTAGTGGAGAAGAGGACGGAAAGAGCACCCTCCACCATGAACCAGAAAGCAACAAAAATCCATCGGATCCGGCAGGAGCTCAAGTCTCTTAAGAGGCAGCACAAGGAGGCAAGCGAGGAGCAACGCCCCCCCTTGGTAGAGCTGCGAACCATCTTGAGAAAGAAGCTGTTGACTCTCCGAAGAGCTGAGTGGCACCGGCGGAGGTGAAAGAAAAGGACCAGGAAGCGGGCATCCTTCATTGCCAACCCCTGTGGCTTCACCAAGCAACTCTTGGGACAGAAGCGTGGAGGGAGATTGATTTGCTCCAAGGAAGAGATAGATCAGCACATCCAGACCACCTATAGCGATCCTGACAGGCAGCAGGAGCTGGGCCATTGCAACACCCTGATACAACCATCACCCCCCACAAAGGAGTTTAATCGAAGAGAGACGCTCCTTAAAGAGGTACAGGATGTTGTGAGGAAAGCCCGAACCAGTTCAGCTCCAGGGCCAAGTGGAGTGCCGTACAAAGTTTATAAGAACTGTCCCCTGTTACTGAAGCGGCTATGGAAGATCTTGAAAGTCATCTGGAGAAGAGGGAAGGTGGTGCAGCAGTGGCGATATGCTGAGGGAGTCTGGATCCCAAAGGAAGAAAATTCCAAGAACATCGACCAATTCAGGATTATTTCCTTGCTGAGTGTGGAAGGGAAAATCTTCTTCAGCATAGTAGCAAGGCGGTTGACCGACTTTCTCTCCAGCAACAGCTACATCGACACCTCAGTGCAGAAGGGCAGCATATCCGGGGTGCCAGGTTGCCTGAAGCATACGGGAGTGGTGACCCAGCTCATCAGAGAAGCTCAGGAGAACAAAGTAGACTTGGCAGTGCTTTGGCTCGACCTCGCTAACACCTATGGATCCATCCCACACAAGCTGGTCCAAGCAACCTTGGAGAGGCATCATGTGCCAGGCCAGGTCGCACAACTCATTATGGACTACTACAATCAGTTCAGTATGAGAGTGTCAGCAGGGCTTGTAACATCAGATTGGCACAGAGTCGAGGTTGGGATCATCACAGGCTGTATCATCTCTGTGATCCTTTTTGCCTTGGCAATGAACATGCTAGTTAAATCTGCTGAAACTCAGTGTCGGGGCCCAAAGACTGCAACGGGAGTGCGGAAACCACCAATCAGGGCATATATGGACGATCTTACCATTACCACTGAGTCAGTACCAGGAAGCAGGTGGATTCTGCAAGGGCTGGAAGAGATGTGTAGATGGGCAAGGATGAGGTTTAAGCCGGAGAAATCGCGGTCACTGGAGCTGAAGAGGGGCAAAATTGTGGACAGGTTCCGCTTCAGCATCGGTGGGGCACCAATCCCAACGGTCTCTGAAAAACCAGTGAAGAGTCTTGGCAAGGTGTTCAACAGCAGCCTTAAGGATTCAGCATCCGTTCAAGAAACCTGTCAGGAGCTGGAGAGCTGGTTGAGAACAGTGGACCGGTCTGGGCTTCCCGGGAAGTTCAAGGCCTGGATTTATCAACATGGCATCCTGCCCAAAGTGCTGTGGCCTCTACTCATCTACGAGGTTCCAATTTTGATCGTGGAGGGCCGAGAGAGGAAGGTTAGCAGTTTCCTCAGGAGGTGGCTGGGTCTGCCTAGGAGTCTTAGTAGCATCGCTCTCTATGGACGCAACACCAAGCTCCAACTGCCTCTGAGATCACTAGAGGAGGAGTTTAAGGTGACAAAGGCAAGAGAAGTGATGATGTACCGGGACTCCAGCGACCCTAAGGTGGCCTAGGCAGGGGTCAGAGTGAAAACCGGGAGGAAGTGGAGAGCCGATGAAGCTGTCACACACGCTGAATTGCGGATACGACACAGAGCCCTGGTCAGAGCAGTGACCCACGGTAGGGCTGGTCTGGGAACATGTACAATGCCACAGTATGAGAAGGCCAAGGGGAAGGAGAGACGGCGATTGGTGCAGGAGGAGGTGAGGGCAGAAGTGGAGGAGAGGAGGAGCAGCAGAGCAGTCAGCCTAAAGCAGCAGGGTGCCTGGACAAGGTGGGAGCAGGCCATGGAACGAAAAGTCACATGGGCAGAGCTTTGGCAGGCAGAGCCGCACCGAATAAAGTTCCTTGTCCAAGCGGTCTATGACATTCTGCCCAGTCCATCAAACCTCTCCATTTGGGGTAGAATAGAGTCTCCCAACTGCCCGCAGTGCCCAGGCAGAGGCACGTTGGAGCACATTCTGAGCTGCTGTCCAGTAGCCCTTGGGCTGGGGCGGTACACCTGGCGCCACAACCAGGTTCTGAAACCCATTGCGGAAGTCATCAGCATGGGAATCAGCAATAGCAGCAGACGGTCCTGCCCCACCACTCAGTTGATCACCTTTGTGAAGGCGGGTGAGAAGTTGGGAAAAACCACAGGAGCCAGGAACCCATCGGGGCTACTGGCAACCGCAAAAGACTGGCAGCTGTCTGTTGACCTGGAGAAACAACTCAAGTTCCCCCAGTGTATTGTCTCAACCACCCTGAGGCCAGACATCCTCCTGGTGTCAAAGGAGACAAAGAGCATCATCTTGATGGAGCTCACCGTGCCATGGGAGGACCGACTGGATGAGGCCCATGAGAGAAAGAAGACCAAATATGAAGATCTGGTCATAGGCTGCCGTAAGCAGGGCTGGAAGGCACAGTGTATGCCCATCGAGGTTGGCTGCAGAGGGTTCTCAGGCCAATCACTCTATAAAACCTTGAGTGTGCTGGGCATTACGGGGATGGAGAGGAGAAGAGTCATCAAGAGGATCACTGAGGAAGCAGAGAAAGCCTCGAGATGGCTGTGGATTAGGAGAGGAGATCCATGGAAAGCAAAAGCCACCTGAACACAAGTCGGGTCTGATTGATCAACCATGGCTGGGTCGCCTGGGCGAGGGTGTCTGATGTTGAAAGACCCGAAACATCCGAGGACCTCAGGTTACATCACTGATGATGTGTTCAGGAGCATCCTAGAGATGTATCATAACAATATACACATATACATATATACACACACACACACACACACACACACACTTATATATATATATATATATATATATATATATATATATATATACATATATATATACATACATACATATATAAACATACACATATATATACACATATACATATATACATACATACATACACATATACACATATACATACATATACATACATATATATATATATACATACATATATACACATATTATATATATATATATATACACATATATATGTGGTGAAGGATGACATGAAGGTCGTTGGTGTAAGAGAAGAAGATGCAAAAGGCAGGGTGAGATGGTATGATATATGGAACCAGTGCTGCATGAAACCTGCTCAGATAATGTGTTTCGGGAGTTTTTATTCTTAATGCTGTCAATTCCTTACAAGTTGTGCTAGATTGTAAATCCGAGAACTTCTAGAAACCCTGTACTTGTTATACTTTCAGCCAGTGTAATTTACACATCATTAGATCTGTAACTCTGATACTTCACACTAAATATTTAAGTCTTTAAGGTATTGCCTGGTAACAAGAAACCAAAAAAAACTATGAGTTTTATTTTTGAGATACTGTGAACCCAAAAAGTGAACTTGAACCTGGATTGAGAAACAGCCCAACAACAAATACACAGCAACAAAGAACTTCATCTTTTTGTTATTTTTATTAAAACTTTTTGATTGTTATTTCTACTGTTACATGTTGCACTTCCTGTTGCACTTCCTGCTGCACTTCTGCTGCACTGCTTCCTCCAGGGTCTTCTGCCTCAGCTCCTGGAGCACCACTGGTATCTTCTGAAGCTGAACATTTTCCTCCACTGAAACTCCACCTCTCTTCTGAAGCTCATAGTCCATTTGTCTCCGTTTGCTTTTCTTAATCTTATTGAACCACTTGTGGAAAAAGTTCTCCTTCTCTGCCTTCCTATGTTCTGCGGTTTCTTTTCTGTCCTCCATCCTTTCTGCTGTCTCCAGCACTTTGTCCTGTTCCAGAATCCTCTGCTCTCCACTCTTCATTTCAGTCGGAGGGCTTTTCCTCTGTGCATTCGTTTTCTCCATCATCTCTTCCATGGCTTTTCTCTGTCTATTCAGGAGCTCAGGATTCTCTTTATTTTTCTCTGTAATCATGTCCAGCTTTTCATTCTTTTCCTGAATCGTTTTTAAAAATTTATAACGTGTCATCCAGTATGCTATGATGGTCTCCTGCCATCTCTTCGTTTCAACAGAGAGTTCTTTCTCCTTCTGCGTGTTCCGTCTCTCTTCCTCAATCTGGACCACCAGCTTGTCGTTCTCAGCGAGTAACCTTTTCTCCATCTCATCCTTTTCCCTCAGCAGAGCCTTCATTTTTTCTCTCGTCTGGGCTTCTCTGACTTTGCTCTCTCTCAGCTGGAACTCCAAGCTCTCCGTCTCCTCCACCATCATCTCCGTCACCTTCTCGGGTCCGATCAGTAAACTGCTTCTCTCCATTTCATCCAAGTTCTGCACCACAGTTTCCATCTCTGTGGTTCAAATAATTAAGCAGAAAGAAAAAACATGAAGAGTCAATGTCAAAGAAAATTAATTGGGGAAAAAATAAATGATTAAAAATTAAATGTAGATGTTGCATCCTCTTCATTTCCAGATTTTTCTTAAGACAAAAATGATTTAAATTAAAAATCAGGGAAATCAAAATAAAATCATATCTTAACTTAAAGCTTTTTTATAACACATTACTAACACCTTTCAACTAAATTTCTGCTCATGTCTCTCTTTTTTTTCCCATCAAATAAATCTGTTTTTCACTCACTCATCTGAATATCCTTTAATTTTCTCCTCAGTTCTTCCAAAAAATCATAAACTTATCGAGCTTTATTCTCTGCTTCGTATTCTGACTGCATGTGTGTGCTGGAGAACCAGGCTGGAATATTCCAAGAAAAATGCTCCAAAAATGCCTGTGACGTCACATGTGCATGTGTCGTGAGATGTGGAACATGGAGCTCGAGCGCTGTGACAGGAACACGAGCGCTGTGACGTCGCACATTAATTATGTAAACCATTGCTGACTTTCGGGAAGAGCATCGCCGTCAGCGTGTTTCTGTCCCTTGCTAAAGGATTGTGTCAGGAAGGGCATCCGACAAAAACCTACGCCAAAGCAAATGTGCGAATCAGATGATTCACTTTGGCGACCCCTGAAAAAGGGAAAAGCCGAAAGGAAAAGAAAAATAAGACGAATATTATGTCCTGTTGTAGATACAGGACTGTAGTTTCGTTTGTCTTAATGCCCGGATGTAGGGCTCAGGGCGGGGTTTGGAGCGCTTCTCCTGAATCACACACACAGCTGAGGATTTTCACTCTCAGCACTGTCTGTTCGTTCCTCTCACACTGCGATATTTTTACTCTAAATTCTCTGCAACCTGAATAAATACTTCATAAAATCCCCGTGGAGGTTTGGTCTGAGCAAACAAAAGAACAAAATAAAAATGAAGTTGATTAAAGAAAAAACAAAAACAACCAAAGCTCTTCAAGTTCACGTTCTGGGAGGGGGGGATATCCGAGCTCAGTGCTGCAGTGTTAGCTAAATGGCTAATGCTAGCTAGCGTCAGCTATCCAACTGTACATTAGCTGGGTTTACTTTATGAAAACAAATAACTATTATTATTATTATTATTATTATTATTATTGTTGCATGTAAATGAAAATTTCGCCCTTTGGCGATCATGACGCTGGAAACGTCTTTTCATGTTAAAAATAAATTTGATTAAGAATGTAAATATTTCGGTGTAAACCCTACACATCCCTCGTGAATCAGCCTGCAGCGGCTTTAGAAGGTAAAAAAAAAACTCCCTCAGGTGACACGAGGTCGGAACCGGACTCGGAACGGAAACCAGTCACATCACAAGTAGTTCATCCCTTCAAAGGGTGTTTTGTGGTTTCATTCGTTTTTTATCTCATTTTACTTTTTTTTTTTTAATGAAAATATGTGCATAAATTCTCTGCAACCCCAATAAATACTTCATAAAATGCCCGTGGAAGTTGGGTCTGAGTGTCAGCGAGTTCTGTTTCGGGAAAATCCGAGCTCAGTGCTGCAGTGTTAGCTAAATGGCTAATGCGAGCTGTAATGAAACTTGTAAAATGGCGGGCGTTCCGGATGTGTTTAATACGTCACTACGTTCTGTTTAGGCTCCCTCGAGTGTGTAATGCAGTACATGGTGTAAGGGAGGCAACTCCACTTCGCTTTACCTTATATCTATCTCCCTTCTCAAGCAAATGAGCCACGCAAAATGCTATGTTCATGACGTTAAACCTGGAAATTAACATTTAATGGCAGATGATTCGCTGTGGCGACTCCTGAAGGGAAAAGCCGAAAGGAAAAGAATGTACATACATATATTAGTGGTACCTGACTTTACGAAAGTCTCACCAAACGAAAAATGCAGGTTACAAAATGCATTTTCCAAAGATTTTTGTCTCAGGATACGAAACAAGTTCACGTTACTAAAGCGCCATCTTAAAAATTCAAATGCGTCATTCAAACTTTCAAAAAATGCGCGAGTTGCTTTCCCATTGGTTGTCTCCCAACACCCCGCTCTGCTGGCCTCCCATTGGCTAGGAGGGAGCTGAATCTCCATAATACAGTACTGTACCCATAATGCTTTTCGTGTGCCTTCTTGTTCGACACGTTTTTTTTAGTGTGCTTATTGCAGACTTATCTTTCGTTATTAATCATGAGCCCCAAGAAAGTGTTCCTGGTGAGACTGAAAAGAAGAAGCGGGTTTCGTTATCAATAAAAGTAAAACAGGAGATGATAAAAAAAATATGAAAGTGAGATTCAGTTGAGTGAAAACGCAATGGAGTATGGCCGACACCCCTCTACAATCGGGATGATATTGAAGCTGAAGGAGGCCTTAAAAGCGGAGATACAATGACGGAGGTGATTATTTTGGAAAAAGCAACCCCCATATTTAAGGACCTCATGAAGAAGGGTGGGGGTGAGGGTTCTTCAGACCAGTAACCCCTGGACTTTAAAGCATTGCGTGGGTGGTTCGAGAGATTTTAAAAAAAGGTAAATAATTTATTTTATTTTTAACATTTATTTCATACATATTTCACACAAAATTGGTGTACTTTTATAATTTTTAAAGAGTTTATGGGGTAGTATTGGGAGCCTTATGCAAAATGTTGTTCAACTTACAAAAAATGCAGTTTACGAAAAAGGCACTGGAACGGATTAATTTCGTCAAGTGAGGTACCACTGTATACATATATATGTATATACACGAAATTAATACATTTTAAGACCTCCTTCTGCTTCAATATCGTACTGATGGTAGATGGGTTTGGTCATACAGACACTCGACTGCATTCATTCGTTTTATGTTTTTTTTTTTTAATTGTCAAATTTTGAGTTTAGACATGCCTACGTAGTACGCTGAAATAATGATGCAATGACGCTGCGTCCATTGTTTACAAACGACAGACTGAACGTGCCCCTCCTTCTTTCCAGTTCAGTTATATATATTTGTTAAGACGTCATCTCTGTGATCTTTGAGTTTATACTGTTTTGCGGACTTTTGTAACACAAACCAAATATGGTTGGTCAGAAGCATAAGCCTACTAAGCATGGGTGCAAGTCTCATACACAGAGATGAATTAACTATCTGCTCAGATCGGTGCAATCTACCATGCATACTCAGTTAAGCAAAGAGAGTTGTGAAATGAATGAAAATCCAAAAAAGAAAGAGAACTCCATTCTGTTGGTTGTTCACATCAGCGCAGGCTGAGTACTAAACAAATATTCAATGTCGCCCTTGCTCACTTGAAAGACCGGAAGTCTGTATAACCCGCACTTTGTCTCAAGCACAAGCAAGTAAACTACTTTCGGTGTTGAGCGCCTCACATGTTGTAAGCGTTGATTGGCTGTTTTAAGCTTCATGTAAAGTGACTCGGCTGAGCTTCATGTAATGTGACCTGGCTGAGCTTCATGTAAAGTGACCATCCGTCGACCATCGGAACCATTTACAAGCAGAAAGATCTCATCACAGAGCATGTTAAAGGTTACATTTGATACTGTATTTGATATTTGATTAGTGAATTTGATTAAAATTTATCTATTTGAAATTATTTTTGCTTGAATTTAATTTATTTGAAATTAATGTTGGGCGCTCGCTCGCGGTTTTGGTGCCATCTGGTGGTTAAACGGTTAAAGTGCATACAGGCAAAAAAAGCAGTCAAGTTATTAAGTCTGGTTTCAATGGTTATTTTTGTTTTTCACTCTCATGTCACTCATTTGCCAAACTGTTTAATCCTACGCGGGCTGTGGAAAGACTGGAGCCTATCTCAGCCAACACCAAGCGATGGTGGGCACACCCTGAACGAACCAGACTATTGCATTGCAAAAAACCCCCAACCCTTCAACCTTACACTCAGGGGCAATCTGGAACATTCAAATAACTTGTGCATGTTTTTAGATTGTGGGAGGAAACCGGAATACCCGGAGGAAACCCACATAAGCACCACACTCAGTTACTTACTTATACTCATAGTAAAAAAAATTTAACTGCCATACAATTTGGTCCATAAGTATTTGGACAATAGTGTAACGTTTAATTTTGCTTCCCTGCACCAGAACAATGGATTTGAAATGAAGCCCTCAAGATATGATTGACGTTAACACACATGTAATATAAAGGGTTTTAATAACTGTGTTGACTCAAAACTGAGAATTGCACACGTTTAACTCATAGGTCCTGCACTTTCTCAGATCATTTTCAAAAGTAATTTCAAAATAAATAAATAAATCTGATTTTTTAAAATCTTTTGATGCAAATTCTTCCGAGTGTCAGAAGTCTGGAACCCATGGAAATGACAAAATTCTGAGTACTGTATATTCAAAACACAACTAGTAATTTCCAGATATTCCTGCAGCTCCTTTAATGTGGCTGGAAGCCTTTTAGCAGTTTGCCTTTATCAAACCTGATGGACGTGTAGTTCTGTGTACTTTTCCAGATCTTCTCCACTGTTGGACGTCATCTCTGTGTTCCCTGGTATAACTAAGTTTTTTTGTTGTTGTTGTTTTTTTTTTAAAAAAAACTCCTGCACCCTTTTATGAACATTCTCCTGATACATTAACAACAAGATTGCATCTTGCGCTTACAAAGCATTAACGCAACCCCCACACACACAATAATGACACTTTGTCCATGAAGATTCAGGAAAATCGAGGAAGGAGATGCTCTTCATGCCACATTTTTCATTCCCACACTGAAATCGAACCAGCAACCTTCCATGCCCAAATGTGCTTCTCCAGCCCTTTGGCCACAGCTGCCCCCCATTAGTGTCATTAGTTCTAGTAGCAGAGCTGAACTTTTTATGAATAATCAGTTTCACGTAAAGTGAGGGCACTAAAGAGGAGATTTATGGATGTGGTGAAAGAGGACATGAAGGTCATTGGTGTAAGAGAAGAAGATGTAGAGGAGAGGGTGAATGGAGGCAGACGAGTCACTGTGGCGACCCCTGAAGGGAAAAGCCGAAAGAAAAAAAAGACATAAATTGAGGGCACTGACTAATCTTCAGCAGGAGTTTAAAGCCCAGTTATCTGAAGATGTGCAGAGCTGTGCAATCGCATTTGGTTTTCACCCTGAAGGATTTCGGTTTGTTTATTGGAATTGTTGATTTACAGATCACAGTAAGGGAGGAAGAACTTCTGAAATAATTTATATTTGTACAGAAAATACATGGACTTGTTGCATTAAAAAAAGAACTCGTGGCGAGATATACTGATGTAGTGCAGACCTTTTAAAACAAAGGCATGCGATCAAGTACAGTCTTTCTGTAATACAGTTTTCACCACGGCGCTGAAGAATTCTCCACTCTGATTGGTGACAAAGTCTTAATCGAATTTTCCAACAGTGAGCTCATCACAATACTTTATACCTTATGTATAAACACCAGGCCTCCCCAGGTAAAGTCTATTCATCATTTACAGAAGGAGCGACTGGTGTAACAGGCATTAGGATTTTAGCCTCCGGGGAGTCTTCAGAATAAACGTGTGTGAGATTCCTTGTTTTCACGTGCATTGCTACCGAGGACTTCAGACGTGCTTTTCTAAGGAAACGGTAACTCTGGTTCACATGTGATGAGGTCACACCAATCCATCATTGATATGTAAATAGAATGTCCTCACAAGTAGTTCAAGTTGATGTACGAGGGGACATAAGCTCTGCAACACCGCCACAAGTAATGAGACTGCAGAATTGCATGATCTTCAGTCTATCAGCCTCTTATCTCCCTGAAAGGAAAGGAAAGTACAAAGTGTTTACAGCAGTCCTTCCTGGGGCAAAAAAAGCTTTAACACGTCAGCGTTTGCGGTGTGCAAATTCCTCCGCCCAGTGTAACGTTTCCAGGAATCTCGTGGAGTCAGTTGCTATGCCGATCCCCTTAGCAACGGTCACTGAGCCACCTGCATTCCCGTCCAAGCGGCTGCAAACAGCCAGAGCCCATTCACTTGCAGAGAGGGCAGTCTGAGCCTTTCACACACACACACACACACACACACACACACACACACACACACACACACACATTAAAATTGCATATGTCACTAAATCACAAATGTACACTATTTGGTTTTAAATAACAAAATGTTCAACAATAAATGAAATTATTTTATTTATGTATTCTTGGACATGTGCGGGACTCTTTATCTGTGTGTGTGTGTGCTTTGTGCCAGAAAACTTTACCTTGGGTACCTGACATGCACAGAGTACTCGCCCTGATGGCTGAAGGTGAGCCAGGAGCATGACCAGAGAGTGTGGTGTGCGCTCACTCAGCTGGTTTACAGTTTTCATCACAACCTGCACAATTAATTCACAATTAAAAATAAAACATGCTGCTCATCAGCACCAAATGATCACACACACACACGCCTTACTGAGAAAGGCTCGACTTTACGATCTGGAAGATTTGACCCTCATTCAAATGCAGGACATGAACGGTATAGTGATGTTTCTACACCGTAACACAGAGTGATGAATTAAAACATGTATACACGCTGACATTAAAAGTAAACGGATACCATAATTTTTAAAACATTATGCCTATCATCCAGGTTGATGGCGATCCCTCACAGCAGCACTCCGACTCGCTTGGAGTTTCTCTGCAACATCATTTGCTATAATCCTGGGATATTCAATCAGCAGCCTCAGGCCCAGGTCTGATATATATACACCGTATATGACGTAATAAGCGACATGCCCCCTCCCCAGTGTTTTTTATCTTACTTCTAATAACCGCCCATATGTACTGGGAGCAAAATCATAGATCAAACTTACTAACTGTATTCCATCAGTCTCTGTAACCATAAAATGAGGCGTTCGGTGTCTGTAAAAGTGAGTTTACGCAGTATTTCAAGACCCCCTGCCACTGGGGAATGTCTATAATGTTCATCAGTAGAAACACATTTGATTGTTCCGCCGTGGTTTAAAAAAGAGGAAAATATTTTGCCGTGTTCTTTTGGTAAATGCCCAACAACCGATGAACCATTAAAAACTGCTACAGCAAAACTATGGGATGCTCTGATTGAATGCAGCGATGAGTCAGATATGGACCTATCAGAAAGGGATGAGGATTTTTCACCCGATTCTCCTGCTCACTAACTTTATAAATTTAAAGACGTTCCTCACCATGTGCTAAAGTTGACCTTTGTGTTGATTGGTTCAATGTGCCATGTGCGAAAATTAATATTCATGTTGATTGGCTCGATTTTACATTGGGGAAAATATTTAAAGGAACAACACAGAGAGGGGGAAACTAAAAGGGTCTTCTTTTTTTTTTAATGATGCTGTTTTCTGTTTATTTTCAGCTTTAATGTAAGTAATTTGGTTGATACCATAAAATGAATAAAACAAATACCAGTAAAACTTTTATTGTTCTGTTATTGATGTTTTCCACCTCTATGGTAATAAGCACTTACCGTTCCACTCCGATGGCAACATTTTAATAAGTGCTCACCCACTCCAATTTTTAAGCGCCCTGGGCGCTTATCACGTCGATACGGTACACACACACACACACAAATAAACAAACACAGGGATCCCCCCACTTTCCGCGGTTAATTGGGACCGAGATCCCCCTACGACAGCTAAATTCCACGAAGTAGGATCGACCCCCCTGACTGACGTATAAATACATGTATGTGTGTATCAATAAATACTAATCCTTCTCAAAAAATTAGCATATTGTGATAAGGTTCATTATTTTTTGTAATGTATTGATAAAAATTTAACTTTCATATATTTTAGATTCATTGCACACCAACTCAAATATTTCAGGTCTTTTATTGTTTTAATACTTATGATTTTGGCATACAGCTCATGAAAACCCAAAATTCCTATCTCAAAAAATTAGCATATCATGAGCCGGTAGTCTAAACGAGCTATTAACCTAATCATCTGAATCAACCAATTAACTCGAAACACCTGCAAAAGATTCCTGAGGCTTTTAAAAACTCCCAGCCTGGTTCATTACTCAAAACCGCAATCATGGGTAAGACTGCCGACCTGACTGCTGTCCAGAAGGCCATCATTGACACCCTCAAGCAAGAGGGTAAGATACAGAAAGAAATCTCTGAGCGAATAGGCTGTTCCCAGAGTGCTGTATCAAGCCACCTCAGTGGGACGTCTGTGGGAAGGAAAACGTGTGGCAGAAAACGCTGCACAACCAGAAGAGGTGACCGGACCCTGAGGAAGATTGTGGAGAAGGGCCGATTCCAGACCTTGGGGGACCTGTGGAAGCAGTGGACTGGGCTACAGGTGCCTCATTCCCCAGATCAAGCCACTTCTGAACAAGAAACAGCAGTAGAAGCACCTGACCTGGGCTACAGAGAAGCAGCACTGGACTGTTGCTCAGTGGTCCAAAGTACTTTTTTCAGATGAAAGAAAATTTTGCATGTCATTCGGAAATCAAGGTGCCAGAGTTGGTCCACTGTGTTTTATCAAGGGCAGGGTCAATGCAGCTAGCTATCAGGAGATTTTGGAGCACTTCATGCTTCCATCTGCTGAAAAGCTTTATGGAGATGAAGATTTCATTTTTCAGCACGACCTGCACCTGCTCACAGTGCCAAAACCACTGGTAAATGGTTTACTGACCATGGTATTACTGTGCTCAATTGGCCCGCCAAATCTCCTGACCTGAAGCCCATAGAGAATCTGTGGGATATTGTGAAGAGAAAGTTGAGAGACACCAGACCCAACACTGTGGATGAGCTTAAGGCCGCTATCGAAGCATCCTGGGCCTCCGTAACACCTCAGCAGTGCCACAGGCTGATTGCCTCCATGCCACGCCCGCATTGAAGCAGTCATTTTTGCAAAAGGATTCCCAACCAAGTATTGAGTGCAGAACTGAACATAATTATTTGAAGGTTGACTTTTTTTGTGTTAAAAACACTTTTTATTGATCGGATGAAATATGCTAATTTTTTGAGATAGGAATTTTTGGTTTTTCTTTTCTTTTTTGCCAAAATTATCAATATTAAAACAATAAAAGGCTTGAACTATTTCAGTTGTGTGTAATGAATCTAAAATATATGAAAGTCTAATGTTTATCAGTACATTACAGAAAATAATGAACTTTATCACAATATGCTAATTTTTTGAGAAGGACTAGTATGAGAGATGTAAGACTGTGGTGAGGTGTGCGATCAGCTTTGAGCCCCTTCTTGTTTTCTATGGTGATGGACAGGCTGACAGATGAGGTTAGGTAAGAATCTCCATGGACTATGATGTTTGCAGATGACATTGTGATCTGTAGTGAGAGCAGAGAATAAGTGCAGGAAAACCAAGAGAGGTGGAGGTATGCCCTGGAAAGGAGAGGAATGAAGGTTAGCCTCAGTAAGACAGAATACATGTGTGTGAACGAGAAGGACACAGGTGAGGTTAAAGGGAGCAGAGATAAGGAAGGTGGAGCATTTTAAATACTTGGGCTCAACAATCCAGAGCAATGGAGAGTGTGGAAAAGAGGTGAAGAAGCGTGTGCAGGCAGGTTGGAATGGTTGGAAAGAAGTGTCCGGTGTGATGTGTGATAGGAAGGTATCATCAAGAATGAAAGGAAAAGTGTACAAGACGGTGTTCAGGCCAGCGATGTTGTATGGTTTAGAAACAGTGGCACCGAGGAAAAGACAGGATGCAGAGCTGGAGGTGGCAGAGATGAAAATGTTGAGGTTCTCTTTGGGAGTAACGAGGATGGAGAGGATCAGGAATGAGGACATCAGAGGGACAGTACATGTAAGATGTTTTGCAGACAAAGTCAGAGAGGCTGGATTGAGATGGTTTGGACATGTACAGAGGAGGGATAGTGAATATATTGGTAGTAGGATGCTGAGGTTGGAACTACCAGGGAGAAGGCCTAGAGGAAGACCAAAGAGGAGATTTATGGATGTGGTGAAGGAGGACATGAAGGTCGTTGGCGTAAGAGAAAAAGGTGCAGAGGATAGGGTGAGATGGAGGCAGATGATTCACTGTGGCGACCCCTGAAAGGAACAGCTGAAAGGAAAAGAAGAAGATTCACTCTGATGACTGAGGTAAGAAAAATCCGAGGTTTTGTGCAGACACTGATCAAGTCCATTAACCTGACCCCCAGTACGCCCTTGTTAAAAACCAGACAACTCATTTGCTCCTGGTGCGAACGACATAACAAGCTGCTATGAATAATTGTAATTTATACACTGTGTAATCTAAAATAACATTTAAAAATAATACAACAACAATTTTTTCTATACAAGTTCGACAGATAATGTCTCTACATACATGTCTCAAGATTGTCTGGCAAGCTGTTCAGGGTGTTACTGTATTTTCACCCAGAGTCAGCTGAGACGGGCGCCAGCTTCCCCGTGACCCTAATTTGGATTAAGCGGTTCAGAAAACGAATGAATGAATGTCTCAGTGTATGCTATCTGTGCAACCTGTAGATATGGTGTAGGAATGTATATTCGAAATATTGAATAGAAATGTTCATACAGATATGGAGTCAGTGTCCAGTGCATCCACCAACACGGGTTTCTTATCAGAGTGTCTGGTCAAAAGCTCCTGTGCCTTAGAAACGGCCTGAGAGGGAACACACAAACAAAGGTCAGCGAGAGAGAGCGCGAGAGAGAGAGAGCGAGAGAGAGAGAGAGAGAAAGAGAGAGAGATTGTGTACTTCTTTAAGTTCCAGTTTGCGGACGGCGGTGTTGGTGGTTCTCTGTAAAGCCTTTAGCCGAGTCTGCATTTCTCTTCTCTGCCACTGTGGGATGGGCGTGTTCTCCACAGCCTGCACACACACACACTTTGACTTTAATATCCTCGACACTAGAAGCAATGGCTTTACTAACAAATAAGAGAAATATCATACAGAAAAGGGGCGGGGCATACATACATCCGTCAAGAGACCAACTTCCTTCGAAAGCCTAAGCACAGCTGGCAGAGAGGGATTGTGTCCAGCTGTGATGCGCGCAGTTAGAGAGTCTGTCTCATCCAGCAGTGCTTGCCCCGCCTCCCGAGCCTAAGGGTCATAAACAAACAAAAACTAAATTAGAGCCTTTTATTATTTTTATTTTATTGGTGGGTAAGTCCCTTGCTACCCATAATGTACTGAGAATGTATGTCATTGTTAATTTAAAAAATGTAAACAATTTAATAACATAATTATTGTATTTGTTTCATATCAGAATTTGGAAAGGTATTTATGTGTTAAAGCTGTTAACTATCTAAGATTATTATTATTATTATTATTATTATTATTATTGGGAGTAGTGTCTATTTACACAGTTCCTTTTACACAGCACTTATTTACCTTTTATTGTTCAGATTACACTTTTTAAAATCTCATCACTAAATCCAACACTGGGGTCTCTTCTGGATCTTACTCTTTTAGCACCGTCTCCAGTCTCAGCTATGATGCGACTGATTCCTTTCACCATCTGCCGTTCAGACACGATCACGAGGTCCTGGATTCCTCCTGTCCGCAGCAAATGCCTGACAAAATTATTATTTTTTTAAATGTTTTGAATAGAGTCCACCAGTACAAAGTTATCTTTAATAATTAAAATATAAACACCACCCAAAATATTGCAAATATACTCGCTTCACAATTATTGTGTTTAAAGTGGTGACGCCCCCTTTAGGAGTGGAAGGAACAATCGGCTTTCATCAAAAATGAAAGTGAACAGACAACACAACAATAACACACTATTTTAGAATTATATTATTCATTCATTTTTGAAGCGGTTTATACTACGTAGTGTCCTGGAGATGCTCAGCCAACTCTGGGCAAGAGCGTGGTATGGAACCCCTGGACAGCTCACTCGGCCATCGCAGGGCCAAGACATCATGGCTTCAAATTAAAAAAAATTTTTAAAAAAGGTTATGCCAAAAATGCTTCATTCGCCACATTCATACAGAAAGTAACCAACGTTAAACGGGTCACTTTGTGACTGAACTGCACGTGAAATCTTCCATTTTGGTCTATGAACGTGAAACTGAGTTTATCACATGTCTCAATCAAAAGCCTCTGATTGGTAATCCATCAAATCGTTCACATGAATGTTCAACTCAGTTGAACTCTGTGTCCGCCCACTTCTCGTTGCTGAAGAAATTTTGGTCTCTTTCCCGTGTGAATGCGAAAAGCCTGTCGAAAGTCTTACGTGCCACAGCAGAGTTCAACAGAGGTGCGTTTGCAAGTATCTCCACTGAGCAGGTCAGACACAGGGATGCCCACAGACACGACCCGAACCGGATCAGGATACACCTGAAAGACAGAAAAGAGCATTTCATACACAGATGCAACTTTCTGCTGTCAGATACCATTCTAATTTTGTTAAAAACAAAAACTTAGATGACCTCATCGACTGTTCTCAGTCCTGCAATCTGATTGGCTTGAGATAAAGTCACTTCCTGTGTATGGACCACATCGTTCTTTTGGATTATGGACTGGATCATCCGCTCCACCTCCTGCAGCTGTGATATACTCAGAGACGCCTACATACACACATACATTTATAGTGACCTGAACATTACTGTATTCTTCACACTCATCTATAATAAGATATATTTAACAAGTAAAAACCAGGAATTTTTAACATGTTCTGATAATTTTCAATGACATTATAAAGTCACAGCCTAAACAACTGCGTCTTGTAATGAAACAAGTATTCACCCCTTAAACACACTGCAATCTTACAGCCTTTCTCTCAAACTCAGAATACCATCTGCACAGTGAAGCCTGATGGTGGTAACATCATTTCCAAGTCTGGTTCTCATAACCACCTGTAGGCCGCGTCATTGTGGTGCTATACTGTTTCTGTTTTTTATAATAAAATTAGATGATACATATCGTTCATTTTTTGTAATCACTTAATCCTAAGTGGGGTCGTGGGGAGGCTGATGCCCATCCCAGCCAACTCCGGGCGAGGGCAGAGTACACCCTGGACAACTCGCTAGGCCATCGCAGGGCGAAAACACGGTGACGGCTATGCAGCTCCTTTTGTCGAAAGTCAGCAACGATTCTTTTACATGAACCTCTCACCATAGACAGTGAGAAACATGGCCGGCATTTGATAACCCAGTTGGCTGTACTAGGGGGACAGTGACAACCCGTGGACAGTGGGACTTGAATCCCCAACCTTAGGAACAGTGATCCAGCACCTTACCAGCAGGACACCGCTGCCCAGATGATACATATCCAAACACAGAATATAAACCCACACATGCATAACCAAGTCCATCTAGGTTGTAGCACTACAAAACTAGGAAAGGGCCAAGTGTTTGTTTGTGTGTGATTGACAGATAGATAGATAGAGACAGACAGACAGACACAGAGAGAGAGAGAGAGAGAGAGAGAGAGAGTGGGGGGGGGGGGCTTGTGCATGGCAGTATGAAAAGTTACCAGAAATGGTTCAGGAAGTGAATATCACCTTGGAGCTGAAATCAAAGCGCAGTCGGTCTGCAGTGACATGTGAGCCTCTCTGAACAACGTCGGACCCCAGCAGCTCTCGCAGTGCAAAATTAATCACATGAGTGGCCGTGTGCTTCACCATACAGGCCAGACGCTGAACCTAAACAACAGCGCCAAACACACACATAGCACACACAGCTCTGTTCAGAAGCGGTTTGCTTGGCTGTTTTATGTTAGTCAAGACAGCTCATTATTTCCCTCATTTCACAAAGTAATCTGAAATTAATATGCATTTTTTTTCCTTTAATGACATAACTGTACTGTAATAAAACCTACACCTGTTGGTGCTAACATTGGGAAAATTATGACTAATATCCTCCTGCAGTGTGTAAAGTTCATCCTGACATAGGCGGTCATTTCGTCCTTCTCGGCAACCCCAAGTTTAACAATAACGCTTTCGAACCACAGGGGGGCGATGCACTTTCCTCCAGCCCTCAAGTAAGGCATCTGATATTTGAATAATTTTTCAAATACATTCTAAATCAAGACACATAAATCTCATCCCCAACCACTTAGCCCCTCCCCCAAGGTCCTTGCACCAGTTTTTAGCATTTGTGAAAATTCTACAGTGTGTAAAATAAGGTCCAGAGTTGGGAGAGGTTTAATCACACTATAAATACCCCCACACGCACATCTCGTGTTTGTCGTACCTCATCCACATGGAGCTCTAATTGGTCTCCAGTTCTCAGAGTGTCCACTGCTGTGACCTCATGCACCACGTAGCCTCCAGCCACACGTACCCAGTCCACAGGGAACAAAACATCCTGTAAACACACACACTTATTTCTGAAAAAGCAAAATACAACAAATGTAGCATTGATTCTGACACCACTCTTTAGTTTTGCTTCACTTGCAGCTACAATCAGCGACATGACTGAAGAGGTTCCTGTTATACTGCTAACTCATGAATATACAAAATGTAGCCACAACTAATACCTGTAGTCCGTCCTTGATGAAGTAGCCGGTGTCATGCGTCTGGCCGCCCTGCTCAGCATAAAAGCAGGTTTGGTCAAGCAACACTGAACACTTTTGACCCTCAGTGACCTCTGACACCAAACCCTGTTCGTTATACAGTGCCAGCACTGAGGCTCGACATGGAGGGAACGCTGAGACAGAAGGACCAAAATACACTCTAAAATTATAATCACATAACTGAAAAACATTTGAATCTTCACGCTTGAATAGTTATGACATCATATAAGCTAAACAAACTCTTCAGGAGTACCGTAAGTGCCATCGTGCTGCAGGACGTAGGAGTATTTTGGAGAGTCGTCCGTGTGAGGAATCCCTCTGCTCTGCAACTCTGCAAGACTTTGCAAGTCCGAATGGAGTCCCCGTTCTCTCTCCATGCCCCCTTCAGACTGACTCTGTAACTACAGGGTATCAAGGTTCAGCGTGTCTGATCACCTGCATGTGGCCATAAAAAATATTTTTTCATCCCACAGATCAGAGTCTCAATTCTGATTGGTTAGAAGGTTTGGATTCCTTTTATCTATAACAACAACCAAGACAATAGTACCTGCTCCAAATTACAGATTGTGTCTAATATGATCATTTCCAGACATCTTTGGTACGAGATACTGATCTGCATGTGTCAAAGTTTTAAAACCCGCGGCTCTCTAACGGGTCATTGTTTCTCGAGAAACTTTTAATTTTTTAAGCAACAGTACTCTTCTTTATAAAAAGAATCCAGGGTCAGGTCAACACCTTCTCATGCTCGGCTGAGAGTCTCTCCACTCCACGTTTTTCCACAGACATGCCACGCTCCTCCAGCATGAGGTTGATGAGGTCGAGTGGGAAACCCAAGTTTCTGTGCAGAGACCAAGCCACAGCAGCTGGAGAACAAAACAAAAATCATGTTTAGGTTTCAGGACACGACCAAGTTTAGGTTTCAGGACTCGACCAAAAATGTGGGTTTTTTTTTTTTGTTTTCTAGAAAAGCAAAATATAAAGTGTAGATGAACAAATTTAAAAGTGCTTATGAATTACAGAACTTTGATTCTAATCTTCTTCTTCTTCTTTTCCTTTCGGCTTTTCCCTTCAGGGGTCGCCACAGCACATCATCTGCCTCCATCTCACCCTATCCTTTGCATCTTCTTCTCTTACACCAACGACCTTCATGTCCTCCTTTACCACATCCATGAATCGTCTCTTTGGTCTTCCTCTAGGCCTTTTGCCTGGTAGTTCCAGCCTCAGCATCCTATTACCAATATACTCACTATCCCTCCTCTGTACATGTCCAAACCATCTCAATCTAGCCTCTCTGACTTTGTCTCCAAAACGTCTTACATGTGCTGTCCCTCTGACGTGCTCATTCCTAATCCTATCCATCCTCGTTACTCCCAAAGAGAACCTCAACATTTTCATCTCTGCTACCTCCAACTCTGCCTCCTGTCTTTTCCCCAGGGCCACTGTTTCTAGCCCATACAGCATCGTTGGCCTCAACACCGTCTTGTACACTTTTCCTTTCATTTTTGCCGATACTCTCCTATCACACATCACACCGACACTTTTCTCCAACCATTCCAACCTGCCTGCACACGCTTCTTCACCTCTTTTCCACACTCTCCATTGCTCTGGATTGTTGAGCCTAAGTACTTAAAATCCTCCACCTTTCTTATCTCTGCTCCCTGTAATCTCACCGTTCCTCTTTGGTCCTTGGCATTCATGCACATGTATTCTGTCTTACTGAGGCTAATCTTCATTCCCCTCCTTTCCAGGGCATACCTCCACCTCTCTAGATTTTCCTGCACTTGTTCTCTGCTCTCACTACAGATTACAATGTCATCTGCAAACATCATAGTCCATGGGGAATCTTGTCTAACCTCGTCTGTCAGCCTGTCCATCACCATAGCGAACAAGAAGGGGCTGAGAGCTGACCCTTGATGCAGTCCCACCTCCACCTTGAACTCTTCTGTCACACCGACAGCACACCTCACCACTGTCTTACATCTCTCATACATGTCTTGCACCACTCTAACATACTTCTCTGCCACTCCAGACTTCCTCATGCAATACCACAGTTCTTCTCTCGGCACCCTGTCATATGCTTTCTCCAGATCCACAAAGGCACAATGCAGCTCCGTCTGACCTTCTCTGTACTTCTCCATTAACATCCTCAAGGCAAACACTGCATCTGTGGTGCTCTTTCTGGGCATGAAACCAAACTGTTGTTCACAAATGCTGACCTCTGCCCTTAGTCTAGCTTCCACTATTCTTTCCCATAACTTCATCGTATGGCTCATCAACTTTATCCCTCTGTAGTTGCCACAACTCTGCACGTCTCCCTTGTTCTTAAAAATGGGCACCAGCACACTTCTCCTCCATTCCTCTGGCATCCTCTCACTCTCTAAGACCTTGTTAAATGTTCTTGTCAGAAAATCTACTGCTACCTCTCCTAGACACTTCCATACCTCCACCGGTATGTCATCAGGACCAACTGCCTTTCCATTCTTCATCCTCTTCAATGCCCTCCTCACTTCACCCTTACTAATCTTTGCTACTTCCTGGTCCTCAACAGTCACCTCTTCTACTCTTTTTTCTCTCTCATTTTCCTCATTCATCAGCTCTTCAAAGTACTCTTTCCATCTTCCCAGCACACTTCTGTCATCAGTCAATACATTTCCCTCTCTGTCCTTTATCAATATAACTTGCTGCACGTCCTTCCCATCTCTATTTCTCTGCTGTGCCAACCTGTATAAATCATTTTCTCCCTCCTTACTTTCCAACCGAGCATACAAGTCATCAAACGCGCCCTGTTTGGCCTTTGACACTGCTACCTTTGCCTTACGCTGTGTCTCCCTGTACTCCTGTTTACTCTCTTCGGTTTTGTCAATGTCCCACTTCTTCTTGGCTAATCTCTTCCTTTGTACACACTCCTGCACTTCCTCATTCCACCACCAAGTCTCCTTATCTACTTTCCTTCCAGATGACACACCAAGTATTCTCCTACCTGTCTCCCTGATCACATTCGCTGTAGTTGTCCAGTCATCTGGAAGCACTTCCTGACCACCCAAAGCCTGTTTCAACTCCTCCTTGAAGACAACCCGACACTCTTCCTTTTTCAACTTCCACCACTTTGTCTTCTGCTCTGCCTTTGCCTTCTTCACCTTCCTCACCATCAGCATCATCCTGCACACCACCATCCTATGCTGTTTGGCAACACTCTCACCCGCTACTACTTTGCAGTCACTGACTTCCTTTAAATTACATCGCCCGCACAAGATGTAGTCTACCTGTGTGCTCCTACCTCCACTTTTATAAGTCACCCTATGCTCCTCTCTCTTCTGGAAGAAAGTATTCACCACAGCCATTTCCATCCTTTTTGCAAAATCTACCAACATCTGTCCTTCTGCGTTCCTGTCCTGGATACCAAACCTACCCATCACTTCCTCGCCCCCTCTGTTTCCTGCACCAACATGTCCATTGAAGTCTGCCCCAATGACCACTCTTTCACCTCTGGGGGTACTCTGCATCACTTCATCTAACTCCCTCCACAATCTCTCCTTCTCTTCTCGCTCACATCCTGTCTGTGGGGCATAAGCACTAACAACATTGACCATCACACCTTTAATTTCTAACTTGAGACTCATCACTCTGTCTGACACTCTTTTCACTTCTAGAACATTCCTGGCAAACTCCTCCTTCAAGATGACTCCGACTCCATTTCTCTTCCCATCCACACCGTGATAAAACAGCTTAAACCCTGCTCCTATGCTTCTAGCCTTGCGACCTTTCCACCTGGTCTCCTGAACACACAGTATGTCCACCTTCCTCCTCTGCATCATGTCAGCCAGCTCTCTACCTTTTCCTGTCATAGTTCCAATATTCAAAGTCCCTACTTTCAGTCCTAGACTCATGCCTTTCCTCTTCTCTCTCTGGCAACGGACACGCCTCCCGCCTCTCCTTCTTCGACGTCTTCGACCAACAGTAGTCCAATTTCCATCAGCACCCTGTTGGTTGACGGCACTGATGGCGGTCGTTGTTAACCCGGGCCTCGACCGATCCGGTATGTCATTCTTTCTTGATTCTTGATTCTTGATTCTAATAACTACATTATACCTTTCAAATGAAACCTGAGCAGGGTACAGACCCTTACGTTCTGTTTACAACTGTCAGTAATGTTGATTGACATGGAGACAAAGTCAGAGAGGCTAGATTGAGATGGTTTGGACATGTACAGAGGAGGGATATTGAGTATATTGGTAGTAGGATGCTGAGGCTGCAACTATCAGGCAGAAGGCCTAGAGGAAGACCAAAGAGGAGATTCATGGATGTGGTGAAGGAGGACATGAAGGTCGTTGTTGTAAGAGAAGCTGTAAAGGATAGAGTGAGATGGAGGCAGATGATTCGCTGTGGCAACCCCTGAATGGAAAAGCCGAAAGGAAAAGAACACATGGTGTAAAAAATTCTCACATTTTCAGAATAATAATAATCTTTGTGGGTGAGTCTGGGTGAAGGTCCAGACGAACTGCAGTTCAGAAGGATTCTATGCTAAATAAAAACAAATCAAAGACAGTTTCCCTTGCCCAAACACGGGTCACCAGGGTTCACCTTTGGAGCCAGGCCTGGGTGGGGGGGCTTGAAGGCCCAGTGGTCAGGCTTCTGCCCATGGAGCCTGATCGGGCCCAGCCCGAAAAGGAGACGTGGGTCTGCCCTCCCATGATTGTCCCATTGTCGCAGATGCAAAATTTCGAGCGTTGGAGGAGTTCGGTGAGGGCCTGGAGAATGAATATCTGTTGGCCTCAAAAAGGTTCTGGACCAACATCTGACACCTCAGGTGTGGGGAAGCAGTTCTCCACAAACACTGTTTACAGTGGAGGTGGGGAGCTGCTCACCTCGACTGGGGATGTCGTCGGGAAGAATACTTTGAAGACCTCCTCAATCCCACCAACATGCCCTCTGTGGAGGAGGAAGACCCTGGGGGTTTGGGCGGGGGTCACTGAGGTAGTCAAAAAGCTCCTTGATGGTCAAGCTCCAGGGGTGGATGAGATCCGCCCTGAATACCTCAGGGCTCTGGATGCTGAAGGACTGTCTTGGTTGACACTTGGCTGCAACATCGCATGGTCATCGGGGGCCGTACCTCTGGATTGGAATACCGGGGTGGTAGTCTCCCTTTTTAAAAGGGGGGAACCGGAGGGTGTGTTCCAATTAACAGAGAATCACACTCTTCAGCCAACCCGTGAAAGTCTATGCAGGAGGACCGGAGAGGAGGATCCGACCGATAGTCGAACCTCGGATTCAGAAGGAACAATGTGGTTCTCGTCCTGGCCATAGCACTCTTGACCAACACTATATGCTCCACAGGATCTTGGAGGGGGCATGAGAATTTGCTCAATCTGTCCACTTGTGTTTCATGGACTTGGAGAAGTCTTTTGACCGCGTCCCTCGGGCCATCTTGTGGGGCGTGCACCGGAGGTATGGTGTTCCAGACCCGTTGATATGGGCCATTCAATCGCTGTATCACCGGAGCCAGAGTATGGTGCGTATTGGTAACAACAGGGCAAATTCGTTTCCGGTGAGAGTTGGAGTCCACCAAGGCTGTCCTTTGTCACCGATTTTGTTCATAATTTTTATGGACAGAATTTGTAGACGCTGCAGAGGCATTAAGGGGTTCTGGTTTGGTGGCCATCGAGTCTCATCTCAGCTGGAGGTCCCATCTTGATGAACTCAAAAGGACAATGTCATCCAGGAAAAGCAGTCATTGGAGCGATTCGCAGTCGAGTGCAAAGTGGCCGAGATGAAAATCAGCACCTCCTAGTTGGAGGCCATGGTTCTCAGTCGGACAAAGGTGGAATGAATCCTCCAGGTTGGGACCGAGTTCCTGCCCCAAGTGGAGGAGTTTAAGTATCTTGGGGTCTTGTTCACGAGTGAGGAAAGGCTGGAGCAGGAGATCGACAGATGGATCGCTGCAGCTTCTGTTGTTAAATGGAGACTGTACCTGTCTGTCGTGGTGAAAAAGGAGCGGATATAAGCGGCTGAAATGAGCTTCCTTTGTTGGGTGGCAGGGCTCTCCCTTAGAGATAAGGTGATAAGCTCTACCATCAACCTAGAATAAGCTGGAGGGACTATGTCTCTCGGCTTGTCTGAGAACATCTCAGTTTCCCCCTGGAAGAGCTGTAGGAAGTGGCTGGGGAGAGGGATGTCTGGACCTCATTGCATAGCTTGCTGCCCCCTCGACCCGACCCCGGACGAAGCGGAAGATGATGATGATGATCTTTGTGTTCAAACATGAGTTTGTGTGGCACTAGGGATGCTCCAGCACTGTTTGTGTGTTCTTTTTATTCCAGAAAGCCACCTGTATTGACCTTACTTTTGTTTCCATGGATTTGCTTTTGTTTTCTGAAGGGATTTTTAAACCCTATTTGATATTTTTTGGATGACCCAGTGTCTGCTCATCCATCTATACTGCTCTACTGCAGTCAACAAAACTGTGTGGTCTATACTAATAGGCATAATGTTTATAATGTGGCCTGATTATTGAAGTAGAATAATAAACACTACACAGACTTTCCATTTATGTATTTATGGGAATAAAACCACTGCAGCTCCCTGTTCATTTCAGGAGAAAAGCTGATATTTCTGCTAAAGTGTGGCATCCACAATATTAAATTGGCTGACACTATGAACAGTCATATCATGATAATGATTTTTCCATGTTTGTCCTCCTTCAGAATAAGATGAATTTTATCTGCTTTAAAATGAAGAATGATACATGATTACTGCATGAAAATGCACTTAATACTAGTCCTTCTCAAAAAATTAGCATATTGTGATAAAGTTCATTATTTTCTGTAATGTACTGATAAAAATTAAACTTTCATATATTTTAGATTCATTGCACACCAACTGAAATATTTCAGGTCTTTTGTTTTAATACTGATAATTTTGGCATACAGCTCATGAAAACCCAAAATTCCTACTCAAAAAATTAGCATATCATGAGCCGGTAGTCTAAACGAGTTATTAACCTAATCATCTGAATCAACCAATTGACTCTAAACACCTGCAAAAGATTCCTGAGGCTTTTAAAAACGCCCAGCCTGGTTCATTACTCAAAACCGCAATCATGAGTAAGACTGCCGACCTGACTGCTGTCCAGAAGGCCATCATTGACACCCTCAAGCAAGAGGGTAAGACACAGAAAGAAATCTCTGAGCGAATAGGCTGTTCCCAGAGTGCTTCATCAAGCCACCTCAGTGGGACGTCTGTGGGAAGGAAAAAGTGTGGCAGAAAACGCTGCACAGCCAGAAGAGGTGACCGGACCCTGAGGAAGATTGTGGAGAAGGGCCGATTCCAGACCTTGGGGGACCTGTGGAAGCAGTGGACTGGGCTACAGGTGCCGCATTCCCCAGGTCAAGCCACTTTTATACCAGAAACAGCGGCAGAAGCGGCTGACCTGGGCTACAGAGAAGCAGCACTGGACTGTTGCTCAGTGGTCCAAAGTACTTTTTTCGGATGAAAGCAAATTTTGCATGTCATTTGGAAATCAAGGTGCCAGAGTCTGGAGGAAGACTGGGGAGAAGGAAATGCCAAAATGCCTGAAGTCCAGTGTCAAGTACCCACAGTCAGTGATGGTCTGGGGTGCCATGTCAGCTGCTGGTGTTGGTCCACTGTGTTTTATCAAGGGCAGGGTCAATGCAGCGAGCTATCAGGAGATTTTGGAGCACTTCATGCTTCCATCTGCTGAAAAGCTTTATGGAGATGAAGATTTCATTTTTCAGGACGACCTGGCACCTGCTCACAGTGCCAAAACCACTGCTAAATGGTTTACTGACCATGGTATTACTGTGCTCAATTGGCCTGCCAACTCTCCTGACCTGAAGCCCAGAGAGAATCTGTGGGATATTGTGAAGAGAAAGTTGAGAGACACCAGACCCAACACTGTGGATGAGCTTAAGGCCGCTATCGAAGCATCCTGGGCCTCCGTAACACCTCAGCAGTGCCACAGGCTGATTGCCTCCATGCCACGCCGCATTGAAGCAGTCATTTCTGCAAAAGGATTCCCGACCAAGTATTGAGTGCATAACTGAACATAATTATTTGAAGGTTGACTTTTTTGTATTAAAAACACTTTTTTTATTGGTCGGATGAAATATGCTAATTTTTTGAGATAGGGATTTTGGGTTTTCATGAGCTGTATGCCAAAATCATCAGTATTAAAACAATAAAAGACCTGAAATATTTCAATTGGTGTGTAATGAATCTATCTAAAATATATGAAAGTTTAATTTTTATCAGTACATTACAGAAAACAATGAACTTTATCACAATATGCTAATTTTTGGAGAAGGACTCGTATGTCGCTAATCAAGAAATGGTACTCTTGAGTAGATAGTGATTAAAGTTACAGAACCAGTTCCTGAATGGCTGCATCTGAAACTCCCGAACGTCCAAACACTAAACAAATCCGATTCTCGACCAATCAGTGTGATCTTTCCAGCAATAGATGAGTTCTATTTACACCAAGCCATGTCTGTTTTGAGGCTTCTCATTGGTTTAGCATGATATGATTGGGGAATCGCCATATTACATGCGATGTTCCATATTGTCAGGCTCAAAATGATGGGCATCAAGCTGTCTACAAAAATTTATTGTAATTATATTTCCATAAAACACTTTGCTATTCTCACTGGTTTAAGGCTTGGGTTTTTCATGATTTCAGGATCAGATTACAGATTAAAAGACACAATGGCCCAGTGATGGTCTGGTGAGCTGTTCAGAATGTATCATGCCTTTGCTCAGCGTCAGTGAAGATGGCTCCAGCCTCCTCAAGATACTAATAGGATTCAGCAGTGCAACAAATGAGCAAGTTAAAGCATGCGTTTATCTAATAGCAGGACGCGAGGACTCATGCCTGTGTGTGTTTATACTGCGACTTCAAGACATGAGCGCATGCATATGTGTCTGGGTGTGTACCTGGAAACTCAAAATCATTTCCTCCCATCTTTTTCAGTGTCCTGTCAATCACTCTCCGTCCTTGCTTGAGCGAGGAGAGGAAGTGCACCTCATTTGCATTAATGATCTCCATAATCTAATGACAGACAGGCAGAAAGATGAGAAATAATTATTCAGGTTGACGTTTACATTCTCTTATACACCATGTGCTTTGTGCAAACCAGTAACGCACAGAATTCAAGTGAGGGTGTAAGACTCCGGATCGCTCGCACTCACCCGATCAGTTTCAGCATGTATCTCAGGATAAGCATCGCCCTGAGAAATCAGAGGAGGCACCACTTTTAAAATGTAAATGTGATTGGTCAGAAAGCATTGACTGACTTTTTATCCCAAATTATAATGCAGGGTTTATTAAAATACAATACAAAATGTGTATAAACTCACCAGAATGTGAGCCACTGTGGGTACCAGGCTCGCCAGCGTACCCTCTGGAGCCTGTAAGACTTCTGAGGAAAAGCGCACAGCACGCCGCAGAATGCGACGCAAAACAAGTCTGGAACCAAGCAACACAACAAAAATGTATAAATATGAACCTGAAACAAAACAAAATAAAACAAAACACACACACTAAACAAAAAATGAGTACGAGAAATATGAGTGATATCATTTTACCATGTCATGACGGTATGACATATAGATAGATAGATAGATAGATAGATAGATAGATAGATAGATAGATAGATAGATAGATAGATAGATAGATAGATAGATAGATAGATAGATAGATAGATAGATAGATAGATAGATAGATAGATAGATAGATAGATAGATAGATAGATAGATAGATAGATAGATAGATAGATAGATAGATAGATAGATAGATAGATAGATAGATAGATAGATAGATAGATAGATAGATAGATAGATAGATAGATAGATAGATAGATAGATAGATAGATAGATAGATAGATAGATAGATAGATAGATAGATAGATAGATAGATAGATAGATAGATAGATAGATAGATAGATAGATAGATAGATAGATAGATAGATAGATAATTTATTTTTAATCAGCAAATAATAAAAGAAGCTTAGGATGTGCTGTTGTAGTAAAATCATCACTGGCTTTGGGTGCTCAGAACGGTGTGTGTGAGCTCTTACTCTGCGCCGCTCATCCCAGGATACACTCCATCTGCAATACACACACACAGTGTGCGAATGTGATCGGCCACCACGCGATACGCCATGTCCACTCGCCCTTTATCGTCCTCACCAGTCTTTCCTGCGTAGGCGGCAGCTTTGCTGCACTTCATCCACAAACACATGATTATAAAGCTGTTCGTTCCCAATGAAGCACACAAGTATATACAGTACACACAATGTAGAATTCTTTGATTGTGCCCAAGTTTGTGTGTGTGTATGTATGAGGAAAAGAAAAACATAGAGACACCTTATGGATGGCGGACAGCAGCGGTGTGAATAGGTCTGTATCATAGTTGGAGTGTTTCCCTTGTAGTACAGTGACGAGCCTTTCCAGTCCCATTCCAGTATCCACACTGCACTGAGGGAGAAGGCGTAGACTTCCATCGCCCTCTCTACACACACACACACACACACACACACACACACACACACACACACACACTTTCTTTACTCTGCGATCTAGTACTATAACAGTAATATTCGTAGCATGTAGTATTTTCTTGCCTGTTGTACTGCATGAACACCAGATTCCAGATCTCCACCACGTCCGGACTGTCCATGTTAACTAGCATAGCAGAGTTCCGATTGCCTCCATGGTCATAGTGGATCTCGGTACATGGGCCACATGGCCCAGTCTCACCCATCTCCCAGAAATTATCCTTCATTCCGAACGGAAGAATGCGATCCGGGTGCAGGCTGGGGGGAAAATAAATGAGATATAGTGTTGGGGGGGGGGGGGGGTTACTATTGCAAACCGCCTGAGCTGCAGTGGATCGTCTCTCTCTCTCGGACCCCTGTTTCAGTAATCATACAGACAGTCCCTTGGAATCACCCAAGTACAGTCAATCATTATTCTACTACACTTGGCAAATAAATGTTTTTGATGCCCATGTGCCCTCTGTGGTGGATTTGAGACACATTACTTTAGAGACCAAAATGACTGACAGGGCTGTCAGTCATTTTGGTCTCTAAAGTAATGTGTCTCAAATCCACCACAGAGGTTTATGGGGACTACACTGCATCATGAATGCATTAGAGTTGTCCTCAGCTGCAGATAGCAGGAATTCATTCATTTTCTGAACCACTTAGGTTTCATTTCATGTAGTTTTTAAACCCTAATTAGGGTCACAGGGAGGCTCTCACCCATCTCAGTCGACTTTAGGTGAGGGCAGGGTACACCTTGGACAGCTCGCCAGGCCATCGCAGGGCCAACACTCATGCAACCATTCACACACATGGGTGATTTAGAAAGGCCAATCAGCCTACTGTGCATATTTTTGGACAGTGGGAGGAAACCGGAGTACCTGGAGGAAACCCACACAAACATGGGGAAAACAAACTCCACACAGAAACACCCGAGCTATGAATTGAACCCAGAACCTTCTAGCCGTGAGGCGAACGTGTTTCTCACTACACCACTGTGCTGCCCAGTTTGAATGCATCCGACAAACATTTTGCCCGTTTTATCCACCCCTAAAGACTAATTACAAATAAAACTAAAACTGGTCAATTCCTGAAAATAAAATGAAAGTACAGTCGGCCCCCTTCTTACGAAAACCCCTGAATACGAAAAATCCAGTATACGAAAAACATTTTCCTAAATTTTTGTCCTCTGTATACGAAACAACTTCTTACAAAAAGCGCCAAACGTGTCATTCAAACATTAAAACAATGCGTAAGTTTCTCTCTCGTTGGCTGTCTCCCAACATCCCGCCCCGCTGGCCTCCCATTGGCTAGGAGGAATGACGCTGTCAGTCCAACTTTGTTCAAGTTTGTTTGAACCATGTTCATGTTTGTGCGTCATTCCAACTGCATTTTATGGCTCAGACTTTTAACCTTGTATAAACATTTGTGAGGCTCTCCACCGAATGTAGGCGCTTGTCGCACGGACTGCTTTTGAGAAAAAGGCCAAAAAAATAAATATGGTAAATTTTTATCAAAATTTGGATTTTTGCATAAACCATTAAAACAAGTATTCAACTATTACTTGCTGAAGTGAAATCGACTAAAACTCACTAAAAATGTATTTTATTTCCATTTTTTCTGATGAGTACCCTCATAAAACTGGATTAAAAACAGCAGCAAACTTACCGGTTTTCTTTGCAATTATTCACCGAGTTCGGTACAAGACACACTATAATCCATACACCAGAAGAACGGTCATGAAGTTGTCTCTCCGTTTTGGATACTGCTTTAATATTAGATGCCTTTTCAGTGAGTAAAATAAAGATTATAAAGACAATATTAGCGTGAACAATGCAGGCTAGTCGCTAAGGAAGATCTGAAAGGAGCACCCTGATTGGTGAACTCGGTCACATGCTCACATTTCACATGCTCACTGCCCATCAACACATCAACTTCCTGTTTACATCCTGACTCTAGTATACCGCATGTGGAACTTATATCTGACTTTCTCTTCAATAACAGTCAGTAAGTTTATTTATAAGATTGTGAATGCACAATTTCTGGAAAAGGAGAGTGAAATGTCATCTGTGATGGCTAGCAGCATTAGTATAGATGTTAAATTCCACGCTGGAATTCGGCTTTGAAGAAGATTAGTGTCTCTCTCTCTCTCTCTCTCTCTCTCTGTGTCACATACGTGTACACACATACACACAGTGTGCAAACGGTTAAATTAGCAGCACCAGATGAACTAGTGCAGTTTGAATGGAAGAAAATACAGTACAGACGCTCTCCGACTTACGTTCATCTGTTTTACGTTTTTTTTTTTTTTTTTAGTCAAATTTTGAGTTTAGACGTACCTACGTAGTACACTGACGTAATGACACAATGACGCTGCATCCATTGTTTGCAAACTACAGACTGAATGTGTCCCTCCTTCCCAGTTCAGTTACATGTATATCGTTTTATATATATAGGGGCAGTGGTGGTCTAGTGGTATAGGGCGCTGGATCGCTGATCCAAAGGTTGGGGGTTCGAGTCCCACTCTCCACAAGGTCGTCACTGTCCCCCCCAGTGCGGCTAACTGGGTTATCAAAGGCGGGCCATGTCTCTCACTGTCTATGGTGAGAGGCATGTAAAAGAACCATTGCTGACTTTCGTAAAGAGTAGGCTGCAAAGTCGTCAGCGTGTTTCTGTCCCTTGCTAAAAGGGTTGTGACAGGAAGGGCATCCGACGTAAAAACCTATGCCAAAATCAAATGTGCGAATCAGATGATTCGCTGTGGCGACTCCCGAGTGAAAGGGAAAAAGCCGAAAGGAAGACAGACAGAATATATATGTTATATAGCGTGTTACTCTTGTGTTAAGACGTCATCTCTGTGATCTTTGTGTTTACACTGTTTTGTGGACTTTTGTAATCCTAAGGAGATATGGTTGGTCAGAAGTGTAAGCCTATTAGCATGGGTGCAAGTCTCATACACAGAGATGAATTAACTATCTGCTAAGATCGGCACAATCTAATGCATACTCAGTTAAGCAAAGAGAGTTGTAAAATGAATGAAAACAAATTACAGAACAATTACAGGTATTTATTATCTTTTAGCAGAATCCTAAGAGTATATACTTATTTTTCTATTACTATTCATTAGGATTTGTACTTGTTCTTTGTATGCATCTCTTGAATAAAGTTTACTTACTTACACAAAAGAAAGAACTCTCCGCTTTGCTGGGATTCACATCAGTGCAGGCTGTGTTCTAAACAAGTTCAACAGCACCCTTGTGCACTTGAAAGACCGCAAGTCTGTATAACCCACAGCAAGTACACTACTGTTGCAAGTACACTACTTTCCGTATTGAGCGCTTCACATATTGGAAGCTTCATGTAAAGTGACTCGGTATAAATAAGTGACTTATTTGAAATTAATGTTGATATTATTTGATATATTTTATATTATTTTACAATGTTATGTTAATAAAAATTCATTTCGGTGTGTTTTATGAGATACAGTAATGGTATTTATGGATGTATAGTACAGTATGAGCGTCACACGTCATACATCACTGTAACAACTTACGTTCACTTCTTTCAACTTACATTCGGCCGTCCGGAACCAATTAAAAACCTAAGTCGGGGAGTGTCTGTATATGAAGGGGGTGGGGCAAATGAGTGCAAATGAGCAGTTTCCCACTGCTTACAGTCGGTGTGTCTGTGAGATAACGCAGGTCTGCTGGAATATTAAGAAAGACATGATTCCAATGCAATTCAGTCAAAGAAAATCCCATCTGCTCAGTATTATGTACTTTAGAAACTTAATATGAGTATTGGTATTTTTCTCTGCATGCAAAATTTGATTATGGGAATTTTTTGATCATTTGATTTGTGTGTAATCTTGTCTGGACTGGACATGCTGGATCGTGGGTTGTTTAGTTTTGTACGAAAATTGGTCAAGGCCTGAAAAATACTTAAATGTTTCATACCTTTTACATATAAACAAACTGATGATGATAATGCCAGCTGTGTTGATGAAGATTTTGATGTTGATGAAGAGGCGTCTGTTAATAAAAGTGTGATGACTGGTGTTTGTGAAGATGTGATTTTATCTGCTGAGCAGGATATAGATGAAGATGATGATGAAGGCAGAGTTGATGAAGTTTACTTGTATAAAGAGATCAGAGAGTTTTGTTATATGGTTATCTTATATATAGGTTTCTTAATTTCCTTGTGATTGTTTGAACCTGACAGTGTTTTTTTTTTTCAATCAGTATCTTTTGAAGGCATTTGAACCTTTATATAATGTTAAAAAAATACATACTGATCTTATTGGAATAAACCGATATGAGAAAAAAAGTCGTTTTTTTTTTGTTAATTTTTGGGGGTTACCATGGTGACTGATGGGTTTAAAAAGGGCGTGTCAGATTAAAATGAGGATGATTTCTCTTATCATCTCTTCCTAAAACTTTTCCTAGACATGTTTTCTGAAAGTTTATATGGCTGAAGTGCATAAAAATGTTTGGTTGCTAAGGACTAATGATGTTGGAAGAAGGGCAATCTTTGTGCTCATTTTTCTCTTAAAACGTCCTTTGAAAATTTTAGTTGGATGCTGACACAAGAAATGGCATAACTCGCTGAGTTTTCAAGGTACAGTAAAACCTCCGCTGACGAACGCTTAAGCTCACGAACTTTTCGCCTCAAGAACATTAAATTTGCGAGCATATAGTCTCTGCTGACGAACTAGTTTTCGGCGGACGAACCAAACCACGTGGTCGAACAGCGCCACGGTGGCGGCCACGAGAAGTTCACGCACGCTCACGGCGTCACAGTTCGTCACCCCCTTTCTTTGAGTGCGGAAGTGGTTTGTGTTTGATAGACATTTTGGACCATATTGAGTGTACTTTTGCTATTATGGGACCGAAAAAGACCCACCACAGGCGGAGATCATTGAAAAACACGAACGAGGTGTGCGTTTGTGTGACTCAGCGTCTCAGTACCAGTACGCTAAGTCTACCATTGCTCCCATCCTTAAGAACAAGGAAGCTATTAAGGGTGCGTGTGTGGCTAAGGGTGTTTCCAAACAGTAGGCGTTTCCAAACACTCCTTCCAAACAGTAAGTCCCTCCCTCCCTCCTCCTCCCACTCAATTCCATCAAGCCATCAACTACCATCACAAAGGTAAATAAAACGACTTTATTATACAGTACAGTTTATTTCTTTAATTACAATACAATAGCACATTTATTATACATAAAATAAGGTATATTTTTGTGTAGTTTTAAGGCTTATTTAGTAGAAAATTATGTTTTATGGGGACCTGGGAACGGATTATTCTCATTTTAATGGTTTCTTATGGGAAATAAATGTTCGGAAGACGAACTTTTCGCCTCACACACACTTTCTGGGAACCAATTATGTTCGTGAGCAGAGGTATCACTGTATTGACAAACTTTTTGCTGCATTTTGCAGCTTTGGGCGTCCTCGATCTGACCGTGTAAAAATCTCATTTTTGGACCCAAGAGCCTACTTTCGGTGGAGTGGCTCACATTTGTAAGATTATAACTCTGCTAAGAAGAAATGGTCAACACACGTGCGCGCACGCGCACACACATACACACACACACACACACACACACACACACACACGCGCGCGCACACATACATGCACGTATTCCCGGTGAAAGTGATTCCTGGTGCCATAGTCATTTGTAAGATTATAACTCTGCTAAGAAGACATGGTCAACATGAAGTAAGTACTTTAAAAGGTCTGCTTTTATAATTTTTAAAGGGTGATCTTGGGAGCATTGGAACGAATCACGCATTTTACATGTAAAATTCACGTCTACTTTATGAAAACTCCAGGTTCCGAAAAAGGTGCTGGAACGATTAATTTCATAAAAAGGGGGCCGATCGTAGGTACAGTATGTGCTTTAAAATTTGGAAATAAAAACTTGAACACTATAATGACTCCATTCTTTGGTGGACATACCCGAGACTCAGCCAGACTTGTTGGGTGTCCATGTCTGCAGGCAGCCCACTCGCCGTGTCACCAGAGAAATAGGACACGTAGAGACGCTCAGGTGGAATCCCATACACTTCAGTTAACAAATGCCAGGCCATAGCACAAGCTTCTGCCTAACCACAACAGCCACAGATAGACAACAAAACACAGCGCTTTGTTTAAATGGAAAAATATAAAGAACTTTAGAAACTTCTGTTGAAAAATACAGTACATGTTCGGTAGTAAAGATGACGCACCTTAAAGTAGTCTCCAAAAGACCAGTTGCCCAGCATCTCAAAGAACGTGTGATGGTACAAGTCTCTTCCGACGTCCTCCAGGTCGTTGTGTTTCCCCCCGGCACGGACACACTTCTGACTGTTCACCACACGGCGGTACGAGGCCATCTCGCTGCGCGGGTTAGCACATCCCAGCAATACGGGTTTAAACTGTAAAAGAAAAAATTTTAAAAATAAATAAATAATCACAGGTGGTCAGCACATCCACCTCACAGCAAGAAGGTTCTGGGTTCGATTCCCAGCTCGGATGTTTGTTTCTATGTGGACTTTGCATGTTCTCCCCGTGTTTGCGTGGATTTACTCCGGGTACTCCAGTTTCCTCCTACAGTCCAAAAACATGCACAGAAGGTCAATTGGCTGTCTCAAATCGGCCCAAGATGTGAATGGTTGGGTGAGTGTTGCCCCTGCGATGGCCTGGTGAGCTGTCCAGGGTGTACCCCGCCTTCGCCCAGAGTCAACGACCATAATTAGAATGAAGTGGTTCAGAAAATAAATCTGAAAAAAAAAAAAAAAAAAAAAAAAAAAAAAAGTACAACCGATCTAGAAATCATCTACATATACTGCCCTCCCAAGCCAGACCGCAGTATCTGCAATTTTAGCCAAATTGGCCTTTTATGTTTTTCTGACTAAGTGCAATCAGCTCCACCTAGTGGGCTCAATTTTCTCAGTTTCATGATTTTGCAGA
>CM045748.1:9047859-9062859 GCA_024760905.1 Plotosus lineatus
TATATAAATACACATACACACACACATATATATATATATATATATATATACACATATACATTTTATATATATATATACACATATACATTTTATATATATATTTATATATATATATATATATATATATATATATATATATATATATATATATATATATATATACATACATACATAAAAATTCGTGCTGAAACTCGCATGTAAGCTGAAGGAAGGGACCCAAGGCAGGCTGCGTTCAGTTTCCCAAACGACAGACTGAAGTGCCCCTCCTCCCCAGTTCAGGCAGGGACCGCCCACTAACTCAATCTCGCAAGCTGATTGGCTTAGACGTGTGACGCTATTGCCTCGCATATTCCCGCTGGATTTTTTGTGATCTTACTGTACCGTGTTTGTGAACGTCCTGCACCGGGGAGAAGAGCTATAGTATTGTCAGAGGTGAGTACAGTACTTAAAGTATTTATATATAAATTCTATTTAAATATTAATACATTACAGCATTTACATATGCATATAACTGTGTAACGTTTAATATACACTTCTTGATATTGTATAGACGCGAAAACATAGAAATGAGACATGGCAGAAACGGGGGCAGGGCGTTCCTACTTCGCGGTCTTTCGAATACCGGCCAGGTCTGGTCCACATTGTCCGCGATATTCAAGGGGTGGATGTGTTTTAATAGCTGCAGGTTATGAGGTGTGTAATTCCCTTCATCTGACAGCATTTTATCATTGACTGCAATTTTTATCTGAAAGATTTTATGCATATAAAATCAGATGTCATGAAACACCCACTGCACAAGTTAAAAGGTTCATCTTTGATTTGTTTAAGATGAGACTGATGAAATGGAAGATCTATCATCCATATCGTCATAGTTCAAACCTTATGCTTGATATGTTATTATATCGGGTCATTAACATAAACGTGATGATTTACAGTCAAAACCAGTTAGAGAAAGTACACTTGGAATGCGCCAGGCTCAGCCTCTCTCTACATTTCTCCATTTGTCTTGGTCATTGGCCTCCGTCACCTTCTCCAGTGGTCACCATCTGTTTGACGGAGGGAATTTGAATCTCCATGAGGGTGGCCCGGTGGATGGTCCTGACAGAACTGCATGGAGTTTGAAAGTCTTCCTCGTGCTTGCATGGCTTGCTTCCGACAATCCAAACACATACACATCAGGGTATCTGGCTGTTCCACATCGATCCCAGGTACGTTCCAACCGCCTGGAACGCTGTTCCATTCTCTACCTCCCACTCTCGCAGGTTCTTACTTCATCACCCTGGCTCTGTCCGTCTACCCCTCTGTCGCTCTCTCCCACTGTCCCTAACTCAAGTTCTCTTTCTCCGACTCTGAAATAGAAGTGTTTGTGATAATCTTTTTACAACAAGAAAAGAAAGGTTCCCTGTTAACAGGGGGAAAGTATGACCACACATTTATATATTCAGTTCAACTCATTCAACAAACTAAATGTCAAAGGTTTATTTTCATTTTTAATCACATTTGGTCAGCAGCTGACTACGCGCAGTGTCAGGGCTATACTGCATCGCTGTAGCGTGAAAATGTTCCTTCTCTTCACTTCCACGTGAAGGACAGTCTTTGAAAGTGATTGCACGGGAGTGTGCATCTAACGCACATGCACTTTGCCCTTTTCTTTGTAACACTGACAGTTGAAGGAACGTGAAGAGTCTTGGACATGGATGGGGGGAAAAAAAATTTACACCATATGGAAAGAATTTTACTTAAAACATAAATCAGTCAATAAACGAGTTTGGACCACGGTAAGTTGCTCCCCTCCCTTTGCGCTCCTCTTAATACAGTACATGAAAGATTACAGAGACAACAGAACAAAAAAAGAAAAAAATTAAGGCTTTTTTTGGTGGTTGGGATTCTCCTCATCCTTCCTGCGAAGACAGTCAAACAGAAGTTCCTTCCTTTATCTCTTCTCCTTCCTGAGGAGACACAAACACAAAATGATACCCGTTAAGTAAAACTAAACAGAACATCCGAGCCGAAGAAATGTGGAAAACACGTGAGGAGGCTGACAAAACAGTCGTGGTTAAGGAGGTTGAGTGCATCTTGTGTTCTTTCTAACCATGAAACACACATCAATGGTAGTCAGACTGGGTCAAGGGTTGCACATTATGTGGGAGGAGATCGAGAGATCACTAAATGGCACAAACCAGAAAATCTTGTGTGCGCATGTGTTCGCCTGGCAAATAAAATCCTCAGATGTGACTCCACCTTTTTTTTGTAGTTTATTTGTCAGACTAATCCCTCAGGAAAACAATCCACAGTACCACCATGTAAGATTTTCTCTCATAACTGCAACTATAGTAAACTGGCAAGTTTTCTAAAAATGAAACAGTTTCCTGTGTAATTTTTTCACCAACATCCAAATTGTAAGCTTCTACTTTCTAGATGTGAACGCTGATTCAAAACATAAATAAAATCATCTTCCTGATTGCTTTAAGGTCCAGTGGGTAACATATTGAAGGATGTATTACCAGAAACAGAGCCCCTTTCCTTTAAAAAATGCAACAGCTCAAAGTGAAATTGAACTGAAATGTGATTCAGACAAAGGTCTGAGACAGAGAGCAAGAGAGAGAGACAGACAGACATGGGGGGGGGGGGGGGGGGACAGGGAATCATGTGGTGCTGTGGGAACCTTGAGTTCATTGGTGGCTCCTTCTCCCGCTGCCTTCAGCTCCACCATCGGAGCCTCCGGGTTACTCTCACTCTTCTGTCCCTACAGGATGACACACACAGACACACACAGTTATAGGAATACAACAGAGAAAGTCTGTTATTTTCTGATATGGACCTGGTCGTAATTGTGCTCCACCTGCTGGCACGCGCTCACCTCTGTATGCAGTTGGACATTTGCCTGCTCCAGCTGTGCCTGCACCTGGCATGAGAGGTTAAAAGGTCAGACAAATGGAGCCATACAGAACAGTCAAGGAAACAGAGAAACACAATACAGATACAAGTGAAGTTAAAGGACACACAAGAAATCCACAGGGGAGAAACACACCTTCAGCATTCAACCTGCAACATACACCGACGTTCCGTTTACTGGAACTAAACCACTGATCAGCACATTCTGATCAATCAGTACTGAGAATTAAAAACTGCAGTGATATTACAGAGTCTTTATTTTTAACTCTTCCCAGTGCTAATAATCGACACTTGCCTATTCCCATAATTCCCTTTCAGCATAAGCCCTGGCAGTGGCCAGCAAAGTTTTTACCAAAGACAAAAATTATACTTCATACAAGTGCAAACCACAATAAAAACTAACAAACTCAGGCTTTAAAAAGGTAAGTAGCATTAGCAAAAGCCTCAGTCTACTAAGCTTTGTGCATCACAAATACACACAGAGCAGAGCGACACCATTCCTCAGCCTGACCTGGCTGGGCTGAGTGTCCTCATTGCTCTGTACATGCTCAGGCCCCACCTACAGTTGCTGCCTGACCTGTAATGCACAGCAATCGTTCAAATACACACAAGGTCCCCTGCCAAAAAAAAAAAAAACCCACAGTGTCTGTCCCGAGACCAGTCACTTGATCCGGGATGAAAATGAAGCATGTATACTAAGCATGAGACTTACCGCTGAGAGTTCGTCGCGCTGTTTCTTAGCATCTGCTTGGGCCACCTCTAGCTGTCTCTGAGTGGCTGTTAACAAGGTTTTTAACTGAAAGAGAGCCAAAAAACCATCTGTACAGGGTTCCTGTTTCTCATGTGGGTCAAGAATGTTGATATCTCACCTTCTCCATCTCCTCAGCACAGCTCTGACTGATGCTGATGGACTCCAGCTGTTTCTCCAGCTGTGCTTCGAGCAACATCACCTGCCCTTTGAGCTATGAAGTAAAGGAGAAGGTCGTCACCATCACCACTTAAATTCAGCTTCACTTTGAAACCAATGAACATATTTACTTTACATTAATTACTCCACCTGTTCTGTGCTCTGGTTCTCCGTCCTCAGAGCCTCTACAATCTCCTCCAGCTCCTTTACCTGAACCAGGGCCTAGGACACAAACACGCAAATCATAAAGTATTGTCCCTCCTAAATGAGATACCTGAGAGACAGAAAGCATAGGAATGCATTAATACTGCCTGTCGCTGTTCCTCAAGATTAGAGATCTTGGACGTCCATGTGGCCTCTCCATCCTGCACACTGTTCTGCAGATCCTTTAGTACTCCCTCCTACACACACACACACACACACACAAACTGTTTGCCACTAGTATAACCAAACTAGTGGAGAGTAACTGGGCGTGACAGAGAGGAAATGATTAGGCAAGTGTGTGTGCGCATGCTTGTGTTGTCATACCGTTTCACCGAGAGTGGCCCTGTACTGCTCACACTGAGTATACAGTGCTGCCTGACTCGCCTCAGCTTCCTTTAACTTCTGTAGAGCGTCCTATAAAATAATACACACGTGTGAATAAACCCAGGCGTGACAACACTGCATGAGAGAAATGGGGCGTGTTTACTTACTGTTAGTGCCGTGTTGGTTTCTTCAGATGCCTCCTGCTGATGGTGTCTGAGTGTCTCCTGTGCTTGGAGTGTGAACGCCTCCAACCAGTTATTCTACACACACAGGGTGTTTAAGAAATTCCAGATGTTTGCTTCCTTCACACAGTTGCATTATTTATCTCCAAAATGAGCCATCGGTGTACTGCCACTTATCGCATTACCACACAGAGCTACAGAATGCTGCATTCTGTCGTGTTAACGTCAGAATAATAAGCCTTTAATCAGGCCACATCACTCGAAGTAACTTAATTCTCCTTTGCCATGACAACGGATATAAACCAACTGCTTGAAAGAAAAGATGATTACCTGATCTGTTTCTATGGTGATGTGAGGAAAGAGGCTTTGAAGAGCGGTTTTGGTCTCCACCTGAAGAACGTCAAGCTGTTTGACTGCATTCTATGCAAAAAAACGTACACAGTCATGTTACAGCGGAAAAAGGACTGCCTCTCCGAGTGCTGATTTTCATAGAAGAGAGAGCGAGAGAGAGAGAGAGAGAGAGAGAGAGAGAGAGAGAGAGAGAACCTGTGCATTCATTGCTTGCTTGAGTGTCTCTTCACTCAGTCGCTCAGCTGCAGCCAGAGCTTCAGCAGCAGTGTTGCACTTCTCTTGAAGTTCCTACACACACACACACACTTTAGAATTAAAGACTATTCTGTCATGCTTCATCAGAGAGAAACCAAACCACTTAGAATGCCCCACCCCCTCATACAATTCTCTAACCTCACTTCCAACATTCTTCTCAACATGAATCATTTGGAGACTCAAGATAACTCTTCCTGTTCACATTACACTCACCTTGCTCTCTGCCTTGGCATGTTCCACCTGCTCTCTCAGCTGCAGGAGCTCGTCTTCCAAAGTTATTAGACGGGCATCTTTCTCCAAGCTTGGGGGGGGGGCAGGGAGACAAATTACTGTACTGCGTCATACACAAATATAACTAGGCCTGTCACAATAATGTTTTTGGCAAGATTACATACTGTACCAGAGACTATCATGACGATTGTTAATATACAAGAAAGAATTGCTTTCGTTTCAGAATTTAGAGTGTCATTAAAGTAATCTGTTGCAGCCCCCCACCCCGTCCCGCCCCTACTCCTGTCAGTCTGGAAAGGAGAGCGGAAAGTGAGCTGCCACAAGAACCCTCTCTGCATAATTTTCTCTTATGCAAGTAAGCACACATCAATTACAGCAATTAATTCTGGTCAGGGAAGCGATCACAGTTATTTGCATTAATGGTACAATTAGCTGCTCATCACAACAGGCCTACATTGAACATACTTCCAAGATTCTTACTTCTCAAATGGCTGCTCCGCTTCGGCAGTCTCGGCCTGCAAAACACAGTACGACTGTGAGCCTGAGATGGAAAAGAGCAGGCACAATCTGGAGAACTATAAAGAGATAATGTTCTTACTGCCTCCTTCTGCTGCCTTATCTCTTCTCTCAGCTGCTTCAGCTCCTCATCCAGCACAGAGTTCTGGTTCTCTCGCTGCGCAAGAGTGACCTGCAGCTTCTCCGTCTGAAACACACGTGGTAAATTATAGTTCAGCACAGGTACATGTTTCCTCTTATGAAAAGAAACATCCAAGATATACCAAGACTGGAATAAACGGAAAAGACTCATTAGGAGAAACATTGAAGATGAGGCCATCAGATCACATAAGGACTGAAATCTCACTGTAGATTTCTCCTGCTCCATCTGTTCCTTGAGTTGTTTCAGCTCCTCCTCCAGCGTGGACACTTTACTCTCACGCTGTGCAAGACTGCCCTGTAGCTGCTGCATCGAGTTGTCCTTCTGAAGCACACACACAAGCTGTGTATTACAATATCATAGACATAATTCACCCCAATCTCAGACGAGCATAAACAATAATTACAGACAGACTTGTGATGCAGCTTTGCACAAAATGCATGACACAAAACTCAATTTAAAAGGGTTTTATGCTTCGATAAAATGACCCATTTCCATTTCAACCTCACATTATTAAATAGTCTGGAAAACCATCTCATTTGATTTTTTTTAATGAATGTGTTTTCATGGCCCTTTTTAAAAAGGTCAGAATGTCTAATTGTGCATTAAACACATTAATAGAAACTATTGCTGCCCAATGATGATCTTAATGAGAACAAAACATTGTACAATACCTATATTAGGCTCAAACATTAATACATTATTCACAACTGGCGATGTGCTTATTTGTTATTCAGATAGAATAAGTACAGACACTCCCCTGCTCACGAACGAATTAGGTTCCAGACGGCCGTTCATTAGATGAATTTGTTCGTAAGTCGTTACGGGGCATTCTTTGGAGGGGAACGTATGTTTAAACCTTGTATAAGTAACCTATACGAGTTTGTACTGTTTACGATCTCTCTCTCTCTCTCGCTCTCTCTCTCTCTCTCTAATCATCTGTGCATGATCGATATCATTAAGTCTCGTGTTTAAACTCCTGGTTCCTTCCAATCAGAGCACAGCTGATCTGATCAGACTTGCAGAGAGTTTCACTCTTATCCAGTTCATTATAATACTGGAGTCAATTTGTTTCTTCTTTGAAAGTTTTGGCACAATTTATCCTTCTGCTTCTCGTGCAGGACCTCTGGTGTCAGCCACGCCCCTGTGCCAGAGCCTAGTGTCAAGTATACCTCAGGATAATGTTTAATCATATTTCATACTTATATTTATGATATATCTTTCTATAGATTTTATTCCATTTCTATTTCTACTTGTTCTTCAACGTCATTTCAATTTTAACCTCGCACAGCCCTGTTCATGTGTCCGAATGTTCGTCAGTTGGAGAGTGTCTGTATACTCTACACCCATCCACTTATTTCTATTGTAAGTAGTAGCTTCAGAATAAAAGATGTTGACTGTGTATACAGTAAACACACAGACGTCCAATATACCTCTGTTGCACTTGTTTTCATCTTCTCTAGTTGTTCTGTTAGAGACACCATCAGATCCTCTTTCTCCTTAATACTGACAAAAGGGGGTGGGGGGGCACAAATCACATTATTTAAAGCCAGGATGTACCTGAAGGTGAATTGTTTGTTAAAACTACTAGCACAGTTCTGATGAATTCTTTAACCTGGTTAGCCAGAGGGCGCTTACCTTCTTTTAGAACTAAGAACTGTTTCTCTGGTGATGTAGTTTAAATATCGTAACAAGATATTGTTGGAGACTGTATAGTGGAAGTTAACTTACAGGAACTTTTTATTAAGCATAATCCAAGACTAATACTCATTCACACATTTGAAAAACCGCTTAATCATATTAGGTTCGCAGGGAGGCTGGTGACCATCTCAGCCAATACTGGGTGAAGGCAGAGAACATCCCAAATTAGGGAACGTCCTAAAGCCAATTCACCTAATGTTCAGACTGTGGGAGGAAACCACGGAACCTGGTTTACACCCAAACAAACACTAGAAGAACAGGCAGACTACAAACAAAAACGCTCAAAATCAGAATTCGAATCTACAAAGTTCTTGCTTTGACATGCTGAACATTATGCCACCCCCAACTGAACAAGAATTTATTTAAGCTTTAAAATGATGGGGGGGGGTTGTTAAGTTTTTGTGTAATTATTCAAATCTAGTGCTTTCAATAACTTAAATTCCTAGCTAGCGCTATATTATATATATATAACATTTTCATGAAATACACTTTCTCAATACTAGGGGCAGTGGTGGTCTAGTAGTATAGGGCATTGGATCGCTGATCCAAAGGTTGGGGTTCGAGTCCCACTCTCCACAAGTTTGTCACTGTCCCCCCCAGTGCAGCTAACTGGGTTATCAAAGGCGGGTCATGTCTCTCACTGTCTATGGTGAGAGGCATGTAAAAGAACCATTGCTGCCTTTCGTAAAGAGTAGCTGCAAAGTCGTCAGCGTGTTTCTGTCCCTTGCTAAAAAAGGGTTGTGACAGGAAGGGCATCCAACGTAAAAACCTCTGCCAAATCAAACGCGGGAATCGGATGATTCGCTGTGGCGAGTTCTGAGTAAAAAGGGAAAAGCTGAAAGGAAGACAGACACTTTCTCAATACTACTAAAACTTTACCTGTTCTTCAGCTCCTCCACTTGCTCAGAATTCTCCATCTGCACATAAATATATTCATGGGAGTGATTCTGTTTATATCTCCAATACTTTTAGGTTTAACGTTCTTTGAGGTAAATACCTGTGGCGGAGTAGACTGAAGAGGTGCCTGGACTTCTACTAGGACTTGATCCCGCGCATCTTCCTGAACCTGCACAAGTTGAGTTTTTAGAGCCTCCACTTCTGCACACCTGTTTTTAAGCTCCAGCTCTGTACTACGCACCTGCTCCTGCAGCTCTGAACACACAAACACAATTCATTATAAAATTACACAAACATTACATGCAACATATTTCAGAATCCTGTGTGAATCCACTCATGATTTTGGACGTGAATGTACTGTAAATCAGGGGTCCCCAACCTTTTTATCACCGCGGACCGGTGGTTGGGGACCCCTGCTGTAAAATCACTGACCACTGAGTCGACTGCCTTCCTGTTGTGCTTGTTGAAGCTGGGCCTGTAGCGTGGCGCTCTTGCTCTGTGCCTGTTGCAACTCGGTTTTGACCTTATCCAGTGTCTGCTGCAAAGCCTGCTCGGCCTCGGTGCACCCAGCCTATGAATACAACAAGCGTTTAGTTTTTAAATCAGCAAATCCCATCTCCACAAGTACTGAATACAGTGGTACCTCACCTTACGAAATTAATCCATTCCAGAAGTGGTTTCATAACCTGATTTTTTTCGTAAGTTGAGCCGCATTTTACATGTAAAAGGCCCGATTCGTTCAATACTACCCCTAAACCCTTTAAAAATTATAAAAGTATACCTTTTAAGGCCTCCTTAAAACCATCGTACTGATGGTTTGGCCATATTCCTTTGCGATATCACTCAACCGCATGCCCCGAGCCCACGTCTTCTTTTCACTTTCACCGGGAATCGCGCGCGCGCGCATGTGTTGACCATGTCTTCCTAGCAGAGTTAAAATCTTACAAATGTTTATACAAGGTTAAAAGCCTGAGCCAAAAAATAAAGTTGCAATGAACACACTCAAAAAACTCACGAAACAAAAGTAACTCTGTCCTTTACGCGTGTTGGAACTCTGTGACGAACAATGGGTCGAAGGCACACAAAAGCATCATGGGTATTATGGAAATGGAAATACAGCTCCCTCCTAGCCAATAGGAGGGAGCTGCATTATGGGTATTATGGAGAAGCAGCTCCCTCCTAGCCAATGGGAGGCCAGCGGGGCGGGATTTTGGGAGATAGCCAATGGGAGAGCAACTCGTGCATTGTTTGAATTTTTGAGATGGCGCATTTCGTATCGTGAATTTGTTTCGTATCCAGAGATGGAAATTTTAGGTAAATGCGTTTCGTAACCTCGATTTATCATTTGTTGGGTCTTTCGTAAGGTGAAGTACCACTGTACATGCAAAAATCACCCTCAGGTGTCTTGACTTTAAAGATTACTTCATTTTATTTGTAGACTTTCTACTAGACAAGGACCTCATTCTACCAAGAACCACCCAGAAAAAGGTCAGGGGTTATCCAATTACCTTGAGCTGGGTCAACTGCTCCTCAGTGGCAGCCATTTTGGACTCCAGCACTTTTCTACGCTCCTCCTCTGCATTTTGGGAATCTGTACGTTCACTCAGCTCACGGCTCAGACGCACGACGTCCTGACGCAGTTTTACCAGTTCTGCATTTTGCCTGCGTGGATGTACAAGAGAAAATTCTAAACATAAGAACAATTCAAGGACAAAGCACTTCTAAAAGTACTTTACAGAGACAGTCACATTGAGTAGAGCTCAAAGATCAAGTGGTGTGTTAACAGACCAGTACACACAAACCACTAGACTGGAGTAGAGGTTTCCAAAGGCTCTACAATTAAAAAATAAAAAATAAATACAATTAAAATAAAAAAAAAAGCCCAAGGTCTACAATTATTCTTTCTTTATCATACTGCAACTTTACATGGTCTGTAATGACTGCATGTGATGGCAAGTTTAAATATTTTCCCTATGGGCCGTGCTGCTCACCACCTTCACACAAACTTTTGTAAGCGTTTATCAATACATGACTCTTACATTACTCAGCTAAGCATTACTTCATTCTACATCAGCACATTGACGAGGTTTTTAAGTGTTTCTGTCAGTGGGTGTGCAAGTAACTAGTTTTGTTTAAAATATCAGTCAGACATCACTAACCTGATGAGTGTTTTTGGTAGAAGTGATATTTCTGCATGGCAAATAACTTACTCTCGGATGTAATAGAGTCAAACAGAACCAAAAGTCGTGACATGCTGCTGATTGTGTGTAATTGAATCACTAATTAAAAGGTTCCTGCTCAAAATAATAGCAGTGTGGAGTTCAATTTGTGACATCATTGATTCTTTAAAAAACAGGTACCAATTGTTGCTCTTTTTAAGCAAGGAAGGAAGGCAGCAAATGTTGGTCATAGGGCATTTCTCTCTGAATTTCTAAAGAAAATGGATTGTTCCATTGTCAGAAGAATAGCGTACCTTGAGTACAAAGTTGATTAGAAGGGAAAACAAAGAAAGGCAGAAAATGAGCTCAGCTAAAATGATCCCAAATGCTTTCAAATGACAATAAAACCTGAAAAACGTGAAAGTGAAAAACTACCATTTGAATGGATGAAGAGCCAAAATGGCAAGAACTCAGCCAACAATCAGGTCCAGGAAGATCAGAGAAGGTCTAAAGTTACTTGTGAATCCTGTTACAATTAGAAGGCGTCCATGTGAAGCAGAGCTATCGAAAAGAAGCCCCGCAAAGTCCCACTGCTGAAAAAAAGACATGCTGAAGAAGTTACAATTTACCAAAGAGCACATTGACCAGCCTGAAGAGAAACGGAGCAACATTCTGTGGACTGATGAAAGTAAGATTGTTCTTTTGGGTCTAGTGGCCACAGACAGTTTGTCAGACAATGTCCCAAGCACTGAATTCAAGCCCCAGTCCACTGTAAGGACAGTGAAGCCTGGTGGCGCAAGCAACTTGATATGGGGATGTTTCTGATACTACGGTGTCGGACAATTTATCATGTCCCAGGGATCCTGGATCAGTTTGAATCCATCAGAATACTTGAGATCATGCTGCCTTTGAAACAAAATGCCCTTGAAATGGGTTCCAACAAGACAATGACCCCAAACACCAGTAAACAGGCAACATCCCAGGTCCAGACCAACAAGGTTGACTTATGGAGCAACAGCCCGGACCCAGACCCTAAAGCAATAGAAAACTTGAGGTGACATCAAAAAATGCAGCTTCTGAGGCAAAACCAAGAAATACAGAAGAACTGTGGAGTGTACTCCAATCATCCTGGGCTGATATACCTGCTCACAGGTAACAGTAGGTCAAGTCCACAACACAGATGTGCAGCAGGACTCAATGTTTATACAAATAAATATTAGTTCAGAGATTCAAAGGAAAACAAAATCTTAAAGCATTTTACAGTTTATACACTGAATGTTTGAGTTTATAAAGAAGAAAGCAGACACTGATATTTTTTGAACTGTCTAATATTCACTTTACTTTCATATCTTTAAAAGGAATAACACAATGTGATGTTTTTATTCATGTTTTGATTTAGAATGCAATGTGTCATGTTCCCAATGCATGTGTGTGCATGGAAATGAAATCTCTAAGGATTGAGCTTTATTGATTTTTTTATACATACACCACACACATTTTGAACACTACCGTATGTACATACATGCTCTCTGTGAGGCTGGAGGCTTTGTTCAGAGCATCTCTCAGGATAGTGTTTTCTTGCTGCAGGCGGGCCAGCTGAGCACCTGGGCCATTCTCCAGCCGATCCTGTAGGCTCTGGATCTAGAAACAAACATGAAATACATGCTCTTTAATGAAAGTGCATTAATAAACACCATGCTATGCTATGTTACTTCAATTTCACTCATGGAGATCTGTCCAAAAAGATGCACAAACTCACTATATGACAAAAACCAACAGGAACAAACCTGATACATAAAACAGCAGCAGGTATAAACTAGATATTCATTTCAGTGCTTTTTAACTGCCCAAACTAAAATAAAATCAGGATATATGGACATCTGGCGATAAACAAGACAGAGAGATCAGACAGGCCTAGGGTACTCTGAATCAGCCAATTAGCTTAATGTTTATGCTATTCGACTGTGCGAGGAAACTGGAGTACTCCAAAGAAAGCCACAGAAGCACAAGAACATGCACGCAAACGCCTGAACCAGGTCTCTGAATGTGTTGTAATTTTACCTCAAGTTGACAGAAGTAAAACTAGCAAGCTGCTGTGGAAACAGAGCCAAATTAAAGAAAAATAGTAGAAGGCCAAGATAGAACAGTGTCATTAGTATCAATAGCAGTTATGTGCTCCACATTTGCAGGTGGAATCAATATTCCAAGTTTTAGGACTCTAAATTTATAAGAATTGTAATATCACTGGACTCTAAATTGAGTAATGAAAAAGAGAAAGAAAAGAGGAACAGAGACATTACATCATATTTATGTAAAGCAAAAAATTACTAACCCCTATTGTCCTTCATTTTAATCTCCAGTAGTAGTTAAGTTTTAAGAATAAAACTGTACAGAATAAACAAATATGAAAATAACATGATTCTTAGTACTGCTCACAATGCATCCAATCCATCTGGAGGTAAGACTTTGATTTATCATTAACGATATAGGTACAGTTGAAAAGTAATAATAAGAGGGCTGCAAGGGCAAGAGCAAAGCAGCATCATAACCATCATGTTTGTTAAAACTTTGCTGCATAGGTCATGCAACCAAGTTTCTACATTAAGCAGTCTGACCTTGCTGTTGAGCTTCTGGGTCTGTTGTGTGTGATCGTCATAGGAAGCCTTCATGCGGGCGTGTAGCGCAGTGATCTCCTGTTCACGAGCACTCAGCTCCGAGCTCAGCCGAGTTTCCACCGAAGCCATCTTGCTTTTTTCGTTGCTCAGCTCCTGAAGGCACATGGACAAGTCAATCAAAACAGAGTGAATGCAAGAATGTAAAACTTAATAAGTATCAAGCGCATAGAAGAGATATGTCGGACAATACGATGAGTACAGGCAGAATTGTACCAGCTTGCCATTATGTTAGCTTTTAAGTCAGTGTACCTTCTATGATAAACACATGACTGACAAGAGCCTGAAGGTTTGTGTTCTCAGGGTGTAACCGAGTTTTTTCACAGCTTGTCAGAACATTTTTATTACTTCCAGGTAATTACAAAGGCAAATACAGGGATCCCTCACTTTCCGAGAACCCCCCCCGAGACTGCCGAAAGTAGGATCGACCCCCCTGACTGATGTATATGAGTATATAATATCAGTAAAAACATTCAACACGAGAAAAGTGCTTATAATAACAAACATTCAAAAATAATGCATAAGATGTAAATAAAATATAAATACAGTAGGCCCTTGACTATTCGTGGTTTTGCACTAACAGTTTGAGTATTTGTGGACTGCCAAGCAACTGACACGTCATTCAATTTCAGCCAATGGCTGTCCTCCTTGATGCCGACTGGTTGAGATGATGTAACGCCCCTTTTTCCTCATTCGCACACAAGTTGTCAATGATCCTTTTTTAAGTGCGTTTTAATTACCAGTTAAGCTCTATGATGTCACTCAAACACTGTGTGTCTTCTCTGGCGAAGCGATAGAAAAGGTAATGACGTTGGATGTCTCTTCTGAAGAAATAAATCATTTTGTATGTATAATATATTATCCAGTTAAGCTCTATTATGCCACTCAAACCGTCTCTTCTGAGGAAATAAGACCTTCTCCTGAAGAAACAGCAGTTTCCTCTGAAGTGCCTGAAGAGAAATAATCATCTAAAAGCACTCTAGTTTTAAACTCTTTTTCAATCATTATTCCAGTACAATACCTAATTTAATGTTTGGAATGTTTGTGTGTGTGATTTTATGTACTGTGGTGTAGCATGTTTATCATTTTGTTTTGTTTATACAAGTCATTAAATTTCATGTTCTTTTTGTCATGGTCTGTGTTTTTGGGGGACTCTGATTTTGACGGCTGTGTTCTCTAACTCTATCCGTCCACTCCAGCTGAGGGGTGTGGCTGAGCTGCTCCGTGGATCACACCTGAATTTCATTTTTCTCATCTGCTCTCAATAAACACAAGCATGCTTATCTCTGCACTAGAGGTTTAACTCGCACGTTTGTTGCAGGTGCCAGACAGAGCTTGTGAGACGAAGCGCGGCTTATGATCTTTTCAGTGTGCAAGATCAAGCTCCGTGTGTCACCTGCAACAAACGCCTCACATTCAAATGGGAAGGACTTAAGAAGCGCGCTTTAATTGAGGTGAGCGTGTTTATAGGGAGTAAATCTTCTTCTCCTTTCGGATTTTCCTTTTCTGGGGTTGCCACAGCAAATCATCTGCCTTCATCTCACCCTGTCCTCTGCATCTTCTTCTT
>CM045748.1:9065359-9080359 GCA_024760905.1 Plotosus lineatus
TGTGTTTAAGAAGCATATTTTAGCGCATGTAATAGATACATAGTATTTTGCTTCCGGTTTCTCATTCTCGCATGTAATATGATACATGGAGTTTTACTTCCGGGTACAGAACTCGTGGATTATCTTTATTCGCGGGAGGGGCCGGAACCGAACCCCTGCGAATATCGAGGGCCTACTGTACACACACATACAGACGCGCGTGCACACATATATGCGCACCTCAAATAAAAATGAATAGTTTTATGGGTTGTTTTTTTGCATAAATTGGCCTTGTTTTGGGGCATTTTTCGATGAATATTTTTGAAAAGCCCGCAGAAATTGAAGCAGCAAGTAGCGAGAGATCACTGTAGTATTGAGGTTCAAAAAAAATAAAGCCATAATTATGCACTTCAGGATGTGTTGTCACTGTGAGACGTGGTATTGACTTGTCAGAACTAAGTGAAGTTCCTACTGTCAGACTACTACAGGAACGAACTGAAACCTTTGTCAGCTCACGAATGCGTGTCTTGGATGCAGAGGCGTTCTCCTGCTCGGCAGACAGGAGCTTGTCTTTTTCCTCCAGCTGCTTCTTCAGAGCTGCCAAAGGATCACCTTTCTGAGATGCCTGGAGAAGCAGAAAGAACATTCACAGTTCAGAACATTCAAATGGAAATAAAATTACTACACCGCAAAATGATCCTACATTTAAAAGAGCAGCGAGACGACACGTTCAGTTTGTCTATTGTAGGAGTGTAATAAAGTTGGCACTTGGGAGACGTAGCCTGTCCAACATTAAATATTTCATACATTTAAACAGTTCGGAAGAAGTACGATTTTGGCAGGGGAACAGAAAGACTTCTGCCCAAACTTGCCATGAGATTGGTCTGAGCAATCATTCAAGGTAATAATTTATATTTGTTGCTTTAAATTAAAAAGCACTGACAAAGAAATGAGGGAGTAGAGAAAAAAAAGCAGATTCAGGGTGTGGAGGAGGACATGCAGTTGTACCAGCTGCCAGGTGTCAGCTCCCGCCTTGTCGCTGATGATCTCCAAAAGCTTCTGAGTCTCAGAGTCACTGAAACTGGAGCTGCTCAGGGTGGAGACCAGGGTTTTAAAGGGCAACAGCAGGGGCACATCTGCAACATCAACAGCAGCTGCTGCAGACAAACAAAAAAAAATAAGTGTCAAGACTTGAGAAAACACTTGTCTTTCATCTAAAACCAAAACACTAAATTCTTCTAGCAATCATTCAAGTCTACTTCCTGGACAGATACATGAGAGTACATCAGCTCAGGAGTGGCAATTTAACCTTAATTAGTGACACTGCCATTTACAGTGGTATGAAAAAGTATCTGAACCTTTTGGAATTTCTCACATTTCTGCATAAAATCACCATCAAATGTGATCTGATCTTTGTCAAAATCACACAGATGAAAAAATGGTATCTGCTTCAACTAAAACCAGCCAAACATTTATAGGTTTTCATATTTTAATGAGGATAGCATGCAAACAATGACAGAAGGGGGAGGAATAAGTAACTGAACCCTCTGCCTAAGGAGACTTAAAGAGCAATTGAAACCAATTTTTACCAAACAATTTAAGTCAGGTGTGTGCCCAATCACTGATGAGTGGCTTAAAACTGCCCTGCCCACTATAAAACACACACCTGGTGAAAATTGTCTTAATGAGAAACATTGTCTGATGTGCACCATGGCTCACTGATGGCTTCACCATGACTTCACCATGGCTTCAGAGCTGTCTGAAGACCTGCAATCAAGAATTGTTGATTTGTATAAAGCTGGGAAAGGACACAAAACCATCTCTAAAAATCTGGATGTTCCTCAATCGACAGTCAGAAGTTGTCTACAAATGAAGAGAGTTTGGCACTGTTGCTTCCCTCCCAAGGAGTGGCCGTCCACCAAAGATGACGCCAAGAGTTCAGCGCAGAATACTCAGAGAGGTAAAAAAAAAAAAAAAAAAAAACCTTAGAGTGTCTGCTAAAGACTTACAGAAATCACTGGCACAGTCCAATATCTCTGTGCACGCATCAATTATATGTAAAACAATGGCCAAGAATGGTGTTTATGGGAGGAAGCCACTGCTGTCTAAAAAAAACATTGTTGCTCGTTTAATGTTCGCAAAAAGGCACTTGGACACTCCACAGAAGTTTTGGCAAAATATTTTGTGGACTGATGAAACCAAAGTTGAATTGTTTGGGAGGAACACACAACGTCATGTGTGGAGGAAAAATGGAACAGCTCACCAAACATCAACACCTCAACCCCACCGTGAAGCATGGTGGAGGGTGCATCATGGTTTGGGGCTGTTTTGCTGCCTTGGGGCCTGGACAACTTTCAATCATTAATGGAAAAATGAATTCAAACGTTTATCAGGATGTTTTGCAGGAAAACCTGAGGCCGTCTGTCAGACAGTTGAAGCTAAAAAGAGGATGGATGCTGCAACAAGACAATGATCCAAAACACAGAAGTAAATCAACTTCAGAATGGTTTCAGAAGAACAAAATACATGTTCTGGAGTGGCCAAGTCAAAGTCCAGACTTGAAACCCATTGAGATGCTGGGGCATGACCTCAAGACAGCGATTCATGCCAGACATCCCAGGAATCTGACTGAACTACAGCAGTTTTGTAAAGAAGAATGGGCCAAGATTAGTCCTGATGGATGTGCCAGACTGATCTGCAGCTACAGGAAGCGTCTGGTTGAAGTTATTGCTGCCAAAGGGGGGCCACGAAATATTGAATGTGATGGTTCAGTTACTTATTCCTCCCCCTTCTATCATTGTTTGCATGCTATCCTCATTAAAATATGAAAGCCTATAAATGTTTGGCTGGTTTTAGTTGAAGCAGACATTGTTTTTTCATCTGTGTGATTTTGACAAAGATCAGATCACATTTGATGGTGATTTTATGCAGAAATGTGAGAAATTCCAAAAGGTTCAGATACTTTTTCATACCACTGTAATAACAAAAGGTGCAGGCATGTGCTACACAAAGAGAACTGTGCCAACTTGTACCTACGAGTTTTCGTTCTTTGTCAACCTCGTTTAGAGCAGTGAATGCCAATCTAAATACCTACCTGGCTCCGCCTTTTTTTTGGACTTCTTCTTGGATGAGGTTTCAGGTTTGGGTGGCTCTGCTTTTGGTGGAATAATAGTCACCGGGTTAACCTCCACCACTACAGCAACAGCTGGCTGTTGAGCACCCTTGGGAATCAGCTCCTTCGCAATTTTTCCATTTGCTGATTTCACCCCAGGAGCCTTTGCAGCTGATTCTTTAGCAACAGGTTCTTTAACTGCCTTAGCACCCGAGTCCTTGGTAGCAGAATCCTTGGCAGCTTTAGTAGTTGATTCCTTAGCAGCAGGTTCTTGAGAAACCTTAGCAGTTTGCTGCTTGGCAACTGATTCCGGGATTCCCTTGGCACTTGGTTCTTTAGTAACTTTAGTGGTTTGGTCTTTTGCGTTAGTTTCCTTAACCACCTTAGAAGCTAGTTCCTTGGTACCTTTCGGAGCTGCTTCTTTAGCAGCCGGCTCCTTGGCAGCCTTGGGCGACGGCTCCTTGGCAGCCTTGGGCGACGGCTCCTTGGCAGCCTTGGGCGACGGCTCCTTGGCAGCCTTGGGCGACGGCTCCTTGGCAGCCTTGGGAATGGCCTCCTTGGCAGCCTTGGGAATGGCCTCCTTGGCAGCCTTGGGAATGGCCTCCTTGGCAGCCTTGGGAATGGCCTCCTTGGCAGCCTTGGGAATGGCCTCCTTGGCAGCCTTGGGAATGGCCTCCTTGGCAGCCTTGGGAATGGCCTCCTTGGCAGCCTTGGGAATGGCCTCCTTGGCAGCCTTGGGAATGGCCTCCTTGGCAGCCTTGGGAATGGCCTCCTTGGCAGCCTTGGGAATGGCCTCCTTGGCAGCCTTGGGAGCCGTTTCTTTGGTGATGGTCTCTGAGGCAACTTCCACAAGTTTAGCAGGAGCTGGCTCCACCTTGGCTACCTTTCTCTTCTTCTTGTCTTTTGGGGAAAGCGCAGGCGGGGTTGCTGTTACAGCAGGCTTCGTCACTGCCGCTACAACCACAACATTGGTCTCTGGGATGAAGGGAACAACGGGAACCACAGTAACAGGTGCAGCAGCAACCTCGGTTTCAGAGTCAGGTTCTGGATCGCTAGTTTCTGAAGGATGTTCAAGGCCAGAGTCCTGCTGAGCCTCCAGTTCAGGAAGCTTCCCGTTCGGCTTCTCCTCCTTCTTCTTGGCCTTGCTTTTCTTTTCCGCTGCCTTCTTCTTCTTATCCACACGTTGGGGTTGAGCCTTGGCCAATTCACGACGTTGCTTAGCCAGGGCCTCCTCATAAGAAGTTTCCTTCATGGAAAGAGTAGAAACCAGGGCGATTCCAATCGCTGAAACCACCATGAAGCCACCAAACACCATAATGCCGAGGGTCTGAGGGTCGTACACGTCCATCTTTTTTCAGTCTGTTCCACCGACGGTCCCGTTTCTGCAACAGGAGGAACAGTGTGCGTGCGTATTTAGGATATTGGACATCCATGGTCTGACATTACTATTTAATTAAATTTAGATTTCAAACACATGTATACAGAGACTTGTAAATACAGTGATATCTCAGCTAATGAATTTAATCCGTTCCGAGGGCGAGCTCGTAAGCCGAAAAGTTCATTAGATGAAACAATTATTCCCATAGGAAATAACAGAAAACCAATTAATCTGCTCCAACCCCCTCCCAAACTCATATCCTGACACAAACACATATTTGACCTAATATATTAAAGATAAACTTGTAAAAACAATAAATATTTAATACATGTTCATTAACATTAATAATAATTAATAATAAGAATAAACAATAAGTCAATTAACCCTTCCGATCATAGACTGCGGCAAAGATGCCACGTGGGCAGGCAGGAGGTGGTGCGTAACAGAGGAGGGAGAATTTTGTGCGTGTGCACGTTACGAATGCCAGCAAGGAAAGGCTAGTGGTGAGCTCCCACGAGGCCAGTGCTTCTCAAATAGTGGGGCAAGTGGCGTGATGCCAGAGGGGCACGTATTACCCTGGGAACATGCTTTTTTGCCATACTGTACTAGAATTGTCTAATTACGCATCCTACAGTAGTTGACAGTGGCACTCTCATTGTCGCACTATGGTGTAGGGTAAATGCACCAAGCAAAACGATATGAAGTGCAGTAAACTACAGTAGGCCCTCGTTATTCGCAGGGTTTTGGTTCCGGCCTCTCCCACGAATGAAGATAATCCATGAGTTCTGTACCCGGAAGTAAAACCCCATGCATCATATTACATGCACAATGAACAACCGGAAGTAAAATACTATGTATCTATTACAGGCGCTAAAATATGCTTCTTAAACACATTCTATTGACAGTCTTACTCATGAATACAGTATCAATGTAGTAAAATATAGTAATGATTAAAAAAAACTTTAATTTTTACTGTTATATTTATTGATGATAAAATATAAACATTATACAGCATATACTGTTGTAAAGCACTAGTATTAAAAGTCTTTTTCAATTATTAATCACAGTACAGTACCTAAGTTAATGTTTAGAATGTTTGTGTGTGAGATTATATGTTCTGTAGCATGTTTAACAAATGATACCAAAAAGATCAACTTTATTACGCTTCATGAAAATTATTTCTTTGTTCATTGTAATTTGTTGTTTTGTTTGTTCATGTTTTGCGCTATGCTCGTCTATGACCGGTCGACCCTACTCAGGATAGGAGTTGAGCGTGCGCAGTTCTAAACGTCCGCTCTCATCGCTGTAGCAGGGTCGACCGGTCATAGACGAGCATAGCACAAAACATGAACAAACAATTTGACTCTGAAAACTCCGCAATGTTGCCCTCTAGGCAGCACCATCTTGGAGACGTCATGTTCAATGTAAAAGGACATGAAGTATGATAAAGTTTATTCTTTTGGTATCGTTTGTTAAATATGCTGCAGAATATAAAATCTCACGCACAAACATTCTAAACATTAACTTAGATACTGTACTGGAATAATAATTGAAAAAAGACTTTAATACAACAGTTCAGATGATTATTCCTCTTCAGGCACTTCAGATGAAACTGTCGTTACTTCAGAAGAGACATCCAACATTTTCTATTGCTTAGCCAGAGAAGACACACAGCGTTTGAGTGGCATCATAGAGCTTAATTGGTAATAAAAAACACACTAAAAAAAAATCTCATTGACAACTTGTGCACGAATGAGGGAAAAGTGGCATTACATCATCTCAACCCATCAGCAGGAAGGAGGACAGCCATTGGCTGAATTTGAATCATATGACAGTTGCTCGGCAATCCAAAAATATGCAAACCGTAAGTGCAAAACCGCAAATAGTCAAGGGCCTACTTTATTTATAATCGCGCGCGCGGGGCACTGGGGGGTCATGACTTTTTTTTTTTCTCTTCCTAGAGGGGGCGTTACAGAAAAATAATTGAGAAGCACTGCACAAGGCATTCTCGGAGTGCGGAGGAATACACACGGAAAAATACAAGGCTAATTGGACAGGAAAAGCCATTTTGAGGAGAGTTCATAAAGTGAATTTTTGCTCGTTGGATGGAGCAGATTTTTGGTGGATTTGAGGCTCGTATCATAGGAAAAAATCATTATAAGGGACACTCATCAGATGAGGTACCACTGTATAAGAGCCCCCCCCCCCTCCAAAACCAAAATGGCAAAGAGGTATTGTTTAGATGGTAAATGGTGGGATAATGCTGGTGTATCAATGCCTTCAGAACGGTTTAAATTTTGAGGAGAATCAACCTCAGCGGTCACCTACTGACTTGAAAAGTAAAGTTTTGTATGTGGTTTACTAATTATGTGATGACAAGATTACATAAAACAAACAAAAAAACATGTCTACATCACATGAATTTTCCATGACACATGGTAGGGCAATTTTAATGAAAATGTTACATGGACCTTGGTGAAATTTTAACAAAATTGTGATGCTTAGGGAACATATTTTTGGCAGGTAATTCGCCACAATCAAAAAGATCTTTTGAATTTTCAGGTAGCAGAAGTATCTATCATAGCTGTATGAAAAAGTTAATCATGTCCTTGTATGGTCAGAAACACCATGACGCGATATATTCATGTAAAGAAAGCGAGGTCCTGGGATCCAGACAGTCTAGCCTCCTTCCATTACTCCCTACCAGTCTCAATGGCCTTTTCATCAAAATATGGCATCTCCCCAAGTTGTGACTGCTGGAGACAAGGTTATGCAACACTGTCCAAAGAGTGTGCTGCTCAAGTCCCTACTCCACATGGCTCTCCAGTATCCACACAATCAGTGTGGCGTAGTATTAGTACACAATCCTCTCCCCATTTTGAGCATAAGCTGGAATTCCTATGAATATTTTCAGGGCTGAGTGGGAACCCAAAAGGAACTGCACATACATACATACTCTCTCTCTTCCTCTCTCTCACACACACACACACACACACACACACACACAGATAGGCCTTAACATTGCTGAAAAATGCTGAGTGGACACTTGGGCGTGAACTCACTAAAGGATCTAACAGTGGCAATACCATTAAAGACCTTTATTACCATGTTTCTGTCCTCATCACACACTCCATACATGCCAAAAAAAATGTTGTGTTCCACTTTGTAATAAATTCCACATTGGAAAGACATTTTAAAGGATATCTTTATTTCCTTTCTAGTCTGGAACACAGTCTGAAGTATTTGGTGTGCACTAAAAGAAATAAACACGACTTTACAGTTACAGCATTTGGCAGTTCTTATTCAGAGCAACTTACAATTAGGATTTTTATACAACTGAGCAATTGAGGGTTAAGGGTCTTGCTCAAGGGCCTAACAATTGTGATAGTGGGGATTGAACTGCTGACCTTCAGATCAGTAACCCATTGCCTTAACCACTAAGCCAGCACTGCCCTGACATTAAAACATTTATTTTGAGATCAGGTTACATTATGCACACACCCACATGGCTGTGTTTCAAAAGTGGACTTACAAAAAAATTAAATCTCATTTCACACATCGCAGGGTTATGAGTTTCAGGCTGTTGGAATGCGTGTCAAATCTGAACTGGAAAGATCTTCAGACTTGGGATGAAAGCATTTCTTTTCTTAAGTTCAACAGATTCCGAGTTTAACAAGAGGCCATTTCTGTCCATTTTTCATACTCTCCTATTTCCAGGAGACTGTAAGTGCACAGATTAGTTGTTGGCACAGTGCGGTGAACATTGCAAAGATGTCGTTCTGCGCACACACTAAAAAAACGTCTGGCGAGACAGAAGTTGATGACAACTGTCTCATTTCAGCACCTTAAAAATAGTCATGTCCAACCGGCTGCATGAATGAGGTTTACCCAATACAGTGTATAGAATCCATGGCAAAATTAACCACAGGAAGTCGCCTGGCCTGATTAAATTTGATTTATGCCACAAGGTGAAGACTGACGGGTCATAATTCGGCCTAGATGGCCCTTGATCCATGGACCTACCTTCAGTCAACAGTTCAAGCTGGTGGGGGATGACATGGGGAATACTTTCAGGGCACACACAGACACACCCTGGCTCACTTAGTTCTGCTCAGGCACAGAATCTTAAATCTTGTGAAGCATTAGAATTCTTAATAATGAATTCGTACCTAAACAGGAAAATAAATAATTTCAATTGACTAAAAGCACTGAATTTGTTCATAAGTAAAACCTAAACAAAGATTTATCTCAACTTTACCATATTGAAATCCTTAAACACCTTTCTCGATTTTGAACACCATTACTTTGTCACTTAATGTTCAAGACCTAAAGCTGTGTTATCAGCTTTATACATCACTGAAAACCTCAAATTAAATTTTAATAAACTCTGCTCTGCTGAAACGATATTTGTGTACCATTTTACCAGAAAGGTAAACAAACATTTTTGACAAGTCAAAGGTGTGAAACTAGTCTTTATTTTCTGGCACTTGCCACTGGAGTCATTCTCCAGTTCATGTCAAATAAGCACACGCAATTTCATTTGCCTATCGGCAACCATGCAGAAAGTCAGATTAAGCCTCGACCTGCATAATCGTAGCATGAGAAAAGCGTCGTGCTGTTTACCATGACTTGCAGTGCCACCCATCATTATTTCATTTTAAGGTGCCAAAAAACAGACGGTTTTGGCATCCTCCAATCAGTGAGGAGAGCTGTCAGCTGGGGTGCATATTCCAGCACCGGCTTTCGGAAACAGGAATCAAACCCGTGTTCTTTTACCGAATTCCGAAGGTCAGGTCAGAGTTGTGTTATATGTGAGTGTTTTTACGCAGCAATTAAAACAATTAAAGTAGTAATCTCTAAACTAATATCTGATGGTTTTTTTTTATTTATTTAACCCATCCACTAAAAAGGATCTCACGCTTATTCATCCTGCCCGAGTCAAATAATTAAAAAGATTCCATAGCAGCAAGGTGAGTCCAAGAGCCTCAATTCTCCAATCAGGATCAACAGATGGTTCAGCAGATTCACTTCCTGATCATGACATAAAATGCAAATTAATAAGGCTTCAGTTGGTAGCGCTCAGTCACAGTCAGTTTCTGAACATAAGATCAGTTTTTGTCTTATTAATTTCATGAGAGCGAGAGAGAGAAGAGTACAAGAAAGTGAGAGCAAGAAGGGGACTGGTGAGAGAATAACTGTAACCATCCACAAATAAGATTTTTTTACAGGAATACCAAATTGTGCTGATGTATGAGGTGTAAGGAGAATAAAACTGCAAGCTGAAGTCGGTTCCCTTGTCCACCGCACTGCCCCCTTCTGCGAGATTTAGACTCAGTAATGGCTAATTTACTTTAACCAGCAACCTGTTTGTTCAGACAACATCAATCAGACACATCCAGTAGCAGACTGAAACATTTCAAAAACCTTCCATTAAAACATCAGCTGTGGCTTTTTTTCCCCCCTCTTCTATGCATTTTCAGATCAGCTTGTGACTGCAGTGGCTTACGAGTAATAGATTGACAACAAGAATATTCTTGAACCGATCAATTTAAAACACTGTCAGACAACTGAGGTTTTCGACTTTTTTTTTTTTTTATTAACTTGAATTGCTCAACACTGACTGCAGAAAACAAACACCCTAATGCAGTGGTTCCTAACCTTGTTGGCGGTACTGAACCCCACCAGTTTCATATGCTTATTCACCGAACCCTTCTTCAGTGAAAAATAATTTTTTTTTTTTTTTTCAAATTCAAGACATAAGTATATGCTTTTACTGAGGCACCAAAATGAACCGTGCATTAACATCACCGTGTTCAAAGAACAAAACCAATACAATGCATGAACTCCCCCCCCCATCACAACTACTTACATTTTTATGTGAGGTGCGCATCTGAGTGCGTGCACGCGCGTCTGTATGTGTGTGTATTTGTTTTATTTAAATCTTATGCATTATTTTTGAATGTTTAATCGTTATTATAAGCATTTATAGTATTGAATATGTATTTATTGATATTATATGTACATATACATGTACGTATACGTCAGTCAGCACAGGGTTGATCCTACTTTGCAAATCCTACAGATTGGACGCCACCGAATATCACGTTCCGTTATATATGTGAATCCATGTTGTACATATTCGTCCGACCACTTTCTTTTTTTACTCAACATAGTAAGGATTAAAACATTCAGAAAGAAATCACACGATGTACCATAACAACACTCACAATTCGACTATTGAGCGTACCAAATTTCCTGCAGCACAGATTGGCCAAGCAATGTAGCGTGATCACCTGCAGCCAGTGATAGCCAAGCGTGTCGTCATGAATATGAGTCAGGTGTGTGTCTTGACCTCCGCCGAACCCCTGAGACTGATTCACCGAACCCCTAGGGTTCGATCGAACCCAGGTTAGGAACCACTGCCCTAATGTCTGTCCAAGTAAAGCCACTTCATTTTTTTAATGCCCCTACTGGCTGGTTGGCTGTAGTACAACATTTAATATTCAGGCCAGCCTTAAAAATCTTTGTTTGCAGTACCACGGTCGATTGTACCAAAATTGTACATAAAAACCCCGCCTGAGCATTCAGAGACGCAAAAAATAAAAATATATTGGCCGGTTGTGTTGAAAAAACATGTGTGTCCCCTATTATACACCGTACTAAAAAGTGATCCAAGTGAAATCAGTATCAACCGCACCTTGTGATTGGTCAATTTCACCAGTTCGGTGAAACGGTGATTCTTATTGGCCAGTACTGTCTTAACAACAAAGGCGGAAAGCATGATGGAAGGGGACAATAGTGAGGCAAGAAAAAAAACAAACAAAAAAAAAACTGTTCTCTGTCACTATTAAAAGTCTCAACGTGAAAATAATAAATAAATTAATGTGTTTCAAATTGAGCAATACATTTGCTGACATTTTCGAACACAAGTTTTAAGATATATCGCCAGCAACAGCATAGATCGTGACAAAGTTTTTGTTAGTTGTTGAGTGCAATATTAAAAGTTGATAAGTTGAAGAAACCTTTATACTCTGTTGATTACAATAGTAAAAGAATAAACTTTGATATTCAGTCTTGATAGTTGATTTGAAATACAAGATATTTATTTCATTCTACTGTGTTAAAAACATCACATACATAATATAGCATGATGTACGAAAAACATTACCCACGAATCCCGGGTGGCCTGCACAGGCAAAATAAATAAATAAATATTTCCTCCCTCCTAGGTGAACCTTTTTTTTATTATTATTATCATGTTATTGCCAACAAAAGATTTTTTAAGGCTGGCCTCACTGGTACTCAGACACATGCACCAACACAATGTTCCATTTCTATTTGAATATTTCACACATCTAAAATGTTCAAGGAGGCAGCAAGTTTTATCACACTATCATTCTAGCCACCTTGGTAAGGTTAATATTAATGAGACGCAGTGGCACATGATTACATTACTACCAATAGTATAAGGATGGATTTTATAACCAGAGTTTTCAGTGCTCACATAACCACAGAACATTTATATGATGAATCGAGAACATCAACTTCCCAGTTCATGTGATCAACATTCTTCTACAAAGTAGAATCATCAGTATTAATGAAATAAATCACCAACTAAAACTGTTTAAACTGTGTGCAACAGCTTCAAGAGGACTATGCTTTAGTAAATGGGCCTACCACATGAGCAGGTGTACCCAACTTCTGGTTATTGTTTAAACCACGCTCCAAATTTGATGACACACGTACAGGAATTTTGGCTTCAGTTCTCCAGAATGGGGTGCAGGAGTGCCACATGATCCACACTTTCTTCAGTCAATGGTGCTCAAGTATTTACTATAGACAGATAGATAAACAATACACGGAGAAAGACATGTACTGAACTACAGTATTCCTTGCTGACATACAAAATGTGTGGCAACAACAATTATGGTCCAATCAGGTATTGAGAAAAGTACACGAAAACCCTATTCCTAGCCCAGCAACAGGGAAAATTTCCATCCATTAGTTTTTCTCCCTCTCGGTGTGCACAATATACATGAAGAATCACTGGAACTTTGTATAGGTATTTTCATTAACTTATTAAATTGAGTCTCTTGTGCAATAAGAGACTATTAAAGAGAAAATCTATTCAAACAAAAAATTATGCAGGGGATTTCATTATTCTGCACACAGTTTAACCAAAAATGTCATCACTGACACGTAGTTTTAATCCCAATACCTCAAATTACTGTTGGGCCAGTGGCGTAGTGGTTAGGGTACCGCGCTCATGATTGGGAGGTTGTGTGTTCAAATCCCAGTTAGACCCCCACTGTGACAAGACTCCTGGGCAAGGTCTTAACCACAAGTGTGTGTTCACCCAGCAGTATAAATGGGTACCAGTAAAAAAAAAAAATACTGGGAAGGTAACCTGTGATGGACTAGCGTCCCATCCTAGAGGAATTGAACTCCTGGTCGCCTCATGCTACAGAAACCAATAAGTGCAGGCCTGATGAGACATTAGGCTCCGGTGTAAAGAGCCTTCACTTTTACCTGCCTCAAATTACTGTCCTAAAGAGAATTGAGACAATTTTTTTCCAGATACGAATATGGAACAATCCAACAATTCGGTCATCTACATTGAATTATACTGTATGTGATCATACAAAGTACATATTTCAAGTTATTTCCATTCCAACAAGTGAGCTATAATATTTCCAATTGAACAATAAATGATGAGTGCAATTCAAGACGATTTCAAGCAAATTCAAAAAAAAAAAAATCCAAGACCCTGTAAAAGATGTCTCAGACAGGTAGACAGACAGGCAGACAGACAGGCAGACAGACAGATCCCATCATTGTGAGATTTGTAAGGATACATATTCTGGTACCTACAGTATTTGAAAACCTGAGATGTGAACGTAGGCTGAACATTGGAAATGTAATTAAAGCTTATTTCCCCCCCTTTTTAAATGACACCTGTGCATGTGTGTATCAGTTTACATCCTTTTCCATTTGACTTGCTTCCAAAGCAGCAGAAGTTTAAAGCCCGGCTGATGAAAGTGGGCACAGTTTCCATTTCTAGAGTGAAACGTGTACAAATGGATGTGAGGGACTTCTGAGAGATACAGGGACCGCTAAAAGCCTGAGATTTAAACATTTAACTGCAATTAAAACACCAAAATAAAACATAAATAATAGGTGGGTCGCACAGATACAAATAAGCAGCAAGAAGAGAAGAACTTCGTGTTTGGGCCAACTTGCTTTTTTCTCCTCACACTTTCAAAGTAAAGAAATAAAAAAACACAGCAGCTTTAAATTACAAGGAGTGAACAACTTTGAAATATATATGCTCTTTAATTCAGGAAATTTGACGAGAAGCAGAGAAAGTGGAGTTAAAATTAAGTTAGTGAAGAAAAAAAAAGTCAGTCAGGAGACAGATTCCCAAAACAGCTCTGAGTTTGAAGACGTACAAAAAAACGACATTTCTTCCAACAAACAGGAAGTAAAACTTAACATTTCAACATTTCTTAACACTAAATGAGCTACATATTTAATCACGGGATGAAACAAGCTCAAGCTTACCCGACGTCCGACGTTTTTTCCCTAACTCGGAACAGCAGCTGAGCGAGTGTGGAGTCGTGGCACTTTCTGTGAGTTGGCAATCAACCCACCGTGGGTCGAACACTCGGAACAACTCTGGATATTTGATTGGATAAAAACCGCGTCAATCAAGGGGCATGTAACGAATCGCGTTAAGGTAAGTCCGCGCGAGATGAAATGAGGAAAAATGAGAAAGGGGAAGGGGAGGTTGGTCTTACAGCTCAATGAATGGTGATGGAATTCCTTGGGAAACTTTGGGGTGAAATGTGTGTGGGGGGGATTGTTTATTTTACATTTATATAACTTTTAACTTTGGTTACAAAATGTATTTTTCCCGGAAGTGTGTGAAATTTATGTGGAAAACCCTTGTGTGGTTTTAATTTGAGCGACAGCTTGGTAAAAGGAGCGCGAGCACTAAGGACTCGTCATCAGTTTAGAGGTCAGGGTCAGTGGCCCCCTCATCCCGCCTTCCGCTGGATTCCCCGCCTCTCCCCCCCCCCCTCTCACTCTCTCACGTGTATGTGTGTGTGAATAAGTTTATATATATATATATATATATATATATATATATATATATATATATATATATATATATATAAACCAAAAAGTATTGAGCACTCTCCTACGGAAGGATCTACTCAGAAAATCCTCTCTCTCTCTCTCTCTCTCTCTATATATATATATATATATATATATATATATATATACACTCTCTCTCTCTCTCTCTCACGTGTGTGTGTGTGTGTGTATATATATATATATATATATATATATATATATATATATATATATGTGTGTGTGTGTGTGTGTACACAATGTGTATATAATATCATCATCATCATCATCATCATCTTCTTCCGCTTAGTCCAGGGTCGGGTCGCGGGGGCAGCAACCTTAGCAAAAAGGTCCAGACATCCCTCTCCCGAGCTACTTCCTCCAACTCTCCCGGGGG
>CM045748.1:9085359-9127859 GCA_024760905.1 Plotosus lineatus
GGCATAAAACAAATGCCAAATAATATATGCAAGTCACTACAAAGAATGTCATACTGGATTGGTCGAGGCCCGGGTTAACAACGACTGCCATCAGTGCTTTCAACCAACAGAGTGCTGGTGGAAATTGGACTACTGTTGGTCGAAGACCTCGAAGAAGGAGAGGCGGGAGGCATGTCCATAGGCAGAGAAAGAAGAGGAAAGGCATGAGGCTAGGACTGAAAGTAGGGACTTTGAATGTTGGAACTATGGCAGGAAAAGGTAGAGAAATGGCTGACATGATGTAGAGGAGGAAGGTGGACATACTGTGTGTTCAGGAGACCAGGTGGAAAGGTAGCAAGGCTAGAAGCTTAGGAGCAGGGTTTAAGCTGTTTTTTCATGGTGTGGATGGGAAGAGAAATGGAGTAGGAGTCATGTTGAAGGAGGAGTTTGTCAGGAATGTTCTAGAAGTGAAAAGAGTGTCAGACAGAGTGATGAGTCTCAAGTTAGAAATTGAAGGTGTGATGTTCAATGTTGTTAGTGCTTATGCCCCACAGGCAAGATGTGAGCTAGAAGAGAAGGAGCGATTCTAGAGTGAGTTAGATGAAGTGATGCAGAGTACCCACAGAGGTGAAAGAGTGGTCATTGGTGCAGACTTCAATGGACATGTTGGTGCAGGCAACAGAGGGAACGAGGAAGTGATGGGCAGGTTTGGTATCCAGGACAGGAACACAGAAGGACAGATGTTGGTAAATTTTGCAAAAAGGATGGAAATGGCTGTGGTAAATACTTTCTTCCAGAAGAGACAGGAGCATAGGGTGACTTATAAAAGCAGAGGCAGGAGCATAGGGTGACTTATAAAAGCAGAGGCAGGAGCACACAAGTAGACTACATCTTGTGCAGGCGATGTAATTTGAAGGAAGTCAGTAAATGCAAAGTAGTAGCGGGTGAGAGTGTTGCCAAACAGCATAGGATGGTGGTGTGCAGGATGACCCTGATGGTGAGGAAGGTGAAGAAGGCAAAGGCAGAGCAAAAGACAAAGTGGTGGAAGCTGAAAAAGGAAGAGTGTCGTGTTGTCTTCAAGGAGGAGTTGAAACAGGCTTTGGGTGGCCAGGAAGTGCTTCCAGATGACTGGACAACTACAGCAAATGTGATCAGGGAGACAGGTAGGAGAATACTTGGTGTGTCATCTGTAAGAAGCGTAGATAAGTAGACTTGGTGGTGGAATGAGGAAGTGCAGGAGTGTGTACAAAGGAAGAGGTTAGCGACATAAGTGGGACATTGAGAGGACCGAAGAGAGTAAAAAAGAGTATAGGGAGACACAGCGTAAGGCGAAGGTAGCGGTGTAAAAGGCCAAACAGAGGGCGTATGATGACTTGTATGCTCAGTTGGAAAGTAAAGAGGGAGAAAATGATTTATACAGGTTGGCACAGCAGAGAAATAGAGATGGGAAGGACATGCAGCAAGTTAGAGTGATTAACGACAGAGAGGGAAATGTATTGACTGATGACAGAAGTGTGCTGGGATGATGGAAAGAGTACTTTGAAGAGCTGATGAATAAGGAAAATGAGAGAGAGAGAAAAGAGTAGAAGAGGTGACTGTTGAGGACCAGGAAGTAGCAAAGATTAGTAAGGGTGAAGTGAGGAGGGCATTGAAGAGGATGAAGAATGGAAAGACAGTTGGCCCTGATGACATACCGGTGGAGGTATGGAAGTGTCTAGGAGAGGTAGCAGTAGATTTCCTGACAAGAACATTCAACAAGGTCTTAGAGAGAGAGGATGCCAGAGGAATCGAGAAGAAGTGTGCTGGTGCCCATTTTTAAGAACAAGGGAGACGTGCAGAGTTGTGGCAACTACAGAGGGATAAAATTGATGAGCCACACAATGAAGTTATGGGAAAGAATAGTGGACGCTAGACTAAGGGCAGAGGTCAGCATTTGTGAACAACAGTTTGGGTTCATGCCAAGAAAGAGCACCACAGATGCAGTGTTTGCCATGGAGAGTGTGGAAAAGGGGTTAAGAAGCGTGTGCAGGCAGGTTGGAATGGTTGGAGAAAAGTGTCCGGAGTGATGTGTGATAGGAGGGTATCGGCAAGAATGAAAAGAAAAGTGTAAAAGATGGTGGTGAGGCCAGCGATGTTGTATGGTTTAGAAACAGTGGCCCTGGGGAAAAGACAGGAGGCAGAGCTGGCTGTAGCAGAGATGAAAATGTTGAGGTTCTCTTTGGGAGTAACGAGGATGGATAGGATCAGGAATGAGCACATCAGAGGGACAGCACATGTAAGAGGTTTTGGAGACAAAGTCAGAGAGGCTAGATTGAGATGGTTTGGACATGTACAGAGGAAGGATAGTGAGTATATTGGTAGTAAGATGCTGAGGTTGGGACTACCAGGCAGAAGGCCTAGAGGAAGACCAAAGAGAGGATTCATGGATGTGGTGAAGGCGGACATGAAGGTAGCTGGTATAAGAGAAGAAAATGCAAAGGATAGGGTGAGATGGAGGCAGATGATTTGCTGTAGCGACCCCTGAAGGGAACAGCCGAAAGGACAAGAAGAAGAAGAAGAAGAAGATTGGAGGACCTGTATGGAGCCAGTGGCGTAGTGGTTAGGGTGCTGGAGTCATGATCAGGGGGTTGTGTGTTCAAATCTCAGTTAGACTCCCACCGTTTTAAGACCCCTGGGCAAGGTCTTAACCTTATTGTTGAACTCCTGGTCGCTTCACTCTATGGAACCAGAGATAAGCACCGTCCTGATGCACCACTAGGCTCGGGTGTAAAAAGCACAACCTTATTGGGGAACCTACATCCATTCATTCATTTTCTAAGCTGCTTAATCCTAATTGGGTGTCCAACGATGGCGTCCATCTCAGCCAATTCTGGGTGAGAGTGGGGTACACCCTGGACAGCTCACCAGACTGTCATAGGGCCAACACACACTTACAACTTGGGGTGATTTGGAACAGCTGATCACCCGTCTGTTCATGTATTTGGACTGTTGTGTGGGTTTCCTCTGGGCACTTTCCACAAAGCACAGGGAGAGCATTCAAACTCCGCACAGAAACGCCCAAGCCCAGCAATCAAACCCAGAACCCCCTTGCTGTGAGGTAGTCATGAAAATCACTTCTGCCCAGGACCTACACGGTTTTGGTAAATATTATATTTTAGCTTACAAAGATAGTGTCACTGGCCTGTACGTGCAACATCTCATATCCTCAAACTTGCTTCTTCCCTGAAGTTTCTTTGTAGTTTCTTGTAAATGAAAACCTTGAGGAGATGATGAAAGGAAAAACATTATGTACATGGTCACTACAACCCCAGAAATCCTGTATATTAAAAACTATAACAGCTAAATATGTACGCAGAACTCCAACCAAATAACATACAAGGGTTCTTCAAAAGATTCTCTGCCTCACCTCCAAATTGGATTCCAAAAAAAGTTGGGACACTTTACAAATAGTGAATAAAAACTGAATGCAATGATGTGGAAGTGCCAAATTTCCATATTATATTCCGAATAGAACACAGATGACAGGGTCAAAAGTTTAAACTGAGAAAATGTATAATTTTAAGAGAAAAATACAGTATGTTGATTTTAAATTTCATGGTGTCAACAAATCTCAAAACAGTTGGGACAAGGCCATTTTCACCACTGTAATGCATCTCCTCTTCTTCTTACAACAGTCTGCAAACGTCTGGGGACTGAAGAGAAAAGTTTCTCAAGTTTAGAAATAGGAATGCTGTCCCATTCTTGTCTAATACAGGCCTCGAACTGTTCAACTGTCTTGGGGTTTCTCTGTTGCACATTCCTCTTTATGATGCGCCAAATGTTCTCCATAGGTGAAAGATCTGGACTGCAGGCTGGCCATTTCAATACCTGGATCCTTCTCCTACATAGCCATGATGTAATTAATGCTACATGTAGTCTGGCATTATCATGTTGAAAAATGCAAGGTCTTCTCTGGAAGAGACGACGTCTGGATGGGAGCATATGTTGTTCTCCAACCTGAAGAGACCTTTCTGCATTGACGTTGCCTTTCCAGATGTGTAAGCTGCCCATGCCACACTCACTCATGCAACCCCATACCATCACAGATGCAGCTTCTGAACTGAGCGCTGATAACAACTTGAGTTGTCCTTGTCCTCTTTAGTCCGGATGACATGGCGTCCCAGTTTTCAATAAAGAATTTCGAATCGTGATTCGTCTGACCACAGAACAGTTTTCCACTTTTCCATACTCCATTTTAAATGACCCCTAACCCAGAGAAAACACCTGTGCTTCTGGGTCCTGTTTAGAAATGTCTTCTTCTTTGTACTGTAGAGTTTCAGCTGGCAACGGCGGATGGCATAGTGGATTGTGTTCACCGACAATTGTTTCTGGAAGTATTGCTGAGCCCATTCTGTGATTTCTGTTACAGTAGCATTCCTGTTTGTGGTGCAGTGCCGTTTAAGGGCTCGAAGATCATGGGCATCCAGTATGGTTTTTCAGATTCTCTGAATCTTTGGGTGATGTTATTCACTCTAGATGATGATAACTTCAAACCCTTTGCAATTTTTCCTGGGGAAACACCTTTCTAATATTGCTCCACTATCTTTCTGTGCAACATTGAGGGAATTGGTGATCCTCTACCCATCTTCGCTTCTGAGAGACACTGCCACTCTGTGAAGCTCTTTTTACACTCAGTCATGTTGCCAAAGTACCTCATTAGTGGTAAGTGTGCTTCCAGCTGTTCGTTATAAGTGCAATTGACTTTTCCAGCCTCTTATTGCTACCTGTCCCAACTTTTTTGAGATTTGTTGACACCATGAAATTTAAAATGAACATATTTTTCCCTTAAAATTATACATTTTCTCAGTTTAAACTTTTGACCCTGTCATCTACGTTCAATTTGGAATAAAATCTAGAAATTTGGCAATTCCACATCATTGCATTGTTTTTATTCACAATTTGTATAGTGCCCCAAATTTTTGGATTCAGGTTTGTAGAAAATGACACAATAGACAGATTGTTCTTTTTCAACAAGGTCTTATAGAGTGAGAGGATGCCAGAGGAATGGAGGATAAGTGTGCTGGTGCCCATTTTTAAGGACAAGGGAGACGTGCAGAGTTGTGGCAACTACAGAGGGATAAAGTTGATGAGCCATGAAGTTATAGGAAAGAATAGTGGACGCTAGACTAAGGGCAGAGGTCAGCATTTGTGAACAACAGTTTGGTTTCATGCCAAGAAAGAGCACCACAGATGCAGTGTTTGCCTTGAGAATGTTAATGGAGAAGTACAGAGAAGGTCAGAAGGAGCTGCATTGTGCCTTTGTGGATCTGGAGAAAGCATATGACAGGGTGCCGAGAGAGGAACTGTGGTATTGCATGAGGAAGTCTGGAGTGGCAGAGAAGTATGTTAGAGTGGTGCAGGACATGCATCAGAGATGTAAGACAGTGGTGAGGTGTGCTGTCGGTGTGACAGAAGAGTTCAAGGTAGAGGTGGGACTGCATCAAGGGTCAGCTCTGAGCCCCTTCTTGTTTGCTATGGTGATGGACAGGCTGACAGACGAGGTTAGACAAGATTCCCCATGGACTATGATGTTTGCAGATGACATTGTCATCTGTAGTGAGAGCAGAGAACAAGTGCAGGAAAATCTGGAGAGGTGGAGGTATGCCCTGGAAAGGAGGGGAATGAAGATTAGCCTCCGTAAGACAGAATACATGTGCATGAATGACAAGGACCCAAGAGGAACGGTGAGGTTACAGGGAGCAGAGATAAGGAAGGTGGAGTATTTTAAATATTTAGGCTCAACAATTCAGAGCAATGGAGAGTGCGGAAAAGAGGTGAAGAAGCGTGTGCAGGCAGGTCGGAATGGTTGGAGAAAAGTGTCCGGTGTGATGTGTGATAGGAGGATATCAGCAAGAATGAAAGCAAAAGTGTACAAGACGGTGTTGAGGCCAACGATGTTGTATGGTTTAGAAACAGTGGCCCTGGGGAAAAGACAGGAGGCAGAGCTAGAGGTAGCAGTGATGAAAATGTTGAGGTTCTCTTTGGGAGTAACAAGGATGGATAGGATTAGGAATGAGCACATCAGAGGGACAGCACATGTAAGACGTTTTGGAGACAAAGTCAGAGAGGCTAGATTGAGATGGTTTGGACATGTACAGAGGAGGGATAGTGAGTATATTGGTAATAGGATGCTGAGGCTGGAACTACCAGGAAGAAGGCCTAGAGGAAGACCAAAGAGAGGATTCATGGATGTGGTGAAGGAGGACATGAAGGTCTTTGGTGTAAGAGAAGAAGATGCAAAGGATAGGGTGAGATGGAGGCAGATGATTCACTGTGGCGACCCCTGAAGGGAAAAGCCGAAAGGAAAAGAAGAAGACAGATTGTTCTTTCATGTTTTTTTTCACTATAGTTTCCTTTAACTTTAATCCACTTGGTCCATCAATGTTCAAACTTCACTATTTTTCAGAAGCAGGTCACATCTTGAGCCTCCAGATCCTCCCAAACAACATGGATGACTTCATCATTACTTTAAAAATGGAGAGCATGCAAGTGGGATTTCAGTTTGAGGAAACAGATAAAAGTCAGATAGTGTCGGTTGAATGAGTAAGGTGGATCGGGCAACAGTTCAAAGCCACATCTGGCTGCTTCTACCACTTCCACTTGCACTGGTTGAATAGGCGCATTGTTCTGGAGCAACATTATGCAGTCTTGCAGTTTTCCCTCTTCTTTTTTCCTTTCAAGTTTGATTTGCAACAATTCAGATTCTAATTGCACCATGGCAACTTATATTACAGTATTCTACAACCCACCTGGGTAATTAATTTTTTTGTCATGTTTTCAGTTCAAGATGTTGTGGGTTTCCAGAATCAATCTCTATGATTATGGAATATGATGGATGCACTTATACTTTTATCTCATTTATACTGAAGGGCACAACTTTGGCAGCTTGGTGGTACTGAGGCTTGGATTCATGACCTTCTGATCAGTAACCGAGAGCCTTAAGCACTGGGCCATCACTGCCAGTTCTAGCTATTGATACTAGTATTGTGAGAGCAAATAATACTAATGCTACCGTTATACTTACTGTGTTCCACCCACTATGTTACATTATATGTTCGTTATATGACTTGTTCCATCATTGCTGCAATAATTTTTTTAAGTTTCTGAATGATTTATTTATTTTTTTTAACCATTTAGAAGCTCGCATGGCTTTATATAGTTTACATTGGGGCACATTGTCCATTATATCTGCAATGAAAAAAGCATGGCGCTCCACAAGTCATGATCACGTTTGGAGCACTATCGGGGAATAAAAAGGAGACAGCTCACATCCAGATGATGAAACTTGAAAGAATCATGTTGCCAAGCCAAGTTCATCAAGATCCCCTACGATGGCGCATCAAGGTTTGTTATATTCTCTTTACCGCTATCGTTCTCTTCCGCGCTTACCACGTTCTAGTCTGACTTCCATCAAATCGTAATACTGTGCTCATTGCAAAATTGTTGACATTCAAAAGTTTTGCCACGATCAATGCAATCATCATGAATCCACCAAGTTCCCTTCTGATCATCTCGATTTGATCCCACAAGCCCCATGTTCATCATGATTATCTCAAATCCTAGAGATCGTGGCCATCGCGCCCCAGCGTCAATCCAGGGTTAATCAAATACAGTATTACTTGCCAACCTGAAACAGTCTCAAGTCACAGTTACATGAGAAAGGTTCAGAAACTATTTCATTCAGGTTTCTGAGGTTTCTATTGATCTCTATTCTTCTTCTTTTCCTTTCGGCTTTTCCCTTCAGGGGTCGCCACAGCGAATCATCTGCCTCCATCTCACCCTATCCTTTGCATCTTCTTCTCTTACACCAACGACCTTCATGTCCTCCTTTACCACATCCATGAATCGTCTCTTTGGTCTTCCTCTAGGCCTTTTGCCTGGTAGTTCCAGCCTCAGCATCCTATTACCAATATACTCACTATCCCTCCTCTGTACATGTCCAAACCATCTCAATCTAGCCTCTCTGACTTTGTCTCCAAAACGTCTTACATGTGCTGTCCCTCTGACGTGCTCATTCCTGATCCTATCCATCCTCGTTACTCCCAAAGAGAACCTCAACATTTTCATCTCTGCTACCTCCAACTCTGCCTCCTGTCTTTTCCCCAGGGCCACTGTTTCTAACCCATACAGCATCGTTGGCCTCAACACCGTCTTGTACACTTTTCCTTTCATTTTTGCCGATACCCTCCTATCACACAGCCCACCGCACACTTTTCTCCACCCACTCCAACCTGCCTGCACACGCTTCTTCACCTCTTTTCCACACTCTCCATTGCTCTGGATTGTTGAGCCTAAGTACTTAAAATCCTCCACCTTTCTTATCTCTGCTCCCTGTAATCTCACCGTTCCTCTTTGGTCCTTGGCATTCATGCACATGTATTCTGTCTTACTGAGGCTAATCTTCATTCCCCTCCTTTCCAGGGCATACCTCCACCCCTCTAGATTTTCCTGCACTTGTTCTCTGCTCTCACTACAGATTACAATGTCATCTGCAAACATCATAGTCCATGGGGAATCTTGTCTAACCTCGTCTGTCAGCCTGTCCATCACCATAGCGAACAAGAAGGGGCTGAGAGCTGACCCTTGATGCAGTCCCACCTCCACCTTGAACTCTTCTGTCACACCGACAGCACACCTCACCACTGTCTTACATCTCTCATACATGTCCTGCACCACTCTAACATACTTCTCTGCCACTCCAGACTTCCTCATGCAATACCACAGTTCTTCTCTCGGCACCCTGTCATATGCTTTCTCCAGATCCACAAAGGCACAATGCAGCTCCGTCTGACCTTCTCTGTACTTCTCCATTAACATCCTCAAGGCAAACACTGCATCTGTGGTGCTCTTTCTGGGCATGAAACCAAACTGTTGTTCACAAATGCTGACTTCTGCCCTTAGTCTATCTTCTATTGATTACTCTAAAATCATCCCAGAGTCGAGGTAGATTAAGAACGGTCCCAAAGACAGGTCATTGATTTTCTTTTCTCCATGCAGTTTATCTCTGATTAATGATTTGGATCAACAGGAACCCACAGACTTTGACCTTTTATCTTTCATTATTGGAATGGACAATAAATAAAATCAGTGTTTACTATTCCACTCATACTTTAAACAAAAAAGATATTATATCCACTTACCGTAATGTAAGTGCCAGTATGTGTACCCCCAGTGTACCCCCAGTGCGGCTAACTGGGTTATCAAAGGCGGGCCATGTCTGTCACTGTCTATGGTGAGAGGCATGTAAAAGAACAATTGCTGACTTTCGTAAAGAGTAGCTGCAAAGTCGTCAGCGTGTTTCTGTCCCTTGCTAAAAGGGTTGTGACAGGAAGGGCATCTGACGTAAAAATCTCTGCCAAATTAAACGTGCGAATCAAAATGATTCGCTGTGGCGACTCCCGAGTAAAAGGGAAAAAGCCGAAAGGAAGACAGACAGACCGTAATGGATGCTTAGAACTTAATAAACAAATCTATTTGCTTTGCTTTGCAAAAATGTCATTTATAAAAAAAAATACAAGCTGTCAGGAAGGTGGCACAGCGACCCAGTGGTTAGCATGTCTGCCTCACAGCAAGAAGGCCTGCGTTTGATTCCCGGGCTCGGGCGTTGGTATGTTCTCCCTGTGTTTACATGGGTTTCCTCAAGGTACTCAGGTTTCCACCCAGGGGCAGTGGTGGTCTAGTGGTATAGGGTGCTGGATCGCTGATCCAAAGGTTGGGGGCTCGAGTCCCACTCTCCACAAGGGTGTCACTGTCCCCTCCAGTGCGGTTAACTGGGTTATCAAAGGCGGGCCATGTCTCTTATTGTCTATGGTGAGAGGCATGTAAAAGAACCATTGCTGACATTCGTAAAGAGTAGCTGCAAAGTCATCAGTGTGTTTCTGTCCCTTGCTAAAAAGGGTTGTGACAGGAAGGGTATCCGACATAAAAACCTCTGCCAAATCAAACATGCCAATCAGATGATTCACTGTGGCGACTCCCAAGTAAAAGGGAAAAAGCCGAAAGGAAGACAGACAGACTCAGGTTTCCTCCCATAGTCTAAAAATATGCAGAGTTGCCTAATTTGCACCCTTAGGTATGGGTGTGTGTGTGTGTGTGTGTGTTTTGGCCCTGCAATACAGCAGTCTGGCGAGCTGTTCAGTGTGTGTTACTGAGGCCGTAATGTGGGGGATTCTGAAAGGAGCTTTCAAGAATTTAATTATACTAATGGGATTTTTATTTAACATAGTCAATATCAAAGGCAAACATTATTATCAAGAAATACATAATTAAACGTGCTAATTTCTCACTGCTATGCGCTACAGCTACTCCAGGCCTCTAGGGGCGGTAATGATAGTCGGTCATTTTTTTAAACTGGTGATCGGGGAAGAAAAAAAACTGAGGGTGTTTTTCAAATGGCTCATCAATCCCTACATAGACACCCTATCTTTTCTCTAAAAATACTAAGTAGGGCACCTTGTATGCGACTCAGTGATTTGGGATTGAAGTTGTGTCTTTTCGCAACGGAGCGACCCCAGCGTGTGAGCCAGTGTTGTGCTTGTCCCATAATGTCCTTCAGCGATGTCTACAGCCTCTAAAGTCGTTCTCGGGTCATCTGTGGTATTGACTGTGGGCACCGTGGCTGCAGTGCACTTAAAGCAGAATTGGGACCGACAGGTATGGTTCAGGGGAGTCAGTACAGTAATCCTAGCTAACGGCTGTGGTAGCAGTGATTTTCTAGCTAGTTAGCTAGTTCACATCAGGAGAGAGGAGTGAAGCATTGTTTTAAACGGTATACATGTACTGTACTCCCAAAATAAGGAGAGTATAGCATTAAAAAGTGTAAATGAGCGAAAATAAGTACTGTACATGACCCCAGCTTTCATTGTGGCATTGACTGTAACCATGGGTTGTAAACATGAATAGTCAGGTGATGTGGACAAGCCATGTCCAGGTATCACCTGTCCGGCTAGGTCACTCCTCTTACACATGTGGTCTCATGGTTTGGTTTGTATATGATGATAATATACTTGAGGTGGAAGCAAAGACCAGTCTTGTGTTTTGGTGATTTAAAATGACTCAATGTTGCTGTTTTCTTCAACAGAAACTGCGAGAGGGTGTACTGAGAGATCTGGAGCGTGTGGAAAGAAAGCGCGAGAACCAACAAGCCCTTGAGGAGCAGCTCCGTTTGACCAAGGAACTCCTAACACACAGAGAACAGCAGGAACCTGTTGAAACGACCACTCCGGGTCCTTGAATAGGTGGAATTCCAGAGGTCAGTGGAGAGAATTTTCTGTACAGTGTTACCTCACCTTACGAAATCAATCCATTCCAGAGCCTTTTTCTTAACCTGGAGCTTTCGTAAATTGAACCGCATTTTACATGTAAAATGTATGATTCGTTCCAAGGCCCCAAATACTACAATCTAAACCCTTTAAAAAGTATAAAAGCATACCTTTTATGACCTCTGTCTTCCTTTCAGCTTTTCCCCTTTTACTCGGGAGTCGCCACAGTGAATCATCTGATTCGCACGTTTGATTTGGCAGAGGTTTTTACGTCGGATGCCCTTCCTGTCACAACCCTTTTTAGCAAGGGACAGAAACACGCTGATGACTTTGCAGCTACTCTTTACGAAAGTCAGCAATGGTTCTTTTACATGCCTCTCACCATAGACAGTGACAGACATGGCCCGCCTTTGATAACCCAGTCAGCCGCACTGGGGGGCAGTGACAACCTTGTGGAGAGTGGGACCTCTTACCTTTTATGACCTCTTTCTGCCTTGATATCGTACCGATGGTAGACGGTCATATTCCTTTGTGATATCACTCGAGCCCGTTTCTTCTTCTCACTCGCACCGGAAATCACACACACGTGTGTTGACCATGTCTTCTTATCAGAGTTATAATCTTACAAATGTTTATGAAAGGTTAAAAGCCTGAGTGAAGAAATAAAGCATGAAACAACAGTAACTCTGTCCTTTACACGAAAAACATTATGGTCCCATAATAGCCAATGGGAAGGAGCTGCATCATCCCTTCTATCCAATGGGAGGCCAGCGGGGCGGGATGTTGGGAGGTAGCCAATAAGAGGGAGCTGCGTCATCCTTCCTAGCCAGTGGGGTGGGATGTTGTGAGATAGGCAATGGGAGGTAGCTGCGTCATCCCTCCTAGCCAATGGGAGGCCAGTGGGGTGGGATGTTTGACCGTCATTGATGGGAGAGCAGCTTGTGCATTGTTTGAATGTTTGAATGACGTGTTTGAATTTTTAAGATGGCGCTTTCGTAACATGAACTTGTTTTCTATCCAGAGACAAAAATTGTTAGGAAAATGCGTTTCGTAACCTGCATTTTTCGTTTGGTGAGACTTTCATAAAGTCAGGGCCCACGGTATTTGGATGGGTTCAGAAGTTATTCCTTCTGAATGCAGTCAGTGCTGTAGAGTGAAATGCCAAAAGGAGGATTTGACACAGAGGCTGATTACTTTTCTATCTGGGATAGAATCTTGTTTTGTGATCTTCGGGAATTTGACAACTTCAATGGAATTGTGGTTTGTGATTGCTTTCTTATGCTAGAAGGAGAATGGATGGACTGGAGAAGCGTGGCATGATGGGGCAAGACGAAGAGGCCATGTGCACGTCAGCTTCTGACGGCCTGGAGGAGGGTGAGGTCGAAGGTGAGACTCTGCTCATTGTAGAATCTGAGGACCAGGCGTCAGTGGATCTGTCACATGACCAAAGCGGTGACTCACTGACCAGCGACCCAGGCGAGGACACCGAGGGCACCTGGAACGAGGACACCGCCTTCTACTGTGATAAATGCCGCAAGTGGGTCCCTGCAGGTGAGAGGACCTTGGATGCTCAAGTCATGTGACTTTTTGATGAAATTTCATTCTCAGTCTTCGAAAGACTGAAGTGACTTTGTTTTCTGCTTTCCAGCACAGCTTCACGGGGAGCAGCCCAGCTACCTGAAAGGAGACAACTTCTTCAAATTCATCTGCTCCGACTGTTCCGACGATGGCAAAGAGAGCTTCGAAAGGATGCGTCTCACCTGGCAGCAGGTATGCTTCGTGTTTACTGCCTTATCCTGGATTGTTTACTAATAATCTACACATATAGTAAGATACACACACATCTCCCCTGATTTAGTCGTATCCAATTCCCAGCCTTCAAGTATCCCCTACCTGTCACACGACCACCGCCAACCAAGGAGGGGAGAAGGCGTGCACACGCCCCCTCCATGACACGCACTGCAAGCCACTCGCCTCTTTTCGAACTGTTGCCCATGCATATTTGGTTGCAGTCTAACACACTCTGGGGGAAAGATCCGTTGGCCCCGTCGTACAAATGTGCTGTGAGTCACAGGGAAGTGAGTGTATGCCGTCCCTCCCTCCCGTGAGAGAGCTCGGCCGGCTCACACGGACTGCCGGTACCAGATGATGCCGGTAACCCGGGTTCAAACTTGCGAGTTGACAGTCACGCACCTTGTTGGTGGCCACTCGGGAGCCTTGGTGCATATTTAGTATACAAATATCAATATACAAAATTTATAATGTAATAGTATCAGTAAATATAGAACTGCTGAGATGGATAGCAAAAGCTGTGTTCTCACCTCATGAGGCTGTGTGTGTGTGTGTGTGTGTGTGTGTGTGTGTGTGTGTGTGTGTGTATAGGTGGTGATGCTCGCTATGTATAACCTGTCATTAGAGGGTACGGGCCGCCAAGGATACTTCCGTTGGAAAGAGGATATCTGTGCCTTCATCAGCCGACACTGGACGTTTCTACTTGGCAGCAGGTCAGTGAAAGACAAAACACACACACACACACACACACACCTACACACACCTCCAAATTTTGACCTGATCACATGATACTGCAGTGCTAAAATAGTCTCTCTGACAATCCACAAAAAGTGGAATTCCATCCACTGTTGATGCACAGAATCGAACCGTGTCGTTGTCCCTCCCTCCTTCTCTCTGTGTGTGTCTGTAGTTAGTCTGAAATTGTCTGAGCGAACTGGTCTTGGACTCTAATGTGGGTTGATTCCATTTTGAAGAGTTGGACTCCGAATCGAGCTGATGGGAGTGAATCGGACTTGCTGTGTATTTTGTTCTTAAAGTTGTGGTTTTTTTTTGTTTGTTTGTTTGTTTTTTTTTTTTTAATTTAATTTAATTTAATTTTTGCCATCATGGCATTAAGAAAAATATACTTTTTCACGTTTTGACACAATCAAGTACTTTTCCAGCTGTATTTACTCGAATCAACTTATAACCAGAAAGGTATGAAATAAACTCACGGGCAAAAGTAACATCACTTTTAGATTGGCATTTGCACTTCTACAGATAACTGATCGAAGTAACACATATTGAGGAAACATTCCAAAACACATTCTTCAGCCGAGTAGCGAGGCACAAGCCCGTGATTTAGCGAATTTCGTGCTGGCATGAAAAACAGTGGAAACAGCCTCAATGCAATTAACAGAAACCTCTCGTGCACAACTGTTGCATAAATACAGCCGTCCGACAGTGCAATCATGCATTATCAAAAAGCACACCAAAGAAATGTCAAGACTTTCACAGGAGGAACGCAACAGAGCCATTGGTATGGCCGATATGGAGGCTTTTGCCTTGGCCAGCACGATCTCCGAGTATGAATCCAATTGAGCACCTCTGGGATCACCTCGACAGACAGCCGACACAATGACCGCATCCACCTGCAAATCGACAACAGTTGGAACAGGTTCTCTTGGAACTGTGGCAGAAAATTCCTCCTGACGTAGTCAGGCGATTGACGTACGTGTACTCGTGTGTATTGAGTCACGGGGTCGTCACACAAGGTATTGAGTGCTTGGACGGGACCATATTCCGTTTTGAACACATCCTGTGAATGAACTCTCAACGTGTTAATTTTCATTTCCACGCCCATGTGTCTTCTGACTGATTTCCTGAACACATGAATATTAACTGGACTTTGGCAAATATGCTTAATGCTGTGTAAATGATTTAATTTTCTAAAATATACAACATTTCTAACGTGTTTTTGTTGATGTCGTTTTTATGAGCATTAATGTCCGGTGATAAGTTTCTTTTGCCCATGAGTTTATATAATTACAAAAAAACTTAGTTTATTGAGAAGATTAAAGAGTAAGAAATAGTAATGAACTCAGTCAGGCCTAAATAATCACCAGACAGTCGTTACATAGAACGCGATTGGATTTCCAGCTGTGAACAGTCGTCGTCATTTTGATCAGTTCAGCATCAAAATTTTGCTGTTATTGGAGAACAGTGTTTAGAAATTAATAGACACAATCAACTACGGGTGGCAAGACACTGTTAAATGATCTTTGGGATACAGGAAGGTCAGGAGATGGATACAAAGATTAGTCTTTAATTAATGTTGAAATCCAACGCAATGTGAATATTGTAATATTGTGAAAGAGAGATTTTTATTTTTGTTTTTCTCCTTTTCTTTACTGTACTCAATGCGCTTTTACTTTTTTTTGTTCAGTCTGAATGTTCCTAGGCAATAAATTAATACCTCTATGGGTCTATTTTTACCCCTGCCTGCCCCTAAGCCAGTGCTTCTCAAATAGTGGGGCGCGCCAGAAGTCAGCAATGGTTCTTTTACATGAACCTCTCACCATAGACCAGTGCTTCTCAAATAGTGGGGTGGTGAGGGGGGCGCGTGTGACCCAGGAGAACATGCTTTTTTCCGCCGTACTACAAGAAAGTGTAATTGCACATCCACTCCAGTAGTTGGCAGTGGCGCCCTCATTGCCTATTGTGCGCAGCGAGTATTAACTCTACGGTGTAGGTTTGTTTTGCTACGAGCTGGCGATGTGTAGTGCAGTACACACACCCTCATAACATGAAGAAATTTTTAACAGGGATGAAAAGAAAGGCGGTGAGAAACAAAACGTGCTCATTGTAGCCATTAATCTTGGCTTCCTCATTTTGAGAAAAAAAAAAAATCAGCACAAATTGTTCTATTTGTTCTTGTTTTGTAGGTTAAAGTGTTTATATATTGTGCTCCTGAGTTAATGTTTCTGAAGTCAATTTGAATGAATTATTTATTGATTTTATTTTCAGCAGCAAATGGTGTGGTAAGTTTGTCAAAAATGTAACAAGGATATTATTATTTTTAAATTTAAGGCAAATTGATGCACTTTCTTTTACAGACTAATAAAAAATGTTAAAAAAGTTATTCTTGTAAGTTGAACTATATCTCTTTCTTTTTGTTTTATTTATGTTAACAAGGATACGATATAATGAAGAGATATACCTGTAACTATATTATAGAAAACAGTTATAATTTATAGTTGCGGCGGAAAGTGGGTGGTGGGGGGACGCGAATTGTTTTCTTCTTGCTAGGGGGGGCGTAACAGAAAATAATTGAGAAGCACTGCCCTAAGCTAATGATTACGTTACGATTGTAAAATCAAACTGCGAGTGAATAAAAAGACTGAATCTGATTCTCCGGGTGTTGTCTGTGAACGTTAAGAGCGCTGACCGTGTTTTCCTTCGTTGAGAAGACAGCAGCACCTGGTTGTTCTCTTTTTGTCATGTAGTGCAACAGAATATAATCTTTGTTTTGGAAGCAGGAAGAAGACCTCAACATGGTGGAGCACAGTGGCGGGTTGTTTGTCTGTAGGAAGCCCAACATTCTTCCGCTCGGGAGCGCAGGAGTTTGGTGAGCCTGGCTGGTGGAAGCTGGTCCAAAACCGACCTCCGACCCTGAGGCCAGAGGGAGATAAGGCGTCCATTTCGGCAATAAAGGCCAAAGGTACAACTTCATTCCTATTTATCCTCTTCAGTCCGTTTCAGATGATTATAAGCATCATGCTTAATTGTGTTGTCTTTAATTCCAGCTGTATCCAAGCCAACGCCAGACCCTACCATTACAGTGGAGGGACTGCGAAAGCGCGGAGGGCGGAGCGCAGTGGAGAGTGCCATGCGGCTGAAAGAGAAGCGCTCACGAACACAGGAGGCCAAGGATATCCGGCGTGCTCAGAGAGAAGCTGCTTCATCGGTACCACTCAGACCGACCGGACGCTCTTTCACACTGGAGAGGGGCGAGGTGTTGGACTTCGCCTCTCTGAGCTCATCAGACCGAACATCGCCATCACCTTCACCCTCACCTGATTTCTCCGCTCCTGGGACACCTGCGTCACACTCGGCCACACCCAGTCTGCTATCGGAGGCGGACCTCGTCCCGGACGTCATGCCACCTCAGGCACTCTTTCACGGTAAGTAGAGAAGTTTCTCACATGTATTGTGTAAACTGAATGTCAGTAATTAACATAAAAAAATATCTATTTTCCCAGATGATGAGGAGCTGGACGGTGATGGTGCAATTGACCCCGGAATTGAGTTTGCACCCCCACCCAGGGGAACCACAGGCCCAGTGTTTGTACGAAAAAAGCAGGAGATCATCAAGCAGGAGCCAGAGAGTGAGGATGATGCAGAGGATGGCAGAGATGAAGGCAGGAAGGAGAAAAGCGAGCGCAGGAAGGACAAAAGCGAAACAGGACCACCGTCCACACCCCGCTACGCACCTCTCAGTTTATACGAGGAACGGATGCTGCTGCGCAGACTGGAAGCTTGTCCCCAAGCACTGGCAGTAACGCCACAGGCCAGTCGACTGCGCCGCAAACTCATGGTACGCCAAGCTAAGCGAGAGCGAGGGCTCCCCCTACTGGACATTGACCAGGCTGTCAGTGCCGCCCTCAGCTTGGTCGGGGGTGTGTACGGGGCACAGGTGTCGACCGTCAGTGAGACGAACAAGTACAGGATGAACAGCCAGGATCTGCGCATCCTCGACCGCTTTCAGGTGAAAAAAACTACAAACGTAAAAATTAGAAAGAAGTCATCCCGTTTATTTATTAATTTTTTTTATTTATAGTGACATGGTTATAAGTAGCTAGTATGTCTACCCCACAACTAGAAGGTTTGGGGTTTGAATCCCAGGTTCGGGTATTTCTGTGTGGTGTTTGCTTGTTGTCCTTGAACTTGTATGGGTTTCCTGTATATACTATGGTTTCATCCCATTGTCCAAAGACCTGCATGTTAGGTTAAATGACTGTTCCAAATTGACCCAGGGTGTACGTGTGAATAGTTGTTGGCGTGTTGTCATGTGATGGCCTGGTGAGCGGCTCAAGCCTCCATGTGACCCAAGTAGTACCAAGTGTGATGAGTGAGAGTATTTTGTTTATTTGGTTATTTTGCAGGTCACTTCATCCAGCAGGAAGCGTTTCTTCCAGTTCAATGTCTCCTTCTGGCACAGATTAATGGGTTCGGATGCCTGTATGGACCAAGAAATTAAGAGCCCTTACACGTCTAGAACGTTAAAACCTTACATAAGGTACAAAAAAAAAATTTTCATATATATATATATCTCATGATGACAAGAAGACAGCCTGTTTATTTTTTGTTGAAATACTGTTGATACATAGGCTATTTATTTTTGTAAAGATATGTTTTAATATATTTTACTCACAGGACATAAGGGATCAGAAGGGAATAAATTAATCATTCAGGTTGATTTTTTTCCAAAGGGGCGTGTATAGTTATATGAATAGTTTTATCACATTATTCAAATGTATTGTGTAGAGTACAGGTGTCAAATTCAAGGCCCGCGGGCCAAATCTGGCCCAACTCATTTTATGTGGCCTGTATGAGATTTCAAAGATTATGATTATCATACATCTGTTGCATCAACCATTACCATGAAACCTAATTGATCATCCATTCCACTAGATGGCAGCAGCAGTCTTTTTCAAGTAAAAAGCTGGTAATTCATAACTCAAAAAAGATTGCATGCTTTCTCATAGCTGTTAAGCTTTGTCAGAAAATGTGAGTAAAGAGGAAAACAGGTCAAATTTCCAAACATATCATTTTGCAATGGATTTCATGGTTGATTTTTAGAACAGATGTTCAGTGATTTATTCAGCCTTCGATCACCTTTAAATTTTGTGTAGTGGCCCTCAGTGAAAATGAGTCTGACACCCCTGTTGTAGATGGTTATGTAAGTGTTTGTGTAAGCGGGTTTATTAAGTACGGAGGTGTTAACGTGTTTGTGGGTGGATGTAGGAGAGACTACGAAAACAGGCCGCTGAAGATGAGCCTGCTGGCTGAGATTCGCGCACACCCACACAGGAACGAGCCATCCTGGGTCCCTGAGCCTGAGTCTCCCATAGACTACTGCTACGTCCGACCAAACCACATTCCCTCCGTCAACTCCATGTGTCATGATATGTTTTGGCCTGGTAAGCCATTAAAAAAAATGTAATTTGTTTTTATTAAATTTATTATTTTTAATAAATGTCTAATATATATATATATATATATATATATATATAAATATATATATATATATGTATGTATGTATATATGTGTATGTATGTATACACACAAGTATGTGTGTGTGTATGTGTGTATATATATATATATATATATACACACACACACGTATACATACAAACACACACAGTCGGCCCCCAACTTACGAAATTAATCTGTTTCAGAGCCCTTTTCATACTGCGGGGATTTCGTAAGTAGGGGTCGCATTTCACATGTTAAATGTCTAATTTGTTCCAAGGCTCCAGTCTTTTGGACTGGATAAATCCCATAAACCCTTTAAAAATGATAAAAGTACACCAATTTTGTATGATAAACCATTTTATTGACATATTTATTAATTAAACCACTATTAAACATTTTTATTAACACCCCCCCCCCTCTCTCTCTCGCGCGCTGTGGGCCACGCCCATAAGATGTGGAATTCAATGTGCATTCCCTGCTTGACAAACTCAATTTTAATTTGATTCCTTGAGGGATCTGAATTCCAGATGAGCTCAAATGCACCCACATTTATTAAACATTTACTGAATTAAAATAACTTAAAAAAAAAAACCTAAGGATCAGAAATGAGTACATCAGAGGGACAGCCCATGTAAGATGTTTTGGAGACAAAGTCAGAGAGGCTAGATTGAGATGGTTTGGACATGTACAGAGGAGGGATAGTGAGTATATTGGTAGTAGGATGCTGAGGTTGGAACTACCAGGCAGAAGGCCTCGAGGAAGACCAAAGAGACGATTCATGAATGTGGTGAAGGAGGACATGAAGGTAGTTGGTGTAAGAGAAGATGATTCAGAGGACAGGGTGAGATGGAGGCAGATGATTTGCTGTGGCAAGCCCTAAAGGGAACAGCCGAAATGAAAAGGAGAAGAAACTAAAAACTAAAGAGTTATTCCTTCTCTCTCTCTCTCTCTCGCGCTGCGGGCACGCCCGCAAGACGTGAATTCAAAGCGCATTCCCTGCTTGACAAACTCAACTTTAATTTGATTCCTTGAGGGATCGGAATTCCAGATAAGCTCAAATGCACCCACATTTATTAAACATTTACTGAATTAAACAACTTAAAAAAAGAAACTAAAAACTAAAGTTAAGCTTCCTCCTGTCTCTATCTGGGAGGACAGCGGGGCGGGATGTTGAGAGACAGCCAATGAGAGAGCAACTTGTGTGTCATGTGAAATTTTGATTGGCGCGTTTGAATTTCTTTTCGTAAGAGGGGGTTGTTTCGTAGCTCAGGGACGGAAACTTAGGAAAACGTTTTTCGTAACCCGGGGATTTCGTTGGGGGCCGACTGTAATATATATATTATATTGTAGAGTATGCATGTGAATAAATATGTGCACCCTTTTTCATAGTACAGTATTAACTACACTTAATATGCATTTGTGTAGGTGTGGACCTGTCCGAGTGTCTCCAGTATCCAGACTTCAGCGTTGTGGCGCTGTATAAGAAAGTAATAATCGGATTTGGTTTCATGGTGCCGGATGTTAAATATAATGAAGCGTATATTTCCTTCCTGCTGGTGCATCCGGAGTGGAGGAGAGCTGGAATCGCTACCTTTATGATTTACCATCTGATTCAGGTCAGTCATTCCGTAGTTCACGTCTTAACATTGACTCAGAATGAAATCTATTAAAGTATGAGTACAGGGTAATAATAAAAATCTCCTCATAGTTCATGCAGATGTTCTTTTTAAAACAAAGATTCTAACCACTCTAAAAGACATCTGGTCTCATCTCTGTGCAGACATGCATGGGGAAGGATGTCACCCTCCATGTTTCTGCCAGCAACCCGGCCATGCTCCTGTACCAGAAGTTTGGATTCAAAGCCGAAGAATACATCTTGGACTTCTATGATAAATATTACCCAGTGGACAGTAAAGAGTGCCGTCACGCGTTCTTCCTGCGGCTGAGGCGCTAAACGGTGTTCCGCTGGATCAGGACTGTCTAGTCTCTTTGCAGGAAGTATCTTCACACTGTAGCGTTGCCTCAGAAAGAAGAGACAGGATTGTAGATGTGTAAACATGTCCGTGTAGAAATGCATGTTAAAATGTATTCTCAGCTTAATTTTTCTTTTTTTTTTGCAAAAAATAAAATTAAACTAAAAGTCAGGAATTTTTACACATTACACACCAGTAACATATGGATCTGGTTCTGATTTATTTTCTATTCAGATCACCATACAGTTCAGTGCGTGGTTCACTGGTTTACTTTGTAGTGAATTCTTTTATAAACAAAAGCCTCAGATTCTGTTAGTCATGAGAGAAAAAGGGGAAGTGGGCAGAGCTTCCAAGAGGGGCATAAAAACATCATAAACAAAACAATTTACTTGGAATAACTGAGTAAAAAGCAGTTAGGTATGAAGAATGTGTCTACTGTTGAATGTAGGTGTAGGAACCCTTGATCTGATCATCGATGTAACAGCAACGCTCTTCCCGGAACTTCTCAGTATCACAAATGACTCCGAAATCAGCTGCTCTCTCTCTGAGGTCCGATACATGTGTGCGCAGAGAGAGAGAGAGCATTTCTGTCTACTTAAGAGAATGTGTTGAGCTCCGAGGTGCTCCGGGTGCTCAGCCCACCCTGTCCCCTGCGAATTGCTAATAGTGTGAGCATCTTGCTGCAGCCTGTAGCCTCTGCGATGTCATATGGTGTCTCACCCTGGTTGTTCAGTCTTTTCAAACTGGCATTGCATCTGAAAGCATAAGAGAAGTAAAGCTCCAGCATGATGCACTTTTTATAAACATTATTATTTACAAATTGTACTTGATTATAGTTTCTACATGGTGTTGATTATTTATTTATTTTTTTAATTTATTGTGTTAATCCCACAAGGGAAAGTATTTCCTCTGCACGTAACCCATCCATGGTGAGCGCACACACTCAGAACAGTGGGCCACTGGCACATTACAGCACTGGGACAGCAGTTGGGGTTAGGTGACTTGCTCAAGGGCACTTCAGCCATGAATGTGGAGGAAGGGAAGGTTCCGCCCACGTTTTTCATACTTTTTCGGGAATTGAACCGGCAACCGTTCTGTCCCCAAGCTGCTTATCTATCTATTAGGCTACGGCTACGTCCAGTGTGTGTGTGTGTGTGTGCACCCACGACATTCCCTTGCTTTACGACAGGCGTCAAACTCATTTTCACTGAGGGACACTTCACTATATGTGATTGAAGGACATGTATGATCTCTCAACATGCATTCTTCAAAGTTCAACCATGAAATCTGCAAGGCAAAATGATTAGTTTAGGCAGACGCCTTCTTTTCTTTATTCACCTGCATCATCTCGTAACACTTAACAGCGACAAGCCAGCATGCAATTTTTCTCGAGTCGTGACTCATTAGCTATTTATTTGCAATAGGCTGCCGCCACCTGGTGGAAGGATGATGAATGAGGTTTTGTGGTAATGGTCACTGCAAAGAACGTATGATCATCATATTCTTTGAAAACTCTTGCGGGCCACATAAAAAGTGGACGAGGATGAATTTCGCTCGTGCGCCTCGAGTTTGGCCCCTGCACTTTAACATTTACAGCATTTGGCACTCTCTTATCCAGAGTGACTTGTAATTATCTGTTTTTATACAACCGAGCAATTGAGGCTTAAGGGCCTTACTCAAGGGCCCAACAATCGTGACAGTGGGGTTTGAAGGGCTGCCCTTCGGATTAGCAGCCCATTCCCTTAGCCACTAGGCCACCATCACTTTTATTCATCTTTACAATGAATAAAATATGTCACCAAGAATAAAGTGTGAAATTCTCACCCGAGTAGGATCTCTGCACTCTGCAACCCCTCGGTCCCTAAAGCCGCCGCTTCGTGAAGTGCGCTGTTATTCAACCTGCACATTCATAATGAGTTAGCAATGATATCTGTATGAAGATGGACATTTGAGTTTACATCACAGAACCAAGTTTGTCCAAAAAAGCATTCTTCTTCATCATTATGATCATTGTACTCACGGCCCTGACAGTTGGTCAACATCTGCCCCCTTCTGCACAAGCATAGGGATCACAACATCGTGCCCATTGAGCACAGCAGCAACCAAAGGGGGGCGCTCATCCCTGTCCAGGCATGAAGGATTAGCACCCTGCAGAGACGTGTTATTCACATTGAATTGTTTTTGTGGAAGGTAATTGGCTAAAATAAATTGACTCTAAAAATAATTGATATTCACAATTTGTGTGATGTTATAATTTGTAGTATGATTAACATTCTTGCCTCATCCAAGAGCTGCTCAACCACTGTGATTCGGCCCCGCCCCTCTGGGCCCACCTCTCTCAGCAGCAGGCTGTCTTTGGATTCCTGTGGCAGAAACAACCACACTGTAGGGATAGTGAATTCTGGTATGTGGGGATGTCGGGGAGAGAGAGAGAGAGAGAGAGAGAGAGAGAGCAGTACTAACATGCAGCCGCTCAGTTGTAGCTGACGTGGTCCTCTTATGATTCTTCACACTCATTCCAGCTGCAGTGGCCTCAGGCACTGCACACACACACGTTAGTTATAGTTTCACTGAACCCTTTTTTTCTTTTTCTTTTTTTTTTTACAGCATTGATCCCAATTCACTTAAATTCAAAAAAGGCCAAATTTAACAATGTACCTCAACCTAAACTGTATTTGTACTTATATAGTTTATACATGAGTTTTTATTGATCCTGTTTAAAGCACAAAGATTTTTGATTGGGGCGGCATGGTGGTGTTAACCTATTGGCAAGAAGGGCCCGGGCTCGGCGAGGGCATTTCTCTGTGGAGTCTGCACGTTATCATGCTTGTGTGGATTCTGGATTCTCTGATTTCCTCCCACAGTCCTAAGACATTGTCATTCCACATTGTCCCCTGGGGTCAGTGTGAATAATTGTGTGTGTTGGCCCTGTGATGGTGTGGTGACCTGTTCAGGGTGTACCTCGCCTTTGCCCAGTATAAACGGTGATGTGCCCGTGACCCTAGTAGGATTAAGCGATTTGGCAAATGAGTGATAAAGTGAGTGAGATTTTTAACTGCCAGCTAGTCCTAGTTGTTTCTAACATTTCAATCCAAAGAAAAGTATGTCTAAAGTAATATAAATATATAAATTATACAAAAAAACTGTAGTATAATTATACAAATATATTCGGTCTGTCTTCCTTTCGGCTTTTTCCCTTTTTACTCAGGAGTCGCCACAGCGAATCATCTTGATTCGCACATTTGATTTGGCAGAAGTTTTTACGTCGGATGTCCTTCCTGACACAACCCTTTTAGCAAGGGACAGAAACACGCTGACGGCTTTGCAGCTACTCTTTACGAAAGTCAGCAATGGTTCTTTTACATGCCTCTCACCATAGACAGTGAGAGACATGGCTGGCCTTTGATAACCCAGTCAGCCGCACTTGGGGGACGGACGGACGGACGGACGGACGGACCTCGAACCCCCAACCTTTGTATCAGCGATCCAGCGCCCTATACCACTAGACCACCACTGCCCCAATTATACAAATATATAAAGTCGTATAAATATACCGTATAAAGTAGTAAAATAAAGTATGTAAAAAAAAAAATAAGGTAGTATACGTAATTATATAAATATTTAATGTAGTATAAATATATAAAGTAGTATAATTATACGTACCTAGGCTGGTCTGGCTGGTTGTCCACTTGCTCATTCCCTCAGTAACATCACTGAGGTTGAGTTTGTCATGTAACAATCCATTCAGCTGCCCCGTTGGAGATGACTACATACACACACACACACACACACACACACACACACACACGATGTACATGTTTGGAATTGCGAGTGACTTTGATAACATCTAGCAGCAATCAAACTCCTACTTTAATACACGTTCTCCACTTTAAAGTTGTATCCTGCACAAGGTATGCCCCATGCATGGTAAGCTCCATTTTTGAAAAAAAAGTCCCATTAGTTAATACCCCCATTTCATTGGAGCGTGGCAGACTCGCAAAAGCAAAACCGGAGTCATCCAACGTTTCTCAGTCATTCCGTCATCTTCCATGTCCTTCCGTACGATTCTGAAGGTATTACTCCTCTTCCGTCAGGCCAAAATCTTCCGCGAACGTGCTTTTAAACATGTTCATGGAAAAAATTTCCGACATTGTTCCCTCACATTCCGCAGTCCTTCCGCAAACGTTCCGTCCTTTCCGCAAACCTTCCGTGATCATTCCTTTTATTCCGCAAGTCTTCCGTGAACATTCCTCCTTCTTCCAGGTGATCAAAAGTGGCCACAGAATCCTCATGGAAGGTTTGTGGAATACATGCGGAATGGTTGTGGATAACACGGAAGACTTGCGGAACACTCAAGGAAGTCACTTCCACTATAAATTATTCCAGTTCATTCACTTTATTTTTCCTGTTTTTCTGTTCATGTAATCAAGTTTTAAAGTTATAATCAGGGTGGTTTGGACTTGTGTCCATGGTTTTTAGTCTGGAATGATTGAGGTGCAAATAAAAGGAACATATTGACATTATTGATATTAAATGTATAAACATATGTTAAATTTTAAATTTATTGTACATTATAAACACATTATAAACATATAGTATGACTGAGAATGAGCTTCCTTGGTCGATTCCGTATATTTATAGGCGGAATCAGGAGCAAATCCTTTGATCTTTCCGATGTTTCCTTGTTGAAACATGGTTACGCTGGGTATTCCTCAGTCATTCCTCAGTCATTCCTTAGTCATTGTGTTGAACGTGAACGTTCTGCCTTCATTCCGCCTGTTCCACAATCATTCTGTGGCTCTTCCTTCTGAAATGGAGTCGTGCTGTAGTCGTTCCTCGAGTGTTCCATGCTTTCCGTGAACATCCGTGAATTATCCGAAGGTCTTCCTTTGCAATCTGCACTGGTTTCCGAAGGTAATCCGAGCGCTTTTACGCATGTATTCCGACATTGTACCGCAGTCTTTCCGTGTCTTTTCTGCACATTCCGTGAACGTTCCGAAGGTGTTCTGAGGGTACAATTTTCCGTAGGTTTTTGACCCATTTTCCATGTAAAAATGCCGAAGCTCCTCCGTAGAGTGCGTGCTGCACCTTTCCGCCACGATCATTGCATTCCATGCTCCAGTGAAATGGGGGTATAACACAACTAAGTATTCTCTTGCAAAAAGAGATCTGTAATTACTCCTTTCCTAATTTTGCACTAATAAAGGGGTACAAAAGTGTTCGAGAGCTCGCATGGCTAGTTTCCAAATCCACCACTGATTTTCATTCACGAAAATACCCCAACAATGTTGAGGTTTGGGTACACAGTACACAATTTAGTGACGCTTACTTTGGTTGGATTAAATGCAAAGGCAATCATTTCCCTTGTGGGATTAATACATTCATACATTTTCTGAACTGCTCTCAGTTGGGCGAGAGCAGAGTAGGCCATCGCATGGCGGAACCACACTGACGGGTCTATGTCCTACTCTTTACCAAAGTCAGCAATGGTTCTTTTATATGAGCCCCTCAGCACAGGCAGTGAGAGGCAGCCATGGCCGGCCTTTGATTAGCTCCGCACTGGGGGACAACAGTGACAACCTGGTGATAGAGGGTCTAGAACCCCCAACCTTTGGATCAGTAAGCCAACATTCTACCGATTACTACAGTATATTACTACGGGGAAAAAAGGCAAGTCACTCTGGATAAGAATGTCTGTCTGATAAATGCTGTAAATGTTCTCATCACTCGTGAAAAAATCCGTCTGTATCTGAATGCATTTGGAGATTTCTCTCTCCCTGTCGTGTCCCCACTGCTGCCAGTGATCTGGGATATAAATCCTCATTTTCTGTCGTTTCCTGTCATGTTCAGATCTTGCTCTTTTCCATTCAGTCCAAAATACCCAGCTTTTTATTGTTTTTACTCTTTTATAGTTTGTGACGTTCCCCTCTGGATAGATGGATGGATTGATGTGTGTGTGTGTGTGTTAAATTCAGTTTTATTTGTATTGAGCTTTTTACAATTGACATTGCCACAGAGCAGCTTTATACAGCAAACGGAGGAGCTTACAAAGTATAAAAGAATTTAAACATTTCCTATAACCCCTACACATTCCTAATGAGCGTCACCCATGACAACAACGGCAAGGAAAAACTCCCTCAGTAGATGTGAGGAAGAAACCTCGAGAGGAACCGGGAAACTAATTACAGTCCCAAATGTAGTCCACTTGGTTATACAACTGTAAGTCCTCAATGGTTGGAAAGAGTCGATATCACCAGCTGTGAAAAGTCATCTTCACAGTCTAGTGGTGCACATCTGGGTTCATTTAGATCTTCATCAACAGGAAGGCGGGGCTAATAAAAAAATGAGGACTTCAGCCAGCATCAGCACACCAGGGCAGACCACAAGAATCAGGAAGTAAAAGGATCAGGATCACCAGCACTCCAGATGAAGAATGTGTACCTCAACAAAAATGGGGGAGTGCCGTTGGGCAATCAGCCACCCCACTGTCAAACGGACACGGGGAAGCATGTAGAGTGGGGGAGCGACCGCATCCCAACATCACAGTTTACCAGAACTCTCTATGCCCGAGACCCCCAGCTCTGCTCCTTTACATAATAAAAGCCTTTTACCTAAATGCACAACTAAACAAGTAAGATTTCAGCCTCGTCTTAAAAACAGAGACTGTGTCTGAGTCCTGGACATTAACTGGAAGGGTATTCCATAACTGAGGACATTACTGCTTTGTAAGAGAAGCTCCACCCCTCACTCAGTATCCTGCACCTTTTGATCTAAGGGGGCGTGTCGGATCATAAACGAAAAGAGGTTCATCAAGATAATGTGGCGCGAGATCATTAAGTGGTTTATAGGTTAAAAGTAGTATTTTATATTTGATTCGAAATGTAACTAGGAGCCAGTGCAGTGTAAATAAGGGTGGGGTGATATTCTCGTGTCTTCTGGTTCTAGTAAGGACTCTCACTGCTGCATTCTGGACAAACTGGAGCTTGTTTATGCACCGATTAAAACATCCAGACAGCAACACATCACAATAGTCTAATCTCGAAGTAACAAAAGCATGAACAAAACTTCCGCATCATGCAGTGACCTCATTTATTTGAGCAACATTCCTGAGATGAAAGAAGGCCACCTGAGTAATATTATCTACATGGAACTATCTGTCCATCTATCGCTGTTGAAAATTTGTCATTTGTCCACTTTCCAAAAATGACATCACAGGTTTTTTGTGTACACAAAATGCGAAATTAAAGCCAAGTGAGTATCCCCTAGGTTTGTTTATATTTCTAAGCTCTTATTCGGAGAGAAAAAATGTCTTACACTTCGATGTGTTTTGATCGTTATTCATATGAAGACCTGCATCTTTTATTTGATTTTTTTTTTTTACATACAAAATTTTGCAAGTATTTCTCAAGTATTTCTTGTGCAGGAAATACCTTTAACCTCAGATACACACAGATCCACTTATGTCATCAGAAAATAATTATATTAAGGTATATGTTTACCCTGGATTTGTCGGAAGTTGCCAGAATGAAGTTAACACGCAAGCTGACTTCATGTGTGTCCTCTTCAATCACAGCAGACATGAGCTGCAAAATAAAGAAATAAATAAACAAGCAAAAACTGAAGCACCTACAGATGCACATACAGATGACTGTCAGGAGGTGATCAACACTTAATGACAATGGGATTATTATTATTATTCTTTTCCTTTCAGCCTGTTCCCTTTCAGGGGTCGCCACAGCGACTCATCTGCTTCCATCTTCGTGGAAGTCATATTAATGATTCGCATGTTTGTATTGGCATAAGTTTCTACATCGGATGCTCTTCCTGACACAACCCTTTAGCAAGGGGCAGAAACACAACTGATGGCTTTGCAGCTCCTCTTGATGAAAGTCAGCAATGGTTCTTTTACATGAACCTCACACCATGGACAGTGAGAGACATGGCCGGCCTTTGATAACCCAGTTAGCTGCACTGGGGGGGGGGGGACAGTGACAACCTTGTGGAGAGTAGAACTCGAACCCCCAACCTTAGGATCAGCGATCCAGCACCTTTTACCACCAGACCACCGCTGCCTAAGAATGGGATTATTCAGCTGAGGTGGCATAAACCAGTGTCTCTCCCTCACGCCGGTCCCAAGCCCGGATAAATGCAGAGGGTTGTGTCAGGAAGGGCATCCAATGGAAAACAAATGCCAAACTTCATAATGCAAATCACAAATATTACCTCCAAATATCGGATCGGTCGAGGCCCGGGTTAACAATGACCGCCATCAGTGTTGTTAACCAACAGGGTGCTGGGGGAAATTGGACTACTGTTGGTTGAAGGAGAGGCAGGAGGCGTGTCCATAGGCAGAGAGAGAGAAGAGGAAAAGCATGAGTCTAGGACTGAGAGTAGGGACTTTGACTGTTGGAACTATGAAAGGCAAAGATAGAGAGCTGGCTGATATGATGCAGAGGAGGAAGGTGGACACACTGTGTGTTCAGGAGACCAGGTGGAAAGGTAGCAAAGATAGAAGTTTAGGAGCAGGTTTAAGCTGTTTTATAATGGTGTGGATGGGAAGAGAAACGGAGTAGGAGTCATCTTGAAGGAGGGGTTTGTCAGGAATGTTCTAGAAGTGAAAAGAGTGTCAGATAGAGTGATGAGTCTCAAGTTAGACATTGAAGGCATGATGTTCAATGTTGTTAGTGCTTATGCCCCACAGGCAGGATGTGAGCGAGAAGAGGAGAGATTCTGGAGTGAGTTAGATGAAGTGATGCAGAATACCCCCAGAGGTGAAAGAGTGGTCATTGGGGCAGACTTCTGGACAATGGACATGTTGGTGCAGGCAACAGAGGGGACGAGGAAGTGATGTGCAGGTTTGGTATCCTGAACAGAAACACAAAAGGACAGATGTTGGTAGATTTTGCAAAAAGGATGGAAATGGCTGTGGTGAAAACTTTCTTCCAGAAGAGACAGGGGCATCGGGTGACTTATAAAAGCGGAGGTAGGAGCACACAGGTAGACTACATCTTGTGTAGACGATGCAGTTTGAAGGAAGTCAGTGACTGCAAAGTAGTAGTGGGTGAGAGTGTTGCGAAACAGCATAGGATGGTGGTGTGCCGGATGACATTGATGATGAGAAGGTGAAGAAGGCAAAGGCAGAGCAGAAGACAAAGTGGTGGAAGCTGAAAAAGGAAGAGTGTCGTGTTATCTTCAGGGAGGAGTCGGAACAGGCTTTGGGTGGTCAGGAAGTGCTTCCAGATGACTGGACAACCACAGCAAATGTGATCAGGGAGACAGATAGGAGAGTAGTTGGTGTGTTCTCTGGAAGGAAAGTAGATAAGGAGACTTGGTGGTGAAATGAGGAAGTGCAGAAGTGTATACAAAGGAAGAGGTTAGCTAAGTGGGACATTGAGAGGACAGAGGAGAGTAAACAGGAGTACAGGGAGACACAACGTAAGGCGAAGGTAGCGGTGTCAAAGGCCAAACAGAGGGTCTATGATGACTTGTATGCTAGCTTGGACAGTAAGGAGGGAGAAAATGATTTATACATGTTGGCACAACAGAAAGATCGAGATGGGAAGGACGTGCAGCAAGTTAGAGTGATAAAGGACAGAGAGGGAAATGTATTGACTGATGACAGAAGTGTGCTGGGAAGATGGAAAGAGTACTTTGAAAAGCTGATGAATGAGGAAAATGAGAGGAAAAAAAAAAAAAAAAAAGAGTACAAGATGTGACCGTTAAGGAGCAGGAAGTAGCAAAGATTAGTAAGGGTAAAGTGAGGAGGGCACTGAAGAAGATGAAGAGTGGAAACCCAGTTGGTCCTGATTACATACCGGTGGAGATATGAAGGTGTCTAGGAGAGGTAGCAGTAGATTTTCTGACAAGAACATTCAACAAGGTCTTGAAGAGTGAGCAGATGCCGGAGGAATGGAGGAGTGTGCTTGTGCCCATTTTTAAGAACAAGGGAGACGTGCAGAGTTGTGGCAACTACAGAGGGATAAAGTTGATGAGCCATACCATGAAGATATGGGAAAGAATTGTGGAAGCTAGACTAAGGGCAGAGGTCAGCATTTGTGAACAGCAGTTTGGTTTCATGCCAAGAAAGAGCACCACAGATGCAGTGTTTACTTTGAGGATGTTAATAGAGAAGTACAGAGAAGGTCAGAGGGAGCTGCATTGTGCCTTTGTGGATCTCGAGAAAGCATATGACCAGGTGCTGAGAGAACTGTGGTATTGCATGAGGAAGTCTGGAGTGGCAGAGAATTATGTTAGAGTGGTGCAGGACATGTATGAGAGATGTAAGACAGTGGTGAGGTGTGCTGTCAGCATGACCAAATAATTCAAGGTGGAGGTGGGACTGCATCAAGGATCAGCTCTGAGCCCCTTCTTGTTTGTTATGGTGATGGACAGGCTGACAGACGTGGTTAGACAAGAATCTCCATGGACTATGATGTTTGCAGATGACATTGTGATCTGTAGTGAGAGCAGAGAACAAGTAGAGGAAAATCTAGAGAGGTGGAGGTATGCCCTGGACAGGAGAGGAATGAAGGTTAGCCTCAGTAAAACAGAATACATGTATGTGAATGAGAAGGATCCAAGAGGAACGGTGAGGTTAAAGGGAGCAGAGATAAGGAAGGTGGAGGATTTTAAGTACTTTGGCTCAATAATCCAGAACAATGGAGAGTGTGGAAAAGAGGTGAAGAAGCGTGTACAGGCAGATTGGAATGGTTGGAGAGAAGTGTCCGGTGTGATGTGCGATAGGAGAGTGTCAGCAAGAATGAAAGGAAAAGTGTACAAGACGGTGGTGAGGCCAGCGATGTTGTATGGTTTAGAAACAGTGGCGCTGAGGAAAAGACAGGAGGCAGAGCTGGAGGTAGCAGAGATGAAAATGTTGAGGTTCTCTTTGGGAGTAACGAGGATGGATAGGATCAGGAACGAGTACATCAGAGGGACAGCACATGTTAGAGGTTTTGGAGACAAAGTCAGAGAGGCTAGATTGAGATGGTTTGGACATGTACAGAGGAGGGATAGTGAATATATTGGTAGTAGGATGCTGAGGTTGGAACTACCAGGCAGAAGGTCTAGAGGAAGACCAAAGAAGAGATTTATGGATGTGGTGAAGGAGGACATGAAGGTCGTTAGCATAAGAGAAGAAGATGCAGAGGATAGGGTGAGATGGAGGCAGATGATTTGCTATGGCGACCCCGGAAGGGAAAAGCCGAAAGGAAAAGAAGATTTTATCATGTTAAAGGGATGACAGGGGTCACTCGTGCTCCACAGCAAGGTCTGGATTTGAGTCCTAAGGCACAGAGAGAGTGTTTCTGTGTGGAGCTTAATACTCATACATGGCGGTTGTGGGTTTCCTCCGGGTGCGCCGGTTTTCTCCCACAGTGCACAGACATGTGCATTAGCTTAATTGTCTGTTCCGGTTTACCCATAAGCGTGAGTGTGAATGCTAATATAAGTGTTGGCCCTGTGATGGTCTGATAAGCTGTTCAGAGTGTACCCTGCATTCACCCAGTGTTGGCTGAGATAGGTTCCTGCCTCCCTGTGACCCTGTGGGATTATTAATGAATGAGTGGCTAATATTCCAGGTACTTTCTGAAATAGAAATAAATTCATAAATTTTATTTTTAAGGGAATACATTTTTTGTAGTTACGTAAAACATACTTTTTATATCACACTAATGAAACGCAGTGAGAATTTATGTGTATTTTGTAAAGAAAAGCTGCGGGAATGCAGATGATCTCCGAGACAGTTATGTACAGGTAAATCAATGCCTGTTGTAACAGTCAATTAATTTTCTCAGTGAATGATTAATGCTAATTAACTGTAATAATTTTCCCACAAAAAGAGCAACGCAAACAGTGGCAGCGCTGAAAGAGGATACGTTAATGGTAGCGTGCAACTTCATGCCTGAGAACACGAACGTGATTTATTTCATACTCAGAATTATTTTCACTGTTTTGATTCGATAGCAGGCTGCTGTAGGGCGACATAAGAGCTGATTTTGTTAACGAGATTAATAGGTATAACTTTCATGAGTCTCTTGGAAAGTGTAAAAAATTTTTTAATTAGCAATACAGGGATCCCTTGCTACTTCGTGTTTCAGTTTCTGCAGCTTCAGTGCATTGCGGGTTTTTCAAAAATATTAATTGAAAAATAAAAAAAATAAGGAAATTAAGGAAAAAATTTTTAATTCTTTTATTCTTTTATTCTTTTAAATTTTTAAATCTTTTAATGTTTAATTGTTATTATAAGCATTTATAGTGTTGAATGGCGGCACGGTGGCGTAGCTCATCCGTCTCACAGCAAGAAGGCCTGGGTTTGATTCCCGGCCTGGGCGTTTCTGTGTGGAGTTTGCATGTTCTCCCCGTGCTTGCGTGGGTTTACTCCGGGTGCTCCGGTTTCCTCCCACAATCCAAAGACATGCACAGTAGGTTAATTGGCCGTTCTAAATTGCCTGTAGGTTCGCATTGTAGCAAACGAACTGGAGAGGGATGGTCGCCGCCAGGCCAAAAAATCAGCCCAAGTCTCGCTATGAAGATGCCCCAATGACATCCCCGGACGTTAAGGGATAAGTGAAGTGAATAGTGTTTAATATATATATATATATATATATATATATATATATATATATATATATATATATATATATATATATATATATATATATATATATATATATATATATATATATATATATATATACACACACACACACACACACACACACACACACACACATACACACACATGTACATATACAGTACGTCAGTCGGGGGGGTTTTCGTGGAAATCAGTGGTCGCGGGGGGTCTTGGTCCCTATTAACTGCTGAAAGTGAGGAATCCCTGTATTTATGCAACACAGAAATATTCATATGAAATATCTGAACATTTTACTAAAAAGAATTCAAGTCATGACTTTATTGACTCGGAGACTTTATGCCTCAAAATGTGCTATAATATTTTCAGCATAGACGAGATCACCTTAAATCTTTTTGGTTGTATACTATTTATTAAATCAGTTCAATTTTTATGGAATGTAGATATTGATATTAAATATTTAAATAGTTTTGTACCCCCAGTGCAGCTAACTGGGTTAAAGGCCGGCCATGTCTCTCACTGTCTATGGTGTGAGGTTCATGTTAAAGAACCGTTGCTAACTTTTGACAAGAGGAGCTGCAAAGCCCTCAGCATGTTTCCGCCCTGCGATGGCCTGGCGAGATGTCCAGGGTTTACTCTGCCCTTGCCCCGAGTCGGCAATGTTTTTTCTTTTTAAAACAACAATAGCATTCTTAAATCGTCATATGTAATTTCTGGGACAATATATCATCTGATCAAAAAGTTGATCATGACAGGCCCACTCAAATCAGTATGACTGCATAAATAATGTTTTGCTCACGTCATACCCTTCCCATGCGCGGCTCTCCAACCAGTGCCCTGAACTCGCTGTTATTCTGAGCGTAACTGCGCAGGTGAGCACAGACGTGATCCAGCTGCTTCCTCCAGAACCCTAGACAATATATATCAAGAAAATTACATTATTAGTATTAATTATTAAAACTAATTAGATTTAATCTTTCTAAATGACCAAAAGTCCTCTCAACCCTTCTATCATTTCAATAAAATGTGTATATTTATGTGATAGACATAATTACTAATATTACCTCGTCCAGGGCTGACAGCTGTGAGCAAAGGCTTCCTATCAATCAACTGCCTCTTTCTGCTAAGCTCGGACTCTCTGTGCTGGCTCTGTTTCTGGAGTTCAGTGCTGGAGGGGTAGAACAGACCAGCAGTCTGAGTCTGTACATCCACACACCTTGCCCTATTCGATACAGGAGCATGACGTGTAGATGAAGTCTAAAAAAGAAACGCGGTCAACATATGCACCGTACTGTATGACGAGTGACATAATTTTACTCCTTTTTTGCGTATTGTATTTCCCATAATATGTGGTACGTGTTGTACCTGCTTAGGTTCCAATGCATTGTCTGGTGCACTCAGCTGCATGCCACAGCCAGACCCTCGAGGTGGACCTTCGAGGAACACACCACAGCTTCCACAGAAATTAGCATACGGATGACTACTAGCTCCGCATTTAGAACAGGTCAGAGACTTGGCTTTGTGGCCAGGCTGGGAAACAAAAGATTGTTAGTTTCTCTGGGAACAAAATCCACAGATTTTCACCAAACTTGATGGGAACACTACCCAATCCTAATGCAAGGATACAGGTGAAGGTCAGCACAAGGTCACAATGTTTTGGAGATACAGCACTTATAAATTCCAAATGAGTGCTGGTGGACCTGCTATTACTATGGACTTTCAATGAGATATTTACCTGTGACCTTGAAAAGTGAGAACATAACCTTCAAATGAAATTAGCATATGGATGACTACTAGCTCTGCATTTAGAACACGTAAGAGACTTAATTTCTTATCTTGATTTTTACTTTATACAATCAGAGATGCTATTTTTTGCTAATTTGGTAGCATCCATGTACTACAGAAGATGTCACAAGATGAACACATGGGGAATTCAACCAATAACCATACAGGCCTATCTGCAGCATTACTCATGCTGCATGGCAGAGGTACCTTGTTCCCTAAAGGGTACCTGTGGTGAATGAGTGCTATTAGCTTAAACGATCAAAGGAGGCAGCGGTGGTCTCGTGGATAGGGCGCAGGATCGCTGATCCTAAGGTTGGGGGTTCGAGTCCCCACAAGGTTGTCACTTTTCCCCCAGTGCAGCGAACTGGGTTATCGAAGGCGGGCCATGTCTGTCACTGTCTATGGTGAGAGGTTCATGTAAAAGAACCATTGCTGACTTTCGTAAAGAGGAGCGTCAAAGCTGTCAGCGTGTTTCTGTCCCTTGCTAAAAAGGGTTGTGACAGGCAGGGCATCCGACGTAAAAACCCATGCCAAATCAAATGTCCAGCCTGCTCATAACAAGAGCTCACTGGACTGGTTGGGCTGTGTCACTGACTCGTCCAATAATGTACTATGCTAGACAGTTCTAAGCCGCACAAACAACACGCGCGGAAAAGCGTGAAAAGCGGTTCCTTTTGTTCTTAAAGCAACTGACGATGAGAAAACCGAGTTGACAAAACGTTAGCTGTCATTAACCACTAAACGTTAACCATCACGTTCATCTCAGGCCATGTTCTCCTCCGCTGAGTCAGTAGAATGTAATGTTTCACTGCCTCCACCAGGGACGTCAACCCTGCTTTCACTTCCAGGGAAAAATGACGGCTAAGATGCGAAAGCTGTAGTTTAGCTTCTTCTTCTTCTTTTACTTTCGGCTGCTCCCTTCAGGGGTCGCCACAGCAAATCATCCGCCTCCACCTCACCCTGTCCTCCGCATCTTCTTTTCTGACTCCAACGACCTTCATGTCTTCCTTCACCACATCCAAAAATCTCTTCTTTGGTCTTCCTCGAGGCCTTCTGCCTGGTAGTTCCAACCTCAGCATCCTACTGCCAATATACTCACTATCCCTCCTCTGTACATGTCCAAAACCATCTCAATCTAGCCTCTCTGACTTTGTCTCCAAAACATCTTACGTGGGCTGTCCCTCTGATGTACTCATTTCTGATCCTATCCATCCTCGTTACTCCCAGAGAGAACCTCAACATTTTCATCTCCGCTACCTCCAGCTCTGCCTCCTGTCTTTTCCTCAGCGCCACTGTTTCTAATCCATACGACATCGCTGGCCTCACCACCGTCTTGTACACTTTTCCCTTCATTCTTGCTGACACTCTACTATCGCACTCTTTCCATCTTCCCAGCACACTTCTGTTATCAGTCAATACATTTCCCTCTCTGTCCTTTATCAATCTAACTTGCTGCACGTCCTTCCCATCTCTATTTCTCTGCTGTGCCAACCTGTATCGATAATTTTCTCCCTCTTTACTATCCAACCTATCATACAAGTCATCATACGCCCTCTGTTTGGCCTTAGCCAAAATCCACCACCAAGTCTCCTTATCTACTTTCCTTCCAGAGGACACACCAAGTACTCTCCTACCTGTGTCCCTGATCACATTTGCTGTGGTTGTCCAGTCATTTGGAAGCACTTCCTGGCCACCCAAAGCCTGTTTCAACTCCTCCTTGAAGACAACACGACACTCTTCCTTTTTCAGCTTCCACCACTTTGTCTTCTGCTCTGCCTTTGCCTTTTTCACCTTCCTCACCATCAGTCATCCTGCACACCACCATCCTATGCTGTTTGGCAACACTCTCACCCGCTACTACTTTGCAGTCACTGACTTCCTTTAAATTACATCGCCTGCACAAGATGTAGTCTACCTGTGTGCTCCTACCTCCGCTTTTATAAGTCACCCTATGCTCCTGGCTCTTCTGGAAGAAAGTATTCACCACAGCCATTTCCATCCTTTTTGCAAAATCTATCAACATCTGTCCTTCTGCGTTCCTGTCCTGGATACCAAACCTGCCCATCACTTCCTCGTCCCCTCTGTTGCCTGCCCCAACATGTCCATTGAAGTCTGCACCAATGACCACTCTTTCACCTCTGGGGGTACTCTGCATCACTTCATCTAACTCACTCCAGAATCTCTCCTTCTCTTCTAGCTCACATCCTGCCTGTGGGGCATAAGCACTAACAACATTGAGCATTACACCTTCAATTTCTAACTTGAGACTCATCACTCTGTCTGACACTCTTTTCACTTTTAGAACATTCCTGACAAACTCCTCCTTCAAGATGACTCCTACTCCATTTCTCTTCCCATCCACACCGTGATAAAATAGCTTAAACCCTGCTCCTAAGCTTCTAGCTTTGCTACCTTTCCACCTGGTCTCCTGAACACACAGTATGTCCACCTTCCTCCTCTTCATCATGTCAGCCAGCTCTCTACCTTTTCTGTGCATAGTTCCAACATTCAAAGTCCCCACTCTCAGTCCTAGACTCATGCCTTTCCTCTTCTCTCTCTGCCTACGGACACGCCTCCCACCTCTCCTTCTTCGACGTCTTCGACCAACAGTAGTCCAATTTCCATCAGCACCCTGTTGATTGACAGCACTGATGGCGGTCGTTGTTAACCCGGGCCTCGACCGATCCGGTATGGGGGTAATACTTCTGATTTGCATCATAGATATTTGGCATAGGTTTTACGTCGGATGCCCTTCCTGACACAACCCTCTGCATTTCTCCGGGCTTGGGACCGGCATGAGGGGGAGAGACACTGGTTAGTGCCCCCCACCTGTAGTTTAGCACACTTCTAAAATTACAAAGATAGAAATCACCCAGGTTTGTGCTTTTATGGTAATTTTTGTTAAAATAAGTGTGTATCACTGAAACATATTATGTACTCACAGATTATTTTGCAAAGATGACCAATACCAGTACACTTTAAATTAGTGCTTTGCGTGCTTACTTTGGCACCACACCAGTCACAGAACCGAGAATCTGAGTGGTTCACTCTGTTACACTTGGAGCAATGAAGCATCTTCCCTTCGGAGCAGGGGATTGGAGGAGCGCGCTGTCCACTCAATACAGGCTACAACATTCAACATCTGTCCAATTATTTATTTAATTCCTCAAAACAGTATTTTTATTTTTAAAATATATATATATATTATGAAAATACACTTGACAGTCTCTTACACTTTCAACTTCAGTCAGTCTGGTCTCACATGTCACACAGTATGTAAGGTGGGCTGGGTTTCCTGTGCCACATGATGGACATATCAGTTTGTCCTATGAGGGAGGAGTGTACAGATGCTCTGAATGAGCCAGTGTTTGAACAGAAATTATAATCACATTCAGTATTTACCTCCAATTGCAAATTGAGCGTATCTGACTCTGTAAAAACAGTAAATACCAGTGTTTATTCCTATCCAGGGTTATTTGAGCTGCATACGTTGAGCTGGTGCAGCCAGACTAATTGTGAGCAATTTGTGGTCAGGAAGAAGTGAATTATTAATGATTAGCATTTAGCACCACTTTACACAGTGTGTGCAGTCTTGATCACAATTACTAGAGTTGATCTATATGAACAAATATATTGGGTGTACTTTAATACTTGGAGAGCATGTCTGGAAAAAGAATAGACACTGTAAGCAAACCTAATATATAACGTTCTGTGGCGTTTACAGAATGCATGTGTGTGAATGAGAAGGACTCAAGAGGAACGGTGAGGTTGAAGGGAGCAGAGATAAGGAAGGTGGAGGATTTTAAGTACTTAGGCTCAACAATCCAGAGCAATGGAGAGTGTGGAAAAGAGGTGAAGAAGCATGTGCAGGCAGGTTGGAATGGTTGGAGAAAAGTGTCTGGTGTGAGGTGTGATAGGAGGGTATCGGCAAAAATGAAAGGAAAAGTGTACAAGACGGTGGTGAGGCCAGCGATGTTGTATGGTTTAGAAACAGTGGCGCTGAGGAAAAGACAGGAGGCAGAGCTGGAGGTAGCAGAGATGAAAATGTTGAGGTTCTCTTTGGGAGTAACGAGGATGGATAGGATCAGGAATGAGCACATCAGAGGGACAGCACATGTTAGAGGTTTTGGAGACAAAGTCAGAGAGGCTAGATTGAGATGGTTTGGACATGTACAGAGGAGGGATAGTGAGTATATTGGTAGTAGGATGCTGAGGTTGGAACTACCAGGCAGAAGGCCCAGAGGAAGACCAAAGAGAAGATTTATGGATGTGGTGAAGGCGGACATGAAGGTAGTTGGAGTAAGAGAAGAAGATGCAGAAGATAGGGTGAGATGGAGGCAGATCATTTGCTGTGGCGACCCCTGAAGGAAACAGCCCGAAAGGAAAAGAAGAAGAAGATAGTATATGTGTGTGTGTATATATATATATATATATATATACACACATATACACACACACATACACTAATATATATATATATATACACATATACACACACACACACATACACTAATATATATATATACACATATACACACACACACATACACTAATATATATATATACACATATACACACACATACACTAATATATATATATATACACATATACACACACATACACTAATATATATATATATATATATATATATATATATATATATATATATATATATATACATATACACACACACACACACACACACACACACACACACACACAGTGTGTGTGTGGGTGTGGGTGTGTGTGTCTGCACGCGTGTGCACATACATTCAGCCTTTTATACCTGTAGTCTCAGACTGGCTTGTGGCTGAAGCTGTGGGGAAATAGGAGCCTCACACACAACACATAAGGATGTATTCGCTGGAACCGTGTTCTTACAATGCACACACAGGATCATCTGGAATAATACACACACACACACACACACACACACACACACACACAAAAAAAAAATAATAAGCTAATTTTTCTTTTCTTTTCTTATGTTCCTGAGTAGAGTTTGCATGTTCTCCCTGAGCTTGCGTCAGTTTCCTCCCAATGCACAGTAAGCTAATAAGCTGAACCGACCCTATGTGTTGAGCGTGAGTGTGAATGGCTGTATATGTGTTGGCCCTGTAGTGGTCTGTTGAGCTGTTCAGCGTGTATCCTGCCTTTTCCCAGTGTTGGCTGAGATGGGTGCCAGCCTCCCCATTACCCTAATTATGATTAAGAAGCTTACAAAATGAAAGAATGGACGGAAGGATGTTTCTGAGTAATATTATATATATATATATATATATATATATATATATAAATATATAAATAAAATCAAAATTAAAAAGTATTTTTTCTTTACTTTTTTGAGTAGTATACTGTATCATAATGACCTGGACTTTATATACTCCTCAGTGTCACTATAATAGGAACACCAGTGCTGGTGTATAAGTGTATATCTTTATACCTGTGTATTTAAAGAAAAAAAGAGGACTGGCATCTTGTTGAGCTGAAAATTGCGGCAGTGTAGACTAATGCAAAGTTTTGTGTACCTGTCCCCCCACAGTAGGGGGCAGTCTCTGTCTTGGGATAGGAGGCACCGGCGCACCACAGTGCAGGCAGAATCGGGCAAAGGGGTCGGACGGACGTTGGCGCATACACTTAAAACACCTGCATGGTCAGAGAACTACATCAACCGGTCATACCAAGTGATACAAGGGATAGTGATGAAATAAATGTATACACCTGGCGTCGAGTCGGGGTGAGGGGTTCGTCGTGTAATAAACCTGTGATAAACCTTCATCATCTCTTTTACTTTGTCATCAGTATCACTGTCTCACCTGAGGAAATCGGTTTCTCTCTGGAGGCGAGATATCTGTGTGCTGTTTAGGTTTTTCAGCAGTCTGTCTCTGTCACTTGCACTCTGTAAACAGTCAAAAAATGATATAAACACAAATATATCTCAGGAAGAACCACCATAGTAAATCATAACCTGTATGCATACACTGAGGTTTTTTAAATAAGGGTCAGTGTTGTTTGGAAATACCTGCGAGCGCTTTGTGGGTGGGTCTACAGGTGCGTTCTGGAAGCGCGGAGACAGAAAACGCGGACCTTTATATGTGCGCCATGCTCCTCTTTTGGAAACGTCTAGCACACCAAATCAAGCATGAACAGGCGAGTCAGCAGATACGTCTTCTCTTCAGTAAAAATACAGTGAATGGAATTACGCTATTGTTTATAGTACTGCGGGGCAGAACAGCTTTGCACTGATTAGGATGTTTCGCCTTACAGCAAGAAGGCCTGGGTTTGCCTCCCTGGCTCGGGGCCTTTCCATGTGCGGGGCCGTTCTCTCTGTCTGCGTGGGTTTCCTCCGGGTACTTCGGTTTCTTCCCACAGGAAATATGCACAGTAGACTACTTGACTGTTCCAAATCACCACTAGGTGAGTGTGTGAGTCTAAATGGTTGTATGGCGGTGTTTCCCTGCGATGGCCTAGCGAGTTGTCCAAAGTGTATCTCGCTCTTGCCTGGAGTCGGCTGAGATGGGTGCCAGCCGCCCTGCGACCCTAATTAGGATTAAGTTGAATGATAAATGTTTGTCCTATCAAGGCTTATTAAATAGACTATAATGTATTTATCTGTGTGGCTCAGGCTACTGGCAGAGCTGCGGTAAGAGAAACTTAATGAACACCTGATGTAACATTGCTACCTAAATGTTTTGTCACGCCATTCTCCTCCGCTTGCGGTATTCCTTCCAAACTCTTTAAGGTGCTTTCTTGATTGTCCTCTGATAGTTCTTGGCGCGCAGAAGGAACACAGTCCACTATAAAGACCTTTGTGACAATGGCGCTCTGTCTTCCATCACTGTGGT
>CM045748.1:9130359-9145359 GCA_024760905.1 Plotosus lineatus
ATATATATATATATATATATATATATATATATATATATTATATATATATATATATATATTTTTTTTTAGATGAACACATGACATTGGCACAATTTCAAAACTTACTGCATTCATCTGAGTACATTCAGTCCGGATATTTCCAGTTTTATCTGAGTTACGTTTTGAAGTTATACATAACTTTTTTACATTTTATTTTATTTATCTATTATATAATAAGCAGAAAATATAAAAACAAGAAGGATATAACTACGGTGAAATAGGGAAGGATAGTCAACATTATGAGAAAAGAAATCCTGAGCCTGAACCCACCTGACTTGATCTCGATGGGGGTATTATTGTCGATTTCATGCTTGGCTTTTCCGGGAATTGGAATCCGAATGGGAATTATCAATGGAACCACAACGGAACCTGCAGCCATATCCTGAATATTTCAGATCACAGGTATCCAGGGACAAATGTAGATTTATTACCCAGCGTTCACCTAGAATTCAAATGGAATGACAGATTGAACGATTAGTAAGATTAAACTTCTCACGCTGTCCTCAGAGCAAACAGGTTCTGGATTTGAGCCGGCTGTGAGGAGTTTGCATGTTCTCCTCGTGCTGACAGGAATTTCCTTTGATAGCCCAAAAGACATCAACTAATCGTGTGACTACTCTAAATCAAGCATAGGTGTGAGTGTGTGTGTCTGGGAACCTCTATTCTACCCCAACTATTGACCAAAGACACCAGGAATTAGCTCCAGCAGACCCACAACCCAGAATGGAAATGCAGAATATGGAATGGATAGATGGGATGAGATGATCATCTTCTCATCAAAGTCATTCATTTTCTGAACCATTTAATCCTATTTAGGTTCACAGGGAGGCTGGTGCCCATCTCAGCCGACTCTGGGCGAGGGTAGGGTACACCCTGGACAGCTCGTCAGGCCAGTTTGATTAATCCAATCAGTTGGATTAATAAATTGTGGCCATTTTGATTTTATCAGACACACTGAATTCTATGCAGGGTATAGAAGAGCAGTGCCAGTTACTAGACGATATATTATCGTAGCTATCCCAGCTCGGGGTCGTCACACTGCCTGGCATTCCTGGGATAGAATAATGATTTAATGATTACTTTGGCAAGGTAGGGCCAGTGGCGTAGTGGTTAGGGTGCTGGGAGATGATCATGATCATGATCGGGAGGTTGTGTGTTCAAATCCCAGTTAGACCACCACTGTGCTAAGACCCCTGGGTAAGGTCTTAACCACAAGTGTGCCTCTGTTCACCCAGCAGTATAAATGGGTCTTCTTCTTTTCCTTTCGGCTTTTCCCTTCAGGGGTCGCCACAGCGAATCACCTGCCTCCATCTCACCCTATCCTTTGCATCTTCTTCTCTTATACCAGCTACCTTCATGTCCTGCTTCACTACATCCATGAATCGTCTCTGGTCTTCCTCTAGGCCTTCTGCCTGGTAGTTCCAACCTCAGCATCCTACTACCAATATATTCACTATCCCTCCTCTGTACATGTCCAAACCATCTCAATCTAGCCTCTCTGACTTTGTCTCCAAAACGTCTTACATGTGCTGTCCCTCTGATGTACTCATTCCTGATCCTATCCATCCTCGTTACTCCCAAAGAGAACCTCAACATTTTCATCTCTGCTACCTCCAACTCTGCCTCCTGTCTTTTCCCCAGTGCCACTGTTTCTAAACCATACAACATCTCTGTCCTCAACACCGTCTTGTACACTTTTCCTTTCATTCTTGCCGATACCCTCCTATCACACATCACTCCGGACACTTTTCTCCAACCATTCCAACCTGCCTGCACACGCTTCTTCACCTCTTTTCCACACTCTCCACTTCTCTGGATTGTTGACCCTAAGTACTTAATGGGTACCAGTAAAAATATACTGGGAAGGTGGTAACCTGTGATGGACTAGCGACCCACCCAGGAGGAGTTGAACTCCTGGTAGCTTCACACCACAGAAACCTGGAATAAGCGCCGGCCTGATGAGCCACTAGGCTCGGGTGTAAAAAGCCCAACAGACTACTTTGCAAGGATAAAGGATTTTGTTCATTCAGCTACACCTTGGAATCCCACATAACAATTGATATCCCATAATAACATTACATGATATTGAGCCCACACATGTCTCCAGGGTTCTATTGCACTTGGGGTTTGGCTTGACTGTTAATTTGTGAATAATAAACATGTAGAATCACATACAGTACACAAATCTAATAACTATGTAAAATTCCATTGCTCCCCTGAATCTCAATCAGTTTAGAGAATGACAGAAGATTTTACCTGGCTCTGTATCTACTGACGCCGCACGCCGACTCAAACCCAAAACAACACGCGCTGTGATTGGTAAAACTCGTAGCCCATAACAACAACAATGCGCACTATGATTGGTTAATCTCCCCCAAGCAAAAACAGCAAAGCTTACGTCATACTAAACGTCTAAATCACATTTTTAAATAAACACGTGCAGTCTAGTAACGTGAATGTTCTTGTAGAAGTGAATACAAGAAAAGCAACCACAGTTTAAGTCATTGAATTTGTAATGAGCTGAAATAACCACGTGATCGATGACGAAGCGAAACGTCAGGGTCCATGGAGTGATACTATTGGTTCTTTTAGCGTGTCGTCATATATATTCCGAAGTGAAGAGATGTGGCTCGTGGATGGGTTTATTGAAGATTTAAGATGATTAATATAAATATAATTAATCATAAAGAATGATAAATAAAAGATAAATAAAAGAATGTGAAAGATAAATATAAGAATGAAAAACATGAAAAATATGAAAGATAAATGAGCTACATAAGAAGAATAAATGTAAGATGATTAATTTAGATTATTACAGTTTCTGATGGTGTTGGGTTCCTCTCCCAGCCCAGAGAGCTCTACCTTAGACTAACTGGCTGCCCCCAGGTGTGAGTGGGTGGGCATGTGATGGTCTGGCAAAGATGCACCCCGCCTTCTCCCACTGTTGGCTAAAATAGGCTCCAGTCTCCCCATGATTTTAGTAGAATAAAGCGAGCTAATATTATGAGAATGAAATCATATTGCTATAAGAATTAAGTCATAATATCAATGAGAATGAAAATAGTCTTCTTCTTCTTTTCCTTTCGGCTTTTCCCTTCAGGGGTCGCCACAGCGAATCATCTGCCTCCATCTCACCCTATCCTTCGCATCTTCTTCTCTTATACCAGCTACCTTCATGTCCTGCTTCACCACATGAAAATAGCTGTCCTCGTAAAATGAAGCTTTTATTTGTGAAACCATTGAATCTTTTTCATCTTCACTATGACCCTGATCATTTATCATACATTTTCAGTGTTATTATGGAATAAAGTGACTTGTGTGTGTGTATGTGTGTGTGTGTGTGTGTGTGTGTGTGTGTGTGTGTGTTTTGGTAATTTATCAGACTCCTCTGTTACACTAGTATAACACATCTTTACATCCCAGTGTTGGACCTGCGATGGCCTGGCGAATTGTTCACTGTGTAACCCACCCGTGCCCAAAGTTGGCTGAGATAAATGCCAGCCTCCGCATGACCCCAATTAGGATTAAGAGGTTCAGAAAAGGAATGCATTGATCCTCCCTCTAAATAAATTACATTTTTAACATTAATTTTAATTCAAATAAAATTGGCCTACTAGTGACCCAGGAGCAGTGGTGGCTTGTTACTGATCAGAAGGTCGGCAGTTCAATCCACACAATTAACACTGCTGGACCATCGGGCAAGGCCCTTAACCCTCCATTGCTCAGTTCTATTAGAATAAGAATAAGATAATTGTAAGTCGGGCAGTGGTGACCTGGTGGTAAAGGTGCAGGATCACTGATCCTAAGGTTGGGGGTTCAAGCCCCACTCTCAACAGGTTGTCACTGTCCCCCCAGTGTAGCTAACTGGGTCATCAAAGGCCGGCCATGTCTCTGACTGTCTATGGTGAGAGGTTCATGTAAAGGAACCATTGCTGCCTATCAACAAGAGGAGCGGCATAGCCATCAGCGTGTCTCTGCCCAGTGATGGCCTGGCAAGCCGTCCAGGGTGTACTCTGCCCTCGCCCAGAGCCGGCTGGGATGAGCGCCAACCTCCCCTCAATCCTAATTAGGATTAAACAGTTACAGAAAATGAATGTATGGATAATTGTAATTTTCTCTGTACGTATAAGAGTTTCTGCCAAATGCTGTAAATGTCCAGAACAATAATAATAATAATAAAGGTTTTTAATGAATTCTTGTGTTATCCTTGCACATTTCTAACCTTTTGGTGTAAATTTTTATGAAATAAAACCAAGAGTAGACGTGTCTCGTGAGCAGTGAAGCGTCAAGAAAATAACTTTTTTGACGCAGTCGGTTGAAATTCTTCAAAACTTCAAGAACCTTCGTCTCGTCATCTCTAGTTAATAGTTTTGTCCAGCTGAATGCAAATATAGATTTTGTAGTATAAAAATACAAAGTAAAATTCCTAAACAACGCTTTGTGACACGACTTTTATACAGGCAACGCAATAAGTCTGCCCTAATAGTATTAACACGGAAGGACCCAAGCAATACACTGCATTCGCGATGTTTTTTTTTCCCCACACCCGTATTTAAAAAAACTACGCCTTCTTTTTGACGATTGGTTAAAGTGTTATCTTGTACTTCGAGCTGTGCTCATGATTGGCTAACAGGTTATATTCACATCATGAGGCGTGGGTATGTCTCGAGAGAACGGGTGGATAAGAAATAAACCCTGAAGTGTTGGATTATATGAGTAGTTTTGCTATTGTATTACATTTATTAACTTGTTTCCTCGGCATACATTTATGAAATCTCCACGATGACAGATGTTAAGGTTAAAAAGGAGTCTACAGATGTTGTGGATATCGAAAGCAGGCAAGTTGAGGTTTATATTAGTTTGCTATATCGTATCTAGCATTTCTGTGTCTAGTTCATTAAGCTGCATCATTATTTTAACACAGATGAAAAAAAAGTTTTGTTGATTAATTTGATCAAATAATATTTCCAAGTATTTATGATGAAGGATCGAGTGATGGATTCCTGTCCTGTTGTAAAAGCAATGACATGCAGTATATAGTAGACCTGAGCATGTGAATGTGTATGTGGTGTTTTTGTGTGTAATAAGAATTAAGGAGCTGTGTCAGCAGTTTCCTCAAGGAATAACAGATCAGGTCATCCAGAATGACATGCCTCACGTGGAGGCTCAGCAAAGGGCTATGGCCATCAACAGGCTGCTGTCTGTGGTAACCATCTCAGAATCATTTCTCACCACTCACTAGCAGTAGAATACATATTAAATTAGTAGTAGTAGTAGTAGTAATAATATTATTAATAATAATAATAATAATAATAATAGTGGTCTGCAATCTAAAAAAAATAAATAAAAAATACAGCGATGTATTTATATCAGGATCTGTGTGGTCTAGTTGTTGCCAAATTTGTATTTTATATATTATCTATACTTGTTCCTACCTAGTCTTGTTATTTTATTTTAATATACTTTATATTTTATTTTGGTTTTCTCTACTTGAATACCTCATTTTATATCAGTAATGCAAATAATTTATCAGTTTACTTTATTTATTAGTAATATATTGATGTAAGCTTTGTACAAATAATTTTTGCTTTTTATGCCATTTAAGAAACCCCAAATTATAAACTATTGTATGGTATAAATTATTATTTACTGATATATTGCACTGCATGCATGAGTATTATTTGCGAATGTTGAAATCAAATGAAATCAGTAAATCAATCCTTAACATTTGTCACACAGGGCCAGTTGGATTTGCTCAGAAACAGTAATGGTTTATTATACCGGCTAAAGGACACTCAGTCAGCAAGGTGAGTTCACTTCTGCATTGTCCAGGTGTATATATGTATTTAAAAAAAACAAACAAAACAGCAAGTCGAAATGTGTTTGTTTTTTTTTTTAAAGCAAAATGAAGGGCTCTGATAACCAGGAGAAGCTTGTGTACCAGATCATCGAGGATGCCGGGAATAAAGGTGAGCAAAATTAGGCCGTGCCCAGAGAAACTATCCACATTTAATCCACTAAATAACAAGACCCCCATAAGACTCAATTGTGCATCGGGGTTTCAATTGTGAAGCCGTCTTTGTGAGACCTCTTTGCTACTTGACTCCAGTATGGTGGAATATAGATGTAAGCCATCACAGATCCAAAAGAAATGGAGAAGTTCACCATTGAAGTTCAGAATTTTTAAATTTTAGTTTAAAATGTATCTGAATGAAATGTACACCGATTAGATATAATTATTTTTGGTTTTAATATGAATCAGCTGTAACTACAACAGTAAAAATGTTCCATTTCCGCTGAATACAAACATGTGCTTTCTTGTCTGCTTTTGAGATTAGTGTTTTTGTTTTTGTTTGTCTGGTTGTTTGTTTGTTTGTCAATAAACCTTGAAATGCCTTGGAGCACTTAACGCCATATTCCTGTTTTGTGTCTTCACAGGAATATGGAGTAGAGACATCCGGTATAAGAGCAACCTGCCTCTGACTGAGATCAACAAAATCCTGAAGAACCTTGAGAGCAAAAAACTCATCAAAGCTGTGAAGTCTGTGGCTGTGAGTTAAACATTTGTTGCTTTAGATTTTTTAACTTTGAAGAAAAAAATATGTTGAGCAATGTATTGTTGTTTCTAGGCCTCAAAGAAGAAAGTGTACATGCTGTATAACCTCCAGCCGGACCGCTCGGTTACAGGAGGAGCGTGGTACAGCGATCAAGACTTCGAGTCAGAGTTTGTGGAGGTCCTCAACCAGCAGTGCTTCAAATTCCTTCAGAGTAAGGTCAGTGCATCGTAACCGACTGAAGCGCTCAACCACAGTGCTCAGACTTCCTCAGTTAACGCTTTTCTTCATGTAACGTGTTTTGACGTCCTGTCTTCCAAGATGTATTTCACCATCTACGATATACTGTGGACACATTTCTTTAGAGCTACATCAAATGTACATTGTGAGTTGAATAGTAATCCGAGCACATGGTTTTGCTCGCATCTTTTCCTACTGAATCGTGTATAATACATCGTGCTATACATCCTTGACTATGAGACGAGTTGAAAGGCCCTCATATCCTGTTGAAGGTGCACCATTCAAAATTTTGTGCCGCCCCTTTTTAGATTTCAACAGGATTCAAATAAACTATTACATTAAATATTATGGAAGCCCCAAGCTGACGTCTATTCATACATTTTTTTTGTCTCTCTTTTTTCTTGAGATACTGAGAATCATTTTATTTACATTTATATACAGTGGTGGTCTAGTGGTATAGGGCGCTGGATCGCTGATCCAAAGGTTGGGGGTTCGAGTCCCACTCTCCACAAGGTTGTCACTGTCCCCCCCAGTGCGGCTAACTGGGTTATCAAAGGCGGGCCATGTCTGTCACTGTCTATGGTGAGAGGCATGTAAAAGAACCATTGCTGACTTTCGTAAAGAGTAGCTGCAAAGTCGTCAGCGTGTTTCTGTTCCTTGCTAAAAAGGGTTGTGACAGGAAGGGCATCCGACGTAAAAAAAAAAAACCTCCGCCAAATCAAACGTGCGAATCAGATGATTCGCTGTGGCGACTCCCGAGTAAAAGGGAAAAAGCTGAAAGGAAGACAGACAGACAGACAGACAGACTGAGAATCATTTTATTTACCTTATGCGGTAACAACTTATTTAATTTGTTTTCTTGTGATTTGTGATGTTTTGTCAGAATAACGAGTTAATTTAATTTGTTTTCCCATCGTGACGAAATAACCAGGTTTGTTGTTTGTAAAGTTTCGTGGTGGGTCCGTGGCATGTAATACTTTACAAACCGTGCACATTATGCTTTTACTGACAGTTCTCCGCCTCCAGGCTCAATCTAGTGCACTTGACTGTACTTTATCACTGAGCTCTCAGTGGGCGTTGTACATGCATGTACCGGGGTGTTACGTAATTACCTGTGCAGGAACCGACTGTGTGGTGTGTGTGTGTGTGTGGTGTGTGTGCTCCAGGCAGAAGCAGCGAGGGACAGTAAACAGAGTCCTATGGTGCAGAGAAACAGCTCATTCGCAACCTCATATGAAGTCTGGAAGTACATCAGTGAGCTGGGAATTAGCAAGGTGTGCTACACTGTGCATTTATTTATACCACTTTGTTTATCTTGGTGAACATGGCTGTCAAATATTAGTAAAAACAAGATAATAGCATGGTGTGGCATTATCAGTTTTAAATGCTTGTTGTGTCGTAGGTGGATCTGTCTATGGAGGATATCGAGACCATTCTAAATACACTGATCTATGATGGGAAGGTGGAAATGACCATCATCGCTGCTAAAGAGGGTACAGTAGGGTGTGTGGATGGACAGATGAAACTTTATAGAGGTGTCAACTCCATCATCCAGCCCACAGGCCTGGTCAAAACACCCTGTGGACTCTGTCCGGTAAGTATAAAGTGAAGGCACCAAAACTACTTCTTCTTTTCCTTTCGGCTTTTCCCCTTTTTCAGGGGTCGCCAAAACACTGTGCTAAAAACAGTAAATATAAAATTAACTCAACTTGGTGGCGCAGAACGGCCACATACTGCTACAAAATGTGAGTAATCACCCATCAGTCTTGATTTAAACCACACAGGTGCCAATATTAATGGTTTAACTGCAGCTATGTTGAAAAATTCCTCCTTATTAAACTTTTCATTTTAATGACATTTACCATTTCCCTGAAGACGGAAGTATGCCAGGATGTCCATTTACTTTAGAGCCAATAGAGAACAAGTGGGTGTGACTATTGTCTTCTTATCCAAAACATTCAAAAACACAGGTGGGCAGTCATAGTGTGATGGTAGGGCACTGCCTTACTGATCCAAAAGTCAGGTGTTCAAGCCCCACTATCACCAGGTTGTCACTGCCATCCCCCCCAGTGCAGCTAAAGGCCAGCCGTGTCTCTCACTGCCTGTGGTGAGAAATTCTTGTAAAAGAACCATTGCTGACTTTCGTCAAGAGTAGCTGTATAGGTGTCAGCGTGTTTCTGCCCTGTGATGGCCTGGTGAACTGTTTAGGGTGTACTCTGCCCTTGCTCAGAGTTGACAGAGATGGGCACCAGTCTCCCCATGACTCTAATTAGTATTAAGCGGCTCAGAAAACGAATGCATGAATAAAACACAGGTGTGAACCTCAAAGCCCGTGGGTCAAATCTGGTCCCACAAAACCTCTTAAAGTACATGATTATCATACATTATTTGCATCAACCATTATCATGAATCCTTATTCATCATCCATTCACGAGGTGGAACCAGTCTGTTTCAAGTGATCAGCTGGTCCTTCCTGCCTCAGGAAAGATAGCAGGATAGCTTTTCACTGCGAAGCATTATCAGAAAAGGAAGGCAAATAAAGGAAAAGAGAACAAATTCATTTTCTGTAACCGCTTAATCCTAATTAGAGTCGCGGGGAGGCTGGCGCCCATCCCAGCTGACTCTGGGCGAGGGCAGAGCACACCCTGGACAGCTTGCCAGGCCATCGCAGGGCGGAAATGCGCTGATGGCTTTGCAGCTCCTCTTGCCGAAAGTCAACAATGGTTCTTTTATATTAACCCCACACCATAGACAGTGAGAGACACGGCCGGCCTTTGATAACCCAGTTAGCTGCACTGGTAGGACAGTGACAACCCGTTGAGAACCCACAACCTTCGGATCAGTGATCCAGCACCTTTACCACCAGGCCATCACTCCCCAGAGAACAAATGTGTAAACAAATAATATTGCTATGCAGATTTAATGGTTGCCCTTTTTGAATGGATGAATGATAATTCGGCCCTCGATGGACGTGAAATTTAGGAATGTGGCACTCAGTCAATGAGTCTGACGCCTGATTTTAAAGAAGTAAGGTGTTTTTCTAAAGGTAATAAAGGTGCCCAAAAATGTTGGCACCTATTTAATGAAAGAAAATAAAGAAGATTGTGAGTCCTGGTAGCGAAATTTAAATGTAGCATTTTCCTTTTTCCTCCTTGTGCTGTTCTTCCAGGTGTTTGATGACTGCCACGAAGGTGGGGAAATCTCACCATCCACTTGTGTGTACATGACAGAATGGCTTGATTTTTGACTTTGGAGTTGCTGGGAGTTTTTCGTATGTTTTGTTTTTTTTCTCTGTGGAGAAAGTGCCATATATTTTATTTTGTTTGCAACAGTTTGATGCAATAGAAGATTTTTGTAATTTATATTAAACAATAACAGAATTGATAAAGCACCCTGGTCTCTGGATGTCAGTGTTTCTTAATTAAAATATTTACTGCAACATTCTTCAAATTCTATCCTTGAGCAAATGCAGTTTTTCTTTTAGAACATGAGTGACGTGTAATAAACTGATAATAAAGATTGGGGGTGAAAGTAAACCTGCCTTTGTCAACTTGACTCCTGAAGGTTATATAATTACATAACTTTCATTTTCTGTAACTGCTTAATTCTAATTAGGGTCGTGGGGAGACTGGCACCCATCTCTGCTAACTCCGGGTGAGGGCAGATTACACCCTGGACAGCTCACCAGGCCATTGCAGGGTAGAAACACATTGATGGCTATGCAGCTCCTCTTGTCGAAAGTCAGCGATGGTTCTTTTACATCAACCTCTCCCCATCGACAGTGAGAAACATGGCCGGCCTTTGATGATCCAATTAGCTGCACTGGGGGGACGGTGACAACCAGTGGAGAGTGGGGTTTGAACCCCCAACCTTTAGGATCAGTGATCCAGCACCTTTACCACCAGGCCAACACTGCTTCTGTAACATTGAATAAGTGTTAAAACACATGCTTATCATTGTCATCATTTTTCTGATGCTTTACCTGGTAGTCTCAGTTTGAGGTTCGGAGAGACTTTTATATCCCCAACCCCCCCGTGAGTCGTAAACTGTGAGATAATCTATCCAGAGTGTCCTTCACCTGACCTTAAGCTCTGATACAGTTTATCTATTATTGTATGCTTATTTAATTTAATGGAAAAGTCAGTGGTAATGGGTGGCAGTAATGGCTCAGTGTTTAAAGCTCTGGCTTATATCCCCATTTCGCTGGAGCACGGCATACGTCCGGAAACAAAAATGTTGTCATCCGCAAACGTTCCGCAATTATTCCCTCATCTTCCGTGTTATTCCGTATGATTCCATATGTGTTCCTTAAGTCTTCCTCCGCTTCTGGCAGACTAAAATCTTCCGTGACCGTGCTTTTGCATACCCCTATTTCACTGGAGCTCAGCAGACTCGCGGAAGCAAAAATGTCGTCATCCTCTAACTTTCCTCAGTCGTTCCGTCATCTTCCGTGCCAAATGTATTCCTCTGCTTCTGGCAGGCAAAAATCTTCTGTAAACGTACTTTTGAACATGTTCGTAAGCACATCCACAGAAAAATCTTCCGATAGTGTTTCCTTTGGTTCTGTCATTCGTTCCGTCATTTCCGCAAACGTTCCGTGATCGTTCCTTTTATTCCGCAGGTGTTCCTTGACCGTTCTGCGAGCATTCCCCCCTCTTCCAGGAGGTCAAAAGCAGCCATGGAACGTTGGCCCCCACGGATCCCCACGGATCCTCCGAAACAATAGAAATATAGGCACGAAATACATACGAAACAATAGAAAAACACTGCGTAATTTCCGTAGACAGTATGCGGAACGTTTGCAGAATACATGCAGAACGTTTGCGGAATGGTTGCAGATAGCAGGGAAGACTTACGGAACACTCACGGGACTCACTTCCGATATAAATACAGGCGCGCAAAACAAAGAGTCATTCATTTCGATAGACGCCACAATGCCGAAAGCCAAGAGAAAGACATCAACCAAGCGGCCATGGTCTCCAATGCAGGAAACCACACATGAAGAGTCTTTTCAGGAAGCCGAGGACGTTGACGCCGAGCTGGATGTCGCTTCCACCGAGATTACCACGGAAAACAAAAAGCCACGCGTTTACATTAAGCTGACCGACGATGAGGAACAAGCCAAAGTCGAGTTCATCCAGGCGAACGAGTGCCTTTACAATAAGAAACTCCTGTCCTGGACGAACAAGGCACTCAAGGCCAAGCTCTGATCTGATCAGAGCGTGCGCATGGGGAAGAGCAACTAGGAGCTTAAGCAATGGTTCCATGGCGTGCGCACGAGGCCCAGAAAGCTTAGATGGTGGAAGTCGGGGCAAGCTGATCTCAACATGTCGCAGAGGGAACAATGGATCTATGATAGCTTCCACTTCCTCTGCCCACAAATAGTCGAGGTACATTGGAGGAACGTGGTCTTTCTAAAGGCGAAGGTTGCTGTACCATTGCCCTCTCACGGAACTCACTTTGACTATAAATACAGGTGCAAAAGACAGCCATTCATTTCGAGAGACACTACAATGCCGAAAGCCAAGAGGAAGACAACCACTAAGAGGCCATGGTCTCTAACAGCCGAAAACCCATCGGAAGAGACTTCTCATGGAGCCGAGGTCGACGCCAAGTCGGATGTCGCTTCGGTCTTCGACGCCGATATCACCGCTGGCCCGAGCAAGAATGCACGAGTTTATATCAAACTGAAGGACGATAAGGAGCAGCTCATGGTGGAGTTCATCCAGGCGAACGAGTGCCTTTACAACAAAAAGCTCCAATCCTGGATGGACAAACATATCAAGGCCAAGCTCTGGGCTGATCAGACTTCACGTATGGAGAAGACTGACGATGAGCTGAAGCAGTGGTTCCAGAGTGTGCGGACAAGGCTGGGAAAACTGAAACGTTGAAAGTCGAGGCAAGCTGACATGAACATGTCTCAGAGGGACCAGTGGATATAAGACAGCTTTAGCTTCCTATGTGCACACATTGTCGAGGTACAGGGGAGGAACGTTATCTCCCTGCAGGCCAAGATTGCTGCTGCAGCTGGCTCCGTCGGTTCCACGACCACTGGAGAACCTCCACTGCTATCAATGTCAGAGGGGGCAGAGGACATTGCAGCTATCGACCGCCAGTTGGCAGAAGAGGCAACACCCATCATCCCCCTCGCCGCAACGCCTGTCACAACAGCATTCAGGTCCACCTCGGCAAAGTCTGCATCTGAAATGTCCATCCTTGATGACAGAGCCAACCGGATTCTTGTAGCAGCCGAACAGCTGGTGAAACAGAGAAGGGAAGTACTGACGACCGATGAATTAGAGGGGACGAGTTTCAACAGTTGGGTGGCAGCTGTGCTGAAGAATCTCCCAAAACCTGTGTACAGGCATGCCAAGTTTAAGATACAAGAACTGCTGAAGGACTGCTTGGACAGAGCTGAGGCCTTGGAGATGCAGCAGCAGTCGCAGCAGCTCTAGCCTCAGCAGTATTCACAGCAACACCATCAGCAGCTTTCTCAGCATCATCGTCCACCACCTCTGCACCACCAGTAGCATCAGCAGCATCACTGACGCAGTAGACCACGCAACTGTCTGGTCCACCCATATCTGTTTGGGGCAGCACAACCGTGCCCACAACAATCGACGTCGTCTGCAGGAGAGCAGCAACCACAACCCAGCAGACCAGTCAGTTGCCCTCCGGTTACCTGTACACCAACTCCTGCAACCACCCCTGAGGCTCGAAGTGAGCCCAGCCTGTTGAACATTTCCAGTGTGCTCCGGCGGTCTTGTGATGGCTTAGAGGACTCAAATTCCAACAGTGAGACTGTTGTAATTTTTGATTTCTATTTATTTTTTCGGTTTTCTGTTTGTTAATGTTCGTGTAATAAATTATACTCACTGTGGTTTTGACTTCTGTGCATTTTTGTAGTTAGGAATGATTTATTTAAGGTGCAAATAATAGGAACATATTGACCCTCGGCAGTAATAAAACAAAGTTAAAATTTTAAAAAGACTTTAATGTAAACAAGAGTCAATAAGAACACACAATTGCACCAACAACAGAAACCAGTCTATCCAGTACATAGAGAGTTCAATGAAGGACCCGTTGTTCATTGTCACACTTTCTCCTGCCTGGTGGTATACTGGTGGCCAAGAGACTTTTCCAACTTGTTTGTTAAAGTAGAGCTTAGTGAGCAGAAGGTCAGAGGTTCAAGGTCCATTACTATCAAATTGCCACTGTCAGGTCCTTGAGCAAGACCCGTATCTGTCAACTGCTCAATTTTCTAAATGAGAGTAAATTTAAAGTCACTCTGGATAAGGGCATCTACACCAAATGTTGTAAACGAAAAGGAACTAGTAGCTTTTAATATTTCTATTTATAAACAGCATGTAGCATGGGGATATCTTGGATATCACACACACACACACACACACACACACACACACACACACACACACACACACACACAATCCATTGAGTTTGACGCTATACTTAGTCTGTGTCCTACACATCACTCTAAGAATATATTCACTGATAGTGACTTTAAAGCTTGTATGGTTTAAAGCTTGGTTTAAATATGGTTTAAAGATTGTATGGTTTAGAAACAGTGGCACCTGGGAAAAAGACGGGAAGCAGAGCTGGAGGTAGCAGAGATAAAAATGTTGAGGTTCTCTTTGGGAGTAACGAGGATGGATAGAATCAGGAATGAGCACATCAGAAGGACAGCACATGTAAGATGTTTTGGAGACAAAATCAGAGAGGCTAGATTGAGATGGTTTGGACATGTACAGAGGAGGAATGGTGAGTATATTGCTGAGGTTGGAACTACCAGGCAGAAGACCTAGAGGAAGACCAAAGAGAAGATTTATGGATGTGGTGAAGGAGTACATGAAGGTAGTTGGAGTAAGAGTAGAAGATGCAGCGGATTGGGTGAGATGGAGGCAGATGATTCGCTGTGGGAGACCCCTGAAGGGAACAGCCGAAAGGAAAAGAAGAAGAAGAAGAGTGACTTTAAAGCTTCTTCTTCTGGAAGTCGATCTGGATGAGTGTATCTGCCAAATGCTGTAAATATGAATACATGGCACCTTTATTATTTACAAGGTCCATTCGTTCTGTGTACCACATCTCCATCAAGGTTGTGGGGAGCCAATTGGTTGACTTCAGATGAGAGGCAGGTGTTTAATCCATC